>OZ005657.1:49105152-50305152 GCA_963930645.1 Salticus scenicus
GGACGGAACCTTTGGCCTCGTGTACAGTTACCGAGACAAAATCAAAGAGAAATGGGAAGATTACGAACGCGTGGTGAGGAGAGGCGTGAGTCTGGGAGATGGCCTCGTGTTTGCCGCCGAACGGATGGAAGACGGCCGAGTGTATTTGTTAGACGTGTATCATGTTCGAGGCCACGACACCGCGAAATGGTCGAGGAAAACAATCTTGACCCAATTTTTACCCCAATTACAGTTGGTGGAGGGCTATGCGGTTCAAACCTATGAGCGTTCGAAAAATCTGGTGCCTACCTCCTTGAAAACGGACGGCATCATCATACACGACGTCCAACAAGATGTCGTGTTGAAATACAAATTTGAAAATTCGATCGATTTGGTCTATTCGAAAGGATATTTTCAGTTACCCAACGGGCGAATCAAGACCGATCTGAACGGATTGGAAGAAGGGGCCGTCTATGAAATTTCAATCAAGGACGGGAGTGTGCTGCGGAAGAGAAAGGATCGTTTCAAAGGAAACACAGCGGCCCAATTGGCCACTCTGTTGGAACAGGGATGGCATGGACCACCCATTGAACCTCTACCCTAAAAAAAAAAAAAAAAAAAAAAAAAAAAAAAAAAAAAAATTTTTTTTTTTTTTTTTTTTTTTTTTTTTTTTTTTTTGAGAGTGGGTGTAACTTAAAAAAAAAAAAAAAAAAAAAAATTTTTTTTTTTTTTTTTTTTTTTTTTTTTTTTTTTTTTTTTTAGAGTGGGTGTGGATATAGCTTCCAACTCTATCATTTGGGTGGGAGATGCTTCTTGATTTCATTCTACAACGACGATGGTGCATTTTACTATTCATCTCCTTTTCAAAAATAAAAGGATTCCAAGCTGTATGAGTTTCACTTCAACAGAACCACCTTTTGAAACTCTTAAAGTGGATTGCTCGAAATGTTGTTTAAATGAATTCAAAAAAATAGTTGAACAATATTTTTGTGAAAATTGTACATTGGTGGCCGTTGATATACCAACATATGTTTTTTTGGAAAATTTTCACAATTCTGTTATTCTCCTAGATTTTGTATATAAGGGAGAAGATGTAACGTCAGTTGCAGCACATGTATTCAATACAAGATTTATACCTTGGCAGTCATCTAAAGATGAGAATGTTGCTGCGGCACGTGATTTTTGTGTAAATTTAATTCCTGATGAAGATGAAGAATTACCATTATGTAAACGTTTTGTATTGATAGAGACAATATCCATTTCCAGTGATGAATATTTGGAATTAATACGTGGTGGAACAAAAAGGAATTATAATGATGTAATAATTTAAAAAAAAAAAAAAAAAAAAAAAAAAAAAAAAAAAAAATTTTTTTTTTTTTTTTTTTTTTTTTTTTTTTTTTTTTTCAACTATATATAGCTTCCAACTCTATCATTTGGGTGGGAGATGCTTCTCGATTTCATTCTACATGCTTTGGATGATGGGAGATATGGCTATCTCTTACAGTGGGTGGATAAAGAATCAGGAACCTTTAGAATTCGTTGGAAACACAAACGATCTGGTTATTGGGATACCAATGACACTATCATATTTCAAGACTGGGATCGAATGAAAGGACGCTATAAACCGGAAGAAAAAAACTATTTTACAACGGCTAAACTACGGTTTAAAGCTGCTTTAAGGAAAAGGTTCCAAGAGTTACCCTCCACCCTTTCAGATGAAAGATTATTTCGACATGTACCCAGAAGACCTAAAGTGGAAATGCAAGTCGCCAAAATATTAACTTCATTCCATGTACAAGATGTTAATAAATAATTGTTTTTATTGATTGAAGTGTTATTCAATTATAAAAATGTAAATACAACATGATAAAAAATAATACATTACTCCATACATGAATGTAGGAATGAAAAACGATGGCGAGGCTGATCCACACAAAGAACAAAATATATTTGTATCCCGACCATAGCTTTTTCTCCTCTTTCCACACAAACTGAACGGTCGGCTCTGGTAGGGGAGGAGGTTCCTCTGCCGGGTCTAAAGCCGCCAAATATTCCTCTACTTTTTCCACCATATACAGTAATATTTGAGTGGTGTCGGCCGATAAAATTTGATGTTCCCATATCAGTTCCGGGGTGAGTTCCGGACGCACCGAACTCTCTTTGAAATACTGGAGATCCAGTTCCTCATCCAATTTCTCGAGGGTTTTTTTATGAATCACTTTGTTGAAATCGTAAGGATCCAACATATCCAAAATGCCCGCCACTATATCATAGAGGGCCAGTACTCCCGTCGTCACACTCACCGATTTCCCCAATGATTTCAACGCCAAGCGACCACTTTGTTGGAGACTTTGACGGACCGAGTGTTTCAACACGTTTCGCACGGCCAGGTTGTCGAGAGACCTGTTTAAAAGATCCGGGGCTACTTTACTCAGCGTTCTTTCCACTCCCCATTCCGCCACATCTCTCCCGAAATCTTTGGCCAAGTCCAACACCAATTCCTCTCGGACTTTCTTATCCATCTCCCCCTCCTCCAAGGAGCGTCGGTTTCTCTTTTTGGGAACCGGGTACTGACTGTAAGCCGGCAAGGGAGGAGGTTGTTTTTGCCACGGTTTCTGGCCACTCGTCTTGATCGATCGAATGGTTGTGATGCCCAACAACCATTCGCCAAACGATTGGCCCCCAGACGGGACGCAATCGCCGTCCACCAGATCGAGTCCGTAGGCTTCGCAATAGCGCTGGTTCAATTTCAATCGACCCTCTTCCACATCGAGTCCTCCGTGGAACACGTGCCGGGAAGCGCGTTCAAAGAGTTTTTCAGGCATCCCTGCCAACGCTTTCTTGAGGGGGTTGGAGACGAGACAGCGACCCTGCTCCCAATCCGTATCGATTTCGTGGTCTTCGCAAGACTTTTGGCAAGCCAGTTGAAATTTTTGTCCGATGAGGACCCATTGGGGGTTGCTTCGACAGATTTCCCAGTTTTTTTGGAACGGATAGCAGGCAAACCTTTGACAGCCCGTTTCGTGAAACCCACTCCGCGTCACGACGAGGCAGTGAGCAGCGAGAGAGGGAGGCACGTAATAGTCTTCTCGCGTGGCCGGGCGCGTTTCCCAAAAAGCATGTTCGAAATAGTGAGGATAGAGTTTTTGGTACTCCTCGAACACGTACAGTTTGGTGAGTTCAGTGGCGTATCTCAACGCGTGCTCCATTCTGATCTTGGTTGTAGGAGCACGCTGTTGAGGGTGGGTCCTTGGTCGTAGGAGGAGAACACCTTCGGAGCCATCAGGAAGACCGGATCGTCGACGAGGGTGTAGCGCACGCAACACGCACCGTGCCGGGTTTTCAGGAACCAACAGTCGGTCTGGAGCTCCCTCCTGTAAGATCCCGGACCCAGTTGGTGTTGAAAGGTCCGGAGTCGATGGCGACACAGCCAAGCGACCACGACACACGTCTCTTCGTAGGTGCAGTCGGCAGGCAGAGCGTACACGGGAAACCCGACCACCAGATGATGGTCCTGCGGATCGGTGTCGAAGGGCGAGATGATCCGGGGTCGAACAGGCGCAGGTGTCGGTGCGATCAAAGAGGGCGTCGGCGGGGGAAGGAGACGGGGCGAACGCGACGAGCCCCAACTCGGCAGCCGTATCGAGAAAGTCTCTGGGCACGCTTTCGGGCACGTAGAGCGTGACGGGAACCATGGATAAAATTATAGAGAGGGAAGCGTTGCGTGATGAAGGAGCCTCGAAAACACCAAGGTTCGAGAGGGGGGAACAGTTTGAAGGAGACCGAACCCTGCAGTCGAAAATAAGTCGCAATGTAATAAATGAGAAGGGTACGGTTCCAAAGCAAAGCTGGATTCCGAACTTGAATACGAAAGGTAAACATGATGGAAAGAGAACTACCCTCATCCATTTATTAAAAAAAAAAAAAAAAAAAAAAAAAAAAATTTTTTTTTTTTTTTTTTTTTTTTTTTTTTTTTTTTTTTAATGATAATATATAAATAACATCACAACATAATTTTAAAATCATGATAATTTTTATTTCTTTCAAAAAATGACAAAAGAGGTTTTTAAAGTTCTACAGCCAAGATCCGTTCCATTTGACTCATGCGATTCAAGGCCATGGTAACGAGATACAAATCTCGATGCCCATCCAAGCTGACGACCATATTCGAACCTTCTGAATACATATAATGAAGGGGTCTGGCAAATCCCAAACTGATAGGAAATTGTTTAGTGCGCACAGACGGACACATTCTGACTTCGGCACCCGTTTCAGGATTTTTACACACAGCTTCATTTCTTTCGACATCGTAGTAAAGAAAAATTAAACGAGTGCCACAAATCGTCTCACAAAAGTTTGTAGTGACAACTACAATACAATTCGGCTTCAGAACCAGATTTTTAGCCAACCGGATTTCAGGGCCATCTATTTTATGTTTTAGGTAGAATTCGTTGAAACGTTTCATAGTCGCTGTTTTCAAGGCCACAGCTCCGTCCGCTTGCATTAAAAGAGTCTCGTCAATACGTTCCACTATCGGAATTTTTTTATCTTGTAAAAAGTCTATGAGAGAGGATTTCAAGATTCTTTGAATGTCTTGTCGATCCATTCTGTGCAATTTACAATATGTGAACGGAACTCATACTTGAAAAAAAAAAAAAAAAAAAAAAAAAAAAAAAAAAAAATTTTTTTTTTTTTTTTTTTTTTTTTTTTTTTTTTTTTAAATGAAATATAATTCTTCCTTTTCAACATTATCTTTGTCTATCATACAATAATTGACCTGTTTTATAGGTGCCCAAGTTAGTTCAGAAAGAGAGTTAATAATTTGTTTTTTGGGGCAGTTGTAACAGCCTCCCTCAATACATTCCACAATTAATGATAGATTGGGTATGAAGTTTGGTTTAACTTGATAATGGGGTCGTTCGGGAAACCCTACATCATGTAAAATACATGGTTTAAATTTATTGAATTTGTATGCTTTACCACGCCAATAGAGCCTTTCAGATAACCAATCCACCGCAATGTAAGTAAATTGGAATTTATAGAAGTCAATACTATGTAAATATCTTATCGGCAAATATTTCGAAAAAACATTTTTCAGCAGGCAATTCATTTTTTTCCATGTTATTTCTTTCCTTTTTCTTCTAGATATACATTTTTCATCTTTAGGATTTTCCTGTCCCAATGGCATACGTTCAATACCGTCATAATCAAAATAACGTATGGATAGAGTCTTGTGACACACGTTTGCCCATGCGTAACAAGGAAAACCATAAGGGTCCAGATACCAACCTTCTTTCAAAGTATGCATCAGTGTCAGAAAATCTTTATCACAAGCTTGCCACGTATATGGATCCCACAGCAAGTTATCCAATTCGGGTATTTTAGACAACTTGTCCACTTTATCAGTACAAGAAATGTTTTTAAAGATTCTTATTAAAATTTCATACGGCAAGTCTAAGAGTGGAAAAGAGTCACCCATCTCTATCGCATTACTAGCTATTGTAAATCACTATTCCCTTTAACCTTATTAAAAAAAAAAAAAAAAAAAAAAAAAAATTTTTTTTTTTTTTTTTTTTTTTTTTTTTTTTTTTTTTTTTTTTCATCTTATAAAGATTTTTATCACATCTTATAAAGATTTTCTTTATATCAAGTTTCTCACGATGAATACCTCTACATCACCTTATTTTGCTCCCAGAAACAATATTGAGGAGAGCATGCAGTTGTTGCGACTGGACAAAAGACCGTTGTTTGAATTTCTTTCGAGGAGAGTTCATCCAATTATACATCAGTCTGGGCAAATTATGTCTGGGTTGGGCGCAAATTATGTCATGGAAACTAGTAAGATGATTATGGATGGCAGTCGCCGAGAAATGGTTGTTGGCCGATTCATAAATGATAAAGGCCACGTGATGCAAAAAAGTGAAAACCTCAATACAGGAGAAAAAGATGAGACTCACCAATACATGAATTTGGATACTGAAAATGATGTAGAAATGTTTGACTTGACATGGAAAAATCTGACCTCTGCTGTACGATTCTAAAAAAAAAAAAAAAAAAAAAAAAAAAAAAAATTTTTTTTTTTTTTTTTTTTTTTTTTTTTTCACGGCTTTAAGAGGGCTGGTACGACAGCCTCTTGGATCATTTCACCATGATGGAGACTTTGAACAGATCTCTCACTATTATTCAGTTCCGAGTCAAAGTTTTATATTTTGAAACGTTGTCTCGTCGTTTCAATAGCCGACTCCGATTTCTTTTAAATAAAAAGGGTGTCTTTCATTTAAACAACTGTTTACATTCTCAAAACGACGGTAGTTTTGAGGTTCCTGTAACCTGTTCCTGTTGTGAAATCCTGGATGCTCCGGAAAAGTTTCTAATGAACGAAATGCTTTCAAAAACTTGTAACCCATTGTATCCGGATGACGAAGAAGAGGGCCCTATTCGAAATGGATTTGAATTAGAGGCTTACCCCATGGAAAACCAACGCAATTTTTACCGTCGTTGTGTTCAAGACCGAGACAATGTGTTCAAGTGGTATGAGGCCTACCGAAAGATGCTCAATGTCCTTCAATTCCAGATCTATATTCGACAACAGGGGAAGGAGAAGGAGATTGACGTTATTTACCATCCTGCTTCGAAAGAGTGGCATTTGACAGATTGTGTCCGATGCGTTCGTCCCGACGAAGGTCCCCATACGTGCTTTTGTCAAAGGGCTCTGCTGACTCCTAGCAAGTACCTCAAGGAAGAGTATCATTTCGTAGAAAAAGATTTACCTGAAATACGTCCCATCCATTATGTAAATAAAGATGAATAAAATCTATAGTGTCCAACATTTGTTGTCTCATTTAAAAAATGCTCAAACGAAACTCAAATTTTTTCAGGACTTGCAGAATCGGAATGCTCTCGATGCTGCCGTCGGTTTACTTTATGTTCGAGGTGTTTTCCAAATTGTCTATATTTACTAAAGCATGTTCGTTCTATTTCTGTTACTCTTAACATTGTATATCGGTTTAATTTTTTTATACACCACTCGCCAAGTCGAGGCGACTGAAATTACGCCTTGGCCTCTTTTAACGAAACACCCTCCAGACCTGGAGGAAAAGAGTCAGTGTCAAACCGATGCAGACTGCCCCTCCCCTTCCCACGTCTGTCTCTCCCACACCTGCATCCCGAAACTCTTGAGGGGTAACCAGTGCAACCCGGACACGGGACAGTGGATCTCCTACCAGTACCGGGGGGCCACCTTCGCCATTTGCGTGTGTCGGAAGCCCCATCTCATCTCTCAAAAGGTATTTGGGGGAGACTGCGACACTAATGTGGGTTGTGGGGTGCACGGCCGCTACCTTCCGAGTCGAAACGTGTGCGAATGTGATCCGGGATACCGAGCCGTCGGTTTCACGTGTCAAAAATTACCCATTCTCGAAACGATGAACCTCTCGCCTTGCGCGGACGATGAGATCGAGGTGTCGCACCTTCAACCCGAGGACGGATTTCATCCGGATTACGTGAAACGCCTCGCCTCGGTCAAATGTGTGAAGCGGCCTTGTAGCTTTGACGCATTGACGGGGCAACCTTTAAAACGGGCCAAGTACGAACCCCACTGGGGTTGCGTCTGTGATCCCCGATTCGGACTGTTCGGCGTCACCCTCCACCCCCAGTATTTGAGCACGGAAGGCTTCGACGCCTGCGTGAGCATCTTCACCCAAGAAGCCCGATTCCCGATGGAGGTGAAGTGGGTCACCTATTTCTACTTGGGTGAACGACCCCCCCTTTCCTTCATCCTGTTTGACACCCCTTCGAAAGACCTTCTCCTTCCCTTCTTTCAAGGAGGGAATGGGAAAGTGATGATCCGACAGGAACCGTGGACATTCGATTATGCTCAGTATCTCTTCCAGAGCGCTCACCCTCTACGGGTGAGACGAAGGTATATCTGGAACACTTGGCTCTACGACTCCAAATATAGAAACCACTTTAAACCCTCGGACTGTTCCGATATCCCGTCGTTTTGGCGGAATACACCTTACCGACCGGAAGACATTTACAACGTGCTGTACAAGAGTCCCGTATGTCGCGATACATCCGGAATGTATCAGGGCAAGTATATAGTGAACCCACAACATGTGACCTTGAGAAAGATTGAAGACGTAGACGCCCACAATGCATTTGTTTTACACTATGAATTGGAACACAATCGATGGACTTTAGATTTGGATTTTCCCTTTAAAATCCATTACTACCGAAGCATTAAAGTCCAAGCACCCTATTATCCGGTGACCCCCAAAGACTATGATCCCCATTTTATTTACAGAGGTCGATTCGATGTGAACTTTTAAGGAACAAGATGAAGCGTAAGCTGGAAGACGAGAATGAGGAAGAAATTTTGCAAGACTTACAAGCCAATCTATTGAAAGGAGACGAAGTGGAAAAACAACTTTTCGAGACTCAGAAACAATATTTCACAGTCTATATGGAAAAACTGATGCACCAGATACCCATGGGAGAACAGTTGGTGGAGATTATTCAAAATAAAAATGGAGCCCATGGATTTGAGTATATGTTTACGGCGGCTAAAAGTGTGATTCAGTCTCGCATGCGAGTCAAACAAATTAATGCTTTTCATGCCGTATTCGACATGGTGTATAATCTCGTATTTCGTTACGTCCATGAGAAAATCGTCTCACCCACTTTGACCAAAGTGTTGTCGGATAAACAGTTAAATATAGCCTACGAAAAATATCAGTCGTGTTCGAAAACGGAAGAAGAGGGCTGTGTCGTCGAATTACAATGTTTACTGTACTGCATACAAGAAATGTTGGAAAATCAGGAAAGTGTAAAAATACCCAATCCTTTACATAGTCGTTTTACACAGCAAATGAAAGCCATGAGCGAGTATGTCATCACCTTACTGGTATCCATGTCCAAACCCGATCCAAAAGAAACAACACCCAATATACAATAATTTTTTTATTTTTAACACAATTTAAAATAGCCCTGTTCAAAACAGGTAATACAATCTGGATAGAATCGATCTAAATGCTTTATGATTTCACTAGTCTCATAGATTTTCATGATTTGGTAAAAGTAAATCACGGATGTTTTAGTCTTTTCAAACTTTGTTGAATAACCAACATAGAGTCCCAAAGTTTCACGGGAAAACGCTAAGAATTGCAATGTGAGACATTTCCAGGGTGAGTCTTCTATGGGTGCCAATTCGCTGAGTAGCATGAAAGGGGTCTTCGCTAAAATTTGACCCGTGCTCCTATTTTCAACAAACATAAAAACAACACGGTCCTCGTTTGGATTCAGTGAATCGAACATGGGTTGGTTGATGATGAACGGTACCATGAATCGTTCCAAATCTTGAATGGACCCCTCGGACAGGGGAGTACGACACAGCGGACATCGAACGGCGCCCGCCGAAAACTGCTTGGTGCGACGGATGCACTCTCTGTGAAAGACATGACCACAACTTTCTATCCTGTAACAACTTTTTAGGTCCAGGGGATGATAGGTTCCAATGGGAAACAGAGGGTGCATACACACACAACAGTCATCACTCTCCATTCTCAATAGCCTTTCAGGCGGTTTGAACTATATATGCATTAAAAAAAAAAAAAAAAAAAAAAAAAAAAAAAAAAAAAATTTTTTTTTTTTTTTTTTTTTTTTTTTTTTTTTTTTTTTTTTTTTTAATTCTTGTAAAATTGCTTAATTAATTTCTCCATGGAATAAAATACATCATTCGAATCTATACGATAAATTTCACGTTCAGTTTCGGTCCAATAACCTGTCATGGGTTTATAATTTTGGTCTTTCTCATTGTAAAAACATTCGTTAATATCCAACGCAGTTGTCCGTGAAAGTATTGAATTGTTTTTAAGAAGGTTAATTCTCGTGCCAACATCAAATTTATAAATTTCAACCATCGATTTAGGACCGTAATACCAGTAGTTTGAACCAGGATAGCGAAGAGTATCAGAATGAGAGTTTAAGATAAGAATTCTGTTAAAAGGTAAACGATACATTTGGAAATTTTTTATCTCATCCTCATTGATGGGAGTGTATGTATTTTGTTCAAATTTCCAAATGCGACAAGCCTCTTCTAATGCATATTTCCTCCTTTGTATTGTTGTCTTATTCTTTTTAAGAGGTATACGGACCTGATCCTTTAAAGATCGGTGAATCACCTTTTCAGATTGTAAAAATTGAAAATGACGTTTACACAAAGTGGCTGTTTTTTCATCTAGTGTGATATGACACAAATTGTTGTGATTCGTTAGGAAGTAACCATCTTTTACGACACTGATCATTCGTAAAAATCCGGTAAAGTGATCCTGAGGTACAAACCAAAATGTTGAATCCAATAACAAAGCTTTAAATTCAGGTAGACTTAACAAGGTTTTCTTATCATGAAACGGGATATAATATTTAAAAAGGGTCTTTAAAACATAATAATTTAAATCAAAGAGTGAGCATTGACTAACAACGTTATCCATTTTTTCCTGTAAATACTAGAATAACCACAATACTTATATTAAAAAAAAAAAAAAATTTTTTTTTTTTTTTTTTTTTTTTTTTTTTTTTTTTTTTTTTACTGGTGTATTATACTGTTTATTTGAGTAGCTTGTTTCCTCCAAGTGTAATAGGTTTTAACCATGCAACAGGTTTTCTTATTACATTCTTTACAAGGGTATTTCAATTCATAATCATGTTCTTCTAATATAGGATACCCTGACTGTTCTCGCAACCAACGGTAAGTATCTGAACCTTTAGCTAATAAAACAATATTTGATTTCAATAAATCTGGCAACCAATTTTCTATGTTTCCATCTAAATAACCGTTATCTGCTACTGCGCATCCGTCAGTGGGATTACAATATTCGTCAAATTCTAAGCATATACATACTACTTTTGAACGTGGAGAATTTAATTTTATGGGTTTAACATTTCCATGCTTTAGTGTTACACCTTTTCTTTTTACAAAATTACGCCACCCTAAAAAAGCTATAGTTATTAAACAATTTTTCTTTCCGCATTCTCGACAAGGGAACTTTAAAACACTTTTATCAAATATTTTAATGGGTTTGTACTTTTTTACTAATAAAAATTCATAAGAATCTCGATTAGCAGCAATTAAATCTTTATGGGGATACAGGTAAAAGTCTTCGGGGTTATTAAATGTAATATATTCTGAGTCATATACAATAGCAATTTCAATAGGATCTGTAAACCTAACCGCAACGCAAGCTGCCGTCGATTCCATTGTTACCTTACTTCTATTCACACTTTGTTGGATCGTCCTCTGGATATTCTATAAAAGGGACAGTAGTTTCTGCAAAGTGCAATGAAGAGGTTGGTAAAAGGGTTGTCAATTGAAAAATGATCATTTCGTTAATGTTTCCACCTATTTTATAACAGTCGTCTCCATAGGTCATTCGATTTTTAATGACCATTTGAAATATACCTATAAAACTACTAAGCTTAAGCATTTTTTCCTGTATGTTTTTGGTAAATTCATGATATATCCTTTCTCCATCAAAGATTCTTAAACTTCTGACACACCAATTTTTTCCTAGAATTGGTACGTTGTATTTACTGTGATTTTCACGACACGCAGAGCACATATCAGCCTTACATTCGAGAACGAAAAAACGACCTCCATCATTTAATTTTTTTTCTTCGTTTTCCCGCATAGAGAAACCAATTGCTTGGAGAGGTTCACATCCTCGGGCAATGATGGAGAGAGTACCGTCTTTACATTTGTTTAGTGCCCATTCACCCGCAACGATAATTGTAAAAGTGTCTCGATTTGATTTTAAAGTTTTAACATAAGCCTTATCATCTGCGCATGCATGTCCTTTAAGATATTTAGCTTTACCGCTCGTATGTAATTTGTAAACTTCACTTTCTTCTAAAATATGTTTCCATTCTGCAGAAATTAAATTTAATGATTTAGTTCGATTTTGCATGTCCTCAACAGCATTCAAAAGAATTTTATTTTGTGTAATAAATTCAATTAAAGTGGAGTAATCCATTCGTTAAATACTTGAATAATAACAATATATATATATAAAAAAAAAAAAAAAAAAAAAAAAAAAAAAAAAAAAAAAAAAATTTTTTTTTTTTTTTTTTTTTTTTTTTTTTTTTTTTATAAATTCTGTGTTTTTCATTTCTATTATCCCTTTACTTTTTTGAAATAATAAAGAATGGATGGTTACACAACTCTCGTTTCCTGGACGTTGGAAAATGACTGTTTGGCAAAGAAATTTGTTAAATGGATTCCTAAAAATGCCATCAACCTCGTATCAGAAGATTGGGAACAATGTTTAGAAAACAGCATACCTTATCAAGATTTTGAATTTCGTTCAAAATCTCTTCGAGGATCCTCATCAAATTTTTATGATTATGAAACATCCGATGATTCCTTAGAAGTATATTTAGTGGGATATTGTAGATTTGCTAAATCTTACGATAACAATAAAAGTCGTCATAGTATCCTTATTGGTAGTTCTGAACCTTTGATTAAAATTGCAAAATTAATGACAAAGGACTTGGGACCAGATATAAAAATTTCCAACGAATTTAAATTTACTTTCGCAAACTGCAGCTTGTTAGGCTGTTCAAAGTGTAACAAGAACTATGCAAAGTTTGAAGAACATGGATTTAAGCTAAGTAAAACAAATCAACCTTGTATACAGGATACAAAAATATTTGACGGTGAGAAAATTTTGAATCGTTTCTTATCTCATATTGAAGATTTATACCAACAAACCTTTATTGGCCTTGTTCATCTAAATATTAATGTGCGATATAGTTATATGAATAATCAAGAAGAAAAATGCTATCGTATCGGTGGAGATATTAAGGATATAATAGCATTTGACGAGGCCAAACTATCTTGCGTTAAAGCTTTAGATTTAGGAACATTAACTCCTATCGAAAATGAAGCCGAGAACCAAGATTTACCTACACCAAAAGAAGCCGAGAACCAAGATTTACCTACACCAAAAGAAGCCGAGAACCAAGATTTACCTACACCAAAAGAAAATGACAATTTAACCAACGAGTATTTCGTTTCATCTGAACCTCCAAAGAAAAAAGTAAAGGTTGTTCCTGATAAAGAAGAAGGATTGTTCACCATAGATTAAAAAAAAAAAAAAAAAAAAAAAAAAAATGAAATATTTATCATAAAAAAAAAAAAAAAAAAAAAAAAAAAAAAAAAAAAAAAATTTTTTTTTTTTTTTTTTTTTACGGATCAGTAAGATCTCTGCACACTATCCAAATGATAATCAACACAATTTCCCTGATTTCAATTGCATATTCAGAGTATAGGGTTTGGGGACATCTTTTAGTGTGTAAATTTTATTAACCATTTCTTTTGGTAATATGGTAACATGGGCGTTTAAAAAGACTTGACTACCAAGACTTCGACCATCCAGAACTAGATACATTGGATCTCCAATATCGTCAATAGCCACTAAACCAACATCTGGTATAAATTTTGTATTAAACTCCAAATTATGTAAATAGTCATCCTTCGTATAATCTATACTCTGTTCTGCATATACGCAGTTAGCTAAAACATATTGCATAAGAAGACTGACCTTTATCTCCGTAATACTTGTAAGTGTTTCAGTTTTTGAAAGTGCTTCAGTTGAATATAAGTAAACTTTGTTATGCGCTAAGATTTTCTTTGTAGGTTGTTTTGAAATTAATGTTGAAGATATAATCATTTTGGAGTTGAGTAAAGTTTGAAGACTATATAATGCATCTTCTTGATTTGGACCTACATCCATCGTCAAATCCATAAAATTTCGAAATATCTCCATTGCGTATCGTCCATCCTCATCTGGTTTTTTATTCACCAAATATTGACGCATCGTTTCTTCTATGTGTGGGTTCATAGAATACTGTGTTAAAACTTTTTGGGTGTCTTCTTGATCGGTGGGCCGATAATAGGCATCAAAATACTTTTTTGCAGGAATAATAACTGTACCCTTTTTAAAGAAACTATAATTTTTAATGGGTTTTAAAAAACAACCTACATAGGCAATGTGTGAACCACGGTCCATAGCCTCGTAACCCAATTCCAAACCATAAAAATGTTTCAAGTGATGTTCGCACATTAGCATAGTTAAATTTTTCCTTTGACCCCCTTTGCATTGAGCACTCTTGGAATTAAATATACATATTGAATAAGCCATATCCCTCTCCTTTATTATCCGCCGAATCAAGTACTCTATGGCTAAAGGTACCTATTCATTTAAACCTCGTAGTATTATGAAAGGTTTTAAACCCTTTAAAGTAATTGCAAAGTCCAAAACGGCATTAAGAGGTTTCGTCTCTCAGAATAAAAAATTACAAAAAGCGATTAAGGTCGTTTTCAGTAAAAAAAGTTTGGCAGTCATTGCTACGGGAACAGCGGTCACTGTCGGTGTTACCAGTATTTGGGATTACATTGAAGCTAATTCGGGTTGTTTTAAGAAAACAACAGATGGTACTGTGTGCAAAGTACGCGAATTGAGTTGCTGTCAACCGAAACCGTTGCAAAATGTTTCCTTTTGCACCGGGATTTCAAACATGGAACATGTGTGTGAGCATTTTGATGAGAGTGTCGAAAACTCTTGTTGTAAATTGTGTAGCTGCGAAACTGCCCAGTGTTTACCGGATGAAACCATGCAATGCCAAAGACCGACAGTAGCCGAAGCGCTCAGTCATTTTGCCGAAAATGTCGGCTCGACTGTTTGGTCCGGAGTGAAAGCGGTTATTCCCTGGATATCTTACCTACTATACGGAGGCATTGCATTGGCCCTTTTCTTTTTTTTAAGTATTGTTGGACCTCCCCTTTACAGACTCGTAAGTAAGAAGTAAAGATGTACGAAAAATTAACTACTTACTATCTACCAATCGATTTTCTGTTCAAAGAATTGTATAAATCGGAATCGTTGGATAAAGAAATCCGATACATGAAAGAACGAAAAGGACCTGTCTTTCGCCTCATTACACTCGAATTGGTGAATAACAAGAAAATTGTACACGTAGCTCGAAGTTATATTTCCAAACTTTTAGAGAATCAAGAAAAATTTGGATACATCTATTATCTGAGCGGTAAACCCATGTTAATCCCATTAGATGTTCAATTTCAAGGAATAGAGGTCTTTGTCGATTGTGTCGACAAAGAGAATATAGTGGAAATAATGGATGAGTTAGCCAGTGAGTTTGCATGTAGAAGTCATTTAATACACGATATCACCATACTGGAATTATTTTATTTTTTCATCAAAATGGTGAATCCAGACTTGACGTGGTTGGCTATTGAAAGTATGCTCCATAATGTGAGGCAACACGCTCACCTCATCATATCCCCCGACAGAAAATACAGTCACCAAATTGTAGAAACCGAACCCGACGACCCATCACTGGCCTGTAAAAGAACATTCTAAAAAAAAAAAAAAAAAAAAAAAAAAAAAAAATTTTTTTTTTTTTTTTTTTTTTTTTTTTTTGATGTAGCTTAAAAAAAAAAAAAAAAAAAAAAAAAAAAATTTTTTTTTTTTTTTTTTTTTTTTTTTTTTTTTTTAAGCTACATCAAAAAAAAAAAAAAAAAAAAAAAAAATTTTTTTTTTTTTTTTTTTTTTTTTTAATCCTCTTCTTCCTCTTCCTCGGCAGGGCGTTTCTCTCCTCGGAACTTTAAGGTTTTCACCAAACTCTCGACATTTTGTTTGCCCATCGTTCGATTGTACAGAGAAATGCATTTGGAGAGTAATTTCTTATCCATGAGATCCTCTTTGGCAAACTCGGGATCCGCGGGCAAAATCACGCGCGTCATTTCTTCCACACATCCCCGCACCACGTAATAGATTTGCTTGGGGGCAGCCCGGACCTCGCTCCCCAATAACTTATACATTTCTCGGATCGTTTGCACATGGAGTCTTTTGTAATCGGGATCGTTGTCAAAGAGCGTTTTCGTGGGTCCGTATCGCAAGTTGGCAATATAATTCTTTTGTTCGTAGTTGGGGCCGTTATTCAAATTCCCGTTCAGTCCGTCCACCGCCAGGATCGCATCCATCGGGAGTCCGTTTTTGGTGAGCGTCTTCAACAGGTGCACCAGTTTGTCGGTTTTCACAAACACCTGCGACAACACGGAGACAATGTCTTCGTCCCCCCCGGCACTCCTCAGCGTCGCGGCAATCTCCGGATGGACGTGGATATGCGTTTTAAAGAGATTGAGGAGGTAGGCCCAACTGAGACCGAGCGCTTCCACCACTTGTCCGAGCAGGGTCAATTTGAGCGATTTCAAGCTCACCGCGTCATTCTCATTGAGGTTGTACGCTTTGATACTGGCATGGAGCAAGTCGTGAATTTGGGTCTGCAGCGTGTTAGGATCCATCTTTATTACTACTCTCCAACAACAGTTGCATCAGTTCCATCATCTCCTTCTCCAAATCTCCCTCACTCGCCAAGAAGAGTTTGAGCGTATCCACCGTCCAGTCGAGTCGGATCACGTCAAAGGCTCGAATGCGACCAATGAACCGCTGAACGGTCGTGTGAATGCGCTTGGCGCATTTGAACGTGCCTTTGGGCACACCACCGCCGCGGCTCATGACCATCAGAATGTGATGATAGCCCAAGGTGAACCCCAACAGGTCGGCGGGGTCCTCGAACAGGACGGCCGGAAAATGGAGCGCGAACCCCAAGTCCAACACGTCTTGGGACGCACACGCCACTTTGTATTTTTCCTTGAGGAAAGCCTGCATCGCATGGTAGGGTTCCCACATCACCGAATAGTGTTCGGAGACGCCCTCGCGGAAACTGCGCAGCGTCTTGTAGTGTCGGCTCTTGAAGGTGATCTGCGTCTCGATCAGGCGTCGCAAGGCCTGCACGAAAGGACAGGTTTCGAACCGTTTCCAGAAAAAATCGCCCCGGCAGAGGCGCGCCATGAAATCGAGGGCCCAGTTGCCCACCACCGCCATGTCACTGGAACACGCGTAGCAACTCACCATCACGTGGATCACGTCGAAAGGCAGGGCATACTTGCCAAACGTTTTGCGGATCATCGAGGACCGGTAGAGTTGAAGGAGGAGCTCTTTGGCCGCGTTCGGCTCCTCCTCTTCGAAGGGGTAGGGTTGCCACGGCGTGTGACAGTCGTGCACGTACGGCACCAAGATCTGGAAATACGTGTCCAACACGTTGGGGAGTTCGGACAAGAGACCGTGCATGCCCCGGATCAAGGCGTCCAACACCCTTCGTTCGTTGGAGGCGTCTGGGTGTTCGGAAAGGATGTTGAGAAAATCCGTGAGAAACGTGTCGCCGTCCCTCAGGGGGTGCTGCTGCGGTCGCGTGGTGAAGGGCGCGTTCAAGGCTCTCAGCAACTGAATGCTCCGCTGCACTCGGCTCAGGGACTGTCGGCGGACCGTCGTGGCATGGATGCCTTCCAGCTGAAGGAGGGGGAAATTCAGAGGCACCTGGTCATCGCCCGTCCACTCGCAATACGCCTGAGCCAAGGCACTGGAATGAAACGCGTCGGGGTTTGGGGAGGTGATGGCGTCGTACACGGCAAAAGACTGATGGCACAGCTGACACGACAGCGTGGGTCCCGGTCCCAAAGTCAGGGCCTCAGGATGCGTAGGGTGGATAAGATTTGGAAAGGCCGCCATCCTCTTTCTTCATGGGGATGAAAGCACTTTTTCGCGTGTGGCACACGACACAGTGGCCCGTGATGTAAGGCCGGTGGGTTTTGGTTTCAAACCTCTGAACGTCCGTCGTTTCCGTTTGTCTCTGGCATTTACTGCATCGAACCATCCGCGTTTCCATCTTTATTTAGATCAAGTCATGGACTCTCGGAAAGAGATTGTGCGGCTTCGCCACGTCGAACATTGGACCGAACGCGAGATTGCTCGGCAGTTGGATCTCCACCCTTCGGTGGTCCACTACTGGTTGAAGAAAGAAGACACGCGACCCCTGCCTCGTCGACGGGGCCGGCCGCGCAAAACCGAGGACGAGGTGGACCGGCAGCTGTACGAATGGTCCCTCCAACACCCCTTCATGTCGGCGGTGGACCTCCGAGAGATGCTCGCCCCCCACGTGAGCGTGGACACGGTGCGCAAACGCTTGCGAGCGCGCGGGATGCGCTGTCGGAGACCGGCTCGCAAACCGCATCTCACCCCGTATCATAAGCAATGCCGTTATCGGTTTGCCAATGCTCACCTCACCTGGGGTTACGACGATTGGTGCAAGGTCATCTTTTCGGACGAAAAAGTCTTCCGGTCCTCGTCGAGGGGAGCCCTGCGCGTGTACCGCCCTCACAAAAGCGATCGGTTCGATCCCCAGTACATCGTCCCCACTTCCAACCCGAGCGGCCGACACACCATTTGTGTGTGGATGGCGTTCGGTCATGGGTTTCGAAGAATGGTGCGCATCGAGCAGCGCACTTTAGACTCGACCTACTATACGCAACGGATCCTGCCCCTCATCCGAGATCACTTGGCCGAGCATCCGGCAGAGGATCTGGTGTTTATGCACGACCTGTCCCCCATTCACACCAGTCGGGTGACGAGCACCTGGTTGCAAAACGAAAACATCCCCGTGATGACCGACTGGCCCCCCAAGGGACCGGACATGAACCCGGTGGAAAACGTGTGGGCCGAAATTGTCCGACGCATTCACAACGATTCGACCAACCGAGATCGATTGTGGGAAAATGTCCTTCGAACGTTCGAATCTTTATCGGACGAGTACTTTGAGACCCTCCTCGCCTCGATGCCCGCCCGAATCGAAGGGGTGTGCGCGAAAGAAGGAGGTTGGGTGAAATATTAAGGGACGAGAATCGAATAGGTGTCCAGGTGGTATTCGAAAAGGATCTCATCCTCGTCCTGGGTCACATAAATCCATCGGCAAGGATTGGTGCGAGCAAATTTCAAACACATGGCTTTGATGTGGGGCCAAGAGTCGACGTGCATGAAATACAAATCTTGATCGTATTTGACTTGCGTCAGGTCCGGAATAAAAGATCGGAGGAGATCCACCGAAGCGCGATCCTTTAAAATAAATTCGTCATGTTTATAAAAATTGAGGATAAGGGCTATTTGCTCGGTGCTGATCGTTTCGTGAGCAATCGCCATGTCCAACACTCTCTGGTTAAACCTTTGATAATACATGAGGAGGAGGATAATAGAAATTGTACCTTTTATTAAAAAAAAAAAAAAAAAAAAAAAAAAATTTTTTTTTTTTTTTTTTTTTTTTTTTTTTTTTTTTTTATATGATAAGTTTTGTTGTCACCATTAAAATATCACTCCTTTGGGACCCCCGAATCATTTTTTGGGAAAAAAAATTTTTTTGGAATGCTTTGTCCTGATTGGTCAATCTTGAAAGCTGTCCGAACATTTTTTTTTTGGGAGAAATTTTTTGGAATGCTTTGTCCTGATTGGTCAATCTTGAAAGCTGTCCGAACAAAATTTTTTTGGAATGCTTTGGTCAATCTTGAAAGCTGTCCGAACAAAAAATTTTTTTTTGGGGGGGGGGAAAATTTTTTGGAATGCTTTGTCCTGATTTGTCAATCTTGAAAGCTGTCCGAACAAAAAATTTTTTTTGGGGGGGAAAAAAATTTTTTGGAATGCTTTGTCCTGATTGGTCAATCTTGAAAGCTGTCCGAACAAAAAAATTTTTTTTTTGGGGGGGGGGGGGGGAAATTTTTTGGAATGCTTTGTCCTGATTTGTCAATCTTGAAAGCTGTCCGAACAAAAAATTTTTTTTGGGGGGAAAAAAAATTTTTTGGAATGCTTTGTCCTGATTGGTCAATCTTGAAAGCTGTCCGAACAAAAAATTTTTTTTTTGGGGGGAAAAAAATTTTTTGGAATGCTTTGTCCTGATTGGTCAATCTTGAAAGCTTCGGCGAATCGGTGAAAGATTTTTCTTTTGCTCTCTCTCTCTCTATCTATCTATCTATCTATATATATATATATATATATATATATATATATATATATATATAATTATATATATATATATATATATATATATATATATATATATATATATATATATATATATATATATATATATATATATATATATATATATATATATATATATATATATATATATATATAGATAGATAGATAGATAGATAGATAGAGAGAGAGAGAGAGAGGGAGCAAAAGAAAATTTCTTTCACGACTCGCCGAAGCTTTCAAGATTGACCAATCAGGACAAAGCATTCAAAAAAATTTTTTCCCCCAAAAAAAAATTTTGTTCGGACAGCTTTCAAGATTGACCAATCAGGACAAAGCATTCAAAAAATTTTTTTCCCCCCAAAAAAAAATTTTTGTTCGGACAGCTTTCAAGATTGACCAATCAGGACAAAGCATTCAAAAAATTTTTTTTCCCCCAAAAAAAAATTTTTGTTCGGACAGCTTTCAAGATTGACCAATCAGGACAAAGCATTCAAAAAAAATTTTTTCCCCCCAAAAAAAATTTTTGTTCGGACAGCTTTCAAGATTGACCAATCAGGACAAAGCATTCAAAAAAAATTTTTTCCCCCCAAAAAAAATTTTTGTTCGGACAGCTTTCAAGATTGACCAATCAGGATTCAAAAAAATTTTTTTCCCCCCAAAAAAAAATTTTTGTTCGGACAGCTTTCAAGATTGACCAATCAGGACAAAGCATTCAAAAAAAATTTTTTCCCCCCAAAAAAAAATTTTTGTTCGGACAGCTTTCAAGATTGACCAATCAGGACAAAGCATTCAAAAAAATTTTTTCCCCCCCAAAAAAAAATTTTTGTTCGGACAGCTTTCAAGATGGACCAATCAGGATTCAAAAAAATTTTTTTCCCCCCAAAAAAAAAATTTTTGTTCGGACAGCTTTCAAGATTGACCAATCAGGACAAAGCATTCAAAAAAATTTTTCCCCCCCCCCAAAAAAAAATTTTTGTTCGGGCAGCTTTCAAGATTGACCAATCAGGACAAAGCATTCAAAAAATTCCCCCCCCCCCCCAAAAAAAAAAAATTTTTGTTCGGGCAGCTTTCAAGATTGACCAATCAGGACAAAGCATTCAAAAAATTTCCCCCCCCCCCCCCCCCAAAAAAAAAAAATTTTTGTTCGGACAGCTTTCAAGATTGACCAATCAGGACAAAGCATTCAAAAATTTTTTTTTTTTCCCCAAAAAAAAATTTTTTGCTCGGACACTCGCCGAAGCTTTCAAGATTGACCAATCAGGACAAAGAATTCAAAAAAAATTTTTCTCAAAAAAAATTTTGAATGCTTTGCCTGATTGATCAATCTTGAAAGCTTCGGCGAGTCGGTGAACGATTTTTTTCTTTTGCTCTCTCTCTCTCTCTCTCTCTCTATCTATCTATCTATCTATCTATTTATCTATCTATCTATCTATCTATCTATATATATATATATATATATATATAATATTATATATATATACATATATATATATATATATATATATATATATATATATATATATATAATATTTTATATATATATATATATATATATATATATATATATATATATATATATATATATATATATATATATATATATATATATAAAATATTATATATATATATATATATATATATATATATATATATATGTATATATATATATATATATATATATATATATATATATATAGATAGATAGATAGATAGATAGATAGATAGAGAGAGAGAGAGAGAGAGAGAGAGAGCAAAAGAAAAAATCTTTCACCGACTCGCCGAAGCTTTCAAGATTGACCAATCAGGACAAAGCATTCAAAAAATTTTTTTTCCCCCAAAAAAAAAATTTTTGTTCGGACAGCTTTCAAGATTGACCAATCAGGACAAAGCATTCAAAAAAATCCCAAAAAAAAAAAAAAAAAAAAAAAAAAAAAAATTTGTTCGGACACTCGCCGAAGCTTTCAAGATTGACCAATCAGGACAAAGCATTCAAAAAAAATTTTTCCCCCCCAAAAAAAAATTTTTTGTTCGGACAGCTTTCAAGATGGACCAATCAGGATTCAAAAAAATTTTTTTCCCCCCCAAAAAAATTTTTTTGTTCAGACAGCTTTCAAGATGGACCAATCAGGATTCAAAAAAAATTTCCCCCCCCCCCAAAAAAATTTTTTTGTTCGGACAGCTTTCAAGATGGACCAATCAGGATTCAAAAAAATTTTTTTTCCAAAAAAAAATTTTGTTCGGACAGCTTTCAAGATGGACCAATCAGGATTCAAAAAAATTTTTTTTCCAAAAAAAAATTTTGTTCGGACAGCTTTCAAGATGGACCAATCAGGATTCAAAAAAATTTTTTTCCAAAAAAAAATTTTGTTCGGACAGCTTTCAAGATGGACCAATCAGGATTCAAAAAAATTTTTTTCCCAAAAAAAAATTTTTGTTCGGACAGCTTTCAAGATGGACTAATCAGGATTCAAAAAAATTTTTTTTCCAAAAAATTATTCGAGCATCCTGCCAACTGGCACCGCACCCTCCGGGTGGCCCGTACAGTGTCCCCAGAGGAGAACCGCCAGGACCCGACAGCAAGAGTCACAGAGCCAGGAGACAGTGGAGGGAGGCGGCACCTCCGCCACCCTGAGCCAGAGTGGGGGAACTCAATGAGATTGGGAAGGGCCTTGCGTCATCCCAACTACTTCATTGTTAAAACTCATACTATTGTTCCCCTTTTTGAAAGGGCTGCTTCCCAATGAGTTATCACGGGGTGGTTAGGATTCAATTTAAAAAAAAAAAAAAAAAAAAAAAAAAAAAAAAAAAAATAATTTTTTTTTTTTTTTTTTTTTTTTTTTTTTTTTTAAAGTGAGTGTGGCTTTAAAAAAAAAAAAAAAAAAAAATTTTTTTTTTTTTTTTTTTTTTTTTTTTTTTTTTTTTTAAAGCCACACTCACTTGAAAAAAAAAAAAAAAAAAAAAAAAAAATTTTTTTTTTTTTTTTTTTTTTTTTTTTTTTTTTTTTTTTTTAGGGGTCCCCTTCAACTTCTTTATCCCTGTTTACAATAGCTTCTTCCCAATCAGGAATGTAACGTTTACACAACTTACACCTAAAGATTTTATCCCGCTGCACTCTGTAGAAAAAATCTTCCACATTAGCAAAATCTTCCTCGCACGTACAAATGTCAGGTTGTGCATTTCCGGGTATACTTTTTATGCAGGACGACATGTGCCATCCGTGTTCCGTATTATATACCAGTTTAATGTTCAGTTCGGGTCTTTGAAGGGTAGCCAGATGAAATTTGTACAATGTGTAGAGTTTCTTAAATCTTTCAAATTCCGGCTGGTGCGCATAGACCTTATCGTTGGGTAGAATTTGTAATTTTTTGTAAAAAGTCAAATCATCATCGGAAAGAGAGAGCCGAATTAAATCTGCCATCATTACTTTACTTTTATATGATTCAACAATTCGTTTCCCACCGTGAGCCATTGCGCAGTATCCGTAAATTGTTGAACATACACTTTACCAAATTCTTTCAATAAAGTTGGATCGACCCATTTTGTATCCTGATAGTATTCTCCGTGCTGATGTAAATAACCTTCGACTAACTTTTTGGCCTGATTCACTCGATAAATTAATTGATCATCTAATAACGTAATATGTTCGCTATACCATTCCAATAAGGCTAAAAACACGACGTAAGCAGAATCTGTACCCGTCAAACAATTTATTTTAGGATCATGATCAAAATATTCATACATGGCCCGTACACCTTGACAGTGCATCCGGTATTCGACTCGTAGTGGCAGTAGGACACCACTCAAATATTGTTTCAAATCTTTTGGGTGATGACCTCGAAACCCGTCGACAGCCAACAGTCGAAAAATCTCGCGACCGTGAATGATATCATGGGTACTGTTGACCCTAACCCACTGATTCAATAATTTAATCCAATCGGTCTCATTCGTTGAAAGTTCGGCGACACTCTCTTTGGACGCGGTAGCCAGTAACGTCATGAGTTGGTTGCGATACGTCAAATCATAGGATACCTCCTGAAAGGGTTGTATCCATTCCATTAATTCTCGGGCCAATTTCTCTCGGTGCATTTGGATGGTGTCGGTGGGTCGACCTCTCACCATTTGATTGACGAGTTTTAAATTGAGCAAGCGACGAATCTCGTCATCCAAGGAGCTTGTCGACCATTGTCTGCGGGTGGACGGTTTGAAACGACTTTGTGTATCCGGGGGGGCAGACGAGGAGGACGGAAGGGGAGTATTTGGATTCGAGGTAGCGCTGCACGACTCCGTTGGAAATTTTTGTGGAAATGGGTCCCAGTGTACCGATATCTTTTTGGGTGTAGATGGTGCCGTATTCGACGCGGATGCCATGTTCCCGAAATTTATTTATGAACCAAAGCAGAGGTTTTTTCGTAATTTTTAAAGTATACGGCAAGTCTTGAATAACATTAAAAGTGTGGGTGCTGGTTATCAAAATCACGTAATGGCAAATGGGAGTCGAAACTTGGTCGTTAAACCGTTGAGCCGATGACCATTGGAGAAACATAATGAAAAAAATATTTTCCTATTCTTAATATTAAAAAAAAAAAAAAAAAAAAAAAAAAAAAAATTTTTTTTTTTTTTTTTTTTTTTTCAATTGTTTACAAATATTTTAAGACTTTTTTTGGAATAAAATCATAATTTCACACAATCATTTCAAAATTTATTCTCATACCTAAAAAGAACGAAATGAAATATGTTGTGTACTAATATTTCAGGGATGGAACACGGGCGCAGAATTCATACCGGAATGTGTTTAAGAAATTTCTCTACCTCGTCGCATTAAGAGGTAGAAAATTTTCTTACATTGATAGTGGTATGAATTCTGCGCCCATCCCTGATATTTTCAATATGTCGGTATCAGAAAATGAAAACACCCTGTCTGATGTGGCTTCCTATTCACACAGACTCAAAATCCCAACTTCAACGTTTAGAGAAATGCTAAAATATAAATCAGAATATGTCCAACTGAATGGAAGGACTGCTGTGAACCAGTGTAATATTTCCAATCATTTCAAAATTTATTCTCATACTACCTAAAAAGAACAAAATGAAAAATTTTGTGTGCTAATATTTTCAATCGGTATCAGAAAATGAAAACACCCTGTCTGATGTGGCTTCCTATTCACACAGACTCAAAATCCCAACTTCAACGTTTAGAGAAATGCTAAAATATAAATCAGAATATGTCCAACTGAATGGAAGGACTGCTGTGAACCAGTGTAATATTTCCAATCATTTCAAAATTTATTCTCATACTACCTAAAAAGAACAAAATGAAAAATTTTGTGTGCTAATATTTTCAATCGGTATCAGAAAATGAAAACACCCTGTCTGATGTGGCTTCCTATTCACACAGACTCAAAATCCCAACTTCAACGTTTAGAGAAATGCTAAAATATAAATCAGAATATGTCCAACTGAATGGAAGGAAAATATAAATGAACTGCTGTGAACCAGTGTAATATTTCCAATCATTTCAAAATTTATTCTCATACCTAAAAAGAATAAAATGAAAAATTTTGTGTGCTAATATTTTCAATCGGTATCAATATTAGAAAATAAGTCACATGATTACTTCAAATCTCAAATGGACCTGTCTGATATGGAATATCGTTATTATCTATTTACAAAATCCCAAAAGATTGTCATCAATGTTTAAAAAAAATGCTATACATAGACTTTTGTAATAAAATTATAATGTCACAACAGAAATTATACTCAAAATCCCAAAATATTACCTTTAACGTTATAATTTTTTTTTGTGGTTTCAACAATGTTATAGGATAAAAACAACAGTGAAAGAAAACAAAAAATTTAAAGAAGAATAATAAATTTTAATTATCTACACAGATACATAATCATCGAAAATTATTACATACTTTTCATCCAAAAACAGACAATTTGGCAAACAACAGTGAAAAAAAACAAAAAATTTCAAAAAGAATTATCTACATACATAACCATCAAAAAGTATTACATACTTTTCATCCAAAAACAAACAATTTGGCAAACAACAGTGAAAGAAAACAAAAAATTTAAAAAAGAATAATCAATTTTAATTATCTACACATACATAATCATGAAAAAATTATTACATACTTTTCATCCAAAAACAGACAATTTGGCCCTTGGCCCACATTGATCTACTCCCAAACAAAAGATGGGGACGGTGGACTATAATGTAATTTGGCCATAGCATAGCCCTCGGCTGTTTCAATTGTATTTTCAGTCCACATTGTAAGTGTTTTTTTGTATGACCAAGTAAATTTATCCACATTATGCCTTTCAATCACTTCTAATTCCAATTGTTTGTTCATTCGTTTGGAGAAGGTAACGCATACTACCACTTTATCCAAGAGTATTCTTTTTAAAAAATATATTTCCAACACTTTACACGTTTTTAGTAGTGGGATGAGCGTTTCACGATCCATAAATTCTCTTGTTCTTATTCCAACCGGTGCATCGCTGATAATCTCCTTAAGTGGTCGGCCGCCTTTATCAACAAAAAACTCCGGTGCGTCCATCCACCTTCCAAGGTCTTTCGTGCTCAAATAGATCTTGCGATCCTCTCCGATGACACATAGCACGTAACATTTACCCTCCTTAATTAAAAACGCCAACATCTGGAAGGCAGAATGAAACGAGCGGACGGTGAGAGGTAACAGAAGCAGAATGAAACGAGCGGACGGTGAGAGGCAACAGAGGCAGAATGAGACGAGCGGACGCTTTTCTACCCTCTCTGTGGGCGGAGCTTTCAAAACTGCTCACACTTCATTGGTCCACGCTCGTCAAAGTTTTCTAAATCCAAAAACAGGGGGTCAGTCTCCAAAACAAAAGACGGTGGTGGACCGTCGTCGTACAGTTTGGCTAGAGAGTACATCTCAGCCCTTTCAATTTGGAATTCCACCCACATTGTGAGTGTTTGGGTGAACACATTCGATCTTTTGATGACTGGTAATGATTCTTTGTCGATTTGTTCATAAGCAATGACCGATACTGCCACTTTATCCGATAGTAATTTTCTCAAAAAATATATTTCGAAATGTTGACACTTTTCTAATAAGGGGAGAAGAGTTTCACGCTCCATAAAGGGTCTGCTTTCTATTCCAATGGGTGGATCACTGACAATGTCTTTCAATGGCTGGCTCCCTTTCTTAAAGTACTTTGGCTTGTCAATCCACCATCCGAGCTCTGTGATGCTCAAATAGATCTTATGATCGTCCCCGATCACACACAACACGTGGCATTGAGTCTCCTTAATGATAAAGGCCAACATCGGGAGCAGCAGCAGAATGAGACAGGATGAAACGGGCAGACTCTTTAAATTCGTGGGCGGAGTTTAAGGTTTGTTCTTTTGAAAGCATTGATAGGCTGAGGTAAGCGTTCGATCCGTGTTAATGGGGTGTTCCTTTTTGATTAACGTCACACATTTCTCACCCACGATCTTCAACAGATAGATGTAGGTGGGTTCGTCGACCGCTCCCAAGGAAATGTCCCAATTCTCTCCTTGCCATTTTTCGACAAACATGGAATACAAATGAACTTGCATATCTTCTTTTGAGAATAGGTGGTCAATCTTCATATAATCTGGCCGAGGAAAAGAATCGGTGTGTTTGATATTGTATTTGAGGTCATCATAATTCAAATCGATACTTTTATCCAATAATCCAATAGTTGTTGTTTCAAAAGGAGGTTTGGTACTTGTAACAGAAACATGCCATGGTAAATAACGTTCTCCATTTTTATATAAGAAAGTAATGTGCACAGCATAAAGAAAATGAGACATCTTTAAGAAAGATTGTAGCAACGTCTATATATAATCGAAAAAAAAAAAAAAAAAAAAAAAAAAAATTTTTTTTTTTTTTTTTTTTTTTTTTTTTTTTTTTTTTCACAGCCTATATCCAGAATAAAATATTTTTATGATAAGTC
Source organism: Salticus scenicus (assembly GCA_963930645.1). Lineage (NCBI taxonomy): Eukaryota > Metazoa > Arthropoda > Arachnida > Araneae > Salticidae > Salticus > Salticus scenicus. The sequence continues at coordinate 49,133,043 of OZ005657.1, forward strand.
TCTATTCAAAAGCAAGTAGTCCATAAACTAACCCCACATAATTAAATAATCTTTCAATTTGCTTATAATTTCTTTCCATAAAAATCAGTTGGTTTTGGTAAAGTTTAAATGATTCAATCATGATGTATGCCGTATCAATATCAATATTTTCATATGTTTTTAAGATTCGAAATAGAGGTACCCTTTTACATAAATAACACCAATATTGAGGATGCATGCAAAAATTTAATTTAACTTTTCTATTAAACATCATATATTTATAGTAGTAAACTCTTTCAATTTCAATATCCAAGCCATAAAAATATGCTTTTATACATTCTGAGCACATGTTGTAAACACAATCATTTTTTAGATAAATGTAATGAACTATGGTCGGCCTATGCAATAAAGGAATTTTAAACTTATAGGTTATCAACGTATCCATTTTAATAACTGCGTCTTTTTGTGAAAAAGTATCTATAAATGTCTGTTTAATATTTGTAAAAGGTAGGCATTTACCAACTGGTAATGTCATATATCGATAACTTGCTCTCATAACTTCCCGAACAAGAGGAGTTGGCAATTTCAAATTCTCAATATCTTGTACATTAGACAATATTGTAGAGAGACATAATTCTTTTAACGGATACAATGAGTTGAATGTTTCGTTACAATAAAAAGTAGATTCAATATAGATCTTTTTATAATGTAGATATTCTTCTTTTTTAATTAATTGTACTTTTAATCCTTTACCTACAACTTCCCAGGTATTTGGATGGATGTATCGACGAGAGGCTGCCATGAAATGAATGTGATCATTATTACAAAACGTAAAAGGATGGTCGAAGAGAAGCATTCTCGTTTTCCTTTTTCTTCGGTATCGACCTTTCTTTCGAATGGTGTTAACGCAAACATCATAAAAAAGATTAAACGACGATTTTTGTAAAATAAAATAATACAAGAAAATTGCACCACGTTGAATATATTCATATTTATTGTGGTTAATATATGTATTCATTTGAAAACCACAATCTCTAAAAAGAAAATTTAAAATGGTTAGAAGATCTTCTTCGTCTCTAAAAACATGATGTCGAATACATATTATTTGCTTTTTCTCCCAAAAACATTTTTCAAAATTTTCATTCACAAATTTATTCCAGTCTCGATCCAGGATTCTTTGAGAGGACATATTAATTGTCATTGTCAAATTTTACATTTGTATATTACATACTTTATAAAAAAAAAAAAAAAAAAAAAAAAAAAAAAAAAAAAAAAATTTTTTTTTTTTTTTTTTTTTTTTTTTTTTTTTTTTTTTTTTCAACTACTAGGCGGGCACACTCTGAAGGCTGCCATTCAAACGCTTCACGATGGCTGGACCTGTTATCAAGTATCACGAGATCACCAGCCAAGTTTATTCGGGGATACCTTTAATCGCCACTGAAAAATTGGATGGCTCGAATGTTGGAATAGGTTACGTGAACCATGTGTTCAGGCTACAGTCTAGGAATGTAGTGTTGGATGAAAAGACATGTAATTTTGGCTTAAATCGGATCATGGGACCGCTGTTGGAAAAAGTACAACTTATCAAAGACATTTTAAAGGACAATTTCATTATTTTCGGAGAAGTATTTGGATCCCATATCAAGAGAATACCCTATCACGATTTCGAGTCTGAATCCGTATTTGGCAGCAAGACAGTCTTTTTTCGAGCCTTTGATATCTACCAACTGGATTCGGATACGTTTATGAAGTACAGTGACGCCGTAAACATATTCCAGCGAGTGAATTTACCCTACGTACCGATTTTGGATATAGATTACAAAACCATAGGGGATTTGTATGAAAAAGTTGAAACTTATCCCAGTGCTTATGCAGAGTGTCCTTTAGAAGGATTCGTAATGAAGGCAGACGCTGAAGAATCGCCACGCTCTAGAAAAATTTTTAAGGTGAAGCGTAAACAATTTAACGAACAGGTTCTCAATAAATACAAGATTAAAAATTATGTCAATTATAATCGATATATATCTGCGTACTCCAAAATTGGCAAAGACTTTAAAAAAATCAAAGTAGAAATGATTACGGATTCCCTAAAAGATATAATGTCAGTGTATGAAAAAGATGAAAGTGGCAGCTATGATATTCATTCGATTCAGAAAGAGGTTGAAAAGGAGGTTGAGAAGCTTATAAAGAAATTTTATGCCCTGGAAATGTCTCGAGAACTAGAGATGTCCCGAAAATTCACTCTACCAATTGATTCTCTGTTCAAAGAATTGTACGAATCTGAATTGTTGGATAGAGAAATCCAATGTACGAAAGAACGAAAAGGACCTGTGTTTCGCCTCATTACACTTGAATTGATGAAAAACAAGAAAATTAAACATGTAGCTCGAAGTTATATTTTCACACTTTTAGAAAATCGAGAAGAATTTGGACGTTTATACTATCTAAGCAGTGAAACCTTGTTGAATCCTTTATTAAATAATCCACTTCAAGGAATAGAAATTTTTGTGGATAATGTAGACAAGGATAATATAGTTAAAATAATAAAAAAGTTAGGAAGAAGCTTTGGAAGGGATTGTTATTTTTCTGAGATTGCCACACTGGAGTTATTTTATTTTTTCATAAAAATGGTTAATCCAGAGTTAACATGGTTAACTATTGAAGGAATGCTCAATAATGTTGGTACACACGCTCACTCAATCCTATCAGCTGATAGAAGATGACTTTGTAAAAAATGAAAATAAAAAATTTATTGAATGTGAAGTGTTTGTGTTTATCATTTATTGTATATGTATTAATAAATCTTAAAAAAAAAAAAAAAAAAAAAAAAAAAAAAAAAAAAAAAAATTTTTTTTTTTTTTTTTTTTTTTTTTTTTTTTTTTTTTTAATATAATATGAGATAGGTCCGTCTATGTAGATAGATGAAAACAATTCGTTTATGTGAATAGATTGTAACAAAGTCTATACCATGAGTTTCTCACGGTATTTCCATAGAGGGTCTTTCATTAATAATCCAGTAGTTTTCTCAGACAGTGATGCGGAGGATGACTTAGAAGATACTGATGACATACTTTTTGAAATATTTTTTGCTTTATTTGATAATAATTATGACGAGTTTTTTACGAGACTATTTTCCTTAATTCAAAGAGGAAATGGCCAAGTGGATCCAGAGGCTATGACGGTTATTTACAGACTCATTTTACGTAATGAAGATTTCATGATTGCATTTATGGAATGGCTTTATCCATATGATGACAGACATCCGGTATCGGAAGATAAAATTAATACAATCCCTGTTGTAGTATGGAATCCTCATGAAATGAACGAACAATGTACAATTTGTTTGGAAAATTTTAACTTGGGTGAAAAAATTATGGAGTTACAATGTAAACATTGTTTCCATGAAAATTGTTTAAAAGAATGGTTTATTAGGCAAAATTTTTGTCCAGTCTGTAGACAAGAAGTATAAAAAAAAAAAAAAAAAAAAAAAATTTTTTTTTTTTTTTTTTTTTTTTTTTTTTTTTTTTATTTAAAAGATGATAAAAAAAAAAAAAAAAAAAAAAAAAAAATTTTTTTTTTTTTTTTTTTTTTGTATTTATATAGATAATACTCTCATAAGCAATCAAGTTATGGTTTACACATCTCTTTTTTTGACCAAGATAAACCACTGTCGTGAAGCTCCACCTGATGTCTATTTTATTTATGATATTAACGGGGGTATATATTGGATAAACCCTAAAGATTTTTCTGATTTTACATTAGAGTGGACCAATTATTCGGGTAATCTCCCCTCTTTCACCATCGATTTGTCGTCTACTCTGCTCCATGCAGTTATTTTAGATTTTGATTATTTGGTTGAAAGTGGACAGACTCCCACCGATTGCCAAATCGTTCCTATCATTGAATCTGTTTTAAAAACGACTTTTTTACCCGATATTCCAAATTTCACTTATATCATTGCCATGAGGCTTCAACACTGGGGTATCCATATCCATTTACCTGAATTTAAAATTGCCCATGATGATTACATCCTGTTATGTACGCATCTTCAAACTAAAATACAACAAGCTTTGAGAAATAGCAATGCTTATAAATTAGACATTTTAGCTAATGCAATGCTCCCTGGAGCTGCCAAACCTAATACCAGTTGTTATGTTCCTGTGCGACTAGTCTATGTCGATGAACAACAGACTAATATTCTCAATGTACCAAGAAATTCTGACGATCACAAGTTTGTTCAAGATATACAAGAATTGAAGAAAAAATTTTCAAAGCGTAAAGGAAATGAAAAATCGCTTTTTAGAAATTTGTTAAATGTCAAACCCAGTTTAATTTTGTATGAATTAAAAGTGTATATGATGCCAGTCATCCCTTCTTTTAAGGGGCATACTCTTCTCTATAACACTTCCATTAGTAAAAATCCGAACAATTCTCCGGATTGGCTCGATTTGGCCACTTTTATGTGTAAAAAAACTAAAGAACAGGGTTATATTAGTAAAAGTAAAAATTTAGATTTTGACAATTCCAACGTGTTGAAGCTTTATAATCACCTTAAACTCAATTCGGGTAACATGATTCAGTTCGAAACCCAAAATCATGCTTTGAAAATGTGGTTTGAACGTTTCGGTCGATTGTCGGTCATGGATAATGCCCATATCCCTCCTCTGTTTCGAGAGGTGCACGAAATGTTGCAATTTGAACACATGATTTTGGCCACAAATCCCAACCCCATTAAAACGATCATGCAATTTAATGAAGGCTATTATTTTTTTCCCGTTTTTTATGCCCTCTGTCAACATTATCGCATGAATTCTCAACAATTGGCTGATGAAATGTATGCCTTGTTGGACAAGGAATATCATCCACTGTTGGATAAGATCAAATTGATTAGTCCCAAAATTATACAATTTGCTACGACGGAAATGTCGATCAATACACTTCATTTCTGCGTCAATAACATGTATGAAGAACGACCGAAAACCCACAAAGAAAAGTTAATTTCCATTGTGGAGAACAATCAAAGAGCCATCTTGTCGGTGACGACGCACAGTCAAATCATGGAACTCGTACGCAGCATGCAAGATCGACATTTACCCATCCGAGTGCTCAAATTGAAAAACGCTCTCAAAAAACCGGGCCGATTCATTTGGAATTCTCTCACGGAATCTTGGCAAGAGCTGGCAGACACCGATATTAAGGATCATGTCAATAATTTGTGGCATTACGTGAAGGAGTTTTACACTGACTATAAAAATTCGGGTGGATTGGGAGGTCCCGATAAAGATCTCATCTATAAATTTAACACCCTGTCCGTCGTCTATGCAATTTCCAGCGACACAAACATGGAGCGTAAAATTATACAGATGGACACCCACAAGTGGTTTTTACGGCTAGAAGACGGTGTCCTCGATTTGTTGACAGGCCACATTGGCGGTGTGGTACCGGAATTTTTTCTGTCCGATAAAAAAATCAACCTGGGCATTGCTCGACTGGAGATGAGAGATTTATGTAACCATGCTCCTCACTTGGAATTCCTTTACGAAACACTCACTCAAAAGAAATTTTTTTTACAATATTTACAAAATTTATTTCTCGATACGACAGATAACCTGTTTTCAACCCTCTACGACCTGATGCCAGAACCACCACTCGATAATTTGGGTAGATCCATGCTCCATTTTTATATCAACCTCTGCAAATGCACCTGTTTCGAATATGATTTGCTCATGTACCTTTTAGATGTGTTGGGCAGCGTGTTTATCGCCACGAATTACGAACGCAAATTTTTTGTTTGGAAAGGTCTCACGCGCAATGGCAAGAGTAAATTGTTGGAATTAATGGGAAAAGTGTTGGGAAACTATTATCATTCGATTCAGTCGGAGAATTTGTCACCCAACCATGGCGCCAATAACGCAACCCCAGAGCTAGCCTCTACTCTCTTTTCCTGTAGAATGGTCACGTGCGAGGAGTTGGAAAAACGATTAGACGAAAACCGGATAAAACAAATCACGGGCAACTCCTTTGTCACGTTTCGGAACATGTACGAACAAAATTCTGGAGGCATTCCGACTGCCAAATTGTTTGCAACGACCAACAACTATCCAGAGTGTAAGGCGACGGAAGCCTTTAAAGATCGTGTGGTGGCGATACCATTCGAAGCGGAATTTGTAGACGATGCTCCTAAAAAAACATCGGAGCAATTGGAAAAAAATACTTTTCAAAAAGATGTCTATGTGGTGGAACAGTCTTACCGAGGGGGGTTTCTAATGTTGTATTATCACCTAAAAAAACACATTAATCTTGAAAATGGGTTATTACCTTATCGACATACACCCGAGTACGTCACTGAATTTACAATAGATTATCTTATACACGCGGATATTTATGTCCAATTTAAAATACATATGGATGTCCAGTTAATGGTAGGGGGTCTCACAACGATGAATGATGTCAAATCAGCTATTCGTCAATATTTGAAAACAACCAAAAACACATCCTTTCACGAATCGGATTTATTAATTTCATTTGAAAAGGAATTTGGTCACCTCAGCCAAACGGACATCAAACTGGGTGCGTTTAATTTTACTAGTATGGTAGATGAAGAGGAACCCTCTCGAAAAAAAGCCAGAACCGACAATTATTCTTCTTTGGTGTTTTACGAAGGAGTCGTCATTAAAAATTTAAAACGGGCCAATACAGATTTATAGAAACAAAGAGATGTCTTGTAAAGAAGAATTTTACGATTTGAAGTTATTAAAGTTGAGTCGTTTACCGATTGACGAACTCGTCAAATCTAAGCATATAAGAGTGACGAATCGAATGCAAAATAAACTATGGAACATGTTTTACGATGTAACACCTGAAATTGTAAAAAAGTATAAAAATGAAGGAATCAATCACATAAAAGAGATTAAACAAAATTTGAGTTTGTATGGATACTTATATTTCGTAGCGCAACACAGTGATCAATGGTATAATGCTGCCTATTTTGACTACATTAATTTTCCACTGGCACAAAATAGACAGACCGTTTTGAAAAAGATAAAAGAAATGGCCCAAGAAGTAACTAAACCAAACAGTTGTGAATTTGATGTAACCTGTCTCTATTTGTTGTATTTTTATGCCTTGTTGGTGAATCCAGACATGAATTGGATAACGATTGACTATTTGTCAAATGGGAATAAGTATCATCAGTATGGAACGAGATTGAAAGGTAAAATGAAAATTGTTGTAAAGAAAACGTGGATGTAAAAAATCGAGCCACCCACTCAAAAAAAAAAAAAAAAAAAAAAAAAAAAAAAAAATTTTTTTTTTTTTTTTTTTTTTTTTTTTTTTAGGGTGGATGTGGCCTTAAAAAAAAAAAAAAAAAAAAAAAAAAAAAAAAAAAAAATTTTTTTTTTTTTTTTTTTTTTTTTTTTTTTTTTTTTTTTTTTTAGGGTGGGTGTGGCCTTAAAAAAAAAAAAAAAAAAAAAAAAAAAAAAAAAAAAAAAAAAAAAAAAATTTTTTTTTTTTTTTTTTTTTTTTTTTTTTTTTTTAATAAAAGACCCTGCCAACAACCTACAGTTATTATTTCTTATATTTTCTTCAAACATGATTTACAACACTTGCGAGGGTTTTACTCTAGCAGAGGATGGAGTCGAAGTCATCGATAACATATTGACTCCAGAAGAGCTTTCAGCGCTTCAAGATAAAATGTGGCAATGGCTCAGCGACAAAACTAAATATTTATCAACTCCAATTGTAAAAAACAAACCGTTGACGTATAAATCAATATTTGAATTTTTTCCAAAGTCTGGAATGCTATTACAGAATTGGGATTTTGGACATAATCACATGTCTTGGGCTATTCGTCAAAATCAAAAAGTTATCGATACATTTAGTAAAATTTGGAATACCGACGAATTATTAACTAGCTACGACGGTCTCAGCATATCTTTGCCATGCGAAATAACTAAGCGAGGTTGGTATCGAGGAACAGATAAACTCCATACAGATCAGTCGTTTATGAGAAATGGATTTGAATGCGTACAAGGGTTGGTCAATTTGTTCGACGTCAGTGAGGGAGACGCTACCCTTCGAGTGCTGAGAGGCAGTCATAAATTACACAAAGCGTTTCGAGAAAAATATCATATTAAAAATTCAAAAGACTGGTACATAATAACAGACGAACAGAAACGATTTTACATGGACAAATTAGGACACGATTCCGATATTTGCGTAAAAGCTAAAGCGGGTTCGCTTCTTTTATGGGACAGCAGAACGATTCATCAGGGCATACAACCTCAGCATTTCAGAGAAAAACCAAATATTCGCTGTGTATTGTATGTCTGTATGACACCGGCGTCTTTAGTATCCGAATCAGTATTAAAAACGCGAATACTACGTTTTGAACAGAGACGAACTTCCAATCATTGGCCCCATAAGATTCAAATTTTTCCGATAACGCCAAATACGTATGGAAAGCCTATACCTCGAGTAGAAAATGACGACTTCGAAGAAACCGCTTTAATGAGAAAGCTTGTTGGATATAATTATTTGGAGAAATTTGAGAATTCCAATTCAAAATGAAAAAGACTGCAGTAGGATTGTAAAAATAATTATAAATTGATCTGACAAAAAAGTAATACAGACAGATGCAAGGAGACAGCTGCTTCATTGTTAAAACTCATACGTGTTGTTGCCGGAGAGCAGCTACTTGCCAATGAGTCATCACGGGGATTCAATGCACCTGGTCCCTTTTGAAAGGTCCCATTCATCCAAACCAACTGCTTCATGGGCCGTGACAGCTGCTTCATTGTTCCATTGTTCCCCCATCCTGCACCTGGTCCCTTTTGAAAGGCCCCATTCATCCAAACCAAAGACAGCTGCTTCATGGTTGAATGCCTCAATGAGATTGGGGAGGGAACCGTTATACGTGAAAGCGACAGCTGCTGCTCACGTGAAAAAAAAAAAAAAAAAAAAAAAAAAAATTTTTTTTTTTTTTTTTTTTTTTTTTTTTTTTTTTTTTTTTTAAATTTAACGTCGGACTGATGTTCATTTACTATCATACTGGACTAAGGTCATGTTGGCCTTTGTAATTCAAGTGCGCACTTACAAAGTGTTGTGTTTCGTGGGGGACGACGAGAGCGTTTATCTGAGTGCAAAAGATATTACACAATTGTTGCGGTATCGTGTCAAAGAGACTTTGATGGTGAAAGATATTATGGAAGCAACTTTGCCTGTCGGTCTGTTGAGAAAAAGAATCATCCCACAAGCAACTTTAATGACTGTGTTGAAAAAGTCTGAATACATTCAAGCCGATTGTTTGTACAAAATACTAACCAATGAAGAGAGGATCAGCGAAGTGGAGTGTGAATTCCTCTACGGTTGCCACATACCCATAATAACCGGAAGCAGTACAGCTGAATCGAAACCGTTTAATATTTGGTTGAACCATTACATCTATCCAAACGATTCCCCTCCACCTCCCTATTGTCCAGCTAGCAACTTAAACCTTTTTTGTTATGGAACTTTTCCCGAGACAATTACTCTATTTACAAATACTGAAGAACAATCATATGTAAAAATGGTTTATCCTGAATAAATTTTATTTTCAAGATATTACACATTGCCAGGATTCGGACTCGACCGTTTTGGCGAGGCGAGCATTATTTAAAAATATAACTGCCTCTTCATCCAAATGAAAATTAATTTCTTTATTTGTTAACATTGTATTCTCATCCGATCCTACGTTCAAATTGTAACATAAATTGTGTTTGGATAACATCAAGGCTAAACGTACGACACTTACATTCACATCAAAGGTGCGTTCTCCGACTTCCATGAAAAAATGGACCCATTCTTCCACGAGTGCCGGTAAATGTAATTTTTTGAGATGCGGATGACTCTCCTCCGATTTTGTGAGACACCACGTGTCCAACCCCCTCAAGTAAACTCTTCGTAAAGAATAATTTTTATTGTATTTGAAGGTTTCGATGACTCGAATGTTACTGTCTTCATTCAAATTGATAGTGGCCGACGACAAAAGGTAATTACCATTCAACACGGGTTCTTTGGTAGGTGTACCCTCAAAGAGGGGTTGGCTGAAGCAGAAAAAGGTTTCTCGGTACACCACGCCGATGACGACCGTATCCAATGTCACTTTTTTCATGTTGGTGTCGATGAGTAACGAGGAGAGTACAAACGAAATGGGTGTCCACAAGGTGGCGGGTACGTGATCGTATTCCACATAGCGCTCATAGGGTTGAGAGACATGGAGTACTCGGTTCGGACTGTTGCCGTTAATACTCAGAGCGACAAATTTAGAAGGATCTTTTTTTTGTTCAAGGAGACGCCCTCCCTCATACGTGAGTACAAAAGGATATTCGATAATTAAACCTAAATTGGTATCATTAATATATTTTTCACTCGTACGACGCGACAAGTTTTTATAGTAGGATAGCAACACGTCTTGGATCAAGAGTTCGGGTTTCCTGGAACTGAGTGTCTTCTGTATCTGACCCGTCGAGAGAATGTTTCCGCTGTAGAAACCGGCATCTGTAACGGGTTGAAACTTTATAAATTTAGGATTGGCTATGACCAACCTACTCAAATAAGGTATTGTCATGACGTCTCGACGAGATTGCCATTCCGATGCCAAATTGACTACGTAATCCATAGGTTCATTGGACAAAAAACAGATCCGATAAAAGGGTGTCTTTTCGCATTTATTGAAATAACATCCACCTGGGAAGGGCAAATCTAAATTATCCAAATACAACACTGTATTCTTGTAAAAGAAAACATTGTCGTAAGTCGGTCTAATGTTACCCTCCAAATATTGACAAATAATCTCTGGATTGTAAACATAGTAAGGCGTTGCATAAAATTGAAAGGTAGTGTTACTCTGAGTGTCTCGATTGACAGGATACACCAAACGATTGTTTCCGAGGCAAATGGTCCACAGATATTTTCGGTTACAAACAACGGAAGCCGGTACGTCCGATTTAAAAAAGGCTTTTAATGCCAATAAAAGAGGCTTATCCGAATCGATAGACACCGTTTCAGGGGGATACATTCTCATAAGGATCCAAGTTTCATAAGGAGAATATTCAAAATTAAAAATAATTATGTTACGTTTAAAATGGGAAACAGAAGCCTTGTGAAATTTACCATAATATAAACTGTACGTATTAAAGTTCATCGTACTTTATTTTACAAAAAAGACACGACACAGTTCGAATTCAAATAGATTTATTTTATTACATTACAGTCATTCCATCCTCCATGGTCTAGTATCCATGTTTCCAATCTGCGTTTAACCAATTGGGAAAAGGAGTGAAACGTCACCATTACAAATGAGTGGGGTAAATTTTTACCCATACATAAGTTGGTCAGTTCTCCAACAAAAATAAAAAAAGTCATAATTCTGCTCCAGTTTATACCATGACTGAACACTTCATTGGCTAGACCGGATAAAATAGAGTCAATCGTATTTTCATCGACGCCATCAAGTCGCTCACAAATTCCTCGCAGACGGTCCGCACAATTTTTTTTGTAAGTATCCAGAGTGTTTATGACCTTTTCCAATACTTCTTTTTCCGTTTTATTGATTGCCGTCATAGGATTGTAGTAATACACTCTTAATAAATGGGCAAAAATATTTTCCAATATGAAATCCATTCTAACAGGATCCTCTTGAAGAGGTTTGTATACCTTCGAACCCATGGCTAAACTGAGAGAATCTGAAGCTTCCACACACACACATATATATATATATATATATCAAAAAAAAAAAAAAAAAAAAAAAAAAAAAAAAAAAAAAAAAAATTTTTTTTTTTTTTTTTTTTTTTTTTTTTTTCAAATTCTTTGGTAAAAGAATGGATTACATTTACGATAATAAATATCCTCTATTATATAATCGAATAATTTCTCTTTATTCAAAGTTTCTATAAATGCTTCAGATACAATGTCAAAAATCTTGTTGGGATTGTTGAATTTGGTAACACATTTAGCGACATACATCCCAGAATAAATTAAGCATTCCAAAATCAGAAACGGATACATTTTTCTAGATTTGAAATTTTTATCTTTTAATAGGCGAGCAACGCGTGGTGAAACGTACTGTTTATGGATCTTATCTTTCAATTTTTCATGGACCTTTACCCATTTTCGAGGAGTTCTACCAACACCTGGATATAGTGTAAAATATTCATTTAAGATATTTAAAATATAACGATACATAGTAAGTAAATCTTCATCCAGTTCAGATATATCTACATCATCTATTATTGCAGTACATCTCCAATTAGCCAAATACATACACTCTCGGAGAAGTTGTTGGAAAATTTTTATGACATCGTCACTATCATAATATTGAATCCTCGTGCAAAGACTCATCTTCAACTAAAGTAAAAAAAATTTAATTTAATTTAAAAAAAAAAAAAAAAAAAAAAAAAAAAAAAAAAAAAAAAATTTTTTTTTTTTTTTTTTTTTTTTTTTTTTTTTTTTAATTAAGCTTAGAAATTTTTTTACATCATTTGAGAGGATGGATTATTTCAAAGAGGCTTTATCCTTTACCCGTTCCACCATTTTACATGGTTATTTTGGCCGGTATCCTTTTTTGGTTAAATTTTATTTAAATGCTATTCCAGAATTAGAACCCGTTTCTGAATTTGAGCCTATTTTTCGATACGGCAATCGTTTTTTATACCTTCTCATCGAACCGCCTTTCGACGTATGCATTCCTTCCAACCAATGGACCTTAGTGCTCACCAGTCACTTACATCTGCATTGGAATGCCCTCTGGACGCGCGTCGTTCATTGTCCCCACCCTCTCCACCACACCTCGTTGCCAGTCGAAGCGTCTTCCGATCAAGAGGTCTTCTTACCTCCGACCTGTCATCCTTTCACCCCCCCTCTTTCCTCCCCTCGAATCGATCTCGCCTCCGTAGACGACGTCCATGAAGCCTATCTGAGGCTGTTGACTTTCTTGGACCACCCTTCTTCCCAGTGGTCCCTCTCGGTTCGGGAGGGTATGCGTCGGCACCTCTTACAACGAGCCCCGGAACTCGTTCCGATTTTAGGGTAGCTTTTTACGTTTGGAGGGGGGTTGTTGCAGTTTCGCTTTGCGTTCAGCCGCTACCCATTTCATGGCTTCTTCGCCCGCCATGTCCGCATAGAGGGCGGCACATCGTTGAATGTCTGGGTCCTGTGATTCGCGATTCTCCAGAGCCACTTCGATAATCTCTTTAATTTTTCCGGGATCTGTGTAGTAGGTGTACAAGGCTCGGACGGCTCCGTTGTGCTGAGCAAAAGCAGGAGCGAAAGCGTCGGACACGTACGCTTTGGGATGATTTCCGAGGACACCGTCGACCGCAAACCATCGACACGTGGCCGTGGCATCATATTTGTACCAACAGCAGGCAAATTTGGTGAGTTCTGAGGAATGGGGATTGTCTTTGGCCAAAACCCTTTCGACAGACGCTCGTTCGTCGTGCGAGAGGGTCGCCCGTAATTTCTCATAAGCGGTCAAAATGTCTTCATGAAAGGCTCGGAAGGTAGCGTCACCATAGTTGGGAGGAACGCGTGTATGCTCAAATATTTTTCGATACAATCGCTGGATGATAGTTTCCAACGTCAGGTAAGGATTGGTACTTTGATCCACCTCATGATGAAGAGCATGTTGAATGAGGGGTTCGATGGGATCCATGATGAACTCCATAACTTTTGGATAGACTATATATATTTGAAAAAAAAAAAAAAAAAAAAAAAAAAAAAAAAAATTTTTTTTTTTTTTTTTTTTTTTTTTTTTTTTTTAAATATATTTATACATATTTCAATTTTAATGAATAATAATTTATTTTCACCATGGCCTGTCATTACACTGCCCATATAACATTTGCTTCAAAAGGGGGAACTTGGATTCCATGGAACATGGCCTTTACATCCGTTGACTTCCCATTTGAGACTGTTACTATCGGTTTACTGACCGATAATCTTACATTTGAGTATAAAGATTTATATTACAATTATACTATAAGTCATTTTCTTAGATCTGAGGACATCAAATATGATTATTACGCTAATGAATGGGATGTGGAAGACATCATTTTAAAAGCATATGATTCTCACCTGAAGGAAGACGATAAAACTACTATTATTGAAGCGGTAGACCTACAAACTTATAACTATTTAAGAGAAATTTTACCAAATGTGACTTTTTCAAAATCCAATTCGCAAAGTGAAGACCTCACATTAGCTGCAGCGTTTAAAAAATATAAAAACCATCAATAATTTCAAAAAAAAAAAAAAAAAAAAAAAAAAAAAAAAAAAAATTTTTTTTTTTTTTTTTTTTTATACACTATGTTAAAAAAAAAAAAAAAAAAAAAAAAAAAATTTTTTTTTTTTTTTTTTTTTTTTTTTTTTTATATACTCTGTTTAAAAAAAAAAAAAAAAAAAAAAAAAATTTTTTTTTTTTTTTTTTTTTTTTTTTTTTTTTTTTTAAGGCTGTACTTCTATTTCAGGGTAGCCATGATTCGTACTTCTATCCAGCGATATTGTACCATTCTCGGAGGTTTTTGAGTACAAATGTTTCTTGTGTAGCCACGTGGGCGGATTCCACACACTGTCTGTGAATATATCTTTTCTTTTGAATTCTTCATGCAGAGAATATAAAGATCTATAACAGGTTTACCTTTATACATAGCCACTATAACTTCACCTATTTTGGCAGATTTGTAACGTTCTAAGATACGGTACTGTCTTAACCAAAACAATCTTGAAAGAATAGATGAAATATCATATCCGTTAATATCATAGCCAATTATAATTTGAGCGCTGTCTAGCAAAGAATGAAACTGAGTCAACATCTCGGCTTCGGATGCAAAAGCTGTTGCGTATTCATAATTCGTTAAAGGTAGAGCTCCCTTGGGAAGTATATAGAGTATTTGTTTTTTGATTCCATTTCGTTTATTCCATTTAAAAAATCTAATCATAACAATTATGTTTAAGCTAATACTGTTTCTGACTAATGGGAAAGTTTCTATATTGAAGTGTGCTAGGGTCCAATCGATAAAATTGGGAGACGTCATGATATTTTCACTGCTAGTACTCAGAAAATGCTTTTTTATAATGTAAACAGAGCATTAAAAAAAAAAAAAAAAAAAAAAAAAAAAAAAAAAAAAAAATTTTTTTTTTTTTTTTTTTTTTTTTTTTTTGCGATACTTCTATTTCAGGGTCTATCCCAGGGCAGCCATGGTTCGTACTTCTATTCCAGGGCAGCGATATTGTACCATTCTCGGATGTCTATGAGTACAACCTAAAACTCGTACACCTGTCTTCATTTTAACTATTTCAACATTTGGAAATTCACATATATTTTTAAAGAAATTGTATTGAAATTTTCCACGCACCTTTAATATATTGTCTTGTGGAAATAATAACTGATATTCATACATGAGCTGAATTCTCCAGGTGGCTTCTTGTAATTTAATAACAGCAACTGGAGAAATTGTGTTATATCGCTGACATGTAGAATTCGAAAATCGATCTTTGTTGTACATTCTAGATCTTGTCAAAACTGTATCTCTCATGGTCTGTTTGTAAAATGCAGGAGGAGCGATTTGAAATATATAAATTTGGTCTGGATTGTTAGCGAATGCAATTTCCAAAGGAAACAATAAGCCATCATAACAACTCATACAAACAACCTCGGCAAACATGTTTTTTTAAGAAGAAACAAAAAATGTTTTATTTATTATATATATATATATATATATATATATATATATATATATATATCTTAAAAAAAAAAAAAAAAAAAAAAAAAAAAAAAAAAAAATTTTTTTTTTTTTTTTTTAATAAAGTTCTGTGAATATAAAGTTATGGCATCCTATCAATCTTTTTTAAAGTCCATTTTTGGTCATCATTATTCTCTTCATGCTCCCTACCTACACAAATTGAATTTATATTGTCTTTTTGTGGTGACCTTTACCGTGTCCCTCTGTGTCTATACTCTTTTCCAGTGTCAAAGCGCCTTCGATCGGACCTTTGAAGAGCGTGTGCATCTCATGCGCGTCAAATATGCCACGGCTCAACGTCCCGGCTATGATTAAACCCATTGTCAGCAATTACGATGACCACGTCAATAATTTTATTGGTTTCTTACATCATAAACTTCAATGTCATTTGGAATATTTGGGACCGGATGACCTTCACCAACACATTTTACAAAAAACTGTGTACGCTTGTTCCGTCTACTATAAACCCAAGAAATATTTGAAAGATGTCTTTCCCGTCATGATTGGATCGCGTCTGGATTTCGCCATTCGGCAGGGCCAGCGTCTTTTTCAACAACCCTTACCTCCTCCCGCCGCCTCAGCGTCTCCTTTTGAAACCGTGGACATTGGTCAAGGTTTTTTCATCATCAATGGTTTTTTGCGCCACGTTCCCTATTTCTATACCAACGATCCGACCAACACGCATGTCATTCAGAAAAAAATGGTCCGGGTGTATTCCTACAACGAGCAGGATCGCGGCAAAGAACTGAGCTATTACATGGCTGACTTTCGAGGTCGACGCTATGGCGATTTGGTGGTGGTCCAGAACGACGGCTCCGAATCCTCCGAGGACCCTCATTTTTTTTCGCACTGCCCTTACCCGGTGCACCTGTCGGCCTACATGAAACAAATTTATCACGACGATCTCTTTGATATTGATCATCTGGGGAACAAAATTGTGGTGAGCCCCGGACATTTGTTCACCAAACTCTTTATCAAATATTTGTATGCTCCCCTTCGAGAGCACGACTGGAAGACGGCCAAGTCCAAACTGGCGATTGTGTGTCATTCAATCGAAACGGGCTGTCTCCTCCATGTCCTCTCCCGAAAGACCGTCTATTTCAAAGAGGGGAAATCGGCGGGTAAAATGACGCGCGAAATCCACGAGAGTCATCGCGAGATTGGCAACAATGGCGAAGTGTTTATCGAAAAGAGTATGGGCTGCTATCGCGAAGTGCTCTCGCAGACCTATCCGCTGAATCCGTATCTCCTGTACCTGGTCATTCGGCAAATGTCCAACAAGGTCAATCAGTATCTCCTGGAACCGTTTCATCCGAGTTACGAAGGTTGGTTTTGCAAGTTGGGCATCTTTGAGACCAAGAACGTCGGGCGAACCAACATGATGGCGCGGGACGTGGTCGTGTCCACGGTCGACGGGTTGGATGTGGTGTATCAAGATCCCCAACAGAGTCCCTTTTGGGAGTGGCTCCGCCTCGAGCCGCAGTGGGACAGTCCGTATTTCGTCGTCGTGAACGAGGCCTGCATTCCGGTGACCCGAGCCTGTTTTTGGAAGATGGATCTGCTGCGACTCAAAGAACGTTTTCAACACATTGAGTGTTACGAGAGGGGAAAATTTATTGTGATTCGCTACAAAATGGGATTGATCATGAAGCGGCTTCCCGACACCCCCCTCTGGGTCACGCCTTACGACGAACTCTATTGGAGCCGGTATTTTTTCGGTCACGAGGTACGGCAGGAAGCGCACAGTTACCTGGTCGACTTGAATCCCTACTACCATCACAATGCTTTTTTGAAAAACGTGTTGGCTTTCAACGCCCTCAAAAATGCCATCCTGGCGACGGATCCCCGCTACGCCCTGTATTTCCTGGATACGGTGTCGGCTTATCGCCACGCTCCCTCGCCCGATCACCTGCCCCTCCTGGAGCCGGTCGAGGATGGCTTCTCTCCCCACTTTACGCTCTTCTTACCCAAAGTGACCGTCACCTACATGAGTTTCTTGGGCATGACGCAGGAAGATTGTATCGTGAAGCGAGCCGGCTGCCGCTCGTTCGACTCGTACCGCTTTTACACGCTCCGCTTCAAAGTGAAGGCGACCGCTTGGACCCGATTCTATCCGGTGCACGGCGACGTGGACGAGGAGTCGACGTTGTTGGGCACCTGCATCAGCGGAGAGCGAGTGGAAGTCGAGCCCTACTCCATCCACGTGCGGGTGGAGAGGGTGTCGCCGCAAGAGCACCGCCTCTACTTTACCAAATCGCCTTTTCGGGTATTGCAACATGTTTTGAGCGGAGACAAACTGACCATCAGCGTGGAACAGGAGCACGAGAGCAGTACGGGCGACAAACTATGCAGCCTGCACGGCCAGAAAGGAGTGCTGCGGATCGCAGAAGCCGTACCCACGTTGGATCGGGTCGTCCAACCCGATCTGATTGTCAATCCCTACTGTTTGTTTCGCATGACGATGGGTCAGGTGATCGAGGCCCAGGGACAGGACGCTCTCACCGTGCACAATTCGGAGGGTCGCCTGATGAAGGGAGCCAAGGCGTTTTATGGTCGCACCTTCTATTTTGCTGTGGCGTATTTGAGTAGCGAACATATGTATGCTCCCGACTCGTGGGTGACGGACCGAGTGTTGGGAACGCCCGTAAAGGGCCGCAGCCGAAGAGGGGGGATGAAAATCGGCAACATGGAAGTGAATGCGTTGCGAGGCAATGGAGTGGCTTGTTGTTTTGAAGAGAAATTTTTCGAAGATGGGGATCGCGTACCCATTGAGGCGACGGTGGCCATCCCCAAATCCGTCAATTTAGTCGCCGAAGACATGAAATTTTATAAATGCTTTCTAGACTATGAGACGTTGCCCACGATTATCATGGAATAATAACCATCATAATAATGAATATATATATATATATATATATATATAGATATATATATATATATATATATATATATATATATATATATATATATATTTATTTATTTATTTATTTATTTATTTATTTATTTATTTATTTATTATTATCATCATTTTTTTTAATATATTGAGGTTTTTTTATAGTAAATTACTCCATTTTATTTTTTCTAATAAAGTTGACCAAACCTATTATTTTTTATAATGAAATTGTACAAACCTATAATTTTTTCTAATTTAAATTGAACTGAAAATTTTTTTAAAAAACATTAGAAAAAATAATAGGTTTGTACAATTTTATTATAAAAAATAAAATGACCCTTTTTTCTAAAGAATTTGTAAAAAAAATTCACACTTGATCCATACAAAATGAGAAATGGCGAAACCGGCAAAAATAGTTAAGTACTGTCAATCCCTTGAACAATAAAAAATATTGAGCAGCTTTTAGGGTAGGCAAAAACAGTTGAGTAGTGCAAATAAGTTAAGCAATAAAAATTCCCTACAACGGTCAAAAATGTTGAGCACTGTAAATACCCCAAACAATAAAAAAGTTTTTTCGATCGGTACAAAATACATGGGCGGTGCTCAAAACGGTAAAAAAACTTGAGCACTGTAAATACCCCAAACAATAAAAAAGTTTTTTCGATAGGTAGAAAATACATGGGCGGTGCTCGAAACGGTAAAAAAACTTGAGCTGTGTAAATACCGCAAACAATAAAAATTCCCCAAGATGGTCAAAAATGTTGAGCACTGTAAATAAGTCAAACAGGCAAAAATCCATAGAAAATACATGGGACGATAAAATATAGAAAGTACTGCAAATCGCTTAAACAATAAAAAAACATTGATCAGTATTTAGGACGGCAAAATAGTAGAGCACTGTCAATCTTTTAAACAATAAAAAAATATTAAGCAACTTTTAGAGTAGGCAAAAATAGTTGAGTACTGCAAATAAGTTAAACAATAAAAAATCAACAAGATGGTGAAAAATGTTGAGCACTGTAAATACCCCAAACAATAAAAAAGTTTTTTCGATCGGTACAAAATACATGGGCGGTGCTCGAAACGGTAAAAAAACTTGAGTACTGTAAATACCCCAAACAATAAAAAAGTTTTTTCGATAGGTACAAAATACATGGGCGGTGCTCGAAACGGTAAAAAAACTTGAGCTGTGTAAATTCCCAAAACAATAAAAATTCCCCACGATGGTCAAAAATGTTGAGCACTGTAAATAAGTCAAACAGGCAAAAATCAATACAAAATACATGGGACAATAAAATAAATGAAACACTGTGAAGGACTCAAACAATAAAAAAATATTGAGCAAGGATTTCGGATAGGAAAAATATTTGAGCATTGTGAATAACTCAAACAATAAAAAACATTAAGCACTATACAATAAAAAAAACATTGAGCAAGTAACTATACAATAAAAAAACATTGAGTAAGTAACTATATAATAAAAAAACATTGAGCAAGTGTTTAAGATAGATCCAGACAAAAGGTTAAAAAATTTTTTATTGATTAGGCTGGTATAAAATGGTGCGATTGTTCTTTCGTAAAAACATATACATTTGTGGGTGGTATGGCATCCATCCACACAACAATACCATGTACTTTATCATGAAACAAAGACGGAGGTACCTCTTCTATCTCCATTACAGTGGCTGTATAAATCTTTAACCAGTCATAAAAACTTTCACCTTCTTCTGTAGTGACCCACAGTTCTGGTATTCCTTTCATTAAATGTTGTTGAATTACTTTTATTTTTTCAAATAAATCTCCATTTGGAAACTCTTTTAGTAATTCTGCATGATTTACTAAACGTCTACTCAATAAATATTTTTTTAAATGATGAGGATTTCGTATTACGTCTTTTAAAGATTCAGTATTTTTGTATTTTGTAGTGGAGGACTTGTAACCTAATAACCGACCGACATCTGAAGCAGCCCAGTAGAGAGTGCCATCCTTACCGATAACTCCTAGCATGGTTGAGCTTTCCATCCTCAATCTGAACAACATTTTGAATGAGAAAGACATACCAGCTGAATTCTTAAATCCTTAAAAAAAAAAAAAAAAAAAAAAAAAAAAAAAAAAAAATTTTTTTTTTTTTTTTTTTTTTTTTTTCAAAGTAGGTTAAAAAAAAAAAAAAAAAAAAAAAAAAAAAAAAAATTTTTTTTTTTTTTTTTTTTGTATATATAGAGATGTCTGGATCCACTCTTTGCATTCATTCGAGAGCTTTTGTACAATGTGGTTCAGATTAGCTTTCAAAGAAAAGCCGTATTTGTGTGGAGCGGTTGGTGCAGATGGTGGTATATACTGGAGAGCTGAAGAAGTGGGACGCTTTTTGGGATATAGTAATCCTACTGCATTTGCTAGGCGATATGCCAAGCGTTATTTGAACGATCTGGTACCTGAACCAGTGCTGTATAAACTAAAGAAACCATCTAAGGATATCTGTGTTTTCACTTTGGATGAAATGATTGGCGTTATGAAAACTGTAAGATATAAGTTTCAAGCAATTGGTGAATTTTTAAATGCATGGTCGTATGGCATGGTGGAAAGTGAAAGTTTGGACCCTCAACTGGATCCCCAATCATCGCCTATTATAGAATTTTCACAAACGGGTGATGTTAGACTTCTAGAATGGCTTAAAAGATATGTGGATTATAGTGTGCAAAATTATGTAGAAATATGCAAAGAATTTGAAAGGTCTAAACAACCAGTGATTAAAACAGACCCTTCAGACCAAGAAATGGACGAGCAAATGGATCCTGGAGTATTGACTCAAGAGCAACAGCCAGAAGTATTGACTCAAGAGCAACAGCCAGAAGTATTGACTCAAGAGCAACAGCCAGAAGTATTGACTCAAGAGCAACAACCAGGATTATTCACTCCAGAGCAACAACCAGGATTATTCACTCCAGAGCAACAACCAGGATTATTCACTCCAGAGCAGAAACCAAGGACTCCAGAGCAGCAACCAAGGACTCCAGAGCAGCAACCAAGGACTCCAGAGCAGCAACCAAGATTATTGACTCCAGAACAGCAACCTTCATACAATTTTGCAGATCAGCCACAGCAACCATTAAATCAATATACTTTCATGGACAATATCGTCGGAGAGCCGATGCAACCGACCAATCGTTATGTGGATGAAGATGGAAATTTCAACTTAAGTGTGCAAAATAAGACTATCTTAAAAATAACTTCAACAAATGAAATAGTTCCACCTGATGAAATATATTTTGTGGTAAACGATAAAGTGCAAACATATTTCAAATATATTCCTCCATTTTTTTAAAAACATGACTCGTTATGTGAATCTATGAAGATGGAAATTTTAGTTTGTGATGTGGTGTAACATATTAAATGAATAAATTGTCATTTTTTAATTAATTGTTCACAATTTCTTTATTAGTTTCATTCAATTTAATTTTTACATTGAGCTAAAAGAAAAAAAATCATCTCAAATAAACAACATAAGGAATTTTATTTTTAGACATTAAAAAATCACCTCATCATTTTCCATGCTCCCCACCTTAAAGGGGCCTCACCCCATTACAATAAATTTTATCACACACGGCAGGTGCCACTCTCTCATAGGAGAGCTCACTCCAAGCAAAGAGGTCCACGCTGACAGCGCCAGGGAAAGAGGTCCACGCTTACGGCGGCCTCTCTGAAAGGTGAGCATTGGCTAATGTCACCCGCGGCCGGAGGGGTGTATATTTAGATTTCAGCTGGGTCATGTTATATTGACCCATTTCACATTTTTGAACTTTGATAAATGATTCATTGTATGGATTTTTGAGAAGATTGTCAGGTAGATACTGCTTCACATACTCTTTATAAGTTATGATATGAAAGAGAGGTACCTGTCTGCATAAGTGGCACCAATTTTCCTTTCTTCGTACATAGGATGGAAAACTATAGCTACACATAGTATAGTAATATCTAGAAATACTCTCCTCCACACTACTCTCTTCTCCATAAAGAAGTAATTGCATGCAGTGAAGGCACATTAAATATCTACAACGATCCTTCATGAAGTGCCATCCAACATAGATTACTTGAGGGTCTTTTTTAAATAAATATTTGTTAGATAGGTTACTTTGAAAATAAGTAGCTATATTTCTATCAAAAACTATATCTCTTTCAAAAAAGAGTTCTTGTAACGATTTACCTTTCAAAAATTGTTCAATTTCCGATTTAAGATGATTAATGGGTACGGGTACAATATATTTCTGACATTCTCGAACAGCTTTTTGGAAAAGTCGAGTAGGTAAATTCAGGTGTACGATATCATGAAAAGTACTCATGCTATCCCATATCTTTTTAATACACCTATCTTCTAACGTAAAAACACAACAATTACAATTATTAGACAAATTATGAAGAATCGACGCATCAAAATGGATTAAATGTACCGTAAATCCATACGGCAATTCTGTCCAAACACCTCGGTCGATTTCATTGTCTGCATTAATAATGAAATGTATGTGAGGGTCCCGCACTGTAGAATCATGTATTACAAAATCAATTACATTTATATTATAGTCTTCAATAATTCTTTCCATGAGCAGGCATGCCATCCCGTCTTCTATCAGTATCACGTGATATACATAATTATAATGTGTATAGGTAGGTTCACTACATTTACGACGATTCTGTCTATCGTACCACCTGAACATAATGGCACGATCTCTGGGCAGTCAAGATAATGGTTATATGAAAAAAAAAAAAAAAAAAAAAAAAAAAAAAAAAAATTTTTTTTTTTTTTTTTTTTTTTTTTTTTTTTAATGTGTGGGAAATTGAAGGGTGGACATGTTCGAGATGGTTGATTATGCTTACACAGTTCATGCTTCTTTTATCCGTTATCAGGATAAAAAACTTCCATGGCATATTACTCTCAGATCAACAAAACCACCATTTGAGGTCATCAAGGTTGGTTTATCGACGAAAGATCTTACCTGGGACGATGGGGATCAACAATATAATTTTGTATATTTGGATGACTACCCAAGAAATCCTTCTCTAAAATTGGATCATGAAATTAATTTTACCAATTTCGAGATGGAGTTTAACGAGATCTATGGACAAAATTATTGGAAAGATGGTTGGGTGATACAACTAGCAGCTGTTGACAGACCCACATATGACTATTTGAAAAAGATTCATAATTCTGTCATGTTGTTAGATTTCCAATATATGGGGGAAGATCGAACTTTGGCAGCAGCATATAGAATCTATCAATCATCACCATCATCTGTTGACCCCCATTGACAAAAAAAAAAAAAAAAAAAAAAAAAAAAAAAAAAAAAAAATTTTTTTTTTTTTTTTTTTTTACCTGATATATAGAACTATCCCAATCATTGTCCCAATCATTACCAAGAGTAATAACCACCATGAGGAGGATTTTTTTGGGCGAACCCATTTGATTTGATTTGTACCCAATTCCTTATACTGGTAGGGTATTTGAGGCATCTTAGATTTGTTGGCCAATTGTATATTGGTCAAAAAATCGGGTGGATTTCTCATCAAAGTACCAATTACATTTTCTGGTAAAATTGGGGGTTCTTTCCTCATATCGGTAAAATATTGTCCCCCATATAAACCAAATAATATAATTTTTCCGTCGTTGGTGGTCGCATAATCGTCTAACAAATTCTTGTTGGTCAGCGCGGGGGAAAGGTAATATTCGTTATTGAAAGCATCTCTTGGATAAAAAGGTTTCTCATCTACGGCATACCTGTCGTTTAGAATCATTTCTTGTAATTCCGTGTTCTTGGGATAAATTTCTCCCCCTTCCTTTGTCTTGGCGTATCTTTGTGGAACCGTGTGTGGTTGGTTCCAATCTACATAGGTCACATAATATTCGTTTCCCACCTCATCTTTTGGAAAGATTTGTAGACCCTCGCGTGTCGTGGCATAATAGAGGGATCCGTCTGACTTTCGAGCCACTCCCCCGTCTTTGGGATAGTACTCGTTTCCGTTGTTGAATTGAGCATAATACTGATTACCATCCCTGCCTCTTCCTATGATCCATTTCCCATTGATTCTTTCGTAAATCTCGTTGCCTTGCCCATCTTTACGGTACAGTGGCCTACCCCTCGCACTCAAAGGATAGAGATACTGACCTTTTTTCTGTATCAAGGGTAAGATCGAAGGATAATATTCATCGTGGAACTCATTTTTCGGATAGTAATCGTATCCGTCGGAAGATTTGGCATAACGTCCCCCTCGCACCACTTCCCGACCGGCTAGATCCCTCGGATAGATTTCATTTCCAGCTTCATCTAATTTGTAATACGTCATTGAACTTAATTTTTGTACCACCATGGGTATTACCAATTTTTGTAAATTGATGAGACCACCGGTCTCGGAACCGGCTTATTTTGATTCGCTGCTCTTCGACTGCCAGAGTTTTCTCTACATTTCGATTGATCATTGTCTCGAAGTTTCGGAATCGGAAATGTTGGAGGAAATTTGTGAGGATACTTGGACTCAGTTGCACAGCTTGTTGCAGATCTTTTTACCCCACGCTCCACAGAGCTTGACCCTCGTTCTCTCTTTTGACGGAGAAGGGGTGCCCATGAAATGGCCGGCGCAAAGAGATCGTCGTCGGTCTGCCAAAGTCTCTCGAAAATCCTTTTACCGTAACATCTTGTTCGGTCCCAACACGCTGGCTCAGCGGGTCCAAGACTATGTCCTCCAGAAGTTGACCGAGACAGTCGACCGGGAGCTGAAAGTGGTGATGAGTGGGTGCAACGTGCCGGGAGAAGGCGAACACAAAATCTTTCACGTTGCCGACACGTTGCCCGAGTGTCAACACCCGATCGTGATCAGTGTGGACCAAGATGTGTTTATTTTGGCCTTTTTACGACTCCATCGTTTTCGAAGCCTTCAAATTTACAGATATAAACATTTTTACCCGATCGAACCCGACCTCGTTCCTTATCCACTGGAACGCCTGGTCCAGGCCTCGTTTCTCTTTGGCAACGATTTCATTCCCACCCTGGTCGGCATTACGCCGGCCAACGCCTCCCACATACACGAGGCGTTGAGGCAGTGCAGCGGCGACCCCCCCAGCCTCCTCGCCACGTTTTTGAAACACCTCGAGACCCGTCTGCGCTTCACCCGAGTGGAATGTGTGCCGCGTCTCTTACTCGTCTGCTTTTGGGTCACCCATTTCTGGATCTTGGATTACTATACGCGTTGCGAGTTTCCTCAACAATTTTTGGAAAATCGAGTCTACGATGCGTTCGATCGAAACCAGCTCCTCACGGGCCTGAGGGACGAAGCGTTTTCGAGCAGCGCCTACCACGAAGCCCAAGAGACGTACCAGGACATGCTCACGCAACCCATTCCCCATGCGGCCCGACACGTGTTTACGGAGGAGGCGCTCCTGAATCGCTTGCAGCCTTATTGGACAAGACCAGCGAATACCTCTTGTACCGTTTTGCAATTAAGCGGCTCGCGGTGTAAAAAAAGAAAATCAGAAAAATCCCTAGCCACGGATACGGAAACCAAGGCAAAAATCGGAAAGGTCCAAAAATAACGGCGGCACCCTCCCGATAGTTCAACCGTCGATCCAGTCGAAGGAGTCGGGTGACGGGGTCCGGGGCTAGAACGAGCTCCAGCTGACTGTTGAAGACAATGAGGGCTTTGGTCCAGTCCACGGGTTGGAATTCGGCCGGATCCATCCTCTCGGCGAAAGGGAAATCGCGATAGACTGAAGACTCCATGACCCGTTTTAAAAACTGAGCCGTAAAAATGACATTTTCCGGATAAGCGAGGGTGATGCGAGATTTGACAAACTGGTCATGGTAAGGAATCCAGGGAGATTGGAAAAGTACCTGTTCGAGGGTGGACGACATCTTTTCTTAAACAAGACGATGGAGGACGAGATTGTCGAGACGTTGACGCGACAAACCCTTTTATTTCGAAAGGGTCCAGAGGGCGGCAATGAGTTTATTGATATTATGGACGGGACTCTTTTTAAAGTCGACGGCCATCTGAAGAAAGAGGACACGATCAAAAGCCACTACAAAGAGAAAGATACAACGAACTTTACACCCCTGGACGATAATTATTATAAAGAAGAATTTCTTAAAAAGTGCATGACCTTAGCCATGGCAAAGAGAGCCGACGGAGTCTATAATATCAATAGAAATATAACATTTAGAACAACAATAGAGTCAGACGAGGATTTTCAAGAAGAGGTAACAAAAAAATGTACAATTTACATGGAAAACCAAATCAAAAAAAATAGCCCATTAATCTACGTATGGAGTGTCGAGGAATATGAAGAAGAGAAGCGAAAACAACTGGCGGAGAAAGAGGCAAAACAAGCGAAGGAGAACGCCCTGCTAAAGACTCTCCTCGTGGAGGAGAAGGATGACCTACTAGAGGTAAACTTAAATGAGGGGGAACATGTAGTACCACGCCCTAAAAAGTCCAAAACCGATCAGCCGCCTACGGCGCCAGACCCGAATGCAGTAACGGGGGGAGGGACCAGTACGCCGAAGGAGGAGGACACAGCAATGGACGTGAGTGATTCAGGAGGGGGGAAAATAAATAAAGATATTCCACTTAATCCACAAGGAGGAGGAGGAGGAGGAGGAGACGACGAAGAAGACGACGTGACACTCGCGAATGTCCTGGGGTATCATATGATAAGATTTAGAGACTATTTGCGGCTGTTGCAAAGATTTTCAAAGTATGGTAAAATGCTAGAGGGAGTTGAAGGTCAAATAACCTATATGAATTTTACAGAACGGCAACGGCTAAAGATAGGGTTACCTAATTTCCTTAAAAAATTTATTACAGAGCAGACAGGACTCGTACGGATTATAAACCATTTAGAATATCGTAAAATGAAAACGCCACCAACTCCAGTTTAAAAAAAAAAAAAAAAAAAAAAAAAAAAAAAAAAAAAATTTTTTTTTTTTTTTTTTTTTTTTAACAGATGTCGGTTTCCAGCTCTCGTACTTCATGATTGGGGAACATGTATTTATAGATGCGAGACTGCATTTCCTTGGACATTGTCATTGTATTGTATCGAACGCTATTCAGAAGAGAATTGTATACTGGGATGGATACATCAATGTTTTGATATTGTTGTGAAAAGGCTACAAATCTTTGTAAAATCCGTAAGTATTGCCTGAAGGTCAAGAAAGCATATGCTTTCTGGTCAAAGTCTGAAGGTTCCCCCCCAGCTTCACGGAGTAAAGTTTCTGTAGACTGGTTACCTCTTCTACGAGGAAATAATTGACCTTTTCGAGGTATGTTTTGTTTGGGAGGCCTAAAGGGATTGTCAATATCTTGATTTATGTGATCTTGTAAATAACTGTTGTATGAAGCACGCACCATATCTTCAGTAGGGTCCTCTATGGTCTCTTTTGTAAAAAAATGTTTCATTGGTTTCACTCGACGATATCTGAAAAATGATTTTTCTGTCAGTGCATTCACCAAGTCTGGTAGAGTGTCCTCGGTCACGTGCAAAGTGTTTTGACTAAAATCAATCGACATGTCTTTACTTAGTGTTCGTTTTTTAAAGAGACGATTGCATCTACCAGTTTTTGACAAATCTGTATTAAAGTTCGGTCATTTTTGTCAGGTCTCTTGTAGGGTCGAACCTGTATTCTTAAATCGTAGGAAGTGTCCATGTTGGTAACCGCCTGATCATCTACTCCAATTAAAAAAATGTCTTCCTCGTATATCTGTCGAATATGCTCCCCTGCTTTTGAATAGCCATACAATTGCATAGCCCTTTTTCCCTCTTTACGGGCAAAAATTTTATACGCATAGTTACGGATGTTGATCAAATACCCATTCACAATGCGTCTGACGTAATCGTCCTCCCCTAAACTCCACAAAATAATATGAACATTCATACAGTGAAGCATTTTGATCATATAATCGGCATAAGGGCGAATATAAAACACATCGTTTTCAAATATACCCAAAGTTTCATCCATATCTAAAATGACAGTAATTATCATGTCTTGCATTATTAAGAAAGATGCGACATAATGTTAGTATTTCGGATAGAGTCAAAAGCATTATTCGTCACATTGCAAAACAAAAAGTTTATTATACGCCTCTTTCGTGTGGCGTTCATTTCAACAAACCCTGTTTAACGTTATTGAATAACCATAATTTAGAGCGATATCATTGTCTGTATGCAAATTCCTCTATACAATGGAGGTCGTACGCGCCAGTCGTCAATTCCTGTGACATTCCCGAACATGTGTATGACCTGAAAATTCTAAATGAAACACTCGGAAATAATTTTGTGTTAAAGTTTGTCGGTCATTTCAAAGAATTATCGGGTTATACAATTTGCATGTTTCAACAGCCAAACAGTTTATACTCTCCCGATATCATTTCTAAATCAGACTTCAAAGAAACTGTGTATACTATGATTGTGCTTTTTGTAGCAGTTTGCGAGCGTCTCGGAGGCATTACACCCAATGTAAAACATTTGTCCTTTATGTATAACCAGAGACATCCCGTATTGTGTGATGTGGGCTCGGAGAATTCTTCTAAAAAAACATTGGTGAATCGAGAAGAACATTTCAATAGAAAAAAGTGGAAAAAATTTTTACACCACAAAACCATACGAGATGTCATCCAATTGTTAAAAGCAAACTTTCCAAATTTTTTCCAAATAAAGAAAAAAGGAACCCATTGTATCTTAAATGATAGGGAAGAAGAGTTTGATGATGAAACACACAGACTCATTTGTAAGAGCACAAAATTGAATTTATTAGAGATATTAGAACAATTTATACATTTACTTCCCAATTTACAAATACGATCTGCAGTCATACAAAATTGGATTAACAATGAGGTATAGGATCAAATGGAAGTTTATAAATCAAACATATCCCCCATACTGCTTTCCATCTATGACAGTGGCGGTCCCTACAAAAGACACATGGCTCCAGGTGGAGTGGATCCATGCAAGTCACATCGAGAAATTGGTGTTCGGTATAACTGATCTCAATATCTTGCCATTTTTTGTAAGAAAAGTCATCGACACAATACAAAATTTCCACTTGCATCGTCGACACCGCTTCCGCTACGCTGGCATTCCCCAAATGTCCATCTTGCGTAATGCTAGTCACGCCGTTCGACAAAGTAAATCCCTCGATGGTTACACACAAAGCTGCAGCGATGTTCCTGTGATTGTAAACAGTTCGAAGAGGGGAAACAGGGACGACGGTGGTAGTAGAATCCACCACGACGGGAGAATCCACCACCACGGCGGGTTTATTATTTTTTCGTTCATTCGCTAAACGTTTCGTTAAGGCCATCATAGAGGGTCCGATGGTGATACGCAACTTGGGTCGCTGAGAACTCATCCTGATTCAGTCGATCTGTAGGCGGCAGCCAAAGTTCTGTCTTCTGCAATGGATGGGGAGTCCAAAAGAAGAACCGAATCGTAAAAAGGTACTAGATAATCATAAGTGGGTCGATCCACAGCTCCAAATTGAAATTTAAAATAATCTTTCCAATAATTCTTTTTATAAATTTTAACAAAATCCGATTCAAAGGGTACATTAACGACAAAGTTATCCGGTTTCAGCCGTCTGGGAAAATCCTCCGTGTTTTTATGATTATTGTCCACTTCAAAATTACGCCACGTGAAATGATCCCCAAGCCAGCCAATTCTGATAGTCTTGTGAGGTACACTGGTCGAAGTCATAGTGACGGTCCATGGAATGTGTTTTCCATTATGAGAAACAAAAGAAATGTGAATACTGTAAGCGTATCCAAGCATTGTAATGTGGATGGACCGAGTCTACAACTTATTAACACTAAAAAAAAAAAAAAAAAAAAAAAAAAAAAAAAAAAAAATTTTTTTTTTTTTTTTTTTTTTTTTTTTTTTTTTTAATAAAAGTTTCAAGATAAATGTTATGTATAATCATGGCATTTATACGGGTAGAGTATGATTCTCTTACAAGTTTAAAAAAACACTTTCAAAACATGAATGTTTTTCGTTATGCAGTTTCTCCTCTCCAAACGAATCCACCACCCAATTTTGTTCTCGTTGATCCAAAACTTTATTACGGTTCTTATGGTGGTCTGTTAAGTAATCGGTTTGTTCAAGACAAAGAATGCATATTTGATCCTATCGATAAAGATTTTTCTTTAGTTTGGTGGAATGCTTCACTTCCAAGACACGTGGGTGATACACATGTCCTTTCCGTTGGAGTGCGCGTGGCTGTAACCCCCACCATGTTTAAGCAAATGCAGATTAACCCTATTCGCAGATCGTGTGGAAAAAGTTCCTATTATGGTAACAAAGCTTTGATCATGAATTGACGGTCCTCTTCGTATTCTGATTGTGTGTAATCGGGTTCGTTGAGAAACGTATATTGCTTACGCCTCTGAGCATGTACACGATTGTGCATATCAAACCAAAGTTTAGAAAAATCTGTTTCTGTATTGAGTAATTGTGGTTTTAACTCCTCTACCATTTCTCGAAAATGAACCATACATATTCCGCAACGCAGTGTTCTGTATAAGGGTCCAATTATAATTTCGACCCAAAGATTTTTGTAAAATGGCATTTTTTCTCGGACTTTGAAAGCTTCCGCCATCCAATGTAAAAATCGCCAATAGAAAGAACTGTATTGACCCACGTGTAAAAAGTTTAATTTTTGAAAATCCCGTTCTGCTGGATAGAGTTCTTCTTGTGCCACAGTCACACCCACGTTTTTTAAAAGCTCGCGTAATACAGACGCATGTCCCCCACTCAAAAGTTGAACGACCGCTGGATCTAAATATTTAAAGACAGATTGTACTGTCCATTTAACATTATACAAAAGTGCAAAGCTGCACAAGAGGATATTGCGCAAAATACTTTCCCATGCCAGGATCGCATCCTGTGATTCTGGTTTTTGAAAAGAACGAAGATATTTTTCTTCTTTAATAATGGTTGCTATGCGCAGTATAAAAGCAAAGACGGTCTCGTCTAGTCGAACTCGAGGTAATCCTGATCGAAATTTATTGGTAAAGGGACTAATATCCCAAGGTACGGTTATAGCATTCTTCTCTAACACTAAATCGATAAGATTATGATAAAAGGGATCGTCCTCTGCTTGACGCGCTTGTAACAAAGCGTTTTTGTCTACATTTCCGAGATGGGCTTGATAAAGCGTTTGATAAGTCTGATGCTTCATCTTTCTTAATACCACGAGGGCATTGCACTCACCGTGGTGAGCGAGACAGGTCAAGGGAGTTTTTTGTTCTTGCCCCAGAACATCCGGTTGAACTCGTGATGTAGAGGGCGCAGCACGGCGGATAGCGCGGCAATAAATATCGCGTGTAGTCAGAAGCCTCTGGTAAAGTAGTGGATTGACATTAAAGCGAGAAGACTGCAGTAAAAATGAGTGGTGATGATATAACTCCGGATTTCAATGGATACATCGGGTGCAACTTTTGTGGCAAGATAACTTGCCACGATGCAAGACAACATTCTATTATATGGGTTATATGTAGAAGGTGCCGCCAGTACCTAGACAAACAAGGTTCTTCTTTGAGAGGTCTAAGAAGACCACCCCCATCCAGAAGGTCTCGCTTCAACAGACCTCTACCACCCATACCGGAGGAAAGTCCACGAGGATACCGGGAACTTGATAAGGAAATTACGTACTGGGATGGTAAAAGAAATGAAACGACCAGACAGGACGAATGGGAAGTAAGACCCGAGTGTACCACCCAGTACCACTTATTAAATTATCAGGCTAAGGAGGACAGAAGTTACCCGGTCTATGCCTCTATGACTGCAAGGATACCCATTCAATTTTACAGAGGTACAAATGTAAGTATTATTATTATTATTATTATTATTATTTATTTATATATATATATATATATATATATATATATATATTATATTTATTTTTTTAATATATAGGTACGGGTGGCACCTGACAGCAGCAGCAGCGAAGATGATGGGTGGTAGAATTGTTTCTGTTATGTATATATTTTGAAAAATGTATTTGAAAAAATTATTTGTGTAGATATTTGAAAAATTGAAAAAAAATAAATAAGTTGGTAATTGGAGGTTATCCAATAGCCTAAAAATAATATAGTGTTAATCATTATGTATGAATGACCTTTTCATTGATGCCTTCATGAGTATGTTAAAAATAAAAAGGGAGAAATATTTAATGAATATTTATTTTTTATAGACACATAATTACAAATAATCATTATTTACCAAAATTTTGAGTAGTATTTCCAAACTGTTGCACAGCATATACTGTACACATCTGACAATGTTTCTTTCCTCTTTCAAAGGATGAACTTAATATTAATTCCATATAAGCAAACGAACTTTTTCGAGAAAGCTGTTTTATTGGAAAATATGCTTTTATAGGAATGGATAAAACAGACCCAGAATACTTGTGATTGTGATATATGAAGCTTTTTTACGAATGGATGGGAAGGAATTCAAATCTTCTCCCAGCAACAATCATTACATCTTCGAATGGGACAGTTTTAATAGGATAAATATCCAGGGAGTTTTCTGTGAAATATATGTGTGTAAGGATTTCTCTCCCATTTGTGCATCCACAGCTAAGACATCTTTGTGTTAATTTATATTCATTTTCCAACTTGATTAAAATATGAGGTTCTTCGATAGTTCCACCTACAAAACATTGTTTATCAAAATGATAAATTTTGGGAGTGGAAGCATCGGGATAACGAAGAATATTAGAAGAACGATTTACAGCGATAATTTTGTTTTCGTCCACGGAATAAAATTGAAATTTCATTATATCATCGACAGCTAAGAAAGTCTTTCCAATAACATAGTCAAAATACTCTTGAAAATATTCCAATTCAATCCAGAGATCTGTTGTTTCTTTTTTATCAACACGTTTTAAGATTCCATCTCTGCAAACATTCATCCAATTACGATTGTGGATTTTTCTATTATACGAAAAATAAATTATAAATACAATTGCGTTTTCTTCGTCCAAGGAGACATAAATCGGATGATTGTAATTATTTAAATACCAACCTACTTTTACTATTTTCACTATTTGTAAGAATTCAGAAAAGAGATTGTGAGGAATTGACCACAAATAAGGATTGTATAGTAGACTTTTAAATTCAGACATCTCGAGTAATTTTAATTTATCGTGCAATGGAATGTATTCTTTAAATATCTTTTCCAAAATATCATAATGTAAAGAAAAGAGAGATAATGTATTACTCATGACTATTTTTTATCAACAACTTGAATCACTTTAATTCATAAGTTTGGCATATGGCTTCATCACTTAGACATTCAATTCTAAATGATTTATTGGAGAATTTTTGTAAAAAAAGACGTTATACGAAAAAAACTGTCATTCGTACAGATTATATTCTTGAAAATGTCTTTTCGTACTTATTGAAAAATTATCATCAATTTAATGCCATTGAGGCCATAAATGAGAAAGAAAAAGAGGTTTTAGATACCATAAAATATATTCTAGATCATTTTGAAAAGACTTTTGTACCCATTATAAGAAAACTTTATGTACAAATACAAATAAATGACTATGATGAGACGAATTCGATTTTACAAGACATAGCAAACGAAATTTTTAATGAAGGTGTAAATTGGAGTAGAATTGTTGCTTGTTTCTTTTGTGTTAGAGAATATGTGATTTTAGGAATGAGTCCATCAAGTTCATTTATAGATGTGGTATTTGAAATATTTTCACGAATAGTAAAGGTAACATTAGGATCATGGATAGAAGATCATGATGGTTGGGAAGGCATAAAATTTTTAAAAAGAGGACAAACCGTCATCTGAACCAAGTTGGGCTAATTTTTTTTTTTTTTTTTTTTTTTTTTTTTTTTCCAAAAGGGACCAGGTGCATTCTTTTAATCCCGGTTCTTATTGGTCGAACCCGTCACGTGATATAGAGGGCGTATCACGGGATGTAAATGGCACTACAAAATGTCTTTACTTCCTCTGGAAAAGTTTTAGTAGAGCAAGTTTCTCCAAGGTGTACAGTTGTGTGTAACTAGGTAACTCATAAAACCTCCACAGTTTCGTAGTTAAAAAGTTAGTGAATAATGAGTGGGAATGACATAAGTGCTGATTTCAATGGTTACATTGGATGCAACTTTTGTGGTAAAATTACCTGTCATGATGCTACACAAGAATCCATTATATGGATAATATGTAGGAGATGCAGACAATTCTTAGATAAACAAGGTTCTCCTCTGGGGGGTCTAAACAGACCTCCTGTAGCAAGAAGAGCAAGATATGCTAGACCCTTGCCACCGATACCAGATGAGAGCCCGCAAGGACACAGGATAGTAGTTGAAGAGTATTGGGATGTTCCAGAATCCACATATCATTTGCTGGATTATAGACCGAAAGAAGATCGCACATACCCAGTACACACGTCTTTAACTACAAGGATACCGAGACAATTTTACAGATGAACAAATGTAAGTATAATTTTTTATTTACAGTATTTCACTTTGAAAATGTTAAATTTCATTTTTTAAATTAGTTTAAAGTATATTGTTAAATTTGTGATTATATTTTAATTTTGACTATAAACAGTAGAGTTACATTACTTAATTTTTTTAGGTAGGGTACCTGTCAACAATCGTAGCAGCGATGATGGCTGGTAAAAAACAAATTGACAAATTGCTTGTATGTGTATATATTGATGTATATATTTAATAAATAAGTTGGTAATTGGAGGTTATCCAATAGCCTAAAAAATAATATAGTGTTATTTATTATGTAAATTAAATTTGAATGACCTTTTCATTGATGCCTTAATGAATGTTAAAAAAATGAGATATTTTCAACACAAATATTTATTTTTTAAAAAACACATAATTACAAATCCAAAATTTTAAATAGTATTTCCAAATTGTTGCACAACATATACTACATCTGCAGCCGTTACAGTGTTTCTTTCCTCTTTCAAAGCATGAGTATAAGCATAACTTAATAATAATTGCATATAAATACGTAAAACTTTTCTGGCACAGGGTAATGCTTGAGAAGATAAGCTTTTAATCCCTCTACGTTGAGCCATTTTTCTTAAGACTTTGTCTGACACAAGGAGAGATAAACAATAATCACATTGACACAGAGTTTTCACTTTTTTGTTTTTCCCACCTTTCCTAGAACATAGTTTACGTCCGGTCGAACCCCCTACTTCAGATGGGTTCGTAATCTTTCGTGGGTCACTATACGATATAGCCTGATGAAATGTAGAAGGAGATGAAGAATTATACTCCATATTATTGTAGGTATTTGCAAATATAGATACTGTCAAATTAACAATGAAATCAAACATTGAACGGGAATTCACCAATAAAATTGAGTTCCAACAGATACGAGGATCACAGCTAGAATGAACAATGTAAACTGTTTATAATTATACATTAAAAAAAAAAAAAAAAAAAAAAAAAAAAAAAAAAAAAAAATTTTTTTTTTTTTTTTTTTTTTTTTTTTTTTAACAAAGTGTGTTATTTTTAATCATTTCATCATCATAAACGTTTGAAAAGAAATTATTTCAATCGATATTCATAATGTCTTAAAACAACAATATGCTCATCATTCAACATTTCACCATTGGATGGTACATTTTGAAGGTCGATAGGATAAACATCCAGGTAGTTTTCCTTAAAATATATGGGTGTAAGAAGGGTTTCTTCCCTATTTGTAGATGCAAGATATCTTTGTGTTAATGTATATTCATTTTTCAAGGTGATTAGAAAACGAGGTTCTTCGATAGTTCCACCCACAGAACATTGTCTATCAAAATGATAAATTTTGGGAGTGAAGAAGTCGATTCACAGCGATAATTTTGTTTCCTTCCAAAGAATAAAATCGAAATTTCATTATATCATCGACAGCTAAGAAATTCTTTGTACCAAAGTTAAAATACTCTTGAAAATATTTCAATTCAATCCATACTTGTAATAATTTACCATCGACCATTGCACGTTTTAAAATTCCATTTTGTTCTTTGCAAACATTCATCCATTTAGGATCATGATTCTTTTTATACGAAAAATAAATTACAAGTATACTTGCGTTTTTTTCGTCCAAGGACACATAAATTGGTTGATTGTGATTATTTAAATACCAACCTTCTTTTATCATCTTCCCTATTTGTAAGAATTCAGAAAAGAAATGGTGAGGAATTGACCACAAATAAGGATTGCACAGTAGAGTTTTAAATTCAGACATTTCAAGTAATTTTAATTTATCATGAAATGGAATGTAGTTTTTAAAGATTTTTTCCAAAATATCATGATGTAAACAAAATAGAGATAATTTATTAGTATTACTCATGATTAAAACATTTTCGTATGAACAACTTGAACACGAATCATTTTTGAAATGAAGATGTAAGCGATGAATTTGAAACTTAAAAAAAAAAAAAAAAAAAAAAAAAAAAAAAAAAAAAATTTTTTTTTTTTTTTTTTTTTTTTAGGATGCTTGTAAAAGACTTTTAGCCCAACTTGGTTCAGATGACGGTTTGTCCTCTTTTAAAATTTTTATGCCTTGCCAACCATCATGATCTTCTATCCATGATCCTAATGTTACCTTTACTATTCGTGAAAACATTTCAAATGCCACATCTATAAATGAACTTGATGGACTCATTCCTAAAATCACATATTCTCTAACACAAAAGAAATAAGCAACAATTCTACTCCAATTTACACCTTCATTAAAAATTTCGTTTGCTATGCCTTGTAAAATCGTCTCATCATAGTCATTTATTTGTATTTGTACATAAAGTTTTCTTATAATGGGTACAAAAGTCTTTTCAAAATGATCTAAAATATATTTTATGGTATCTAAAACCTCTTTTTCTTTCTCATTTATGGCCTCAATGGCATTAAATTGATGATAATTTTTCAATAAGTATGAAAAGACATTTTCAAGAATATAATCTGTACGAATGACAGTTTTTTTCGTATAACGTCTTTTTTTACAAAAATTCTCCAATAAATCATTTAGAATTGAATGTCTAAGTGATGAAGCCATATGCGAAACTTATGGTGGATATTCTTTATATTAAAAAAAAAAAAAAAAAAAAAAAAAAAAATTTT
The DNA here is from genome assembly GCA_963930645.1 of Salticus scenicus. Taxonomy (NCBI): domain Eukaryota; kingdom Metazoa; phylum Arthropoda; class Arachnida; order Araneae; family Salticidae; genus Salticus; species Salticus scenicus. Next base: position 49,170,825 of record OZ005657.1, read on the forward strand.
TTTTTTTTTTTTTTTTTTTTTTTTTTTTTTTAAATAAAAGAAAAAAAAGTTAGCTTGAGAGAATGATGATAGATACTTTACCGGTAGCCGTGAAAGGAGAATTTATGGGGGAACCCCCCTATTCCGCAGGAGATCGAGTGACCCTCCAATGTCAGCGTGGATACACATCTCAGATTCGTTTTTCCCAACTGACCCCAGAATTGAAGTGGGATCCTCCCTCGGTCATTTGCACACCGGTGTCTTGCGGCCGACCGCCCCTCCTTAAAAACGGATTCACCCGGGGTCAAGAGTACATCTATTCCAAACATGTCGTTTACCACTGTCTGGAAGGTTTTCGACTCAACAACCCCCCTATGGCCAAAATCTTTTGCGGGGCGAGTGGGGAATGGACCCCTTCGATCGAAAAATTGAAATGTCTGCCCGTCCAGTGCCCCGAGTTACAGCCTCCCGAACACGGAAGCGTTTCGTATCCGGATCGAAAGGTGGGATCCGTGGCCACTTTCACGTGTGAGGATGGATTTTATGGGGTAGGGGGGAACCGAACGTGCCAAGCGGATGGCACGTGGAGCGGCGACGCCTTTCGATGTGCGCCTTGTCCCGCTTTACCCGATACACCCCACGTGCTGAGAAATATCAATCCAGGCGCTGCGCGGGTGACCTGTGACAGCCGAGTCCAATTCATCAAATGTTTACCGGATGGCACGTGGACGAACCCAAACTGTACCACGTTCAAACTCTCTTCGCTGCTCCCCCCTCCTGCGATGCCACCCCCTCCTCCGGTGATTTTACCACCCCCACCCCCTGTGATCCCACCGCCCCCACCCCCGCCTCCTGTGATGCCACTACCCGCTCCTGTGGTCCCCCCTCCTGTGGTGCCATCACCCGATAAAAATGACTATTGGTTTTACTTTAGGACATTTTTATTTGTATCATTGTGTTTTTATACAATTTATATTTTCTGTAAACATATTTATTTGGATTTAACTACAAATAAAAAAGTCAATCAAACAGTGATGGATTTAATGTAAAATAAAATGGTGATAACCATATTTCCTTATAAATTTTTTATAGAGTCTTTTAATTTCTTCTTCTGTATGTAGTTTCCTACATTCTGGGCACATTGGGTTTATCTCCAGCCATGTCATGATGCATTCTTCATGGAAACTGTGACGGCACAATAAAACCAGGGATGTGTTGATACTTTTAGGTTCTCGGCAAATACCACAAATTAATTTCATCTTGAAATCTATAAAGATTAAAATTAGTCATTTATTTTTTTATAAATCATCAATAATTTTATAATAATCAAGTTATGATACAGAGCCTCCAAGACTTGTTTGAGTTTATCTTACGACAGGATCGCACGATCGTGTTTGGAAATTTAGGACGTCATCTTCCTCTCCTCTTAGAGACGCTCCTCTCGATCCCTTTGCTTCGGGTCATCATCGTGTCGGACCGTTGCAATTCCTCGTCGGCCGACAATCGCATTCACATTCAGCGCTCGACCGATCCCATCGACAAATGTGATTTGCTCCTCTATTTGGAGCCCAGCTCCCACAAATTGGTGATCAAGCATCCCCTGGTGTCTCGCGTCGTCGTTTTCACCTCGCACTATACGTTTAAAAGGGGGGACAACGAACCGTGGATCCACGTCTGTTATTTCCGCGGCATGGATCTCGAGGGGACGGCCGAATTACTGAAGCGGCAAGACTTGTCCATCCAGACCCGCAATGTGGGACTGGTGGAAAGGGACCACATCACCGTGCAAACGCTCTCCGGAAAAGTGAGCATGGGTCTGAAGGAGCCCAACACCTACGTGATCATCAACCTGATTCCTTTCAATAAGGACATTTTGAGCATGTATTTGGCTTTTTGGGATGCTTTCGATTACATGCTGGAGAACCGTGCTTACATCGATCGATGGGTCATTTGCTTTTCGGAAACGGGTCACTCGGCTTTCAAACGATTCACCCAAAAAATTATCGACGCCCTTTTTTGCATCGATTTCGAATACGGCAATGTCACGGATAAAGCGACCCTGCTCTCCATGCTACCTTTTTACACGTCGGGCGTCATCACCAAACAGTTCGATATCCCCGTCTCGTCCTTTGGCGGCATCGAATTTGTGGCTCCGAAATCGGTCGAAGACGCCTGCAAAGCCGCGGCCATGCACAACGTGACCCCTTTGGTGAAAAACATCCTTTGGATCCATTGAAAAAAACAAGATGAGCGATGCGAGATTAAACAGTGTCATTCGTTCGCTGGGTAGTAGTGATGCGACGTTTCATAGCCCTTCGACCGAATCCTCCTCCTCCTCCCTGGGAATGATGCCTCAAGTCAATTCGGTGATTCGTTCTCTCCAGAACGATTCTTCCCCTCCTCGACCCCCCGAGAGAAGACAGAGTGCCTCTCCCGTGCGTCGGGCCGGATTACGGGGCCGTTCACCGACCCGACGCGTCACCCCCACCTCGAGGCCGCACTATTCACCCATCTCCAGTCCCGTGGCAGGACCCTCCCGAACCCCGCACTATTCGCCCATCTCCAGTCCCGTGGTGGAATTCAAACCGTTTGCGAGTAAGCCGATCGCACCGGGATTGCGACGCCTCTCTCCCGGAAGGTCCCGGTCTCCCCCTCGAAGGTCTCCTCCCCGAGGGTCTCCTCGAAGGTCCCCGTCTCCCCGAAGGTCCCCGTCTCCTCCTCGAAGGTCTCCCCGAAGGGCCCCGTCTCCACCAGGGTCTCCTCGAAGGTCTCCTCCCCAAGGGTCTCCTCGAAGGGCCCCGTCTCCACCAGGGTCTCCTCGAAGGTCCCCATCCCCTCGAAGGTCTCCACCAGGGTCTCCCCGAAGGGCCCCGTCTCCACGATCTCCCGCAGGCCGCCCTCCATCCCCGCCACCTGGCCGCCCTCCATCCCCGCCACCTGGACGAGGCAGAGGTAGAGGCAGAGGTAGAGGTAGAGGTAGAGGCAGAGGTAGAGGCAGAGGTAGAGGTGGTGGAGGATCCAGTAGTGGTAGTAGCTCAAGAAGTAGCTCAAGAAGTAGATCACCCAGTCCCCAAAGAATTATAAGAAATCCCTATTTACGAAGAACAGCTCCCAACACGTTGAGATATAATTATTATCCGCATAGTTTAACGTTTGTAAACAGAGATGGACCGTTTACTAGGAATAGAGTCCATAATAAAGTATGCAGACATTTAACAAGTCATTGTGCGACTAAATTTCCAACTCGAAGAGATCGTACTCCAAGGCATACGCAGATTGAATTTCGAGAACTTCAATAAATGTATGAAAAAAAAAAAAAAAAAAAAAAAAATTTTTTTTGAATCCCCCGTCTTGAATGCAGATGTCCAAATAAAATTTTTTTGAAAAAAAAAAAAAAAAAAAAAAAAAAAAAAAAAATGAATCCTGATTGGTCAATCTTGAAAGCTTCGGCGAGATGTCCGAATAAATTTTTTTTTGAAATTGGAAAAAAAAATTTTTTTGAATCCTGATTGGTCAATCTTGAAAGCTTCGGCGAGTCGGTGAAAAATTTTTTTGAAATTGGAAAAAAATTTTTTTTTGAATCCTGATTGGTCAATCTTGAAAGCTTCGGCGAGTCGGTGAAAAATTTTTTTGAAATTGGAAAAAAATTTTTTTTGAATCCTGATTGGTCAATCTTGAAAGCTTCGGCGAGTGTCCGAACAAAATTTTTTTTTTGGGGGGAAAAAAATTTTTTTTTTGAATGCTTTGTCCTGATTGGTCAATCTTGAAAACTTCGGCGAGTGTCCGAACAAATTTTTTTTTTTTTTTTTTTTTTTTTTTTGAATGCTTTGTCCTGATTGGTCAATCTTGAAAGCTTCGGCGAGTGTCCGAACAAAATTTTTTTTTTGGGGGGAAAAATTTTTTTTTGAATGCTTTGTCCTGATTGGTCAATCTTGAAAACTTCGGCGAGTGTCCGAACAAAATTTTTTTTTGGGGGGAAAAAAATTTTTTTTTTGAATGCTTTGTCCTGATTGGTCAATCTTGAAAGCTTCGGCGAGTCGGTGAAAGATTTTCTCTCTCTCTCTCTCTCTCTCTCTCTCTATATATATATATATATATATATATATATATATATATATATATTAATATATATATATATATATATATTAATATATATATATATATATATATATATATATATATATATATATATATATTAATATATATATATATATATATATATATATATATATATATATATATATATTAATATATATATATATATATATATATATATATATAGATAGATAGATAGATAGATAGATAGAGAGATAGATAGATAGAGAGAGAGAGAGAGAGAGAGAGAGAGAGAGAGAGCAAAAGAAAAAATCTTTCACCAACTCGCCGAAGCTTTCAAGATTGACCAATCAGGACAAAGCATTCAAAAAAATTTCCCCCCCCCAAAAAAAAATTTTGTTCGGACACTCGCCGAAGCTTTCAAGATTGACCAATCAGGACAAAGAATTCAAAAAAAAAAAAAAAAAAAAAAAAAAAAAAAAAAAAAAAAATATTATTCGGACATCTTTCACGGACTCGCCGAAGCTTTTTTTTTTTTTTTTTTTTTTTTTTTTTTTAATTTAATTTCCTGAAGGTTAGGCTTATGCGTACACCTAATTTTTCTGGTTCTTTCGGTATTTCATGATACCAATATTTATTGGTGGGGGGATGCATCACCATTAAACTACCGCTTGTCATGTTATAAAAGACGGGTTTAAAATCCAACCTTGAAAATTTGAATTTTCTCTCTTGGCCGAAACTAACACATGCTATAGGGGAATTGGGAGCAATATCTATCTCATCGTCTTTATGTTTTCCAATGTTGTCGTATCCGTTACGATACTTGTTAATCAGACAGAAATTGTATTTATAATTGGTAGCCGATTCCACCCTCTCTTTAATGTGTAACAACGTTGGCGTCCATACTCTGGACTGAACAGTTGTTCCAGAATATCGATAGGTTATGGAACTATTGTCACCATAGCCAGCCACGAGGCGTGGAACTGGATACCTTCGATAAATTTTATAATTTTTTAGATAAACCAATTCTTTTTCCAACAAATTAAAATATTTATCAGGTTTCAAAATGAAACTAGGATCAAAAAACACGTTTAAATTAGACATGACTGGTTCAAACACCATCTCTCTCCCTCTATGTTAAAAAAAAAAAAAAAAAAAAAAAAAAAAAAAAAATTTTTTTTTTTTTTTTTTTTTTTTTTTTTTTTTTTTTTTCAAATTTATACCTACTAAAAAAAAAAAAAAAAAAAAAAAAAAAAAAAAAAAAATTTTTTTTTTTTTTTTTTTTTTTTTTTTTTTTTTTTTTTTTTTCAAATTTATACCTACTAAAAAAAAAAAAAAAAAAAAAAAAAAAAAAATTATTTTTTTTTTTTTTTTTTTTTTTTCCAAAAGTTATACCTACTTAAAAAAAAAAAAAAAAAAAAAAAAAAAAAAAAAATTTTTTTTTTTTTTTTTTTTTTTTTTTTTTTTTTTTTTTTATGATGTCTGTTCGGAAGAATAACTGGTATATAAATTGGTGTGACAGCCGGTTATTTTTGGACAAATGACGCTGATGTGACACACCCATCGAATGAGGGCTTTAAAGGCGGGTGGAAAGGCGGACTCTCTCACATAGACGGTGTTCCCGTTGCTGTCTTTGGTGTAGATGCAGGGCTCATCTTGAATGTAGTGCGAAAAATAATTCCACGGGATTAAATCGTGTCCGTTTTTATTTTTAGCCAAGTAATAGGACCCGTCCCCTTTCCGAAACAAGACCGGTTTGTTATCGTCTTCCCTTATGTAATATTCGTTCCCACTCGAGTCGGAGGGGTAACGCTCGCTCCCGTCCGCGTACAAGGCTCTCTTGTCCTGAATGAAAAGCGATTTGTTTTTGGCTTTCGGATAAAATTCATGACCCTGAGCATCTTTGGCATAGTAGAGCTCGCCGGTGACGGCGTCTTTGGCAAAGCCTTGGACATACACTTGATTCCCGTGACGATCGATCGGATAGCCCTCCATCTTAGTTAGTCAAGATTTATGGAACCTTATAAGCAGGTCGTGTTGGACCTCTTGCAACAGAAACAATATCCCGTTTTAGAAAATTATGTGTTCTTAGACGTGTATTACAAAACCATTCCGCCCCTCACGCCGGCTCGGATTCGCCAGTACGATCGACGCATCGACCAACCCGAGGATGTGTTCATTCGGGATGCAAACCCCTTCGACCTCAGTTATCTCGTGCCGGGAGGGGACACCTTTTACATGTATCATGTGCCCCGACTGGACGTGGCGTCCTACCCGGAGCAGTGCCTCACCCTCAAGTTGAACCGATACGTGGTGGACACTCGGGTCTTGCATCGCAGGAGTGCGAGTTTCGAAGAGGAACTGTACGCTTTCCTCGCCCTCCTCAATGTCGACGTGCCCCGGGTGGCCCCCCTCTTGGATTTGACGTTTATGGAGAGTACGCGCTTCCTGCCCCAACACATCCAACTGTGGGTTCACCAGTACCAGGAGCGCACTTTGGCCTCTCGACCCCTCACGGCCACCGAGCGATCGTGTTTCGGTCCCGAAAAGGAGGGCGTCCTCTCGGTGCGGGAACTCTCGGGCCACTTAGCCGCGGCCACCTCCCATGCCCATATCTTGTCCCTCCGCGACGGCCCTTTCCGGTACACGGACCATTACAGCGATCACTGGGACGCCGTGTTTCCTTTGGCATTCAACCCTCTGGAGAACCCCATCATCGATTGTAGGACACATTGACGCGATAGCGCTTGTCTTCGCTCTCGTCCGGACGGTAGCGGACATAACTGCGACTCGGACTGTAATAGCGACACACGCGGCGGATCGCTTGACAGGTGGGAAGAGGCAGATTGACATCCGTGTCGTCGCATTCGTCGTGGGAGGGACTGATGGAGAGGACCGATTGATCGGCATGCTGATCCATCTCGTCGTCCGACACGTCCCCCAACCGAGAATGCATCCGTAAGGGGATGCGGCGGCGGCCCCGACCCCGACCCCGCGGAGGCGCAGGGGCCCGACCCCCCGTCATGAAGCGTCGACAATACGCCTCGATGGCCGGACCCGCGGTGTGAATCGCTCTCTCCCAATAGCGGTCGGCCACTTGAATGCTGTTTCGAAACTCTTGAAAATCTTGCTGGGTGGCAAAATAGGGACGTAAGCGTTGCACTTGCACCAGCGCTTGATGGTCCGTGGCCAGCGGTTCCAATTCCTGAAAGGTGATGCGGTAAATGGCATCGAATCCACGTTGCGATCGATTCAAAGCGTCGTACGCATACTCAATCGGTATCTTTCGAGGTTTCACCATCCTTTATTTTATCCCTCAAAAAAAAAAAAAAAAAAAAAAAAAAAAAAAAAAAATTTTTTTTTTTTTTTTTTTTTTTTTTTTTTTTTTTTTTTTAAATTGGTTTAAAAAAAAAAAAAAAAAAAAAAAAAAAATTTTTTTTTTTTTTTTTTTTTTTTTTTTTTTTTTTTTCAGTAGAAAATCTTCCATTAGAACCTCGGAAAAGTCACACTGGGATCATGTTATCTTTACAAATTTCATATTTTTGAACTTTGATAGGTTCTGGATAGAGAGAAGGTTTACTATATTGTTGACTATATTGTTTCACATACTGTTCATGAGTTGTTACATGGAATAAAGGTACCTGCTTGCATAAGTGGCACCAGTACTCCTTTTTATCGCTACGGGTTATCGACGGCCACATTTTATAGTAATATCGATGAGTGAAACCCTCTTCTCCATAAAAAAGTAATCGCATGCAGTGAAGGCATAGTGAATATTTAAAACGATCCTTCACAAAGTAACATTGAACATATAAGAATTCAGGTGGCAAGTAATTCCAAATACTTTGAAAATAGGTAGCCATATTTCTATCGAAAATGGTATCAGTTTCCAAAAATAGTTCTTCTAACAATTTACCTTTCAAGGCCAATTTAGACTTATCAATCGGTACGGGTAGAATATATTTCTGAGATTCTCGAACAACTTTTCGGAAAAGTGGAGTAGGTAAATTTAGGTGTACGATATCATGAAAAGTACTCATACTATCCCATATCTTTTTAATACACCAATCTTGTAATGTCAAAACGCAACAATTACAATCATTAGACAAATGATTAAAAATGGAATAAAAATGGATGGGTTGTATCGTAAATCCATACAGGAATTCTTTCCAAACATCTCGGTCGATTTCATTGTCTGAATTAATAAATAGATGTATGTGAGAGTCCCGCAGTGCACCCTCATGTACTACAAAATCAATGACATTTATATTATGGCTTCCAAGAATTTTTTCCAATCGTACGCATCTCATAGATTCTTCTATCACTATCACGTGATATACATAATTATAATGGGTATAGGTGGGAGGAATCCATTTACGAATATAAAGCATCTCGCGCCAAACCATAGCGGCAGCAAAGAGGATAGAGCGGCAGCAATGACAATGCCTAAAAAAAAAAAAAAAAAAAAAAAAAAAAAAAAAAAAAAAAAAAATTTTTTTTTTTTTTTTTTTTTTTGACTGCTCCCTTCCAACTTTCGTGGGCACCACGACGGCAGCCGGTGCCCTCACACAGTCAGAGGGGGGCGCGCTGAACCTCTTGGAGGGGGCGCTGACGGTGCCACGCCGCTCGCTCCCAGGTCCATTTCTAAGGCCTCGTTCAAAATGACCCAAGCGGCCAGAGGTGTGTGTGTGTTTCTTACAGGGAGCGGACTATCTAGTTCGGTTAACGGAGAGGTTCGGATAATCGAGTCATATAAAATTACCCATAATTCCAAGGGGTCCAAAAACTTTTCTGAAAAAATAAAAATATTTAAAAACACAGTTCGGTTAATGAAGAGTTTCGGTTAATCGAGTCATATAAAATTACCCATAATTCCAAGTGGTGTCTCTCCAAAAACTTTTCTGAAAAATAAAAAATATTTAAAAACTATATATATTGTGTATCTTATACGGAGCCTGATTCTTTGGTACACTGTTCTTAATTTTAAGGTTTCTTCATGATTTTCGATACATTTTCGATAATTTTTATGTTTTTCTTCCAAATATGGACGCTCTTTTATACGATTTGGGCCGTTTCTCACCTTCCGTTGATTTTCGACTGCGGTGGGTTGGTTGGTGGGGGTCGCCAAATTTGGTGCTCCTATCGAAAGAAAAAAAACCTTTTTTGTAAAGCGTTTGAATAAAAAAAAAAAAAAAAAAAAAAAAAAAAAATTTTTTTTTTTTTTTTTTTTTTTTTTTTTTTAATTATTTAGAGGGTTTGATACTCTATTCCGTGACAATGGCTCCAAAGATACATGATTATTATATGGATTTGAAAAGGAAAGCTTATTCTTTCAAGTGTCCTCGTTGCGAGGTTGACATTTTGCCTATTCAGTTCGAAAAACATTCCTTAACGGCCCATGGATTCAAAACGAAAACTTCTTGCATATGGTGTAACGGACACTACAAGTGGAACTCTGGGCAAAAAAAGCATAGCCAAAACGTGAGACATTTCTTGAATTGTTTTCGAAAATTTATAGGGGTTAAGTGCGTAGACGTGGACGAGGATGTGGAGATGGATGATGAGCTGTGTCGAATCCCGGACGCGCTCCGACTCCTGGATACGCGTTCCTTGTGCGCCGCCCAAACCTTTTTCGACCATCCAGACCTTCGCGGCTTCTTGACGGAGCGCCTCTTCGAAGACCTCTGGCCGATGGATCCCGGCTCCGAGGTCGATTATTACGAAGACGAGAACGTGAACGCAGCTGCCTGCTACGTGCGAAAGTACGTCGGGTCGAGCGCGGGCTGGTTTCACGTGATGGTCAAGGCGGCCGCTTTCGAATCCTTCATAAGGGCTTTGGATAAGGAAGAGGGGAGGGTGGTCACGTTGCCTTTCTCGTGCTGGTGCGACGGCGGTCCGGACGAGGATCCCCTTTTCAGACAGCACCGGCACATGATCGTGGTCGCGCCCCAGGGTCGCTTCCAGAAAATTTGGTCCAAAGTCCGACCTTTCCAGAGACCCCGTAAAAACTACCCTTCGAAAAAGTGCGAGGTGATAAAATCGGCCATGCACTTGGTCAACACAATGGGCTACGTGAGCAAGAGGCGGTCGAGATGTTACTTTACGATCGGGGGGAAGCGCTATAAGAGGGCGCCCTTGAAAAACAAACATTTCTACATCTTTCGGACGCTGCCGAAAGACTTTCGGTTGCCGCTGACCTTGCAGTGGGACGGAGGCATGGTGGGAGCGATGGATCTGGAGATGTTTCGCAGGGCCTCGCCGTTGCTACTGGCGTATGGTCGGCTGGTCGAAGAAAATGGAAAATATAGGCAAAAAATTAAACATTTTCATGCTTTCCAAGGGGGGAGGGTGCTACCTCTCAAACGAGAGTTTGTGCCCACGACACGCGAGACGCCTCGTTTTCTCTGTTTGATGGGAGGTAAGAAACTGTATCTGGATCGCGAAGAAGTGGTAGACGGAAACTGGCTGAGGGCTCAGGGTGAGAGAGGCAATTGTTTCTACGAACAGGTCGGCGACGAATGGTGGACGCCTCCGCCGCGAATCCAGAATTATTTGAGAGACGCGAGGCCGATCGTGGAAGCAAATTGGAAATTGGAATCAGAGATCAAGACTTTACAGAGAGAGATGGCTGACTTGAAAGCACAGGTCGAAAAACAAATTGCAGAGACGATGTCTCTGAAAGCCGAGAAGGATAGAAAAATATCGGATTTGCGAAGAGAAGTGTCCTCTCTGAAAGAAGAGAATACGTGCATCAAACTGAAATATAAGCGGGCGGTGAATGAGAACAGAAAGTTCCAGGATAAGATCAACAAACTGCAGGATGAGGTCATAATGCAGCTGAAAGCCGAGAATGCTGAACTGAAGCGGAAATATGAAGCCGAGATTGGTGAGTTGAAGCGGAGACTGTCCAAATATGAAGACGTGTAAAAAAAAAAAAAAAAAAAAAAAAAAAAAAAAAAAAATTTTTTTTTTTTTTTTTTTTTTTTTTTTTTTTTAAGCTACACCTACTTGAAAAAAAAAAAAAAAAAAAAAAAAAAAAAATTTTTTTTTTTAAATATATAAGGAAGTTTGATATTCTCTATTCTGTAAAATTTTTTACAATGGCTCCAAGAAACATACATGATTATTATAACGATTTAAAAAGGAAGGCTTATTCTTTCAAGTGCCCTCGTTGCGAGGTTGAAATATTACCCATTCAGTTCGAAAAGCATTCTTTAATAGCTCATGGATTCAAAACGAAGACTTCTTGCATATGGTGTAAGGGACACTACCAGTGGCAATCTGGGCAAAAAAAGCATAACGTGAGACATTTCTTGACGTGTTTTCGAAAATTTATAACCGTTAAGAGAATCGATAGGACCGATCAAGTCTCAGATGTGGAGATGGATGAGTCGATCCCCGACGAGCTCAGCGTCCTGGACACCCGTCCCTTATGTGTGCCGAGGTCGTTTTTCCACCATCCGGATATCCACCATCTTTTATCGCGTCGTGCATTCGAAGACATTTATTGGATGGACTCCGATTCCGAAGTGGATTATTTCGAAGACGAGAATTTGAACATGGCAGCCTCTTACGTTCGAAAATACGTCCGGACCAAGGATTCTACGGATTGGGTGCACGTGATCGTCAAAGCCGTTGCATTCGAAAGTTTCCTGGAGGCGATGGATGAGCAAAAAGGGGCAGTCGCAACTCTACCTTTCTCGTGCTGGTGCGACGGCGGGCCGGACGCGCTACCCTATTTTCGGCAGCATCGACACATGATAATCGTTTCCCCTAAAGGTCTTTTCGAGAAACAGGTGTGGCCGAAAATCGAACCGGCTACCCGACCCCGTCCTCGTTATCCTTCTAAGCTACATCGAGAGATCGTGTCGGCCTTGCATCTGGTCCATACAATGGGTTACCTGTGCAAGAGACTGTCTAGATGTCATTTTACGATCGGGGGCAAGCGATATAAAAGGGCTCCCTTGGAAGAGAAACATTTCTACATCTTTCGGACGCTGCCGAAAGACTTTCGGTTACCGTTGGCATTGCAGTGGGACGGGGGTCTCGAAGAGGTGATGAAACAGGAAATGTTTCGGAGGGCCTCGCCGGCCACGTTGGCGTACGGTCGGTTGGTCGAAGAAAACGGGGTCTATAGGCAAAAAATCAAATATTTTCACGCTTTCGAAGGTGGGAGGGTGTTGCCTCTCAAGCGAGAATGGGTTCCGACAGAGAACTCAACGCCTCGTTTTCTCTATTTGATGGGGGGTAAAAGGCTTTATCTGGATCGGGAAAATGTGGAGGATTGGTTGAGAGTGCAGGCCGAAAGAGGGAATTGTTTTTATGAATCGGTTCGGAATGAAATGTGGACGCCTCCGCCGCGAATTCAAAATTATTTGAGAGACATGAGACCGATCGTGGAAGCGCATTGGAAACTGGAATCCGAGTACAAGATTTTGCAGGGACAAGTGGTGGAGATGCGGAGAGAGATGGAAGCAAAACAAATCACTGAATCGAATGTCATCTCTGTTTGAGTTAAAAAAAAAAAAAAAAAAAAAAAAAAAAAAAAATTTTTTTTTTTTTTTTTTTTTTTTTTTATAAAGGTTTTTGTCTTCTGGAAAAAAAAAATCTTGATTATTAAACACCCTTGATCATGAATTACTTTGATCCCGTCAGGAATATTTTTCATTACCTACTTCGAGATTGTGTTCATCTTGCAAATTTTGATGATACGGGTAATCAAATGTTGGTCCACATGGTGAATCATATAGACGATCCGGATTTCAAACCGAGGGAACGTCAATTTGGCCTTTCTATTTTAAGAATGCTCAAAGTCTATTTTCAAATCCCATTCCTCATCAAGCCTACGGGTATCAACGTCCACAAATTCAAAGATGCGATTCCCAAGTTAAAAGAAAAATTACAAGTTATCGTCGATTCCGATTTATCATCTCTATCCCCTAGACTTCGAAGGATTTTGGATGAGAAAGTTTTGACACCTCACCACTGGCGAGGTCATAATAATTATCAACCTTGGGTCATGGAATGTTTAATCGTCACCGGATGTTTTATCGGGGAGTGTGCGAACAAATTCAAAAGTGATTCTTTATTCGATTCGGCATCCAAGGCATTGATAGAATTTATGGAAAATTGTGGTTTAATAGATTGTATTGAAAGTGATCTATCTTGCAAGAAGGATCCTTTTGGTAAACCTGGTAAAAATGTGAAATCTGTGTTGGATAGATTGGATTGGGTTGGTTTTACATTTGAAGATGAGTAACGATGATATGAACAAATCATGTTAGAGCCATTTACATGAAATGGTTAGGTTATTAAAATAAAAGAAAGTCACTCACCTCCCTTAAAAAAAAAAAAAAAAAAAAAAAAAAAAAAAAAAAAAAATTTTTTTTTTTTTTTTTTTTTTTTTTTTTTGTGGCTGGGTGGTGGGTGTGGCTTTAAAAAAAAAAAAAAAAAAAAAAAAAAAAAAAATTTTTTTTTTTTTTTTTTTTTTTTTAAGATAGATATACTGTAATACGATTAGTAATAAGTGATCGACAAATTGGACATGTTGTAAGATGGTTTGAACAGCTTTTACAACAAACGAAATGCTTACAAGCTTCAAAAACAATTTGTCTCTCTCTGCTCAAACAAATACTACACAGCAATCTTTCGCAATCTTTATTGGTCTTCTGGATTTTTTCCGTCGGATTGCGGTTGCCAGATTCGATAAATTTAATATATACTTGACAGTCCAACCTTTCCATCAAGAATTCAAAAGCCTTATCGAAAATATCTACTTTAAATTGTTCTGTACAATCTACGATAGTATAGGTTGTAACAATCAAACATTTCAAGAGCCAAGCTTGATCACTCCAATGGAGATGTGGCAACTTTTCCTCGCCCAACAGAATTCTTAGATCAGGATAGTACCGAACGTGGTTATAATGTAAGATAAGTCTCAATTTCAGACCCAATCTGATAATCACCTTTTCAACTGTATCCAGTTTACTTTTTATGCGGTCTGAAAATATATTGTAAGCTTTCTCAAAATAGAGCAGGTAATTTTAAACTCCAAGACTTCGCTGGCCTCTTGATGAGAGGCGAGACGAACACAGTTTCGGAGTAGGTTACGAAAATCATCTCGGATAGACATGATACCAATGATTTGATCATTTACACTACCATTTAATAAAAAAAAAAAAAAAAAAAATTTTTTTTTTTTTTTTTTTTTTTTTTTTTTTTTTTTTTTTAAAGGTTTGGAATCCTCTCTCTCTCTCCTCACCCCCATGGCTATTGTACGGTATCGCATCAACTTGTTGGAGTTGAAAGATTGTCCTCTGCAGGCCACTCCCCCCGAGGTTCTCAAACTCTTGAAAGCCTGGCGCAAGAAAAACTCGTTTGCCCGCGTCTGTTCCGAATGCGAGAAACCTCTTTCCTTTCGGAAGATCCAATCCTTTACCGTGTGTTGCGACCAATTTTATTTCAACGAACGATTGAAATGTTACCCGGTCCACTCCATTGCCATCGCCACTCCGGGCTACACTTTCCTCTTGCCCCAGTTGCAACGTCTCATCGAGAAACACCGAATCGAAACGCAGCAAGACTTTCTCCTGTTGCAGGATCCCATTTTTTGGCAAATGCGCACCACCCTCGTCTACGAAAAAGTCCTCAAGTACGTGATGGGGATGCCCATGACCTACCGCACGAAACACATCCAGCCGCCTTCGAAAGCGGCCCTCTTCTACAAACAGGTGCAAGAGGCCCCCCTCAATTACGGCAGTCTGGAATCGAGGTCCTGTGGCAAGGCGACGCTCATGCGGCAAATTGCCTTCGGCAAACGGTGTCGCTATTCCATGCGCGGCATGATTGTCCCCGACGCCACGCTCCAGCCCAACGAAATCCGCATACCCGACTCCATTGTGGAGAAATTTCAGCTCCGAGGGCAATGGGTCATTCTGAATCGCATGCCTTCCTTGCAACCCGAGAATTTCGTCGGGTTGCGGGTGCCCTTGGAGGGGGGTGGGTGGCCGTACGATTGTTTCGGGGTGCCGCTCGAAATTCTACAGTCGATCAACGGGGATTTCGATGGGGACGAGGCGAACCTTTACCTCGTGCCCAGCCTGTTGTCCCAGGCCGAATGTGCCACCCTCCTCAATCCGGAGTGGGAAATGCAGAGTTTCGTGATGGGGCTGAAGCTCAGTCCCAGCCAAGATATGTTGGTCGCCTATTATTTGTTTTACGACGACATTGATTTTTTACCCTACAAGCAGCGGGATTTGAAAAAAACGTTTCGCGTCATCTGCGAGCTGTACGG
The DNA here is from genome assembly GCA_963930645.1 of Salticus scenicus. Lineage (NCBI taxonomy): Eukaryota > Metazoa > Arthropoda > Arachnida > Araneae > Salticidae > Salticus > Salticus scenicus. The sequence goes on from OZ005657.1 coordinate 49,186,153, forward strand.
ATCGAAGAGGACGTTTCAAGCTTTTAACGAGATGCGGCGCTTTTATTTGGATCGACTCCAAAACGACCTGTGTTTTGCGCTCACCTTGGAAGAAATGAACACCATCGAAGCCATCCTCCAGAAGGGAGGCGATTTCATGGCCCACCCCTGTTGCATCACCACCCAAATCCTGGCGGGAGCCAAAGGCAACGCGGAAAACGTGCAAGAATTATTCGGTCAAATTGGCTTGCAGAGCGGCACCGTCATTCGAAATTCGTTTAAATCGGGATTGAAAGGGGTGGAAGCGTCGGCTCACGGAAGAACCTCTTTGAACGCTTTGTATCAAATGCAAAACATTTGGTTGCCGGGCTACGTGTACAACAAAACCATGTCCAACACGCACGATATGAAGGTGGATTACTGGGGAAGAATCGTGGACGGTCAAAAGCGGGTCATTTTGTTGCATGCGTTGGACGGGTATCACTATACCGATATTTTGTCCGCCGAAACGTTCGACTTTCTCCTCGACACCGTGCTGATCCAGAAAAATTTTCAATTCAGCAGCATCCACCCCTGGTGAAAAAAAAAAAAAAAAAAAAAAAAAAAAAATTTTTTTTTTTTTTTTTTTTTTTTACATAAAAGGGGGGTTGTAAATCACAAACAACAAGTTTACCATGAACGTCCTCTTCTTACAAAGAGAGTTAAACAATTACATTGATGTGTTTGGAAATAAGTTTAAACGGTTTCATTTCGTGGCTCTACGCTTTAAACGCGCGATCGTCACGTATAAATCCAATTTTCTAGATTCGACAGCCATTGACCCTCCGGAAAACAGTATCCTCGTCATACAGGGAAAGTGTCCGTCCATTAACCGAGGGAAAAATTTTTTGTTATACGAGATCGGAAGTGTCAGCACGGCGGGTGGCATCTGTGTCCCGGATGGGGCCTGTGAAACTTTACTCCGGGCTCTCTTCACTCCGCATAAAATTTTGTATAGTTATTTTCATACTTCGACCCTCTTTGTCATTTCTAAAAATAATCCCCTTTCCCCTATCATGAAGAAGTGCCGAAGAGAAATTGCTTTTCAAGCCCTCTACCGTATATTTGAAGCGAAGGAACAGAAACGAGCCCTGACCCTCCAGGAAGTCGCCAATCTCAGGTTCTTTAAACGATCGGGTGACGGGTTGAAACAATTCAATAGGTGGACTCATTTTGTATTCGCTCTTTGTAACGAATCGTTCACCAAGACCACCTACTCCAATCCTTCCGCTTATTTTGGCAGGGAAGTCCACATGATTTTAAAACGATCCGACCTGCAACCTTCTGTCTTACCCCCTCCCGATTTCTATCAATGTGAAGTCCTTTTAACCGACGAAGAACCTGTGGGAACTCTATTCTTGATCTCTCGAAACCATCAAGTGGAATACGTTTCCCCGATGGTGGTCACTCAGCTGAAAGAACCTTACCGAGATTTCAATTCCGTCATCTGTAACTGTTGGTTACCTTTCTATAAAAATGAAGACACTTGGAAAAAATTTGGTTTGAGATATTATGTTTACGGTTTACATATCAAAAAGAAGGAGATTATGGAGATTTTGTCTTGGTTGCAAATTCAAACATCCGAAAAGTACAAGTTTTTGTACATGGATCTGGTCCATGTAGCCAAAATACTTTTCGGCGAGGAAACAAGATGGTTTTTAAAACCCTTGTCGAACACATCCTAAAAACCAAGCAATACCCAGACGATGTTATAGCCCATACCACTGTCAATACGTTAAAAAAAGAACTGACGAATGACTTGACTCAAGCTTTCCTTTTAAGTGAACCCATTATCGAAGATAACTTGAGTCTTTTTTTACAAAGCAAAAGTTTTTTAGATTTTTTATTAAAACTTTGCCAAATAAACGCTTGTTCTAGGGAGAGATTATCGGATAAAAATCAATGGAATCGCCTCACGCAATGTCAGGACGAACTTCAAGCCTGTAAAGATGACCTCGCGCAATGTCGGGTGGAACTTCAAGCATCGAAGAATGACTTCACGAAATGTCAGGACGCCCTTCGAGTCTGTGAGAATGAACTCACGAAATGTCGGGACACCCTTCAAACATCTAAGGATGACCTCGCGAGATGTCAGGACACCCTTCAAGCATTGAAAGTTGACCTCGCGAAATCTCAAAACGAACTTCAAACACGTAACACTGAACTAAATCAATGTAAAGAGGAACTTCAAAAGCATAAACATAAAATACAGGAATATCAAGAAAAAGTAGAAAAATATCAAAATAGTTTAAGAGTCGTTCATAAGAATAAGACAGAGTTACAGACACAACTCTGTCAAACAAACAGTCTACTCCAGTCCACCCACTTAAAGAATTCAGAGTTGCAAAATACACTCGTTTTAACAAGGAATTTTTTCGAGAATTCCATAAATCAGTACGGGGCTGAAAATGTTCATTTAAAACAGCATTGCCAAGAAGCAAATAGAATGATTGAAACTTTGTATCAGCAATTACAACAAAGTAGTGGATCTATAGAAGACTCGGGTAATGTTGTCATTTCAGAAGTGCAACCCTTGCAAGCAATTAATAGCTTAGAACAATCTAAAAGCATACAGTTACAAACGGAACTGGAGAAGGTACAAAAAGCTTACCGAGATTGTCTTGCTCGAGAAAAAGCGAATCAAAAAATATTAGACTATTTACATCGTACTTTCCCCCCTCAAGTGGGATGGGAGGACTACGTTATCGGGAAACTGAAAGACAACCAATCATTGTTAAATTCAGTTAGAGAACAATGTAAAGAAATCGAAACGGAGTTCTATTTAGTGGACCTTCGACCCGAATCCTTTGCCGAAGTACTCATCGAATTGTTCAAAGGAGACTCCAGTAACGTGCTGGAACCCATTAATAACAGAATCCTACATTTAGAAACGGTGTTGGAGAATGCACAAAAAAATTACGAAGATTGTCTTACTCGAGTGGGGAAACGATGTCAAGAAATCGCAATGGAGCTCAATTCAGTGGAACCCGAAGAAGACCCTGCGCTGCAACCCATGAATAGTAAAATCGAACAGTTACAAACGGAGTTGGAGAATGCACAAAAAACTTACCTAGATTGTCTTACTCGAGAAAGTGAATTGTATCAAAAAATACGAGCGGATAAAAAAATATTAGACTATTTACATGATACCTTTCCCAATCAAGTGGGATGGGAAGACTATGTGATAGGGGAACTGAAAGACAATCAATCATTGTTAAATTTAGTTGAGAAACAATGCAAAGAAATCGAAAGGAAGCTCCATTTAGTGGACGTTCGACCCGAATCCTTTGCCCAAGTAGTCATCGAATCATTCAATGATACCAACCCCTCTCAATTCGATGCCATTGCCAATGCTCTTTCTATACCAAGGAAGGAAAATGTTGTAAATTATGTAATAGATTATTGTAAAAAATATGAGGAAATGCACCAAAAAATTTTGCATTATTTCACCCTTATGGAAGACCATCTTCAATGGAGAGTGACTCTGGATAACTTTCATGAAACAGTTATTGAAAAATTGATTGCTTTACGAGAGGCTGTAATTTACGCAGGAGGCGAACATTTAAGTAAAAATCCTGAATGGTTTGATGAATTTCTACCTAAATTAGCTAAAGATAAACAGTTTTTTCAAAATCTTACTTCATATTTTAGAAATTTTAATCAAGCTCATTTTTTGGACCAATTACGTTTGTTACAGCAATTTGTAAACCCTTCTGAATCAAATAATATGTGGTTAGACGACGTGATCGAATTACTTCGGCAGTCGTTGGAGAACAATGGGATAATAAATGATTTAATGTCTGCTACTCCCAATATCAAGACCCAGAGCAAAATTTGCTGGAAACAGGAATTGCTAAAAGAATATCTTTTGTTTAAACAATTTTATGAAAGTCTGATCACTCCTGATGTGACTCCAGACGATCTTGTGAAAAACTTGCACCATAATATGATGAAGTTTACACCTCAATTTGCAGACCAAGACAATTGGTTCCTATTACATATCGATAACTTGGTCAAGTCTAAAGAATTTGTAATGAATCTTCAACGACAGATGGATCCAGATATAGCGCAAGACGAAGTGACCTGGATGCAAAATGTATTAGAAAAATATGGTACCAAGACTGTATCCCTTACTCGAAAAGCACCCAAAAAAATAACGCTAATGACGAAAGTAAAACAATTAGAGAGATTGGCTCAACATTTTAATGTCTCTCTCAATGAAAATACCCTATTTACGGACATACTAGAAAGTGAGAGAATGAAGAAATATCAAAAAGCTCTTTCCGAAAGTAATCAAATGAAAGTTTATTTTAAATTAACGGACATTACCCATAATAAAGTCGTCAAACGAATTGATGAGGTATTGAAAAAAATTTTTGGAGATATACCCAAAGGTAGCCTTCCAAACACAATGGATGAACATTTCAAAAAATATTACGATCAGAAACAATTGGTTTGGGAGTCAACTTATTTACAATGGCTTCAGGAATTAAATTTAGATAATGAAACACCCACGGATGCATTTGTTGCTGCAGTTAAAATGCTGAAAATACAAGAATGGGAACATTTATACAATGAGTGGTTGAATGCATTACAAATTGACAAATGCACTCCCAAAGAAGACTTGTTGAAAAAAATAAAATTAAAATTACAAAAAAGACCGCATACGGAAGTTTATTCACAATCCGAAGAGAAAAAAATTAAATTGAATGATGGTTGGTCCCATGTAGAAATGCAAAACTTATTTTTGGTGTTATACAAAAAATACTTTTCATTAAAATGGGAACAGATTCAAAAACATATTCCCACGAACGAGGAAATGCAAAAGGAATTGAAACAAAAATTTAAAATTCTTCAAAGAATCAATAAAGATGAAATGCGGGAAAGCCAATTACTATCCATATATACAGACTATGTGAATTTAGATTTGGAGATGCTCATTAAAAAAAGAAATCCAACAGATGAAATCATATCAAAAGATGCTCTACTGGAAAAATGCGTGAACGATACAGAAGAATATCTCTTGGAAATAGTGAATAAATTTTATGTGGGGTGATGAGAAGATGTCTTTTAAATAAAAGAGAAAGTGTTATTTCACTTTTTTTTTTTTTTTTTTTTTTTTTTTTTTTTACATCCATTCTGTAAAATTATTTATTTTTTGATCAATTTTATAATTACGCCATTCTATAGGTTCTATGTCCTTGTATAGTGTACTCCATGTCAGTTTGGCATAACTTCTGTACACTACATGATTCCAACAAAAAAATAACATAAAAAACCACAGGATTACAAACAACATCCTTCTACCTTTTCTCATATAATATATATATATATATATATATATATATAAAGACTGATGGATTCCGATAAAGCTGTCAAACGGAAGCGTACTTCAACTGAAAAATCCTCTACAACAGTTAAAGGTAAAAAGCCTAAACTTGCAAAACTTCAGAAGCCATCCGAGGAGGAGGAGGAGAAGAAGGTTGACCTCGTTCCCCCTGGGGGGGGTCAAGTTCAGAAGCCATCCGAGGAGGAGGAGAAGGTTCCCCCTGGGGGGGGTCAAGTTCAGAAGCCATCCGAGGAGGTTGACCCCGTTCCCCCTGGGGCGGGTCAGAATTCATCCGAGGCGGGCCACGTTCCCCCGGGTCCACCCAAGGACGAGAATCTCCCGGGTCCATCCGAGGACCCGGGTCCATCCGAGGTGAATGGCGAAGGAGGGAACGCGGGCGATGGGCAAGGAGGGAACGCGGGCGGTGGCGAAGGAGGGAACGCGGGCAGTGGCCAAGGAGGGAACGCGGGCGGTGGCGAAGGAGGGGATAAACGGGAGATCGATGACGAAGAAGGCAATGGGGGGGATGACAAAGACCTTCAAGAAGAAGAGAAACTGGAGCTCCCATTTAGAGAATATTACGGAAACGGTTATTGTAAAGGAAGGGGGGGGTTTGGAACATATTATGCAAAAGACGAACTTAAAAAGGAGGTGTATTTTGAAGTGGACGACACCGAGAAATATGCTTACAAAGCCAGTTTTAGAAATAATGAAAGGGAAGATGTGGAATATCCTGCTCTGGAGGCAGATGGTACTACAGCGTACTACATTTACGATAAGGCCCGGGGATACCCAGTATATCCAGAAAATTTAAAAACAGGTGAAATACAGTTTCCAATTGATCCTGAGACAGGGGATCAATGCTATCTACCAGATGTAAATGGTAGATTTGACTACCCCACAAACAGTGAAGGTAAACAATGGTACTGTAAAGACATTATGAAAAATGATGTCCCCCTGAACAGATTTACTTATGCTCGGGATAAAGGCACTGAGATTTACCCGAAAAAAGCTAACGGGGATGAGTTTTATTTAAGGTATGTACAATTTCCAAACAAGGAAAAAATTGCAATGCGAAAAATTGATGATGAAAAATTTGTACCCTATTATGCTAAAAAATGGGATGGTGATGAATTTTATCCTCGTGTGTATATAGAAAAGTAAAAAAAAAAAAAAAAAAAAAAAAAAAAAAAAAAAAAAATTTTTTTTTTTTTTTTTTTTTTTTTTTTTTTTTTTTTTTTAAACTGATGACGACGTAAAACCAGTCCAGTTGTACTAATAAATGCAATTTTTATTCAAGACATGAGTTACATTTTATTTAACTGTTGCATAATCCAATTTGCATAAGTAATACATTTTTGTTTTGGACAAGCAAATTCTTTGTCACTGCATTTTGAATGGAAACCACAATTTTCTACCTTTGACAATGGCAAGTTCTTGAAGTTGGGACACTTAAACTTATCTAAATTTACTGAAGGTATCAGCAACCGATCCAATATTTTCTTGATCCCTCCATTTCCCTTATAGGCTACAATCCATTTATCAGTTGTCCTACACGAATTATACAGTTCCTCGATATAAGGTTCCAAAGTTGAGATATCCTCCACTGGTTCATTGGGACAGATTGCGAATGATAAGCCATGTATGCTATTTTCACATTTTTTTGCAAACTCCCAGTCTGCTGGATTGAGCATTTTTTTAAAACACTTCAAATTATATCTTCGAGAATCATTTGTTCCATCGATCAGTGATGCGTATCCAAACTCTCGAGTTATAAAGTGGCACTGTCTCAATAGAAATCCATCCATGTCAATCATTAAACAAATTTTGGACAGAGTAACTTTTTGAACTTCTATCAACTGTTCTCTAATCCAGTTGGCATAAGCAGCACATTTTTCTTTGGGGCAAGAAAAATTTTCACCGTGGTAATCACATTTTTTTCTTTCTGACATTGGCAAACATTTAAACTTGGGACATCCAAACATTTCGAGATTTATTGCGGGTATTTCTAAAAAATTCAGCAATCGTGCAATCCATTTACCTCCTTTATAGGCTACAAACAGTTTGTCCTTGGTCTTATACAATTCGTACAACTTTTTTACATCTGATTCCATTTTCTTATATTTCTCGACTACCTCCCTCTCCACAGGGGTAAATGGTAAACCATGCACTTTACTTGTCATATTCTTAATATTCTCCAATTCCTTCCCAAAAAACTGCTTTCGAATTTTTTCTCGAATTTCTGATCCATGCTCTTCGTATTCCTTTTCCATGTCAGCCTCTTCTACAAATTCCTTGATACCTTCTAATGGCTTTTCAAATAATGTCTCTTGTAATTGCCCCAGATCGTACCTCTGTGAGTCGTTTGTACCATCAGTAAGAGATTCGTATCCAAATTCTCTTGTGACAAAGAAATGGTAAAGAGGAAAACCATCCATATCTACCACCAAACAAATATTAGATAGAGAAACAGCCATTACTGTTGGATAAGTTACCCAAAGACTTCTGATAACCCCAACACGATAACCATCCATATATTAAAAAAAAAAAAAAAAAAAAAAAAAAAAAAATTTTTTTTTTTTTTTTTTTTTTTTTTTTTTTTTTTTTTTTTTAAGTCACACCCACTTGAAAAAAAAAAAAAAAAAAAAAAAAAAAAAAATTATGAGTAATTTAATGAGTACTAACAGTGAAAATATCGTTTCTTTTGAATACTTCATTCCGCCACTCTTTTATACGTTCCCATCCACCCTGATTATTATTGACCCATTGGTCGTACTCAAATGTCAGTATTTTAAATAAATGGAATAAATATTTAGTTTTAAAACTTGATTTATCAGCTTCAATTAAATTGTATAATTGCCGAATAAATTCACAAGAGATCATAAACCGAATCCATTGTTTTTCACCCTTCATGTTTAGAAAAAATGGATAGACAATATGGGGAAATAGTAAACCATACACATTTGCTGTACTTAGTAGAATAGATTCAACATAGAATGGAGTCGCAAATGATTTCACGTACTGGGTAGCAATAGCAGCATATTCTGGTATAAATTCATCAAAATTAGTTTTCATAGTGACGATAAATTTTTCTTCATGTTCATTGATTGGATGTAAATACCAATGATCAGAATACAAGATATCAAAATCGCTTTTAAGCAAATAAATAAAAATGTTTACTAAAACAAAATCAGTTCTAATAAGTATAGATTGGTAGATTTGTATTTCAAGCGTCTTTCGATATAGATTATAGCACGCTTTGTTACACCATAATGGAGGATAGGCTACCAAATCTCTGAATTCAGTTACAGAAAATAATTTACATTTTTCGTAAACAGGAAGGTAATTGAGTATTTTCAATTTTATTTCATTAGGTAATAGAAAAAATTGAAAACTCATCATTTGTCAGTATGTATCAAAGGGTAAGACTGGTCATTAAAAAAAAAAAAAAAAAAAAAAAAAAAAAAAAAATTTTTTTTTTTTTTTTTTTTTTTTTTTTTTTTAATTATAAATACTGTACCCCGCTTTCTTCGGGCAGTTGAGTGCAACTAGGTGCCTCCGCAGTTTCGCAGTCTCCGGGCATCCGTCGTCATGAACCTCATGAACCTCCAATTATGTATGTGGTACAAGCCATTTCCTGTGGTCCTTCCCCCCAAAACTCCCTGCTCCATATGCCGCAGCAGTCCGGAAGCAGCGAGCAGCCGTCTGAAAGCCACGACCTCCACGGACGAATGCTCCGTGTGCCTGGATGTGATCCCCAGCGAGGATGCCTTTTCCCTCGCTGCCTGTCACCATCGATTTCACACCCAGTGCTTATGGACTTGGTTGAAAGGTGGCCTGAGACCCAAATGTCCCTACTGTCGGTGTGCTGTAGAGCCTTCCGACTGCCTCATTCTACTAGAAACCTTGAACTGGTCCAGTTATTGCAAACTATTTGAAGGTAAATATTTAAAGCGTAAATCGTACATCCAAGACTTTATCGAGTGGGACCAATTCTGGTTAGACGGCGTGAACGATCTGCCACCCTTCGAAGACCCCAATCTGGACCTGGCGGCCCGTTGTGTCCGAATGTTCGAACAGTGTCAACACATGTATTGGTTTCATGTTTCAGTTTGTTACGAGGATTATATCGATTTTATAACAACAATCACCACCCAAGTAAGGTGCCACTTCTTACCCTTTTGGTGTTGGTGCGACAAATTAGATTTCAAAGGACATAAACATTTCATTATCGTGATCTCTAAAATGTCTTTCTTAAAGGAATATGCAGAAAATTCAGGGGGGAGCGTAAAATACAGTCCCATTCACTTTTCGCACGAGTTGATTCAAATCTTGTACTCGATCAGCCGAAGAGAAGCCGTGTGTTGGTTTTATCGAGATTACTGTGAGAAGCCGGCCAATTATTACATACATCGCATGTTACCGTCTACTACCTTCTGGATTTTGTCGAGTGTGTATCGGAATGGATTTAACATCTACCTCCAACACATCTGGGAGGAGCTGAATTTAAAAGAAAAATATCTTCATGTCGTGCAAGAAGGGGAACGTTGGAAAGTGGACACAACTCATATGGCCCATCACCTGAATCTGCGAAACGATTTTGTTCTACCTGTTTCCAGACATTACAGACCCGTGAACAAGAAGACGGAACATTTTCTTTTTGTTGAAAATGAAAAAATGTATTTTATGAAAGGTGACGACGCCCCGTTGAAAAACTATCAAAGGGTAGATGAACTCTTACAAAAACTCAATGTGTATGTGTCTGATCATAAAGAAATGTTTAATCTACTCGAAGAATATAAAACAGAAAACGAGAATCTCAAAAAAGAATTGGAAAAGGTACGACGGCGTTCCCGGAGATCATTGTAAAATCATTTTATGATTATTCAAATGTACTGTCATTGAAACAATTTTATTTGATTAAAAATTTTCTAAATTAATTGGTCAACAGCTCTTTTAAAAACATCATAATTAATTGTGTGTAATGAAAAAAGAAATCAATTTAAAAGAAAAAAAAATTTATTTTTACAATTACTTACATAATCCACAACATCACACAAGTTCACTTTTTACAGTTGCTTCACAACTCTCCATTTGTAGCATTTTGAAAGTTCAAAAGGTTTCCATAAGTTCACATTTTATGTTGTTCTTGTTTCACAATAATAATATATCCAAGATCACTTTTTACAGTTGCTTCATAAAAACACCATGGGTCGAAAGGGATGCTCTCCATTTGTAGCGAAAGGTTTCATAAGTTCACATTTTATGTTGTTGACACCTTTTCTTTTTAGAATCAGCCATTTATACACAATCATCTACCAAGTCCCATTTTTTTGAGGGTGCGACCATTCGATAAAGCAAATCCGAAACGTGACACAGCCAGGACCGCTGCTCTCCATTTGTGGCAGCCTTACAGTTGCTTCACAAAAACACCATGGGGCATGGGGTCGAAAGGGAATTGATACAAATGAGTAAATGCTGCCGCTGCTCTCCATTTGTGGCAGTTTTTCTCTTTGCAATAGATACATTTTGAAAGTTCGAAAGGTTTCATAAGTTCACACTTTATGTTGTTCACACTATCATCTTTTCTTTTTAGAATCAGCCATTTATAGAATGTATATTCATCGACCAAGTCCAATATTTTTACTCCCATTTTTTTGAGGGTGGCACTTAGGATCTTGTAATCAGTGACGCCGTCGTCGTCATAAAAGACGGTCTCCACACCATTCGATAAAGCAAATCCTAAACGTGACACAGCCAGGACCGCTGCCGTCTTGGTGTGGCGATAACAGCCATGCGTTTTCAGTTTGGGTAATTCGATGTCTTCACTGCTGGTTTGAGGACGCGGCCGTGCGCGACGACCCTTGCACAATTTGCTCTTATCCATTTTCGTTCCACTGGTTTTAGGACGCCGTGCGCAACGATCCATTTTCACTTCACTGAAGCAGCGGGCGGCGGCCGTTGACTGAGCAAGTGCGGTCTTCTGCATCTCTTATAAACAGAGAAAGGGCGGAGACAGCTGAGATGGGTTGAACCACTAGCAGAAGGAGGAAATGGAGGAGCTTGAGCTTGGGGGACCATTTATAAAAAAAAAAAAAAAAAAAAAAAAAAAAAAAAAAAAAAAATTTTTTTTTTTTTTTTTTTTTTTTTCCATCATATATGGATGTTTGGGTCTACTCTTTTCATTCTTAGGGTGGAATGATTAGCTCTTTTTTCAAAGAAAAACCTTATTTGTGCTTTCAAAAAAGAAACAATGGAATTGTTCAACTATTTAACAAATTCAAAGGAAAGATTTCAACCCCAAGAAGACCATCATGTCAAGCTATATGTTTGTGGACCTACCGTCTATGACTTACCTCATCTCGGACATGCTCGAACCTACATTTTTGCGGATTGTCTTAAAAGAATTCTAACTCATCATTTAAATCATTCAGTAACCATGGTAATGAATATAACAAACTTAGATGATAAGATTATAGAAAGAGGAGGTTTGAAAATTGCCGATAAATACGAAAAGATATTTTTTGAAACCATGGATACATTAAACATTATCAGGCCAAATCATACACCCAGGGTTACTGATTATCTTCAAATCATATCTGATTTTACATTGAAGGGTTTAAAAGATTTTTCCTATACTTTTGGTAATGATGTCTTATTTAATTCTGCTCAATCTTCCAAACAATGTGTTTTCCCCCATCTGGAAAAGCGAGACTATCAAGTCGAATTCATGGGAAAAAATCCAAGAGATTTCGTTTTGTGGAAATCAAAAAATTGGATTGATGATAAAGGATTGCAACGTGACAGTATGCCTGGATGGCATTCAGAATGTGCAGCACTGGCGGCTCATTTTTTCAACGATTCTATAGATATTCATTTGGGGGGCATTGATTTAATGTTTCCTCACCATGAAAATGAAATAACCCTAGGTTGTACTTATTTCAATACTCGTAAATGGATAAATTTTTGTTTATATACAGGACATCTTCAAATTAGAGGGAAAAAAATGTCTAAGAGTTTAAAAAATTTTACAACCGTGGATGATTTAATTTCGAAGAGTTATTCTCCATTAGCTATTCGATATATGTTTTTGAAACATCCGTATAACAAACCAATGGAATTTAATGAAGAAGAATTAATTTCTGCCCAAAAATCTTACAATGTATTTATGAAACATTTGGTTACAATTAAATTATATTTAGATGAAGCGAAAATTGAAGGGAATACTGATAATATAAATTTTACAAATATGCAAAAATCTCTTAATGATGCTTTGTTGGATAACCTGAATATACCTTTAGCAATTACAACAGTAGAAAATTACACAAAAGATTTGGTTTCTAAAATGCATTTGTTATCCAAAGCTTGGCTGCACTATTCTTTTTCATATATTTTTATGGTGATTGATAAATATTTTGGATTACTAGATGTAAGTATGTATCACGAAAAACATAATTCGAATAAATTATTTCAAATTGTTAAAGAATTTCGATCAAAAGTGCGGTATTGGGCTTTACATCATGATAAAAGTGTGTTAAAATATTGTGATGAAGCGAGACAAAAAATAAATGAACTTGGGACATTTAATGTAGAAGATTAAAGTAATGGACAGGTGTTTAATTTGCAATAGACTTATAAATTATCCAAGATCAAATTATAGGTTAGATTGTGAACATGTTTTTCATCAAGAATGTATGGTAAGGTATTTTGAACGCCATCCATATGAATGCCCCATATGTTTGAATAGTTTATCATATGAAGACCAGATATTTTTACAGGAAATCCAACAAGGAAGAATAAGAATAGTGGAGGATATAAATGATACCGATTCAGGTTATCTACAGATTGAAGGATCAAGATTTAACATTGTAGAGTGACGATGATAATTTTGTGAATATTGGTGTGACAATAATGTAAAATTCTGTTACAATAAAATTTTTAATTAACTGTAAATTATATCTGTTTTATTTCAAAATTGTTTTTTTACAAATTTTATCTCAAATAAAAAACAATAGGAACAATGAATGCCTTTTTACAACTCATAAAATTTCCATCGACTCGCAGCTATAGTTTTCTAATCGACTTTCAACAAAAATATTTTCGCAACCTTCTTTTACTTTATACAACTTTTAATATGATTCGCATTTTATTTGATGAAAATATAATATGTCAAACCAATGAAGTGAGAAGCATATCACCCAATTTTATTAATACTCTATGCTTCATTAACGGTACAATGACAATGGGAGAAAATATCATTTACCACGATTATTACCAATGGGTATCCATTTACCTTTTATTTCTTGCATTCGCTTTCTATCTTCCTTTTTTTATATGGAAAAAATTTTTTGGAAATTATCTCCAATGTCTGGAAAATCTCACATGCAAACCTGATGAAACAATCGAATTCATTCACAATTCTAAAGGAGACTTTATGTATTTTAAAACATGGGGACTAGAACTATTCTACATAGTCTATACATTTTGGATGTTATATGTTACCGATATTTTCTTCAATCATCTTTGGAGTCAATTTAATTGGTCATGGAAAGTAATTAATAAAATGTTTCCAGATAAAGGAACCTGTTTTGTGCGTTATTATCAAACTAGCGGATCTACCGATGGCAGATTTAGTTGTCTTTTGCCTTTGTGTAGTGTTTATCGTAGAATATTTGTAAGTCTTTACATATATGTAATAATGTTAATTGTATTGAATATTGTAATCCTCATTTACAGGATAAAATTACTCGTGAGTAAAAAAAATTTTATAAATGAGTGGTGGGCATTTGCGATTGCTAAACAATTATCCATTTCCTGGAGCAATAAGAAAAAATTTGAAACAGCTTACTCTTCATTATACGTTAAAAGAATAGAATCTATAGTGTAAAACATGTCATCTTGACTGATCAGATGGAATGTGGTTATACAATCGCTATTAAGACTTTCAGTGTATGAAATTCAAAATCAATATCCAAACACTGAATGTCTTAACGTCGATGGTAACCCAAAATCTTCATTACAAGTAGACTTTTCTCTGTAGTACACTTTGTCAACCTGACGATATGCGGTTATATAATCGCTATTAAGACTGTCAGTGTAGGAAATTCAAAATTAACACCATACACTGACAGTCTTAACGACGATGACAACCGGTGTAAGTAAAGCAAAGACCACCTCGTCATATCGTTAAGAATCTTCAATTGCTTCCCATCTCGAATTCTTGACTCATGTTGAGAAACAGCTATTACTGTTTGATAAGTTATCTAGAGTGTGATAGAAAAGATCTACGGAAACCAGCTATATAATTAAATTAAAAAAAAAAAAAAAAAAAAAAAAAAAAAAAAAAATTTTTTTTTTTTTTTTTTTTTTTTTTTTTTTTTTTTTTTAAAGCCACACCCACTTAAAAAAAAAAAAAAAAAAAAAAAAAAATTTTTTTTTTTTTTTTTTTTTTTTTTTTTTTTTTTTTTAATAAATTTTTTATTTTAACATTCATTTATTTGGTAATAAATGTTTCAATATGTCATTTAGTCTTTTAAATTTACCCTATGATATATTGGTACATTTATTTAAAAACTACATTTCCCTTTCTGATAAATTAACGTTATTAGAGTCACCCGATTTCCATGAATTGTTATCAGATCCTAATTGTTGGTCAATTCCTTGTGATGAATTTTTCGGATTTATAGAAACAATACGCATCATAAAACCAGGTTTTTATCTGGATTCTCGTAATGATTTGTGTTATGTATTCGTAGATGAAAAAAATGCAACTTTGTCCCTACGTTATTTTCAATATTTAAACATTAACGATTTAGAAGAAACCCATCCGTCTCTAGAAGATCTGATAAAAGTTAATAGTGAAAGATATTATATGAAAAGAACAATAGAAGAAAAAATCCGTTGGATTTATTTTGATGATTACCTCCACAATACATTTCAAAAATTATACTTTCCGGTTAATAAAATTGAAAACTTTCAATTTTATTCTGTATATCCTGATACCACTGTTGTTGTAGACAATTTTTCAAAGACTCTCCGTTGGCCTGCTAGTCATAGTTATCACCCAATGGAATCTATTTTTAGAGAGTGTGATAATTTCCCCAAGATTTACCATTTTGAAAAAGAATGTATTGTATACAATAACAACGCAGCCCATCACAAAATGAGATGGTGGAAAGATGAAAAGATAATAACTAAAAAATGCATTTACAAAGGGCAATGCCTCTGTACAAAAGGAACATATAAAGTTTTACCTATGGAAGGGTATTGGGATGAATACAAATCGTACATTTATACGATAATAAACAATCATTTATCTTATGATACTTATCAGTTGTTATATAATCAAAACGAGAAATTATCTATTAAAACTTTTTTTAAAGAGAGCAAAGATGCAGAAGAAGAATGGTACAGTAATAAATACAATCCGTTTTATAACCGATACGAGAGATATGAGTTATATAATGTTAAAAAAGAGATAATTTTATATAATTTTGATACAAGATATTCAATAATTAATGATTAAAAAAAAAAAAAAAAAAAAAATTTTTTTTTTTTTTTTTTTTTTTTTTTTTTTTTTTTTAAGTCACACACACTTAAAAAAAAAAAAAAAAAAAAAAAAAAAAATTTCTTTTTTTTTTTTTTTTTTTTTTTTAAATTATAAATTGTGTGAGACAATCTTATCAGTTTAATCAGATAAATCTGAACGATGATGAAGATCATAGACTATTATAATAATTTTGAAAAAATGTTTCGCTATCTTTTGGGGCACTGTGTTTATCTTGCCAACTGGAGACTGGGGGACGTCAACGAGCCGGATTTGGATGACAAGACGCTGTGTATGCAACGCTCCATATGCGACGTGTTGGAAAAATATTTTGATCTGTACAAGGGTCCGGGTAGAGTAGCGACGCCTCGCAAAATAGAAGATGTCGGCCCCCAGTTGCGCGTTACCTTGGAGAAATATGCAGACAATGGATATGTATCAAACCGCCTTGCTAAGATGTTGAAGGGAGTCAAGTTTGGAGATGACCGGTATCAAGAACTGGTTTTGGAAATGTTAATCTATACCGGGAGATATGCTACTAGATGTATGTCGAAATTTGATGATCACTCTATTGTTTTGGACACTGTGTATAACACTTTTAAAGGAGTTTTAGATAGAAAGGACTTTTTTGACAGTATTTTTGATGATTTCTGGGATACCAATCCCTTTGAAATTTCATTGTAATTGTATTAAATGTATTTTTTATCAATTAACATTTGTACAAATTCTTTGGGATCCTCCCCACCCATTACATGTGTTTGAAAATTTAATATAGAATCATTGGAGGGACAAAATAAAGCTTGCTTAACAAAAGATTTAGCATGCATACAATCCACCCGGCCGTTCAACACATTATCCTTCATTTCGGATATTTCCATTAAACAGGGGGATGTTGGGCTGAGTTGAGGATAGATCGTACAGTTGCATTTCTCACCATCCCAACCCATATTGGAAGTAGGATTGGGTATTTCTCGCAAGCAGTAGTCAACGGAGCAGACAAATGGAAAAACAGATATCATTTTCGTTCCATCCAAAGATTTCGATCCACATTTACAACGATATCTCAATTGATTTCCCACCATTTCGTAATAATTCTCTATATTGTCTCCAGCCGTTTCGTTTTTAAGGTAATCGTACAATACATTTAAATTATTGTTTTGAGCCTCTTCACTCTTACACGCTTGTTTTTTATCCCCTTTAAAGACTTCATCGTTAATACTTAGACACGACCAACCGGCTAGTGAGAAAACGTGGTACGATGTTTTCAGGTTACATTTCCCGACACCTTTCGGTAAACAATAGGTCCCTGGTGTTAATTTCTGATTCATCACAAAAATACGTTTATCCTTATCCAAGATTTGAAAAGGAACTAACTCTTTGCCATTGTTGCAGTATTCTTCACAATCGCATGGTTCATCGGTTGGGCACTTGAAACCTTGTAGTGGACAATTAAATTTAGTAATAGGGTTAATAATCCTTTGAAACCATGTACCGAAATGTTTTTCATTTGTTATATTTGGTTTATAATATAAATTTATAAAAGTTACAAGTACGAGTAGAAACAAAATCAAAGAAATGTATTGGTTCTTCACCATACTCTGTCTTTTATTCTTAACTTTCAATTTAGAATTTATTTCAGGGCGCCCGTGGCACAAACGATATGTGCTAATTTGGAAGTGGAACGAATATTTACTGATACGTATTTTCCCACAGAATGTATTTGTTTTGGTAGATAAAGACATACTCTACCGATACATAGCTTCTTCCGATGACACATATATTCCAGCAGTTCAATTAGATACTTTTATGAAAAAAGAAATTTTACATTATCAATACCTTATGGAATGGATCCGAGACCCACCTATCGTGAAAACTTATCCGACGACACTTTCAGATGAGATCGATATTTTGAACCACGTGACGCAGTCGTTAAATTAAACACTCTTTGCTTAAAAGAATCATAGGATCCACGGCCATATATTTGTATATCTGAATATTTTTCCTGCAATTCAGAAACGATTCTCTTTTCCTGAAATCGCATCATTTGAAATATACATATTATTCGAATACCTGTTAAGTCCAAGTATTTAAAAAAAAAATCCCAACCCAATTTACAACATTCATCTTTATGCTCATATTTTATTCGGAATGGATAATAAGGAAATACAGAGACGTGCAATCCACCATATATTTTTGTATTGGGAAAGGGCACCAGGATAACTGCTATAGCTCGCGGAACAAGACGATTTAATATTGGTATAGGAGGATCAAATGCAATAAATTTATTTGACTTTATATAGTGTTGAAGCAAGTTTATCCACTCTCGGCTGAAATTGTTAGTTTCATCCGGTTTATTATAAGAATAAAAAAGTTTCAAATGGTGTTCTTTAACGGCATCTGCTATCCGTACAATATCCAACATAATTAAAATAATAAATTTAAAATTTAATTTATAAAAAAAAAAAAAAAAAAAAAAAAAAAAAAAAAAAAAATTTTTTTTTTTTTTTTTTTTTTTTTTTTTTTTTTAAACCACACCTTTGTACGGTATCCACTCGTCCACCGCCATGCTCTCGTCCCGGAAAGCCAACAGTTTCTCTTCTATGCAGTGGGGTTTACTCCCGATGGTCAGCAGGGTGTAGGGCCACAGACACAGACAGGTGTATTGATTGCGATTGCGATACATGAACATTCCGTGTTCGCACACGTCCGGATTCAGCGTGTCGCATTTTTCTCCTCCGAAAAAACGAGATTCTGTACAAATGCACGACCAGTGGGGGTAAGGGTCTTGGACCATCATCAGCACCCCACCCGTTTCCTCGTTGCAGGGGACCGTCTCCAAGCCGACCTCGCATTTTCCCCCGACGCATTTCGCGTCCTTCTCGACGCACAGAAACGAGCAGTCGTCAATGCAGGGCACTGCTTTGGTGGAACAATTTTGACGGAACGTGGGCGCTTGGGTTCGGAGGGGGAAAGAGGGTGGCGGCGGAGCCCCTTGGCTATCCTGCCAACTCCATACATACAGGAGCCACATTAAAAAGAAAAGTAGATACGTCATACTTTTTTATGATGGAAAGACCCATCGATCAGCATGGGCGAAGTGGCAGTTTCCAGTTTAGTATCAATAAAGTGAATAAATGGTTAGACGCATGGATTGCTTGCTATCAGATTGTCGAGGATTTCATTCAAGTGGATTTAACGCAGTTCCACACCATCTTTGAGCGGTGGGTTTCCATTCTCAATTGGATTTTTCAAAAACCCATCTACACGCTCGATAAGTACACTCCCTGTTATTTTTATTACTACCGCCTGCCCAACGGACCCAAGGAATTCATTCAACTGTATATGGAAGAAAATTCCGAGGACGGTTCCACGACTCTCCATGTCATTTTTAATCTGTACGAATTTCAAATTATTCAAAAGAAATTGTGTCAAGACTTTTCAAAATCCAACCGACTCCTCATTAACGAGGCTCGGGGAACCATCGATTTGTCGTCTCTGGTTCAGACCGAGCATGACTCGGCCCAATATTTCGAAACCATGACCACTTGGCAATTACTCTTCATTCACACCTGTCATGCTCTGGCTCACCTCCATATGTATGACCGGTATAGACATGCCCATTATGACACTCACATCATGATGCGAGAATCGCCCTTTTACAAGTTTTATTGTCACGGAGAAATGGTCTTTCGTCATTAACTCCAGATATATTAAATTGTTGGGATTAAAAAAAAATTTTAATGACACACTAACATCAGTACACAAAATAAAATATTATATGTATATTCGTTTATTGTCTATAATACAACTTCGACACTAACATCAGTACACAAAATAAAATAATATATGTATATTTGTTTATTGTCTATAATACAACTTCGACACTAACATCAGTACACAAAATAAAATATTATATGTATATTCGTTTTTTATCTGTAATACAACTTCGACACATAGGACAAATTTCAATTTTCTCAGAACACATATAACAACATGTTACATGTCCACATTCTAAAAATACAATCTCACATTCATTATGTAAACAAATTTTACATAATAATTTAGTGGTTACTGTATTCTTAGACCGTGTCACGAAAATAAGTTCAAATAAGTATTTTAAGAATTTTTCAAATGCTTCTACATTTGTATTGTTCTCATTCTTATTTGAAATTTTACCCAATACAAATGGACATTTTAAGTTTTTCACTATATGTTGTCTCAAAGGATCCTTGTAGGGCTTCCAGTCATGTAAAATTATTTTGCAAAAGGCACATTGAACAAAATCTTTATATCCTAAATAAAAAAGACCTGATTCGGCCATTTCTTTTAAGTTGATCGTTTCAGGAAAAGGCCATTCATCAAACGTGGCCAGTCTATTTTTTTCTGATAACGTCTTCCTTTCCTTCAAAATTGTCGTCAAAAGCATCAGTTGAGCCACAAAACAGTCCGATTTATGTTTAGCATGATCTTGAACAACATCATCGTTTTTTTCCCAATTTCCGACGCAAACACCACACCAGTAACATAATACGTAATCCTCCACATCCGTGTAAAAAAATCCATTGGTTGCCAAAATCATAGGATCCGGATAGGATGCAGTCCATTTTTTGAAAGTGTTCAATCTATCCATTTTTTGTTTTAAATTAGAATATCTTGGCATCACCATCATCTTATTACGAGTAGTTAAATATTTATTTAGTACATCAAGATCCATCACCCTTGATAAAATACTGTAAACTGCTCTTGTGAGAACCATCCGATAACTGACATTCAAAGTTCGGAGTGCTTAAATACCTTAAAAAAAAAAAAAAAAAAAAAAAAATTTTTTTTTTTTTTTTTTTTTTTTTTTTTTTTTTTTTTAACCACGCCTACTGAAAAAAAAAAAAAAAAAAAAAAAAAAAAAAAAAAAAAAAAAATTTTTTTTTTTTTTTTTTTTTTTTTTTCAAGTAAACCTCACTGCAGAATCTGTTGGCTTTTAGCGATGATACTGGGTGGTACTGCAAATATCAGGAAACCGGCATCTTTTGTAGTGGCTGTACTGCAAATCATACAGTCACCTGTAAAAAGAATTTGGTGCCAGGACCCTCGTAGAAATTTTTAAAGTTTATTAATAATCAATATTGCCTCGGAAATATTGCATCATTGCTAAAGAGACCACCTCCATGATTCATCCAACAGTTGCTTCATGGTTGAATGAGATTGGACTGGAAAGCGACAGCTGCGTGACCCCAATGAGTCATACTATTGTTCTCCCCTTTTTGAAAGGGGTTGAACAATGCTTCATTGTCTGGCTTGCCAATGAGTCATCACGGGGATGGTCCCTTTTGAAAGGCCCCATTCATCCAAACCATCTGCTTCAGGGTTGAATGAGATTGGAGCGACAGCTGTTGCTTGCGTGACCCCAATGCTGCTTCATTGTTAAAACTCAAACTATTGAAACCAACTGACAAACCGAAGCTGATCAAACAATTTTTATTTTCCAATTTCAAAAAACTTTATTTGGAGAACTCGCCGAAGGTGATCAAAAAATTTTTATTTTCCAATTTCAAAAAACTTTATTCGGAGTGGGGCGACTCGAGATCTCTCCAACGGTATCAAGATTATGAAGATAGGCCCATTAGGTTCCGAGATATGAGCGAAAAACCATAAAAACTGGAAGTTGTGGCGCCAAATTTTGGTACCAATAAAATTCTGAATAGAACTTGAAGAATGCGTGAAAAAGAAGTCCTAGACGTACAAAGCAAGTAAAAATTTGGATTAGACCCACTAGTAAGTTAAAATGTCACTATTAAAATTGGTTCCAGTGGGCGCCAAAACTGCCAAAAATGAAAAAATGCTATTGCGTTACTCTAGTTAAGTGAAAATACAGAAAAAGTAACAACCAACGCGAAATTCCTAGGGTCATTTTGAAAGATAGTGAAACATTGGAATAGGAAAAGCGCCCTCTGGCGGTCAAAAAAGTGAGGGAGCCTACAGGGTGGGCCGACTCGAGATCTCTCCAACGGTATCCAGATTATGAGGATCGGCCTATTAGGGCCCGAGATATAAGCGAAAAACCATAAAAACTCAAAGTTGTCAATAAAACGGCGCCAAATTTTGGTACAAATAAAATTCTGAATAGAACTTGAAGAATGCGTGAAAAAGAAGTCCTAGGCGTAAAAAGCAAGTAAAAATTGGGATTAGACCCACCAGTAAGTTAAAATGGGTTATGTTCACTATTAAAATTGGCTCCACTGGTCACCAAAAGAGCCAAAAATGAAAAAAATGCTATGGCGTTACTCTAGTTGAGTGAAAATACAGAAAAAGTAACAACCAACGCGAAAATCCTAGGGTCATTTTGAAAGATAGTGAAAAATTGGAATAGGAAAAGCGCCCTCTGGCGGTGAAAAAAGTGAGGGAGCCTACAGGGTGGGCCGACTCGAGATCTCTCCAACGGTATCCAGATTATGAGGATCGGCCTATTAGGGCCCGAGATATAAGCGAAAAACCATAAAAACTCAAAGTTGTCAATAAAACGGCGCCAAATTTTGGTACAAATAAAATTCTGAATAGAACTTGAAGAATGCGTGAAAAAGAAGTCCTAGGCGTAAAAAGCAAGTAAAAATTGGGATTAGACCCACCAGTAAGTTAAAATGGGTTATGTTCACTATTAAAATTGGCTCCACTGGTCACCAAAAGAGCCAAAAATGAAAAAATGCTATGGCGTTACTCTAGTTGAGTGAAAATACAGAAAAGGTAAGAACAAACGCGAAAATCCTAGGGTCATTTAGAAAGATAGTGAAAAATTGGAATAGGAAAAGCGCCCTCTGGCGGTCAAAAAAGTGAGGGAGCCTACAGGGTGGGGCGACTCGAGATCTCTCCAACGGTATCCAGATTATGAAGATCGGCCCATTTGGGCCCGAGATATAAGCGAAAAACCATAAAAACTGGAAGTTGTGGCGCCAAATTTTGGTACCAATAAAATTCTGAATAGAACTTGAAGAATGAAAAAATGTGTAACACCAGTCTTTTCTAAGATCTGTTTTTAAATACCAGTAACATTTATATATTAGTTGTTTTATTGTCTTAATTTAAATGGATGGACATTTGAAATCCACTCTTGATAAAGTTTATTAATAATCAATATGCCTCGGAAATATTACATCATTGCTAAAGAGAGGTTGGGACTTGAAAGCGGGCAGCTGCCGCTTGCGTGAGTCATCAACGATCCCCCCTGAGACAGGCTGATGCCGACATTGTTAAACGTGCACCTGGTTCCCTTTTTTGAAAGGGATTGAACAATGCTTCATTGCCTGGGAGGAAGAGAGCAGTTGCTTGCCAATGAGTCATACATCTCCCCCATCACGGGGTGATTAGGATCTGGTGGGAAAGAACCGTTATGCTGGTTCCAAACTCCCTTTTTGAAAGGACAATGCTTCATTGTGTTGTTGAATGAGATTGGCCGTTATATTATACTTGACAGCTGCTGCTTGCCATTGTGTTAAAACCCTTTCTGAAAGCACAATGCTTCATTGTGTTCATCCGTTATATTTGAAAGCCCCCATCGTGCACCTGGTCCCTTTTTGAAAGGCACAATGAGATTGGGAAGGGATACTGGCAGCTGTTGCTTGCGTGAGTCATCCTGGTCTCTTTTGACATCATGGTTGAGGCCGTTATACTGGAAAGCGACAGATGTTCCCCCCATCGTGCATCTGGCCATTGAACAATGCTTCATTGTCCAAAGAGTCATCACGGGGTAGTCTGCTTCATGGTTGAATGAGATTACACTCGAAAGCGACAGCTGCTGCTTGTGTGACCCCAATGCTACTTCATTGTCATACTATTGTCCTTATCATGCACCCTTTTTGAAAGGACAATGCTTCATTGTGTTGGTGCCGGCTTGCCAATGAGTCATCACCCCTTTTAAAAGGCCCCAAACCAAAGACAGCTGCAGAGCAAAGGAAACCCACTCGCCGAAGCTGACAAACTTCTCGGTGAAAGATTTTTTTTGCTCTCTCTCAGAGTCACATCAATGTTATTTGAACCATCATTTTGGTACATCATTTATATTTTCCTTCCAAATTTTAAAATTATTTATATTATATATATATATATATATATATATATATATATATATATATAGCTATTCGATACTAAGTGACATATATAAAATAAAAAATGTGTAACACAGAGCACCAGTTCATCAGTCTTTTCTAAGATCTGTTTTTAAATACCAGTAACATTTATATATTAGTTGTTTTACTGTCTTAATTTAAATGATTAGTTATAGGATGGACGTTTGGAAAGAATGGTTCCACTCTTGATTATATAATTTTTTTAGAGCAAAAGAAAAATCTTTCGCCTAAGCTTTCAAGATTGATAACCCATCATGACAACGCATTCCAATTTTTTTTCAATTTCAAAAAAACTTTATTCGGAGATCTAGCAAGAGACCTTTCAAGACCTATCATGACAACGCATTCAAAATTTTTTTTAATTTCAAAAAACTTTATTCGGAGATCTAACAAGAGACCTTTCAAGACCAATCATAACAACGCATTCAAAATTTTTTTTTCAATTTCAAAAAATTTTTATTCGGAGATCGAGCGAAAGAAAAATTTTTTATCGACTCACCAAAGCTTTTAAGGTTGACCAATCGCATTCAAAAAAAATTTTTTGAAATTGGAAAAAAAATTTTTTGAATGGTTTGTCAGCTTCGGCGAGTCGGTGAAAGATTTTTTTTTGCTCTCTCTCAGAGTCACATCAATGTTATTTGAACCATCATTTTGGTACATCATTTATATTTTCCTTCCAAATTTTAAAATTATTTATATTATATATATATATATATATATATATATATATATATATTATTATTATTATTATATATATATATATATATATATATATATATATATATATATAATTATTATTATTATTATTATTATATATATATATATATATATATATATATAGCTATTCGATACTAAGTGACATATATAAAATAAAAAATGTGTAACACAGAGCACCAGTTCATCAGTCTTTTCTAAGATCTGTTTTTAAATACCAGTTATATATTAGTTGTTTTACTGTCTTAATTTAAATGATTAGTTATAGGATGGACGTTTGGAAAGAATGGTTCCACTCTTGATTATATAATTTTTTAGAGCAAAAGATCGCCTAAGCCCCATCATGACAAGGCATTCAAAAAAAAACTTTATTCGGAGATCTAGCAAGAGACCTTTCAAGATTGATGACCAATCATAACAACGCATTCAAAATTTTTTTTTCAATTTCAAAAAATTTTTATTCGGAGATCGAGAGAAAGAAAAATTTTTTATCGACTCACCACAGCTTTTAAGGTTGACCAATCGCATTCAAAAAAAAAATTTTTGAAATTGGAAAAAAAATTTTTTGAATGGTTTGTCAGCTTCGGCGAGTCGGTGAAAGATTTTTTTTTGCTCTCTCTCAGAGTCACATCAATGTTATTTGAACCATCATTTTGGTACATCATTTATATTTTCTTTCCTTCCAAATTTTAAAATTATTTATATTATATATATATATATATATATATATATATATATTATTATTATTATTATTATTATTATTATATATATATATATATATATATATATATATATATATATTATTATTATTATTATTATTATATATATATATATATATATATATATATATATATATATATATATATATATATATATATATATATAGCTATTCGATACTAAGTGACATATATAAAATAAAAAATGTGTAACACAGAGCACCAGTCTTTTCTAAGATCTGTTTTTAAATACCAGTTATATATTAGTTGTTTTACTGTCTTAATTTAAATGATTAGTCGTTTGGAAAGAATGGTTCCACTCTTGATTATATAATTTTTTAGAACAAAAGATCGCCTAAGCCCCATCATGACAAGGCATTCAAAAAAAAATTTTATTCGGAGAAGAGTCGCCTAAACTTTCAAGACCCACGCATTCAAATTTTTTTTTTTAATTTCAAAAAAAATTTTATTTGGAGATTGAGCAAAAGAAAATTTTTTTATCGACTCACCAAAAGCTCCAAGAAAAATTTTTTTGAAATTGGAATCGTTTGTCATGTAGAATTTTTTAAAGTTTATCCTCCATCATTGCTAAAGAGAGGTGGGACTTAAAAGCGGGCTGCTGGCGTCCCCCTGAGACAGGCCGCCATTGTGAAACATGCACCCAGGGCCCGGGAGAGCAGTTGCTTGCCAATGAGTCATCCCCCCTGAGACAGCCGCCATTGTCCTTTTTGAAAGGGCCCGGGAGAGCAGCTGCTTGCCAATGAGTCATACATCTCCCCCACCTGGTCCCTTTTGAAAGGCTTACATCCACAAACTCAATGAGAGCTGCCTCCCCTGAGACAGGCCTCCCTTTTGAGAGAGGCTTTTGAAAGGCTGAATGCATAAACTCAATGCTCCCTTTTGAAAGGACCGTTGAACAATGCCCGTGCGATGGCCAGGTGGTTCCATGCATCTGGTCTCTTTTGAAAGGGCCAATGAGTCATCTCTTTTCAAATCTCATTACCCTGAATCCACACAGCCCACAATATTACCTTCAATGTTTATTATATTATTTATTTATTTATTTATTTATTTATCGGTATTAGAAAATGAAAACAATGAGTCACACGATTGCTTCAAATCTCAAATGGACATTGCCCTGTCTGATCCACATAGAAATTATACTCAAAATCCCTTATTTATTTATTTATTACCGAATCGGTATTAGAAAATGAAAACAATGAGTCACATGATTGCTTCAAATCTCAAATGGACATTACCCTGAATACATCTGATCCACACAGAAATTATCCCACAATATTACCTTCAATGTTTATATATATATATATATATATATATATATATATATATATATATATATATATATATATATATATATATATATGTATATATATATATATATATATATATATTATTATTATTATTATTATTATTATTATTTATTTATTTATTTATTTATTTATTTATTTATTTATTTATTATTTTTTATCTGTTACGGTATCAGAAAATGAAAACAATGAGTCACATGATTGCTTCAAAACTCAAATGGACATTGCCCTGAATACATCTGATATGGAATCCACATAGAAATTATACTCCCCTTCAACATTTAGAGAAATGCTAAAATATAAGTCATCCAACTGGTCAAATAAAATTAGAAAACATTTTAAATGTGAACCAGTGTATTACCCATCATAGATAAAAAGTAGAAAATGTGTTAATATTTTCAATATGTCAGAAAATGAAAACAATGAATCACATAATTACTTCAAATCTCAAATCTCTGTCTGATGTGTAATATCGTTATTATCGGCTTCACACAGAAATTTTAAAATATAAAATGTTTAAAGAAATTTTTAAAAAATATGTTTAAAGAAATTTTAAAATATATAAATCATAAATTATATATATATATATATATATATATATATTATATATATATATATATATATATATATATATATATATATATATATATATATATATATATATATATATATATATTTTTTTTTTGATGGACTCACCCTTAAAGTGTATCGAAAACAACCCTCATGATGATTGCGATCTGGTTCTAAAAAAAAACCTAAAGATAAACACGTCGAAAAAAGTATTTATTGACAGCATCCAAAATGACATCCAAAATGTTTCTTGTCTAAAATGTTTTTTTAACACATCCAAAATGTTTTTGTCTAAAATGTTTTTTTTTGCATACATCTAAAATGTTTTTTGCATACATCTAAAATGTTTTTTGAACACATCTAAAATGTTTTTCTGAACACATCCAAAATGTCACATCTAAAATGTTTATTCACACAAAATGTTTTCATCCAAATCACAAAATGTTTTTGCACCCTCCTCAGGAAACAGGGCATCCGAGATCTCCCTCGGCAAAAAGAGTCTGGCGTGTTCCAGGTCGAACCACAGTTCGTGCTCCACCCGTCCTTCGCCCGTGGGCCATTGCCATCCGAGAACGTCTCGCGTGGTTAGCGTGGCGAATCCGTAGACCGTCTTTTCGAGGGTCGGGCTGTCCCTCTGCACGCTCACGAAATCCCTCTCCAGTGTGCCTACGTACAGCAGCGTCCGACTGCGGGCGCAGGCCCGGGCGACGTCCGCTGCCCGCAGAAACAGCCGGCCGTCTCGCGTGCGCAGCATCAGGAAAGTGCAGTCGAGCGGGGGATAACCTGTGTAAGAGAGCGACATGACTGCATCTGATTGTGAGAGAAGTTTCAACTGAGTAAGTTTCAGGGGGGGTGGAGCCAACGGCAGGAAAGGAGGTCAGCCAATGGCTGGGAAGGATCCGCCCACTCCGCCAATGGGAGGAAAGGAGGTCACCCAATGGGGGGAGAAGGAAGTTAACCAATGGCAGGAAAGGAGGTCACCCAACGGCTGGGTCTTCAAAAGTCGCTTCCGACGAAGCCTTCTCTCTCATTCTCGAAGCCTTCTCTCTCATTCTCACCATGAAAAGAGTCGTGGATATCTTCCCGCAGACGGTTTCGGAGGTGTCGGCGGCTCTCACGCCGCTCTCCACTCCCAACTACAACAATCTGCACGAGGACTCGGATTTGACGCCCTTCATCATCGCCATGACCAGTGCCGACAAAGTCTATTATTATGTTCAGAAGTATAGTCAGCACTATCTGAAGCATTTCGCCGACACGGTGAAAGGCGCCCTCTGCAACCAAGGTGCCCGCGTCAAGCCTTGGACGTATGCCGACAACAAGTTGAAGCGGGTGCCCGACCAGTCCCTGAAACGCAACACAGACGTTCGCACAGGCTTTGTGATGGGTCGCACCTTTCTGGTGAAGAGTGCCTTCACCTTCGGCCACCGCACCGTCAAGCCGGCCACGGGCCACGTTCTCCAGACGCACGTGGCCCCGATCATGTTCCATTTCGTGCGCAGCAAGACTCCCCTCGGCATCCAAGAGAAACACTTTCATGCGAAGCGGGAGTATGACTACAGTGCTCGGAGACTGCAACCGAACCAAACCTATTATTGTGCTTCCGGACTCGAGTACGTGCTCTACACCATCCAGAAAACACTGTTCCGAGTGACGGTCGTGCCTGCCCAAGACGAAGAGTGGCTCGCGAAGCAAGGATGGCTGGATCCCCGAAAAACAGAAGCCACCGCTTCCCGAAAGCGCCGTCGGACATCGGAGGACGACTCGACCTGCAAAAAGCCCAAGATCAGCTACGATCCACCGCAGACACCCTACGTGTACGACCGGCACTCGGACGAAGAGGAGCCGCCCACTCCTTATGTGTACGACCCGCAACCTTCTTTGGACGAACCTTCGACATCAACGGGCAAAAGGTCCTACCATCCGCCGCCCACTCCCTATGTGTACGACCGACAGCCGGACGAGGAGCAAAG
The DNA here is from genome assembly GCA_963930645.1 of Salticus scenicus. Classification (NCBI taxonomy): domain Eukaryota; kingdom Metazoa; phylum Arthropoda; class Arachnida; order Araneae; family Salticidae; genus Salticus; species Salticus scenicus. The sequence continues at coordinate 49,215,461 of OZ005657.1, forward strand.
GCCTGCTTCCGACTACGAGGACATCAGCAGTCCAGAACCTGTCGTGCCGCCTCCTTCCACTGTTGTGCTACCTCTTGCAAGTGACACTGTGCCTCCTACAAGTGACCCGTCTTCCTTTGTGGTACCTAACGTGCCACCTCCTGCCAGTGACCCTGCCAGTGACCTCTCCCCCTTTGTGCTGCCTCCTGCCAGTGACCTCTCCCCCTTTGTGATGCCACCGCCCCCTGCCCCCCTAGTGATGCCCGACCCCTTGGCGGACTTTGTGAACAGTGTGTCCTTCGAGGATTTAGAGAAAGCGACGTGGTGGGACGAATGGATCGTCTCCACCACGGTGACCCCCACCCCTGGAGGGGTTGTGAGCCCTCCGGCTTCAGTAGAACAGGTCAAATTTTACCAGAGCCTGACGGAACTGAAACATTGGAGTACTCATTATCCGCCGCCGCCGATATGCCACGGCGTCCAGTCGAAAGAAGCTCCTCTTGACCTCAGCATGTGTAAACCTATCCATGGGTGAGTCTTTTGTAATCTTGTGTAGATGAAAAATAAATAAGTGGGTAGTTGGAGGTGATCCAACAGCCTAAAAAATATTCTATTGTTGTTTATTATGATTGTCGAATTTTTTTTTTTTTTTTTTTTTTTTTTTTTTTTTTTTTTTTTTTTAAATCTTGAGATCTCATTCAACTCTGACGGATGACCATTAAACTGTGGCGCCAAATTTTGGTACAGCTATTGCGTTACTCTAGTTGAGTGACAATCAACGCGAGGGTCATTTAGAAAGATAGGGAAAAATTGGAATAGGCCCTCTGGCGGTGACAGGGTGGGCCGACTCGAGATCTCTCCAACGGTGTCCAGATTATGAAGATCCACCCATTAGACCCCGAGATATAAGCGAAAAACCATAAAAACTGGAAGTTGTGGCGCCAAATTTTGGTACCAATAAAATTCTAAATAGAACTTGAAGAATGCGTGAACCTAGACGTACAAAGCAAATAAAAATTGAGATTAGACCCACCAGTTGTGTCATGTTCACTATTAAAATTGGCTTCAGTGGGCGCCAAAACTGCCAAAAATGAAAAAATGCTATTGCGTTACTCTAGTTGAATGAAAATACAGACAACCAACGCGAAAGTGGTAGGATAATTTTGAAAGATACGGAAAAATTGGAATAGGCCCTCTAGCGGTGAAAAAAGTGAGGGAGCCTACAGGGTGGGCCGACTCGAGATCTCTCCAACGGTATCCAGATTATGAAGATCGACCCATTAGACCCCGAGATATAAGCGAAAAACCATAAAAACTGGAAGTTGTGGCGCCAAATTTTGGTACCAATAAAATTCTGAATAGAACTTGAAGAATGCGTGAACCTAGACATACAAAGCAAATAAAAATTGAGATTAGACCCATCAGTAAGTTAAAATGTGTCATGTTCACTATTAAAATTGGCTTCAGTGGGCGCCAAAACTGCCAAAAATGAAAAAATGCTATTGCGTTACTCTAGTTGAATGAAAATACAGAAAAAGTAACAACCAACGCGAAAGTGGTAGGATAATTTTGAAAGATACGGAAAAATTGGAATAGGAAAGGCGCCCTCTAGCGGTGAAAAAAGTGAGGGAGCCTACAGGGTGGGCCGACTCGAGATCTCTCCAACGGTATCCAGATTATGAAGATCGACCCATTACGGCCCGAGATATAAGCGAAAAACCATAAAAACGGGAAGTTGTGGCGCCAAATTTTGGTACCAATAAAATTCTGAATAGAACTTGAAGAATGCGTGAACGTAAAAAGCAAGTAAAAATTGGGATTAGACCCACCAGTTGTGTCATGTTCACTTGAGCCAAAAACCGTAAAAAACTGGGACCCTTAGATTGGACAAGACAATTAAAACTTAATAAAAATCTACATAAAACTTTCTCTGTAAACATAATGCATCTCGTATACTTTGTATTCAAACAAGTTATAAAATTCACTATACGAAATAAAAATTAAATCTTTCTTTTGAATCAGATTACATTTTGCTCCACTACATATATGTTTCACACAAGGGACGTTGAACTGGTAACAGATGGATGATTTATATTCAGGCCAGGCCAGATGTTCGTTGAGGGGAACATTTCTTTTACACAATGGATGATCTACTTTCCAAAGACCCAGGAGTGAAGCAGCTGTCTTTGAATGAATGGGGCTTTTCAAAAGAGACCTGGTCCCCGTGATGACTCATTGGCACAACACAATGAAGCATTGTTCACCCTTTCAAAAAGGGGGAACAATAGCCACAGCTGTCACACAAGCTTCCCAATCTCAGAGAGTTTTTTAAGTAGATTCGTTGAACCAGGCAGACTTTGCAGGGATCGTGACGTCACCGTCAGAGATGACCTACTTTGCAGGGCTCGCATCGCGCTCGTGACGTCACCGTCAACCAATCGCATCGCTCGTGACGTCACCGTCCTCGTGAGGCTGGCTTGGCGTCCCCTGCGATCGTTCATTGCTCTCCCGGCAGCCATTGGAGGTAAGTGTCTTTCTGTGGTGAATGTTTTTAGGGTCTTTCAAATGTTTTTAATAAAAAAATGTTTAAACTATAATTTGAAAGGTTCTTATTATGTGCTCCCCATCCATTTTAAAAAATTATAGGACTCTAGTTTGAAAGGTGTTTTTATAGTCAACTGAATAAACAAAACCCCCAGTTAAATTGTTTGATTTGGAAACTGTAAAATAATAATTTCCCTGGCATTTTTGAAAACAATTGTTATATACTTATTGTAATAACACAAAAGTTTGAAATGTATGGTTCAACTGTGGGACCAGAAAGATTTAAATCAAATTGATGAATTTTTCAAAATGGGTCTATTCTCATTTGTATTTATGTTGTACACCATCCTTAAAAGGTTGTGAATAATGGTTGAAAGGGATTATGTTTAAACTATAGTTTGAAAGGTTTAAAAAATATTGGTCAATTTTATGTTCTTATTATGTTGTATTGACACCCCATCCATTTTAAAAAATTATATGACTATAGTTTGAAAGGATTGGTCCTTAAAATATATAATGTTTTTATAGTTTGACTGAATAAACAAAACCCCAACTGGGGGCGATTACAAGTAAATTGTTTGATTAAACTTTTGAAAACTGTAAAATAATAATATGGGAAATAATAATTTCCCTGGCATTTTTGAAAACAATTGTTAAATACTTATTGTAATAAGACAAAAGTTTGAAATGTATGGTTCAACTGTGGGACCAGAAAGATTTAAATCAAATAGGTTCTTGATGAATTTTTCAAAATGGGTCTATTCTCATTTGTATTATGTTGTACACCATCCTTAAAAGGTTGTGAATAATGGTTGAAAGGGATTATGTTTAAACTATAGTTTGAAAGGTTTAAAAAATATTGGTCAATTTTATGTTCTTATTATGTTGTATTGACACCCCATCCATTTTAAAAAATTATATGACTATAGTTTGAAAGGATTGGTCCTTAAAATATATAATGTTTTTATAGTTTGACTGAATAAACAAAACCCCAACTGGGGGCGATTACAAGTAAATTGTTTGATTAAACTTTTGAAAACTGTAAAATAATAATATGGGAAATAAAAATTTCCCTGGCATTTTTGAAAACAATTGTTATATACTTATTGTAATAAGACAAAAGTTTGAAATGTATGGTTCAACTGTGGGACCAGAAAGATTTAAATCAAATAGGTTCTTGATGAATTTTTCAAAATGGGTCTATTCTCATTTGTATTATGTTGTACACCATCCTTAAAAGGTTGTGAATAATGGTTGAAAGGGATTATGTTTAAACTATAGTTTGAAAGGTTTAAAAAATATTGGTCAATTTTATGTTCTTATTATGTTGTATTGACACCCCATCCATTTTAAAAAATTATATGACTATAGTTTGAAAGGATTGGTCCTTAAAATATATAATGTTTTTATAGTTTGACTGAATAAACAAAACCCCAACTGGGGGCGATTACACAAGTAAATTGTTTGATTAAACTTTTGAAAACTGTAAAATAATAATATGGGAAATAAAAATTTTTCAATTTCCCTGGCATTTTTGAAAACAATTGTTATATACTTATTGTAATAACACAAAAGTTTGAAATGTATGGTTCAACTGTGGGACCAGAAAGATTTAAATCAAATATGTTCTTGATGAATTTTTCAAAATGGGTCTATTCTCATTTGCATTATGTTGTACACCATCCTTAAAAGGTTGTGAATAATGGTTGAAAGGGATTATGTTTTAACTATAGTTGGATATGATTTTGAAAAATTTGAAACTATAGTTTGAAAGGCCATTTTAAAAAAATTATATGTGTTTATCTTAAAATGATAGTTTGAAAGGATAAAATGATGTCCTTAAAATATATTATGTTTTCAATAATGAGTTTGAAAGCTTTCAACTGAATAAACAAAACATTTGTTGCCCTTTGAATAACAACTATAGTTTGAAAGGGTTCACACCACACCCCACCAAATGGGCGAACCATTTAAAAAAATCCTTAAAATGTCAGTTTGAAAAGTGTATTAATGTTTTATAACTATATTAAAATTTTTTCTCATACCTCCGATGCTCACAGCTCCCTGTTCAAATAAATGTGATTTGAAATACCTGTTCCAAATGTCTTGTAAATGTCCATTCCTCTCACGGTCTGTCTCTATCCGTCCATACAGTGTGTACGCATTTATATATGTAAAAAAAAAAAAAAAAAAAAAAAAAAAAAAAAAAAAAATTTTTTTTTTTTTTTTTTTTTTTTTTTTTCCCGAAAATTTTTTTTTTTTTTTTTTTTTTTTTTTTTCGTCTATATCAGCGACCCGCACTTCAGCACTTGGCGGAGAGGGTCCCAATGTGCATGTCGGAGGCGGCAGAGTCGAGGAAGGATTCTCGGTGGTCATTTCTAGTGGCTACTTCTGGGAACACGTGCTCTGCCCCCCGAGGCATCCACCTACACAGCCCCCCCCTGGGGACTGCAGAGTCGTGGAAGGCTTCCTGGTGGTCATTTCTAGTGGCTACGTTTGGGAACATATACTCTGCTTCCCCCCCCCTCCCCCTCCCGAAAGTCCCCCCCTCCCCCCTCCCCACATTCACACACACTCCACTCGGACCCTTCTGCCAGCTTTAGGTTAGTTTTTTAGTGTGTAAGATACACCGGGCGGTGGAGCTGTCGACATGGATGGTCTACGTTGTTATGCCCGTAGACCCGCAGCTGCCATCTAACACTTCTTTTTTCTTTTTTTGTTTGGACATTAAAGATTGAAAAAGTGTCTCTGTCTCATTTATTCACACCAACACAAACACCCCACATTAGTTTTAGTATTAGTGTTTTAGTGGCCCCGGGGGAACGCCCTTTCACTCTGTGCGAGCAGTCCCTTTAACTGAAGCCCATCGTTGGCTCCTACCTAAGCGGCAGTCTCGTGCAGTACCTAAGAGGCTGATCCCGGGGTGCGAGAGAGCGCGACCTGCCAGTGTTAGGTTAGGTTTAGTGTTTAGTGGTAGGTTTAGTGTTTTTTAGTTTTTAGCACATCAGTACATCGGGCGGTGGAGCCGAGGATCAGGCTGCCATCTGACACCTCTATTTTTTGTTTTTTTGTTTGGACATTAAAAAGTGAAAAAGTGTCTCTGTCTCATTTATTCACACCAACACAAACACCCTCTTAGTAATGTAAGATTAGTTTTAGTCTTTAGTGTTTAGTTAAGCGCGAGTGTTTAGTTTTTAGTGTTTTAGTTTTTAGAGGCCCCCCCGGGGGAACGCCCTTTCACTCTGTGCGAGCAGTCCCTTTCACTGAAGCCCATCGTTGGCTCCTACCTAAGTGGCAGTCTCGTGCAGTACCTAAGAGGCTGATCCCGGGGGGTGCGCAAGAGAGAGAGCGCGGCGCAAGAAGCGATCATAGAAGGAGAAAAGGTAAGTCCATTCATTGTTGTTGTGCATAACTGTATGGACAAATGGTTTTCAAAACAAATGATTGTGTGCTTTTCAAAATGACAAATGTGTGGTTTTAAAAACAATAGTGTGAAATGGTTTTAAAAACAAATGTGTGGTTTTCAAAATGACAAATGTGTGGTTTTAAAAAACAATAGTGTGAAATGGTTTTAAAAACAAATGTGTGGTTTTCAAAATGACAAATGTGTGGTTTTAAAAACAATAGTGTGAAATTTTTTTAAAAACAAATGTGTGGTTTTAAAAACAACGGTTTTCAAAATGGTTTTAAAAACAATGGTGTGAAATGGTTTTAAAAACAAATGTGTGGTTTTCAAAATGACAAATGTGTGGTTTTAAAAACAATAGTGTCAAATGATTTTAAAAACAAATGTGTGGTTTTCAAAATGCTTTTCAAAACAAATGTGTGGTTTTAAAAAACAATAGTGTGAAATGGTTTTAAAAACAATGGTGTGTTTTAAAAACAATGGTGTGTTTTAAAAACAATGGTTTTAAAAACAATGGTGTGTTTTAAAAACAATGGTGTGACAATGGTGTGTTTTAAAAACAATGGTTTTAAAAACAATGGTGTGTGTCTTTTAAAAATGGTTTTAAAAAACAATGGTTTTAAAAATGGACACTCAAATAAGGGTTTGAGGCGACGCCCCCCTGTGTGGGGGCGCCCCGGGTCCCACTGAAAATGAAGGGTGTCACGTGTATGTGGCGGGTGGTGGAGGGAGGCCCTGGGCCCATGGCCCAGGGCCGCGCCACAGAGTGTTGAAGGGTGTCACGTGTATGTGGCGGGTGGTGGAGGGAGGCCTCGGGCCGATGGCCCGGGGCCGCGCCGCATACCACAATTGTGTTTAAAAAATTTTTTAACTTTCATTTTCCTTTAGTGGTTTTGCACAATTCAAACACGCACGACAGGATGAAATAGATAATAATTTGTCTTAGAGAACATCGAAAATTCCCACCAGTCCGTGGGACGGTCGAAAATTTTTAGAGGGTCGTATATCGGGTAAATGCTTGACTTGGATCGATGTGCTTCATGGGAATAGTTTTTGTGGGTTGACGTGTTTGTATAGTCCATTCCATGATACCATAACCAATGCCAATCTAAAATTTTTTTTTTTCAATTTCAAAAAAATTTTATCCGAGCTTTCAAGATTGACCACAACGTATTCAAAAATTTTTTTTTTCAATTGCAAAAAAAAATTTATCCGAGCTTTCAAGATTGACCACAAGGCATTCAAAAAGTTTTTTTTTTCCAACAATTTTATCCGGCAAGAGAAAAGTTTTTCACCGACTCGCCAAAGCTTTAAAAAAAAAAAAAAAAAAAAAAAAAAAATTTTTTTTTTTTTTTTTTTTTTTTTTTTTTTTTTTTTTTTTTACTTTTTACAAAAAAAAAAAAAAAAAAAAAAAAAAAAAAATTTTTTTTTTTTTTTTTTTTTTTTTTTTTTTTTTTTTAAAGTTTTGGCGAGTCGGTGAAAAACTTTTCTCTTGCCGAATAAAATTGTTGGGAAAAAAATTGTTTTGAATGCCTTGTGGTTAATCTTGAAAGCTTTGGTGAGTCGGAATGTGTTGTGGTCAATCTTGAAAGCTTTGGCGAGTCGGATAAAATTTTTTTTGAAATTGAAAAAAAATTTTTGAATGCGTTGTGGTCAATCTTGAAAGCTCGGATAAAAATTTTTTGAAATTGGAAAAAAAAAATTTTGAATGCGTTGTCATGACCGACTCGCCGAAGCTTTCAAGATTGATGATAAAGCATTCAAAAAAATTTTTTTTTTCAATTTCAAAAAAATTTTATTCGGAGACCTAGCGAAAGAAAAATTTTTTATCAACTCACCAAAGCTTTCAAGGTTGACCAACACATTTAAAAAAAATTTGAAATTGAAAAAAAAAATTGTTGAATAGTTTGTCAGCGTCGGTGAAAGATTTTTTTGTTCTCTCTCAGTCACCGACTCTTTCCTTTTAAGATTTGAAGTAATTGTTTTCATTTTCTGATACCATTTTATTTGAATTCTATCGATTATATACTGAGAATCCAAAATGGTGGTATCACATCATTTATATTTTGTTGGATTAAAGGTGAGTATAATTTCTGTGAGGTGTTTTCATTTTCTGATACTATATTGAAAATATTACCATTTCATTTTGCTCACAAAAGTTTTGAAATTATTTATATTATATATAAATTATATAAATTATATATATATATATATATATATATATATATATATATATATATTATTATTATTATTATTATTATTATTATTATATAGCTATTCGATACTAAGTGACATATATAAAATAAAATAAAAGTGTAACACAGATCACCCTAAGATTCAGTAACATTTATATATTAGTTGTCTTAATTTAATTCAATCTTGATTATATCCGATAAACTTTAAGGAATATGTTTTTTATTTTGAATATCCAATATTGGTAAGTAATTGAATGTAAAAAAATGGGACTGGACAAGGTATTGTGGGGACAATACCTTGTCCAGTCCCATTTTTTTACTTTAAAAAAACAAACAACTTTAAAAAAAAACAAACAAATTGTAATAACAATAAAACATTTTTATTTATATACAATTATTTACATTTTTTATATACAACATTTTTTATATACAACATTTTTTATACAGGAGAAGAAGAAGAGGGGAGGGCTTTCATTACTTCTCTCATAAAGAGTGTGTGTTCTCTTTTCAATTGTAAATATTGTGTATGCAATCTATTTAATTTAAAATTAAAATCTATGGAGTAATTTAAATTTTTTAAGTCTTTGATATGTTTAGCTGATTGGTTGAATTTTTTAAATGATTTTCGTAATTTTTTTTTAAGTTTTAAAGATAATTTTTTAACTAATGGAAATTTCAGGGCACTTACGGATTTTCTTCCTCTTCTTCTCCTGGAGGGGCCGGGGACTGGTGAGGCGGCCACAGAGGAAGGACTAGGTGAAATGGCTGCGGGAACCGAGGAGCTGGTGACGGTAGCGACGGATGAGGAGGCGGTGGCAGAGGCGGTGGCTGATGAGGATGTGGCGGTTGCAGAGACTGATGAGGAGGTGGCGGTTGCAGAGTCTGATGAGGCGGTGGCTGATGAGGGACCAGAGGCGGTGGCGGTGGCAGAGGCGGTGGATGAGAGGGCGGCCGCGGCCCTTAAACAATTCCAAAATTCGGGCTCAAAGCGCGTAGCCCGAAGTTCCTGCAGAGAAATAAACTGAGGGCCGGCAGAGGAAGAGGCGGTGGGAGCAGCAGAGGAAGCGGCAGAGGAAACGGCAGAGGACCCTTCGCTGGAGCGCAGCAGTTCCTCCACGCTCGGCAAATCCGGACTGCTGGAGCGGGAGGTGTCCGAAGATAGCTGAATCTGCTCGGGGATATCCAGCTGCCCCTCCAGTCCTGCATAGTAGAATTCGAACCGGCAGAGGGGGCACTGGGCTTCCGAATAGCTCCGCGCATGATGGAGTAGGCGCCGGACACACGTCGTGTCGAACATGTGTCCGCAGCGAAGGGTAAACCCATTCCAAGAAGAGAGAGACTCGTAACAAATGGAGCACTCCATCTCGACTGACTCGGTAAACGGAAAGCCGCTCTAGACGTTCGCGAGGCCCCGCCTCCGCGTGTCGGGAGGAACCAATGGGATGGGACAATTCAGATATGAATAAAAAATGATTGACTGGGGATTTTATTTGAGATCAACTTTTTATTCAGTTATTAATAAAAATTATATATTTATCATTATTATTATTATTATTATATCTTCACTGGGGATTTTATTTGAGATCAACTTTTTATTCAACCATGAAGTAGCTGTTGGATTGGGGTGGTCTCTTTAACAATGATGCCCGAGGCAATATTGATTCTCATTGTGCCTTTCAGAAAGGGACCAGGTGCACGATGGGGGCTTTCAAGTATAATGGATGAAGCATTGTGCTTTCAAAAAGGGTTTTAACACAATGGCGGTGCAGCAGCTGTCAAGTAGAATAGAACGGCCACAACACAATGATCCTTTCAAAAAGGGAGGCCTGTCTCAGGGGGCGATGAGACAGCGGCCTCAAAAGGGACCAGGTGGATGGAATCCCGTGAGGGATGACTAATGGGTAAGCAGTTGCCTTCCCAATCGCCTGACAATGAAGCATTGTTCAAAAGGGATGAGGGAGGAACAATGGTCTTTTATTCGCAACCAGCATAACGGTTCTTTCCCACCAGATCCTAATCACCCCGTGATGGGGGAGATGTATGACTCATTGGCAAGCATCTGCTCTCTTCCTCCCAGACAATGAAGCATTGTTCAATCCCTTTCAAAGAGGGAACCAGGTGCATGTTTAATAATGGCGGCGTCAGCCTATCTCAGGGGAGGATCGTTGATGACTCACGCAAGCGGCAGCTGCCCGCTTTCAAGTCCCAACCTCTCTTTAGCAATGATGTAATATTTCCAAGGCATATTGATTATTAATAAACTTTAAAAAATTCTATATAATCAAGAGTGGATTCCATCCATTTAAATTAAGACAATAAAACAACTAATATATAAATGTTACTGGTATTTAAAAACAGATCTTAGAAAAGACTGGTGTTACACATTTTTTCATTCTTCAAGTTCTATTCAGAATTTTATTGGTACCAAAATTTGGCGCCACAACTTCCAGTTTTTATGGTTTTTCGCTTATATCTCGGGTCCTAATAGGCCGATCTTCATAATCTGGATACCGTTGGATAGATCTCGAGTCGCCCCACCCTGCAAGTTACCTCACTTTTTTGACCGCCAGAGGGCGCCTTTCCTATTCCAATTTTTCACTATCTTTCTAAATTACCCTAGGATTTTCGCGTTTGTTCTTACCTTTTCTGTATTTTCACTCAACTAGAGTAACGCCATAGCATTTTTTCATTTTTGGCAGTTTTGGCGACCAGTGGAGCCAATTTTAATAGTGAACATGACCCATTTTAACTTACTGGTGGGTCTAATCCCAATTTTTACTTGCTTTTTACGCCTAGGACTTCTTTTTCACGCATTCTTCAAGTTCTATTCAGAATTTTATTTGTACCAAAATTTGGCGCCACAACTTTGAGTTTTTATGGTTTTTCGCTTATATCTCGGGTCCTAATAGGCCGATCTTCATAATCTGGATACCGTTGGATAGATCTCGAGTCGCCCCACCCTGTAGGCTCCCTCACTTTTTTGACCGCCAGAGGGCGCCTTTCCTATTCCAATTTTTCCCTATCTTTCTAAATTATCCTACCACTTTCGCGTTTGTTCTTACCTTTTCTGTATTTTCACTCAACTAGAGTAATGCCATAGCATTTTTTCATTTTTGGCTCTTTTGGCGCCCACTGGAGCCAATTTTAATAGTGAACATGACCTATTTTAACTTACTGGTGGGTCTAATCCCAATTTTTACTTGCTTTTTACGCCTAGGACTTCTTTTTCACGCATTCTTCAAGTTCTATTCAGAATTTTATTTGTACCAAAATTTGGCGCCACAACTTTGAGTTTTTATGGTTTTTCGCTTATATCTCGGGCCCTAATAGGCCGATCTTCATAATCTTGATACCGTTGGAGAGATCTCGAGTCGCCCCACCCTGCAAGTTACCTCACTTTTTTCACCGCCAGAGGGCGCTTTTCCTATTCCAATTTTTCACTATCTTTCAAAATGACCCTAGGATTTTCGCGTTTGTTCTTACCTTTACTGTATTTTCACTCAACTAGAGTAACGCCATAGCATTTTTTCATTTTTGGCAGTTTTGGCGACCAGTGGAGCCAATTTTAATAGTGAACATGACCCATTTTAACTTACTGGTGGGTCTAATCCCAATTTTTACTTGCTTTTTACGTCTAGGACTTCTTTTTCACGCATTCTTCAAGTTCTATTCAGAATTTTATTGGTACCAAAATTTGGCGCCGTTTTATTGACAACTTCCAGTTTTTATGGTTTTTCGCTTATATCTCGGGCCCTAATGGGCCGATCTTCATAATCTTGATACCGTTGGAGAGATCTCGAGTCGCCCCATCCTGCAGGTTACCTCACTTTTTTCACCGCCAGAGGGCGCTTTTCCTATTCCAATTTTTCACTATCTTTCAAAATGACCCTAGGATTTTCGCGTTTGTTCTTACCTTTACTGTATTTTCACTCAACTAGAGTAACGCCATAGCATTTTTTCATTTTTGGCAGTTTTGGCGACCAGTGGAGCCAATTTTAATAGTGAACATGACCCATTTTAACTTACTGGTGGGTCTAATCCCAATTTTTACTTGCTTTTTACGTCTAGGACTTCTTTTTCACGCATTCTTCAAGTTCTATTCAGAATTTTATTGGTACCAAAATTTGGCGCCGTTTTATTGACAACTTCCAGTTTTTATGGTTTTTCGCTTATATCTCGGGCCCTAATGGGCCGATCTTCATAATCTTGATACCGTTGGAGAGATCTCGAGTCGCCCCATCCTGCAGGTTACCTCACTTTTTTCACCGCCAGAGGGCGCTTTTCCTATTCCAATTTCTCCCTATCTTTCAAAATGACCCTAGGAATTTCGCGTTTGTTGTTACTTTTTCTGTATTTTCACTTAACTAGAGTAACGCCATAGCATTTTTTCATTTTTGGCAGTTTTGGCGCCCACTGGAACCAATTTTAATAGTGACATTTTAACTTACTGGTGGGTCTAATCGAAATTTTTACTTGCTTTGTACGTCTAGGACTTCTTTTTCACGCATTCTTCAAGTTCTATTCAGAATTTTATTGGTACCAAAATTTGGCGCCACAACTTCCAGTTTTTATGGTTTTTCGCTCATATCTCGGAACCTAATGGGCCGATCTTCATAATCTGGATACCGTTGGAGAGATCTCGAGTCGCCCCACTCCGAATAAAGTTTTTTGAAATTGGAAAATAAAAATTTTTTGATCAGCTCTCCGAATAAAGTTTTTTGAAATTGGAAAATAAAAATTTTTTGAACAACTTCGGTTGGTTTCAATAGTTTGAGTTTTCACAATGAAGCAGCATTGGGGTCACGCAAGCAACAGCTGTCGCTCTCATTCAACCCTGAAGCAGATGGTTTGGATGAATGGGGCCTTTCCATCCCCGTGATGAGCCAGACAATGAAGCATTGTTCAACCCCTTTCAAAAAGGAGAACAATAGTATGACTCATTGGGGTCACGCAGCTGTCGCTTTCCAGTCCAATCTCATTCAACCATGAAGCAGCTGTTGGATGAATCATGGGGGTGATGCAATATTCCATAATATCGATTATTTATAAACTTTAAAAAATTCTACGAGGGTCCCGGCGCTAAATTCTTTTTACCGGCGACTGTACACTTTTGTACGTTTAAAATTTTAGTGAGTCCCCATATCAAACCGCTTACGGTATACACATACTTTCAATAAAAAATGAGCACGGTTACGATGTAACTGAGGAATTATAAAATATATTTTTGAAATTAGAGAACGAATAGACAGACAATGGTGTTGACAAACTTAAATTTTAAGCATATTTTTAACTCGTTGGAAAGTTGAAAACGTTTAACAAAATTTAAAACACACTTCGATCAATTTTCGCTTATTATCCTCTAATATATCTAAATATTTCTATATGGCCTTATGAATCATAAGCTAACAATAAAATATTTTATAGGAAACATGTTTTATGTGCATACGAACAGTATTTCATAATTTTATTACGTTTCGTGTAGCATATCTAAGTATGCTTTAAATAAACATTAGCAGGCTTTGCCCGCTTTGCTGCATAGTATATTTAAATAAATTCTCAAAATTCCATGTCATTATTAACAAAATCTCAAAAGAAAAAAAAAAATCGCTGAAATCAATCGAAACTTAAGTTGATGTTCCAGCTGCGTTTGGTAATGGTTCTTCCGCTCGCAACATGATTAGTCTGGGTTTCCATTGCTTTCGGCAGCGTCTTACCCACTTTTTACTCTCCCTCTTCGGCGGGTAAGTTAGAAGTTTCGCGAAATACCACCGAAGTGCCTATTACATACACTCCATCAATACCCACCAACCAAAATTCGCCATTCCAAGATAATTTGAAGCAAAATTTTGGATTTTATAATGTGTGAAATTTGAAGGTATCGCTATTTTTTTTAATAACGACCGTCATCATGAATGTAGACCATCAATTAAATCTCTTCTTTCATTTGACAGACACATCACTTCTCAACCCAAATAAATAAATAGATAAAAATAAAATAAAAATTACTACTTAATTATGCATTATCAGTATTTAAAAAAGACTGTTTTTATTTAAATATTAATAATAATTTCGTGGGACACTCACATGGCTGTCTCTTACTCTTACCTAGCATTTGAATACTATAAATGCAGATTGCAGATTAAAGTGTAAGATAACAAATACTATATATAAATCTACGTTTTAAAAATTTCAAACTAGTTTTAGGAACAGATATTATTTGACGAATAACTCTCTCAATGAGGAGGGGGGGGGGACCCCGTTTAAATATATTGCATAATGCCTACTATAAAAAATTCTTGGCTATTATTAAATTTAAAAGTTCATTCCAAATTTTTCAGTCAACTTTCTTTCTCACTACTCTTTCAAGCTTATTAATCTTGAACAAACATTTTTAGCAACCTCAAAATAAACTTCAAAATACAAAATTTGAATTATCTGCAAATATTTGTTTTAAAATTAGCTGATAACAGGCATACACAAAGATTAACCATTAAAAATTTGATTTTAGTATTCAGGGAACCTCAAAACGTGTAATTATAGGAAAAAAAAAGCGTTAAAATTTCCACTTAAAAAATTTCTTTGTTTACTCTGTAGGTTTGAAGTATTAATTATCATTCCTAGGTAGCCCTGTAGATGAATGGGGAATGATTTTCATGCCATATTTTACACTAAACATACTTTTATGCATATAAAAAAATATATGTTAACTTATTTTTGTTTAGTACAGGCTACAGATATTAAACTGTAAATAGCAAAAAAATTTCGCTCACATACCTAATGTATTTGAATTATCTTGGACGTCCCTGTACACGAAGCATTTGCTTGATCTCAAGGAAAAGCTAAGTGCAGCATCCCCTTACATGATTCAAATGTAGAATACTAAGTTTTCATATTCTGGAATTATTTGTTTTTGAAATGTGCTGATAACTGGCATACACGTACAGGCATACACAAAGACACACACACACACACACACAGATCAAATACAAAAACCTGATTTTTGGATTCAGGGGACCTCAAAATGTGCAAAAATATTGCAAAAAATCAGTTTTAAAATTTGACCCAAAAACAATACTTTCGGGTCAAATTTTGGATTTTTCTTATCCATATCTGTGGATGAGAGAAAGAAAAGAAAGAAAAATATAAGCAATAATTAAAGAGAGGAAAAAAATAGCCAAATTAGCGATAAAACTGCCAAACCGTTTGACTTCCTGTAATAGCAGATGCTTGCTTATCGTTAAGTTAAAGCGCGAAAATTTTTGTCACATTCTTCAATTATGTTGATGCTATGCAGACCGAACCTTGTGCAGTTTGCTGATCAAGCAGTAGATTATTTATTCAATAACATCCTTGATTAGCAGATTTTCATGACAGAAGACAATCATTTTTATGCTATGTAGAAGATCTTAGAAAATTTATTTTTCTAATGGTTTATTATTATTATGACAAATGGAAAAAAAAAAAAAACGGTAAATTTGTTTTAAATCATCAGAAAACGATGGTTCAATTATTCGTTTTAAAGGTGATATCGAATTCTTTTGAAAGATAATCATTGTGAAAATTTTTATCCACCCCTCCCCCATCCCCGTATACTTATTCCTAGGGGAAAAAACAATGTCCTATGAATAATAATAATAAAAAAAAAAACTGTTTGACTATTACTCGTTATACAGCCAAATTGAATCAATAATGTATATCAAATGTATGTCACACAGAAGGTTTGGTGAGTATATATATTACAGAAGCTGATAGATAGCCTTTCTGTGAATGGAAAATATTGGAACGTGGCAGTGCCACCTGTCGTCCAATATGCACCCAAAGGCAATCTGTAGAGTTTTACGTAATATTAATTTCACGTACCAAATTTACAACATTTATAAATCACAGAAGTTGCGATTTTTCGTTTCCGTTATGAGATTACATTGCAACATAGCACCTGTTGGCCGATGTGCATCCAAAATGGACCAGTAAAGCTTTACATAAAATCGATTTCACTTATAACTTCAGTGTATCACAAAATATAAGTGTTAAATCACAAGAGTTAAAATATTGCCTTTCCGTTAAAATGATTAAATTGCAGATTACAACGCCACCTGTTGGACAATGTATACATCCAAATTGTATTAGCAGAGGTTATCATGATATATACCAATATATTAAGTTTAATGCATTTGTACACTATAGAAGCTGAGATATAGCCGTCCCATAAATGGAGGGTTTCATTACATAGCACCGCAATCTATCGGACGATATATCCTAAATGAAATTTAAATAACCTCCAATTTAGGGCAAGATCTAATTATGTAACAAGTTTGGTTGAATTCCATACATTGATTCATGAAATACAAAATTCACAAAATTTTTCCATGAGTTTAAAATTTTGTAATTTTTTTTCACCTCACCGCTACTGATTCTTGAAAAGCATTCTTTACTGACGTGCTAACAAAACGTTAAACTGAAAATGTAAAAAATGCTCTATTCTCTATCAAGCTAAAAATTATAAATTTCGAATAACTTACGAAGTTTTTAAATTAGAATGTTACAAATCTCTCAATAGGATTCTTATCAATATCATAAGCGATATTTTAAAACTGGTCCGATCTCTCTGCAATCATTTGTTCTTGAGATATCGTGTACATGGACTAACGGGCTATCACGCTAATAGGTGCCGATACCATACCAACCTTTTGACTTCCGGATTCCTCACGCCAGAAAACGTGTAAAAAAATCAAAAACTGAAGTCAAAAATTTTCATGATTAACCTAGTTTCTCAACCAATAGTACTAAAAAGTCATTTTGTCATATTCGTTATAATTACACTGTTACAGAACGTGTTATGACGGTGTTACACTTGAACGTTCTATATAGAACTAGAATTGTACGTTTTATAGATGGTACAAATCAAACATTTTCAGAACGTTCTAAATAATACCATTTCTGAACGTGTTTTAGAACGTTCTTTTGACACGAAACACGGTGTTTGAACTATTGAAACCGTTATTAGACGTTCACAGAACGTTCCTGTGCTACTTGGGAATGATTTATCCTTTTTACTTTCCGAACACTATAGTGAGGAAAGTATTGTAATCATGTCAAAAATCCGAATTCGAGATTTTGATGTTTCTATACGTTTTGAGGTCCCCTGAGTACGTTTTCACTATTTTTACGATGATGTATGTATGTGTGTGTGTATGTGTGTATGTGTGTATGTATGTGTGTATGTCTGTGAGTGAACACGCTAGCGTCTAAATGCTTTGTTCGATTAACCTGAAAGTTGGTACGCATATTGTAAGTCACCATAGTACGAACCCTATAGATTTTGGTGAATCTAGCACTTATAGTTTTTTTACAGGGACACAAAGAAAAATTCTTTATCATTATGGCCTATGGGAGCAAAATCTTAAAAGTGCGATGGCATCTAAACGCCTTATTCAATTGAGAAAAAAATTTATACACATATTATAGGTCACAAATACTCAATCTGTATAGATTTTGGAGAATCTAGCACTTATAGTTTTTTTACAGGGACACAAAGAAAAATTCTTTATCATTATGCCTATGGGGCCAAATTTTTAAAAGTGTGATAGCATCTAAACGCCTTATTATTCTGAGCAAAAAATTTGTACACATGTTATAGATCACAGTTGAACTAACTGTATAGATTTTGGTGAATCTAGCACTTACAGTTTTTTTACAGGGACACAAAGAAAAATTCTTTATCATTATGGCCTATATGGGACTAAATTTTTAAAAGTACGATAGCATCTAAACGCCTTATTGAATTGAGCTGAAAATTTATATGAGTATTATAAATCACTGTTGCACTAACTATAAGCATTTTGGTGAATCTAGCATTTATAGGTTTTTACAGGGACACAACGAAAAATTCTTTATCATTATGATCTATGGGCTCAAAGTTCAGTAGCGTTAAATAAAACATCGTGTAATAGATGGAGAAAAATACTCAAACACTCTATTATGGTTTTCTCTCTTTTGTTTGTTTAACAACTCCCCTTTCTTTACTTTATCTACAAAACTGTTAATTACTCAATGTTCGGAAAGTCGAGTGGAGTCACTCCAGATTTTTTTTTTAAATGCTGGAAGCGTTTGCTTACCTATATTTTTTATATAGGTAGTGTGGGATTAAGATATATTGGTTGCACCAGGATTCTAAACTTGGGTGGAATGCTTTCCGTGGTAACTCTCTAAGGGGTTCTTGGCGCATACTAACGCAAATTTTGTGGAAAACCACAGAAAACTCTAAACTGCTAGGTCGACAAGAATTACCTGGGCTTGAAATCCCCACCTCCCGCCTTAGCAGTTTTGAGTGTAGAACCTCTCGGCTACAAGCAGGGCCGTTTTATTTATGTAAAGTAAAGCTAGGAAAAATAGCTTGGTATAAGAGATTGTGCACATAGCTGATAGGGAAGAAGGGGTAGAGTGGGCGTGCTGATACTCCAGGTACTTGTACAGACAGAAAAAAAAAAAAAAAAAAAAGAAAACGCCACTAATCTAATTTTGGCATAAATTATCGTAAAAACATGCGACTGGTACAGATCGATTTTTAATAACGTCTAGTTTATAACGGTATACTTATATTTTGCTTAGGGGTCGTCTGCATATTAAAACTGGCATTAACTTAATTTTTTTCAATGGTAACGCCCATTTTTTTTTATTATTATTATTATTATTTGAATCAAATCATCGCGGAAAAGGGTATAGTTTGTGCATTTCACTCAATTTTTCATAGAGCTATAAACTGTCGAAATATGGGGATGCTAATTTTAAATGAATATGACAAACATTAATTCATATTGTTGCGTACTTGGGGGTTCGTAAGTTGTCCGAGAATGAGAGGCGAAACTTGTAAAAATTAAGGAGTTTTATTTACAGAAAATTCCAGAAGAATACAGGTCTATAAAATAAACTGAGTATCAGCTTCAATTCTACCAATAAACACAGCTTAATTAACAGCTCTCAGCAGCAAATCCACAATACAAACCGCATAGCATTAACACATACAGCAATGCAACTGTATTACCTAAGAGGCTTAGACTCTTTCAACGCATTGGCGAAACTGACTGACACTGAACTGAGACTGAACTGCCTTGGCGAAAAAACGCTCCTTTTATACTTCTCTATCGAACCCGGATTTTTCGAGAAAAATCCAGAAAGTGGTCAACCAAAGAGATTTCAGCTTTCATACTTGGTGTATCGTTAATAAGGATTTTCTCGCCAAGGTCGCCAAAAAAGTCGCCAAATCCATTTCCTACCTTATTGGAGCTTTTTAATGTGTTTTTAAGGGAAAATTAGGCTATTTCTATGCTAAAACGACTAGAAATGCACAAAATTACCATTTTATCAACTTACTAAGCCTCTTTGAAATAATTTATACAAAAATAAATGCAATTATTTACAATAACGTAACAATATCTTCCCAAAAGCTTACTATATTCAAGTTTTCTTTTTTTATATACGTTAAAATGAAATGACCCAAACACATTCCATGCACCTTTTTTTTTTTTTTTAAACATTTTTTTAACATTTTTTGATTTATAAAAATTATTAATAAATCCACATTCGAAAAAATTATGAATTATGACCAATATTATTTGCATGATTAGAAAAGGCTTCATCAAAAACATGGATTTCCAAATTTATAGCTCGTTCCTAACGTTACTTTTCGAGTTACAGTAATATTTCTTTTTTTATTGCCTTTAGAGGGCCATTACATGTTATCATTTGTATCATCTGCAAGTAAATATCTGTATATAATCTTACAGAAAACTGTTTAAATTTTCTTTTATGCTATTCTTATTGTTTTCAAAGCAACATTTCGATGTTTATTATACAAATTGGCTTTTTTCTTTTCTTTTTTTTTCCCAAAATTACTGCAACGCAGGCGAGAGATTGTGAAAGAATTCCAGAAGGAAACAAGCCCAACCTTCTGTATCGCTGAAACAATATTAAAAAAACTATTTTGCATATTCATATTTGACTTTATATGTGACGCTAGTATGCATAAACGCCAATGGCATTAACTACATCAATAGGACAAAACTTAAATGATTTAATCGCGAATATGTAAAATCATTTTGTTTTATAATGCCAAGGGTCGTACTCTCCGCCCTTTTTTTCAGGGCACTGTCAGAGCTAAGAAATTTCAGCCTTTCTTGCCACCACTAATTTCATGTAGAAATACTTCTAGTATATTTATAGTAATGTGCCATGATTGTACAGGGTAGATATTATTTTATAAAAATAGTGGTACCAATAAATTTGAAAATTTCTCATTCTTATAAAATTATTGCTATGCATAAATTCAATGATACTTTACAAAATAAGCGGTGTTAAAAATTAAAACTGTAATATTCATCTGGCAACCCTGCACAGGGTTCCTATATTTATTTATGCTCCACATGAGCTCTTCTATTACTCCTCTGAATTTGTTGACAGGATAAGAGAGCTACACCCTCAGACATGCCAACATTTTAATTTTTCGGCATATAATCCGCAGTTAAGGTATGTCGTTCTCTTGAGACTTTTCTTCGCTGCTAATAAAATTTTGTAAGACATTTTTTTTTAATACGAAAATTTTCTAAAAAATATTTTCACTTCGAGCGAGTTTGAAACTTTTCTTCGCTTCTCACAAAATTTTGTAAACAAAACAAAACAAAAAACAACAACAACAATACATATATACGATCTGTGTTAATCTTGTTGAGATATAGGCTAAGAGGATGTTTTGTAAGTGTCACACCATATTTTCTTTTTCTTTTCTTTTCTTTTTTTTTTTTTTTTTACAGTGTTTTTTTCTTTTTACTGTTGTTGCTACTGCGACTTTGTAATACGATCAAACAACATTGGTTTTTAAGTGTTGCAAACACTTAAGAAATAAAAATTTTTAATTTTAGAGATTGGGGATTTGGTTATTGCAAACAACTGAACCGAACCCCAAAAAGCAAAAATTTTAGAAAAGGATTTTTTTAGTTAGGGGAGATACGCCAATGGGAAAACGTAAGAATTTTGCATCTAATTGTCGCAAATACCTAAAAACCAAAAATCTCGAATTTACAAATTGGAGATTTGAGTGTTGCAAACAACTACACACCAAATACCACGAATTTTAGAGTTTTCGCTTAGCGGGAGATACCTTAACGGGAAAAAAAAGGCTAAGAAGTTCGCATTTAAGTGTTCTAAACACCTATAAACTATAAATCTCGAATTTCAGAAATTGGGGTTATCAGAAACTTTACTTAACGGAAAAATTTATACTTTTTAGAAGAAACTACTCGTACAAATATAACTTTTTTTTTTCTTTGTCAACTACAATTTCTGATGGAAAACTGACTTATCTGACTTGCGGATTATACGCTGAAAATTAAGGTTGATTAAATAGGGAGTAAAATAATTTTCAAGAAAAATGCTGTGAAAAAAGAGCAGGTACTAACAATGTCGCGGAATAAATTAAGATGTTGACATGTCTGCATCCTGTATATTTTGCGCTATCATATTTATGCTTTATATAGTGGTTATTCATGTCTCTGTTTCAATTATATTTACTAAAATTCCTATAATACTACAGGCTACGTTTTTAAAATACCTAAAATGTTTTAACCCTTTACCGTGCAATATTCTCACCACAAGGACGCAATTACTAATTCCCAAATGCAAAAATTCATCCCAGAAATTTTCAATAAATTTTTACTCTTATAACTCAGCGGTAAAAAAAGAAAAAACAAACTTATTTTTTTTCTTTTATCTTTGTTTGTAAATTCTGTTGGATATCTAACATAAATTAGCAAAATTACCTTGCTCTTCAACGTTTTAAAATAAATTATTATAACAAGATGACTAATTAAGACTTTTCAAAGTGTTTTAATAGTCTTAGTCCTAAAGCTCAAAAACTAAATAAAACTATACTTAGCCTAATGGACTCAAGAGTAATATGTAAAATAAATGTGCAATAATGTCTTTCTTAGACAAAAGTAAATAAGATAAGTTAGTATCGTTTCCTTTTCAAGAAAACCAATTTTATCATGCAAAGAAGTTATATTGAGATCAAATATCATGGAGTTAGAAGCATAATAATCAAATAAAACTGAGTTATATAAAAATAATCAAGCTAAATATTATTGATTGGAAACCACAAATTATACTAGATAAAACCCTTAAAAAAAATTAAGTACTAGTATTAAAAATATTCTTACATGATTTATTATTAAAATAAAATAAGCCATTGAAAAAAAAAAAAAAAAATCTGTGAAAATTTTATACACAATACATTTTTATTTTATTGTCAGACGAAAAAAAAAAGACGGATTTGTCTTAAAATACTTATAAAATTCTATGTTTAAATATTTCCAAAAACAAAATAAGCAAACAGAAAAGAAAAATTAAGAATTTTAAAGAAGAAATTTTTCTACTTATCTCTATACTTTGTATATTCTTTAATATCTTTATTTATATTTCTTGACAAGTAAATAGTTTTACAACGATTCGTTCTTTCTAAATTAACCCTTATGAATTATTTAATCTGAAATTTCATAAAAGATTTTTTTACTTCAAGTCATTTATCATTTTTTGTCAGATAACGCAAGATTTTAATCGCTATATACCGGGTGTCTCATAAGTTGAAGACATTTTTAAAATTCATAAAAAGTGAAGGAATTGGTAGAATTGAATACCGTTTGCAAAAAAGTTATTCTCGTGAAAGGGAATTTCTCAAATATTTTCTATTTTTTCGAGAAAATATATAGTGTGCCTTCACCAGTGTTGCCATATCTGGTCGATTTTTTATTCAATAACCACCAATAATTTTGAGACGTGATATTTGATATGCATAATAGACTATGAATATTCGAAGTGATTAGACAAACGTTACAATTAAAATTTATTGGTGATTATTGAATAAAAAATCCGCCAGACCTGGCAACACTGGCCTTCACTTACATCCATGACTGTTCGTCTATTCAAAATGAAAATTTGGCGTAAAACCCTCAACGCGCGCGTTTCGTAACCGTTTGTAAGTACTCTAAAATCAACTTTCTTTTTTTTATCGACGATACCTTTTTGAATTTTAACGATATTTGTTTGGGCATTTCTTGTACAGTAAGTCTATATATTTGGTTAATAATTATGCTAAAGAAATTTTACTAGTTCTGACGCATGCGCAACTAAAAATCATTTAGTAAAAATGCGCATATTTCATCAGATATTAGATATTTTTATATTTTGATTGCAGTATATTGTGTCTAATGTAGTATGTCAAATTTTCGAAAAGTGATATTGTTTCGTTTTAAAACCCTACATGTTACAAACAAAAAACGAACGAAAAATTGTCGACGTTATTAAAGAGACCCTTATATCTCCGTTAATATAAGTGATATTCTCGTACGTTTATATCTATAATTAAAAAATGGCTCACAATCATATACTATTGTTACAATTAATTTCAAGCATTAATTTTTTACATAGAGATCCCAAAGATTATACATTGTTGGTTATTTTGTGACTGATCCCCTTCAAGCTTTCGGAACAAAACTTTATGGAATATACAGTGGTGTAACATGTTCTTTTTAGCCATACAGTTTCAAGAGAATCCATGAAGTATATGTAGCTTAGCTATTGCCATCCGTCCTTAGGTTTTGTCCACCAGTGTATATATATATATATATGTATGTATGTATATAAATAATAAATAACGTAATAAAATTCAATATTAAAATTGTATATATATATATATATATATATATATATATATTATATTTCTATTTATATTTTTTTTATAATTTAAAAAAAGGGACTTTAACTTCGTTTTAACCCTTTCAGGGGAAATGTAATAAGACTCATTTAAAATCAAGAGCCACCAGAATTTGAGAACAAGATTAGAAGAAAAAAATTATTTTGTTTATTTATTTATTTATTTTTCCAGCTACGTTGAAAAAGTAAAATTTTATTAAAAATATTCAGGATGAATTTTTGTAATTAAGAATAAATATTGGGTGGTATAAAATATGCCCCCACTGTCCTAAAAGGGATTAATGAAAAATAAATGAGAAATGTGTTGATAAAGAAATCAATAGCTAAAAAATAAAGAAATCACATTAGGTAACATTGAGCGTGAAATCTCCAGAGTATGTAGAGGAGCAGGCTACCATGTACGCCGCTGAAGAAGTGACTGTATGTCGAAATAACTTATGTTTAAGCTATTACTATAACTTTATATAAGTAGTACTAAACGTTCTTTAAATGTTTTCGGGAAGGGGGGAAATTAGTTTGAGAGGGAAATCCGTTCTAGACTCACGCATGTAGCACCTCATTTTAAAGGTCTTGAAATTTCATGTCGACTGGGGATGTTTGTATACAATATAGTGCGCCCCCTGGTGGTGAAAAATGGAACTAGGTGATTTTGTAGTAGAGCCTATCATGTTATATCTTATTTTAAAGGTCTTGGTATTTCCTGACCGTTGGTGATGTTCGTACAGAACACACTGCGCCCCCTGGCGGTGGAAAGTACAACTAAAGTATTTTGCAGTTGACACCACCATGTGACACCTTATTTGAAAGGTCTTGGAAATCTAAGGCGATTGGTGATAGAGGTCTTGAAATTTCATGTTGATTGGGGATGTTCTTACACAATATACTGCACCCCTGGTGGTTAAAAATGTAACTAGGTGATTTTGCAGTCGACCCTATCATGTTACACCTTATTTTAAAGGTCTTGTATTTCCTTACCGTTGGTGTTGTTCGTATAGAACACGCTGTGCCCCATGGTAGTGGAAAGGGCAACTAAAGGATTTTGCAGTTGACACCACCAGTGACAGCTTATTTGAAAAGTCTTGAAAATTCAAGGCGATTGGTGATGTTCGTATACAACATACTGCACCCCTTGGTGGAGGAAAGTGGAATTTGCAACGCGTGTGTAGCATGCATGCCTGCTATACAGTGCAGCAGTCACAGGCAGAGGTAACACGAGTCAGAGGTTTGCTCGGTTCAAGGTTAATTTTTGAGAAATTTTTCATGTTATTAGCGGCCTGTATATACGCTGCCACAGGCACCAGGTCACGAGCCCGAGTTCCGTTCTGTTTGAGGTGTTTTTTTTTTTTTTTTTTTGTGTGTGTGTGTGTGATGCTTTCATTTAAAAATAGAAATTCAAACAAAATCGAGTTAAAGATATAAAACCATACAAATTTAAGGTTCATTTAAGGTTATTATCATGAGCCCGGTCATTGCCGGGCGGGTTTGTTTGGTTCCAGGTTAATTTTTTGGAATTTTTTTATGTTATTAGCGGCCCGCGTATGTGCTGCCGCAGGCACCGGGGTCACAAGGCAGAGTTTCATTCGGTTCGAGGTAATTTTTTTTGTTACAGCTGATTATTTTTTTCGTGATACTTTCATTTAAAAATAGAAATTCAAACTAAATCGAGTTAAAGGTATAAAATCATACAAATTTAAGGTTTTCATTTAAGGTATCATGGGCCCGGGCAACACCTGGCGGGTTCGTTCGGTTCCAGGTTAATTTTTGGGAATATTTTTATGTTATTAGCGGCGGCGTATGCGCTGCCACAGGCACCGGGATCACAAGGCAGAGTTTCGTTTGGTTCGAGGTAATTTTTTTTTTTTTTTTTTTTTTTTTTTTTGTTACAGCTGGTTATTTTTTTCGTGATGCTTTCATTTAAAAATAGAAATTCAAACTAAATCGAGTTAAAGGTATAAAATCATATAAATTTAAGGTTCATTTAAGGTATCATGGGCCCGGGCAACACCTGGCGGGTTCGTTCGGTTCCAGGTTAATTTTTGGGAATATTTTTATGTTATTAGCGGCGGCGTATGCGCTGCCACAGGCACCGGGGTCACAAGGCAGAGTTTCGTTTGGTTCGAGGTATTTTTTTTTTTTTTTTTTTTTTTTTTTTGTTACAGCTGATTATTTTTTTCGTGATGCTTTCATTTAGAAACAGAAATTCAAACTAAATCGAATTAAAGGTATAAAATCACACAAATTTAAGGTTCATTTAAGGTATCATGGGCCCGGGCAACACCGAGCGGGTTCGTTGGGTTCCATGTTAATTTTTGGGAATATTTTTATATTATTAGCGGCTGGCGTATGCGCTACCGAAGGCACCAAGGTCACAAGGCAGAGTTTCGTTCGGTTCGAGGTAATTTTTTTTGGTTACAGCTGATTATTTTTTCACGATGCTTTTATTTAAAAATAGAAATTCAAACAAAATTGAGTTAAAGATGTAGAACCATACAAATTTAAGGTTCATTGGTTCATTTAAGGTTATTGCCATGGGCCCGGGAAACGCCGGACGGGTCAGCTAACATGTAGTCTTAGTATTAAACGAAATAGAAAATGAAAGATAGGAACTGTTTATTTGGAGTCAGTTTGACGTAACATTGACTGTACTTTGTTGATGAAAGTGATGTCATATATAGTATTTCTATTTATAGGCATTTTTCTGACTTTTTTTTTTTAAGTGAAATATCGTAAATTATATTAGATGTTTTAACTTGAAATACATTTAAATAATGATGCGATGTTTTTTGAATCATTACGGTCAATAAAATGATCGTCGAATTCGACGGGTTCCAGCTAGTAATTAATTTAATTAAAATAAAATTTTTAATAAAATCCCTATTCATTCATTCCATAGACAATAACTTTTTTGATTTATTATGATATTTGATTTGGGCTTTCATATAAGTAACTTAATATATTTAGCTAATAAATTATGCAACAGAAATTTTGTTAATGGTTACGCATGCACAGTTCAAATTTATTTAGTGAAATTGCGCATGATATATCACATATTAAATATTTTTATATTCTGATTGCAATATATTTGTCTAATATAAAATGTCATATTTCCAAAAAATGACATACATTGTATTTGGTTGAATACTCTTTATGCTTCACTTATAAAAGAGGCTTTTTTATCACTTTCCAACAAGGTTGGAGAGCGTTAATGGCTTCAGTTTGTCTGTCTGTCTGTCTGCGTTCTAAGTTTCGTAAATATTCATGTAATTTCTTGAAACTGATATATGTTATTCAAGTTCACTATCGTATGTTCCATATTGAAAATGGAGTGAATAGCTCTACTGGTTTGTGTACAGGGACACCCGAAACTATTCCAAAGCATTGGGTTCTACGATAGATATTTTTATAAACCATATTTTAATACCTTTACTTTACATAAATCTTAATGAAGTTGAAATATGTTATTCATATGCACAAAAGAATGCTTTCTATAGAATATAGTATGATTAGCGTTAGATATACAGGGCTATTCAAAAATATTCAGTTATATTAAAGGCTATTTTTGGAAATTTGCTAGAATTGTATTTTCGTTCACTTAATCCTTTTTAACACTTTCTAACAATTTTTAAGAGTGAATGCGATTTTTATTTGTGTATCTGTCTGTCGGACTGTCCATCTGCCTCTCTGTCCGTCTGCCCGCTCCCAGCGTTCTTAAATATTTTCAGAAATTTTAAAAAATGATATATGCTATTCACGTTCACAATAGAATTTTCCCTATATAAAATAGCCTTAATAGGTCCTGTACAACTGGTTTGTGTACAGGGACACCCCAAAAATGTACTAATTCATTGTGTTTTAGGACAGACATTTTTAGAAATCACATTTAAATAACTTTCTACAGAAAAATTACTAAAAAAATTGACATCCAATTTTAATATGCTGCAATAATGTTTTGTATTGAATATGATATGGTTAACTTGTAGATTTACAGGGCTACACAAAAATATTCTCATATATTAAAGGCTGCAATTTGAGTCTAAGTGTTGCATTTTCTTTGGCGTTAAGCCTTTTTAGCACTTTCCAACAAATATTTAAGATTGACTATGAATTCTGTTAGTCTGTCTGTATGTTTTTCATTTTGTCTGTCGTATGTTAACGTAGCAAAAGAACATTAAATGTTTTACGGTACAAACAAGTACATACAGTTGGAAAGGGTTAATAATAATTAATTATCGCGTGGTTTTTCGTTCTTGTTTTTTTTTTTTTTTTTTTTTTAATCAAATTTTAAGAAATACCTTCATATCTCCATGAATGTACGTGTTATTCCAATACAAATGTATACAAATAATTAAAGTAATCATCATAATCACGTGCGACAGCTACAACGCATTTCAAGCGATGCATTTTACAGGGTGACCCCAAACATAGTGTTTTATTTGAATTGCTACTTATCCCTTTTTTGTCTTCGGGTCAAAACTTTTGCTAAAATATATGAGGTTAACGTGTTCTTGCACTCCCAAAGTTCCAGAATATATAATTCGTAAAGTATTTTTTTAGATATTTCACAAAACGTCTAAAGACGTAAGTATCCGATTACACTGCTCGGCATTAAAATTGCCCCCAACCCCTTTTTAACAAATTCTTATGTAAAGTGACCTCCTGAATCCGAATATGACCTTCATTTTGCCCTATCAGCCACCGATTTTTAGGGACGGCCCCCTATTTTTATCACTTTTCGGTAATTTTATGACTAGTGGATCTGCAGATCAGGAGCCTCAACGTCCTATTTGCATCAGACATTTTTCAATATGTCATTTTTATTTATTCCTTATTATATAATAGTATATATTGATTCGATCGACTTATTACCATAATAAGATACATTCATGAGGGGGGCTGCCGCCCCCCTCAACCCCCCGCAGTATCTCTCTTTGTATACCTATTTGTATATCATATAAAGTGTTACGGAATTGTAAATAATTGCATTTATTTTTGTGTAAATTTTTTCAGAGAGGCTTAGTAAGTCGATAAAATGCCAATTTTGTGCATTTCTAGTCGTTTTAGCGTTAAAATAGCCTAATTTTACTTTAAAAACGCATTAAAAAGCATAATATAAGGGAAGAAATGGATTTGGCGCCAAATTTGGCGACTGTTTCCCTTCTTGGCGATTTTTTTGGCGACCTTGGCGAGAAAATCCTTATTATGGATATACCAAATATGGAAGCTCTAATCTCATTGGCTGATGAGATACGATAATTTTCCAGAACAGTCGGTGTACGATAGAATAGTATAAAATGAGCATTATTTTCGCCAAGGCGGTCAGCCTCAGATCTGTGTCAGTTTCGTCAAATGCTTGCTTTGCTTTGAGCCACTTTGAATGAGACTTGCTTTATGTGTTATTGCTAAACAGTGTGTACTGTTGTTTTGCTGTTAACGGCTGTTGTTTAAGCTATGTTTACTGGTTGAATTGAAGCTGGTACTTGGTTTATAGACCTGTATTTTTCTGAAACTTTCTGTGAATAAATCACTGAATTTTTGCAAATTTCGCCTTTCATTCTCGGACAACTTACGCACCCCCAAGTACGCAACAATATGTATTCTTAATAAACGACGGTCTTGTATTATTTCCCTGAAATTCATAAATACCAAATTTCATACGAAAAAAAAATTACATAGCATATCGGAAATATTTTGCGTAACCTTTAAACTAATTATCAATTCTATGCCCACAATTTTCAACAGGAAAACATGCTTTAAAAATTCTAATAAAATTTCATTATATTTGATGGGGTGTAACCATGTTAAAATACACTTTTAAGAAATACCGACTATAGACCGTAATAGTACGAAATTCCTTTATGTATCACGGAAAAGTAGCGACAGTCATTATAAAGGCAAATAATAAGACTAAACCTAATTAATTATGACTAATTACTTTTTCAAACTAATTTGACATCATTTGGATGATTACAGTAAATACTCGGAATTATTTTGTGTGATCCCATAAATTATTTAGTCTATACATAACCTTTTTTAAGAGAAAACATGATTTTAAGCATCTTTATAATGTATGTTAACTTTATTAAGTTCAATTCAGCATAAACGCATTAAAGTGCGCGCTTCAATTAAAAATTTGTCCATAGGCTCTAATGTTACGAAATTCTTTCGTGTGTCTTTGTAAACGAACCATAAACATTGTATACACCAGTAAAAACTATTCAGCTTATTTTGCGTTTAAAATTAATAACTGTTCCAAATTTAACATCGTTTGGATGACTAAGTGACATTGTCAGAACACTTTTGTAAGGTCCTGTACATTAATTAGAAAGCTTAAGAGCACATATTTTCTTCAAACAACATAAGTTTAAGCATCTTACTCACGTACTCTAGTTTCATTTTCTTCATTGCAAAGTAATGATATTAAAATGCGTTTAAACGAAATTCACCCCATACGCCGTAATGTTAAGAATTTTGGCGTGTCCCTGTACACAGTTTATAATAAATATAGCAATAAAAATTATAAAGCTACTTATAGGCAAAGCTGGAACGTGTGCGCCAATATGCAAGTCAATCGAGCGATTTTTGCGGCCGCTATTGCGGTACATACAAATTCTTCCCATAGGCCGTAAGGATAAGAAAAATTTTGGCGTGTCCCTGTACATGAACAACAAATGGAATACACACCTAACACAATACAGCTAATTCCGTTGGGCTCATGAATATGTGTACAAAATTGCAAGTCAATAGCGTTTTTTTTGGGGCCGCTATCGCGGTACATACAAATTCTTCCCATAGGCCGTAATGATAAAAAAAAAATTTGGCGTGTCCCTGTACACGAACTACAAATGGAATGCACACCCAAAACTATACAACTAATTTCCTGGGGATCATGAACATGTGTACAAAATTTCAAGTCAATAGCGTGATTTTTGCGGCCGCTATCGCACGACAGACAGGCAGACAGACGGACGGACAGACGGAACCCAAAATCCTTTTCAGTCTCAACAGAGGGCCTCCATTGACATTTCGGCAAAAATTGGAAGTCAATAGCTTGATTTTTGCGGTGGATATCGCGGTACATACAGATTCTTCCCATAGGCCGTAATGACAGAAAATCTTTGGCGTGTCCCTGCACATGAACTACAAATGGAATACACACCTAAAACTATACAGCTGATTCCGTTGGGCTCATGAGCATGTGTACCAAATTGCAAGTCAATAGCGTGATTTTTGGGGCCGCTATCGCGATACATACAAATTCCTCCCATAGGCCGTAATGATAAGAAAAACTTTGGCGTGTCCCTGTACACGAATTACAAATGGGATGCACACCCAAAACTATACAGCTGATTTCGTGGCGCACATGAACACGTGTACCAAATCGCAAGTCAATAACGTGATTTTTGTGGCCGCTATCGCGATACATACAAATTCCTCCCATAGGCCGTAATAATAAGAAAAACTTTGGCGTGTCCCTGTATACGAACTACAAATGGAATACATACCAAAAACTACACAGCTGATTTCGTGGGGCTCATGAACATGTGTACCAAATTTCAAGTCAATAGCGTGATTTTTGTGGCCGCTATCGCGGTACATACAAATTCCTCCCATAGGCCGTAATGATAAGAAAAACTTTGGCGTGTCCCTGTACACGAATTACAAATGGAATACACACCCATAACTATACGGCTGATTTCGTGGGGCAAATGAACACGTGTACCAAATTGCAAGTCAATAGCGTGATTTTTGTGGCCGCTATCGCAGTACATACAAATTCCTCCCATAGGCCGTAACGATAAGAAAAACTTTGGCGTGTCCCTGTACACGAATTACAAATGGAATACACACCCAAAACTATACAGCTGATTTCGTGGGGCACATGAACACGTGTACCAAATTGCAAGTCAATAGCGTGATTTTTGTGACCGCTATCGCGATACATACAAATCCCTCCCATAGGCCGTAATGATAAGAAAAACTTTGGCGTGTCCCTGTATACGAACTACAAATGGAATACATACCGAAAACTATACAGCTGATTTCGTGGGGCTCATGAACATGTGTACCAAATTTCAAGTCAATAGCGCTATTTTTGCGGCCGCTATCGCGCGACAGACAAACAGACAGACAGACAGACAGACAGACAGACAGACACAGCCCAAAACCGTTTTGAGTCTCAACAGAGGGCCTCCACTGACGTTTCGGCAACTAAAAATTTTATTTTTAGGGCGGGGAGGGGGGGGAGGATTATTTTAACTGCTAAATATCTTTTGAAGGGCTACAGAGTTTAAAAATTCTAAAACATCAACATTTGCGGCAAGGGGAAAATTTAGGAAGTGGGGGGGAATTGCCACTGAAATTATGCATTAAATTTCTTATATTTTTAAAATCCATTATTAATGTTCTTTTTTAAACATTATATATATATATATATATATATATATATTGTTACGAAATTGTAAATAATTGTGTTTATTTTTGTATAAATTCTTTCAAAGAGGCTTAGTAAGTTGATAAAGTGCTAATTTTGTGCATTTCTAGTCGTTTTAGCGTTGAAATAGCCTTATTTTCCCTTAAAAACGCATTAAAAAGCCCCAGTAATGCAGGTAATGGATTTGGCGCCAAATTTGGCGACTTTTTCCCACCTTGCGATTTTTTTGGCGACCTTGGCAAGAAAATCTTTATATGGGATATACCAAATATGGAAGCTGTAAGTTGATTGGTTGACCACTTTCTAGAGTTTTCTCGAAAAATCTGGGTTCCATGGAACAGCATATAAGGAGCGCTTCCTCGCCAAGGCAGTCAGTTCAGTTCAGATCTCAGCCAGCCTCGCTAGTGCTTGCATTGCTCTTGAGCCTCTTTGAGAGAGACTTGCTTCAAGTGTTATTGCTATACAGTTTGTACTGTGGATTTGCTATTGACAGCTGTTGTTTAAGCTGTGGTTACTGCTTGTATTGAAGCTGATAATTGGTTTATTGACCTGTATTTTTCTGGAACTTTCTGTGAATAAATTACTGAACTTTTGTAAGTTTGGCCTTTCATTCCCGGACAACTCACGAACCCTCAAGTACGCAACATTTCTGGTGTCAGGAGCGGGGTTGTATGTGAATGGTGTTAACTAGAGCTATGGAGCAAGAGATGAAAAAACTTCTAGAAAGCTTAGCTACCCAGATGAATGAGATGAAAGTTAGCCTGAGTCAAGAGATGAATGAAATGAAAGCCGGACAGGAAAAGATGGAAGCCGGATTGAAAGAGAAAATGGAAACATCGCAAAGGGAAATGAAAGCAGGACAGGAAAAGATGGAAACCGGATTGATAGAGAAAACAGAAAAAGGACAAAAAGAATTGGAAGCCAGTTTGACCGAAGAAATTAAATCTAATCAAGATGAGATGAAGAGAGAGCTTTCAACGGTGAACGAATCAATAGAGGGTAAATTAACGGTGATGGAAAATAGAATGGATGGAATAGAAGAGAAAGTTATAAAGATAGAAGAAAATTTTGAAGAGAAAGTTTCGAAAATAGAAGAGAGTTTTAAAGAGAAAGCTATGAAAATAGAAGAAAATGTTATGAAAGTAGAAAAGAATTTTGAAGAGAGATTTATGAAGATAGAAGAGAATTTCGAGGAGAAAGTTAAAGAAAATTTTGATCAGGAACTGAAAGGAAAGGTTTCAGAGATAGAAAGCAAGTTTAAGAGAATGGAGGAAGATCTTGAGAGAAAAATGAAAGAAGAGTGGAACGGAGAAGTAATAGGGAATGAACTGCAGAGCAAGATTCGGAATCTCGAAGAAAAGTTAGAATCCATGCCTCAGGAAACTGAAAAGAAAGAGAGAAGAATCCAGAATCAGGAATTTATTAAGCTATCCACCTACGACGGCAGTTCCTCCTGGCATGTATATAAGACGCAGTTTTCCATCGTGGCTGAAGCTAACGGCTGGGACTCTACCGCCAAGTCAGTCCACTTAGCAGCAGCATTACGGGGAGATGCAGCCGAGATACTGCGAAATGTTTCTAAAGAAGAAAGGAACGACTTCGAGGCCCAGACTAGAGCACTGGAGCTACGGTTCGGAGAGAAGTGTTCTAAGGACTATAGTCGCCTCCAGCTAAAATCCCGTTACCAGAAAACGGGCGAAAGTTTGCAAGAGTTGGCAGCGGACATTCAGAGACTGTCACATCTAGCATTCTCAGACTGTCATGCTGACACTCGAAATGACTTAGCTCTTCAGTACTTTATCGACGCTGTTCGTGATCCAGAAATTCAAAAAGCGCTGAGACTCTCCAACATCAGAGACGTAGAATCAGCTTTACAGACCGATTCAGAGTACGTACGAGCGGAGAAATGGCAGTGACAACGCCCATCTCTGACGTCACTTTGACGTCAGCGTTTCCGGTGAGTGAGAAATAGCAATTCTGGGGCTCATTTTCTCTACTCCATCGTTGTGTTAAATGTCTCGTTTGTTTGCATCGCGGACTCGGCTGGTTCTATGTCGGCGAGAACCGAGAAGCAGCGATGGAGAAGTGTGTATTGACTCTTTAAAAAAGAAATTTGCGACAGATTTTGTGAAGTTATACTGCGTTTTTTAAGAAAATAATCTTTTCATATTATCTTTTTATTTATTTTAACTATATTTTAAATGTATTATTTTGTAAAATTGTAATCGAAAGTTAGTTTTCAACATTATTTTTAACGAAAATGATGAAGATGAAATTTCATTTTTTAGACTGAATGGCTATTGTTTTGTGAATGTGGATATTTAAAATTTTGCCATATTCATAAGCAGTAGGAATTCAGTCCTTTATCTTCAAACTGGATACTATATTATACTAAAAGAAGTATGCCTCTTCTGGGATGAAAATTCAATAATATACCAAAGTATCACCAAGTTGTAAATAGGTAAGGAGAAGTAAATATTTTAGCATTAAGTTATAACAATGTTCATTTACTAATTCTATTTTCTATCAGTTCTGTTTATGAAATACATTAGTTAAACAACAATTGACTTTTGAATTACCATAATGCCTTTTTGTGAAGTTTGTTTTTTAAGCTTTTTTCAATAATAATGAAATAATAAATTTTTATAATATAATCTAGTTGTGAATTTGTTTTATAATTGGATCTTCTCCCTTCACACATATTATATCAAATTTTATTGAACGATCATACATTAAATTTTTTGCAAAACTGATATTTACAAAATTTATTGCTTTAAAATTCAAATTTCAATAAATTAAAAGATGAAGAAAAAAAAAAAAAAAAAAAAAAAACAGATGGTTTGCATGATTTATAAAACATTTTGCATCTGTACCCATTTGTTACATTTTTAAACCTCCAACTTCTCATCCTTGTTTCAATACAACAACAACAAAAAATACACTTTAAAATTTTTCTACTTATTTTTTAAAATGTACTTGGTTAATTTTATATAAACATGTAAATCAATCATTAATGCTGATTACACCTTATTCATTAGAAAACGTGGTTTTGTGCCTCTGAATTATATATAAATTTCATTATGTTTTGTAATATATAAAGATAATATATTATACTTTAAAGAAATATTTACATAGACAATTATCTAGAGAAAAATACAATTATAGCAAACTTTCAAATGGCTTAAAAATGCTAAAATGTCAATTTGGTGACTTTTGGTTACAATTTTGAAAACTTGTTAAATGATGTATTATACTGCACCTGTCCATAAATTTATACATATTTCAGATTTAAGAAATAAAAAGACTTTATCAATTTTCAATTAATCAAAGAGAAAATTGTGTTTTAAAATAGATTTTGTACACAAAACTTTTGTTATGAAACACACTTTTTGTTATGAAACACTATGTTGCATAACAAAATCTTGAGGTTGTTGTGAAAGGTCACATTTGGCGATAAATCGCTTGCTTTATAATGATAAGAGATCCCATGTTTTGGTTATAATGCATCTTTCGAGAATATTGAAATTTCCAAAGAAAGGCATGAATGATGTTTGATATGTTATGTATATTGAATGTTATGTTTGTTATTTATGAATGTTATGTTGGTTATGAATGTTATGTTTATGTTTTATGAATGATGTTTATTTGATGGATATTCTTGAAATATTCCAACAAACTATTATTTACATGACAAAAGTTGTGAAAAAACTATGAATAAACAATTTTCAACTACTGTCATCTTAAAAAAATCAACCAAGTCATAAACACCTTTTAACTTTTTTGGAAAGTTTAAATAAATAAACAGCAATATCCTTAAACAATATTTAAGTTTACCATCATAACAAGATAATATATATATATATATATATATATATATATATATATATATATATATTTTATGATACAAGATATTAAATAAAAACATATACATACTACTTTCATACAAGCAATGACTGTAAGAGATAAACAGACATGCAAATTGTTTTGTAAATCATGCAAACCAAATTTTCAAAATTATGTTGTAACTCAATTTCACGTTAGATTATTTTGTTTTTATAGAATTTTCTCATTTTGAATGTTTAATTTGCCTTATAATGTTTTAACAACAACTCTCTAAATATCATTGTTATAGGTTTTAATAGATATTTTTTATAATAGGTCATTTATTTTGCATCCCAAATAGTTGTTTTCAGCGCTTTTCAATATTAAGTAGTTTCATCCACGTAGGTGCTAATATTTAGCAATTTATCACTTTCTGGGGAGAAAAAAATGCGATAAATATCTAAGTATTGGCACCTGTCTTAACGGTTGCTACAATAATCTTTTGACAAACTTGTACACAGCGGTAATGTTAGTACTAGAAGAAATTTCATTTTGGTCAATGGAAGTTGGAACATTTATTTATTAGTTATCTTGATACTGCATTACACGACTATTGTTTTTAGACAGTGATTTTAGCATTGTGGAAATTTGCATTACTCCCCTTGAATCAAACAATTTTTAAGTTTTGTTAAATTTCAATTCTCTATACAAAACTACACCGCTCAATTGATCACTACAAAAGTTGGTATCAATTTCTAGTAATGCTTATTTTTCAGTTCAAGCAATATTAAATAAAAAAACACACGTTTAACTTCAAAATTATTAAAAAGTTAAAACAAGTTGATTCCTCCCACTTTCAAAATAATGCATCCAATTTTTTCTTACGTGAAAGGAAATATATATATATATATATATATATTCGGTTTAAGAAAATTAATATTTCTCGACAAGATTATACTAATGTAATTGTTACAGCTATTTTAATTTATCCTCAAAATGGCAACAAAAATTTAAAAGTCACTAAGATTATCCTATACTAAAATTGTAATATAACATTTTAAGAAATGGATATAGTAACTATTTAGAAGGAGCAAAACACTGTTATGAGTTATTTCATGCTTTTGTATAGAAGAATAGGCTTTCAAAAAGTCCTTCATACTGAACTAAACTCCATCTTGTACAGAATTTCATATTTATTACTCAAAAAATAATAATAGGTTTGTTTATACATGTATATTTACTTTTTTCCCTCTTTAAGTACAGATTTTTGTTAATTTGAATTCCAAATGATTAAAATGTGTATGAGACTTTAAATTTCAAATTAAATTAATGTGTTTAGTTTCTATCAATACACAATAAGGCTGCAAAGCTAACTATTTATTTATTTTTAAATAAACTTCCATTCTATTTTAAATGCTTCCCTTGTGAAAAACATTTAATGTCGAAATGATCAAGGCCATTAATTTCATAAATAAACCTGGTAATCAATCTATTTAAATATTATTTTGATTGTTTTTTAACTTAATAGTTATTTTATGTATGTAGAATTAAATATTTTGACACACATGTAATGCATTATTCAATCATCTGAAAATAATCATTAAAATCTCATATGAATAAAAAAAAAAACTGGATCCAAGAAAAATACTAAACTATGATTCACTTTATTAAACTGCAAATAGGTAAGAAAAATTACTGATATATTTTTGTATTATTAATCAATACAAAAAACCCTTAATGGGTTAAAAGTTTGTGACGCAGCTACTTTATGGCTATAAGAAATTCAAATACAGGTCTTAAAAATGACATATTTTGTGTGATGCTTTGGTATTAAAAAAGTAAAGCACCATAGTAGAATAATAAGATATACTTTGATAAATTAGTGACTTTTATTTCTATTTTGATAACTTATACAAGATTTTGCTTAAAGGAATTTGTATAACTATGTTAAGAGAAATATTGTTTCACTCAGTGCTTTCAGCATTGCTAAATATAATATATGATACTGAATACTTTTAGTAAATAATAAAGAATTATATTTGGGATATTTGAAATAAATTCTTTTCTTTAATTTAAATAATGAAAAAACTTAATAATTTTCATCTGATTAAAGAGAAAAAATATTTTAAAACAGAATTTTTCTGTTCAGTATTTTGAACTGTAAAGATATTACTATAAAGGGTTGCATTTGACGAAAAATTGTTGGCTTGTCATGTATATAGTAATATGTAGAGTTGTGTATAAAAATGTTATAAATATGGGTATAGAATGATTTCATCTAGTGTCCACACCAAGCATTATATGTATATATATATTATATGCAAGTATTATATCTATATGTATACATATAATTTTTCTTAAAAAAAGTTATACAAATGCTACCAGTTTTATAAATATCAAGTTTTCAGAAAATTAAACATGAAATATAGGAAGATGAATATATTTAAATTATTAAATTCAGGTATTTTCATTGTTGTAATTATATTTGGGAAAAAACACAGTTTAGAGGAACAGAGGAAAAAGCAACTTTTTTAATTGTTATAAAAGCTAAGCTTTAAAATGAATTGAAAAACTGATGTAAAAAAAGACACAGAATTAAAAACTTTGTAAGCAAACACTGTAAATTTAAAAAAATTCATACCAATTTATAACAAAAATCTTTATATCAATACATATATATATATATATCAAATTTTCAACTGAAATTTAATAATCAAGCAAGAATATATAAATCACTCTCCTTACCTATTTACAACTTGTAATTATATTTTTATGCTCCACATAAGATGTTCAGAAGAAATGCTTTAATCCAATTTGCAAATGACCGAATAATTAATGTTTATGTATACGACAAAATATTCATTATTCACATACATAAAACAATAATATTTCAGTCCGAAATTAAGAACTTATTTAATTCATAGTTAAAATTTTGTTGGAAAAACTTGATGTAAATAAAGTTATTTATCAGATATGTGAAAATGTAAATTGGAGCAAACACGGACTGTCATGTCTACAATTGAATTTCTACAACTACGCAGTAT
The DNA here is from genome assembly GCA_963930645.1 of Salticus scenicus. Lineage (NCBI taxonomy): Eukaryota > Metazoa > Arthropoda > Arachnida > Araneae > Salticidae > Salticus > Salticus scenicus. The sequence goes on from OZ005657.1 coordinate 49,254,644, forward strand.
GCACTGCACGTGCTTTTGATTACAAACAATATTCCGATGAAACTTTTCCTATTGGTTATATCGCAACGTTTTCTATCATAATCGGTAAAACTGACGTCATTTTAGGGACGCCTTCTCGCTTGCTTCATCGATCAGCTGGCACAACTCGTGTGCGAGTGAAAACGGGCCCCGGAATAGCAATTTCTCCTACTACCGAGAACAGCGATGGAGTAGAAATGAGCCTTTCGGCTACGTCACGTCTCACTCACTCTTCTACTCGGCCGCGCTGTGAATCGGGCTGTTTGGCTATGCACTTAGGATAGAGGCAGCCCAACAAGCCTCCCGTAAAGACCGCCATACCATAAGAGCAGTCTCATTAAATGATACGCCTGCTGATGAAAATGAAATGAAGAGAAATTTCGCAGAGATCTTAAAGAGATTGCGCAACCTGTAAAATAACATAGAAATAAAGGATCGGAAGATAAAGTGCTGGGGCTGTGGAGGGGATGGTCATGTGAAGAGGAACTGCCCCGTACGACCAACTATAGGAAACCACCCGGCTTCACCATCACTGCAGGGAAACTAAGAGGAGGCCATCACGCGGGGCGGAGGTTGCCTAAAATTAAAGAGCCCCAATTTACAGTATTTCATGTTTCATCGATGAGTGGCGGCGATAATGGACTTCACGTCTATGGCCAAGTCAACAACGCCACCTGCCGGATGATTCTGGACACGGGAGCCAACGTGACCATCATTAGAACGGATTTGGCTCAAGAACTAAAAGAGAAGATCATCTGGACGCCGCCCTGCGTTAAACTCCAGACTGTGACCGGAGACGAAATCAAAATATATGGAAAAATGAACTTGGCCATCACTTTTGGGAATGCCAGTTACCATCATATGGCATATGTGGCTGATATAAGAGATCCTTTAATCATTGGAATTGATTTCCTGAGAAAATTTAACTTTCAATTGGACTTCAAGAATAATGAACTGCATTCGAGTTCGGAAGGCATCGCTGTGTTCAACACTGAAAATCAAGACATTCAGACAATTTGCCAGATAACAGCCAAGTCTGAAATTTCCATCCCTCCACACACAGAGACAATAGTTTCAGGAACACCACCTACAAAGCAATACTTCCGCTATGGACTGATTGAATACCCGAATACAGACAATAGCCCAAGAGGAGTTCTGGTAGCTTCATCTCTAGTTGATCTCTCAAAGAGTACTATTCCTGTGAGAGTCGCAAACATCAGCGATAAGGTCCGAACAGTGAAGAAAGATGAGGTGTTAGCAGCCTGCACTCCTGTAACATGCATCAACCGCCCCACGCAATCAACTGAATCCATGTCTTCTGAACAACTAATAACGGAATTACTCAAGAATGCAGAGTTAGGAAAGGAACAGAGATGTGCTGCGGAGAAGCTACTCCAAGAATTTAAAGACCTTTTTTCTCGAACACCTAAAGACGTCGGGAGAACGAACATCACCCAGCACAGAATTGATACAGGAAATCATCCTCCAATCAAACAACATTCAAGAAGATTTCCCTTTGCTAAACAGGAAGAGGTCACTGAACTTCTAAGTGAAATGCAGCACAATGATGTCATCGAGCCATCAACGAGTCCTTGGGCCTCTCCCATAGTACTGGTGCGGAAAAAGGATGGTTCAACAAGATTTTGTGTGGATTATCGTCGTTTGAATGACATCACGAAGAAAGACAGTTACCCTCTTCCCAGAATTGACGACACATTAGACACACTTGCTGGCAATAAATGGTTCTCGACGTTGGATCTGAACAACGGTTACTGGCAAGTAGAATTACATCCTGATGATCGTGAGAAGACTGCATTCAGCACGGGACAAGGACTGTGGCAATTTAAAGTTATGCTGTTCGGATTATGTAATGCTCCTGCCACCTTTGAACGCCTGATGGAGACAGTGCTAAAAGGACTTTCCTATGAAGCCTGTCTGGTGTATTTGGATGATATTATCATTGTGGGGCGCACCTTTGAAGACCATCTACGAAACATCCGAAAGGTGCTGGAGAAACTCAGAATGGCTAACCTCAAATTAAATCCAGGCAAGTGTAACTTGTTCCGTCATGAAGTAAGCTACCTCGGCCATATCATCTCTGCCGAAGGTGTGAGAACTGATCCTGAGAAGATCTCTGCAGTCGAGAACTGGAGTCGCCCTGAAAATGTACACCAACTACGAAGTTTCCTGGGGTTATGCACTTACTACAGGAAGTTTGTCAAGATTTTCTCAAATATTGCCAGACCACTCCACAAGCTGACGGAAGCCAAACAGAAGTTCCTGTGGACAGATGAATGTGAAAAAGCGTTCAAGCGACTTAAAGAGGCCTTAACATCATCGCCTATCTTGACGTATCCACAGCCCGACAGACAGTTCATACTTGATACAGATGCCAGCCATGAGAGTGTCGGTGCTATTCTGTCGCAGAAAATTGATGGTCAAGAACATGTCATTGCCTATTGGAGTAAATGCCTGTCTAAACCAGAGCGAAATTACTGTATCACCAGGAAAGAGCTACTCGCCATCGTAAAAGCCATAGAACATTTCCATCATTACCTCTATGGCAGAAGATTCCTGCTCCGGACTGACCATGCATCTTTAACGTGGTTGCTCCAGTTCAAGAACCCGGAAGGACAGATTGCCAGGTGGATACAACGCCTCCAGGAATATGACATCGAGATACGTCATCGTAAAGGGACTCTACATGGTAATGCAGATACCTTGTCACGGAAGCCCTGCTCGGAAAGCTGCAAGTACTGCTCTAGAGCCGAACAGAAATACCTGCCGATAAATCCGGTTGCCTGCCAAGTTACTGTCTCAACACCATCAGAACAAGATCACGATGCCTGGAGTGACGAAGAACTTAGAAAAGCCCAGTTGGAAGATCCTGACATAAAGCGAATATTACAGCTGAAGGAGACGACCAGGAACAGACCTATCTGGCAGGACATTTCCAGATTTAGTCCCATTACGAAAAGTTACTGGGCACTTTGGGACTCTCTTCATATCAGAAACGGCGTATTATACAGAAAGTGGGAATCTGATGATGGGAAAAGCTTCAGATGGCAGATTTTATTACCAAGATCAAAAATTCCAGCTGTTTTAGAACAACTGCATAGTAGCTCTACCGGAGGCCATTTTCGGATAATGAGGACTCTACAGAAAGTTCGGGAACACTTCTACTGGTGCAAGGCAAAGGAGGATGTAGAGAAATGGTGCAAATCCTGTGATGCTTGTGCATCACGTAAAGTCCCGCAGAAACGAAGTCGAGGAAGACTGCAACGGTATAACGTGGGAGCACCATTTGAACGGATTGCAATCGACATCTTGGGTCCTTTGCCACGGACCTCCAGTGGAAATAAATATATCCTCGTCGTGATGGACTATTTCACCAAGTGGCCTGAGGCATATCCCATTCCCAATCAAGAGGCATGCACAGTCGCAGAGGTCCTAGTGCAGCAATGAGTGCCAAGGTACGGCACGCCCCTACAACTTCATACCGACCAAGGTAGGAACTTTACCTCTGATGTTTTCAAAGGACTGTATCAACTACTCGGCATAGACAAAACCCGGACAACACCCTTACATCCCCAGTCGGACGGCATGGTCGAGAGGTTCAATCGTACCATCCTGAATAACCTCTCTCTTCTAGTATCAAGGAACCAGCAAGATTGGGACTTGAAGTTGCCATTGTTCCTGCTGGCTTATCGAAGTGCTGTCCATGAAACCACCGGCTATACTCCAGCCCAGATGCTCTTTGGACGTGAACTTCGTCTCCCTTGTGATCTCCTGTTTGGTTGTCCACCCGATGCGCCTTCATCGCCCGAGGAGTACATCCAAGATCTCCAGGCACGATTTGAGGACGTACACAACTTTGCTCGGGAGCGGATTAACATGACAACGGAGAAAATGAAGACAAGGTACGATCTAAAGGCTACGCAACATGAGTTTCAGGAAGGAGAGAAGGTCTGGTTGTGGAATCCTGTTCGACGCAAAGGTCTCTCTCCCAAGTTACAGTGCAACTGGGACGGACCATACACAGTCTTAAAAAGGCTGAATGATGTAGTGGTGCGGATCATTAAAACACCTTCATCAAAACCGAAGGTGGTGCACTATAATAGGCTAGCCAAGTACCACAAGTAACGGTAATATTGAAAATTAAAAATGTAAATACTGGTAAAATTTGCGCATGCGTAATGTAAATATTTGTATGTAAATATTTGTACATATTTGTGAATTTTGTAAATATTTGTATATAAATATTTGAACCTATTTGTGAATTTTGTAAATATTTCTCACTTGATTTGTATTTCTATTTTATCGTTATATGCAACTTAGTTTTTGTGTTTTAGATTGTGTAAATTTGTTTAGTTTCGCCTCTTGACCAAGGGTTGCACTGCCCAGGACATGCAGTCCTTGGGAGGGGGGCAGTGTTACGAAATTGTAAATAATTGTGTTTATTTTTGTATAAATTCTTTCAAAGAGGCTTAGTAAGTTGATAAAGTACTAATTTTGTGCATTTCTAGTCGTTTTAGCGTTGAAATAGCCTTATTTTCCCTTAAAAACGCATTAAAAAGCCCCAGTAATGCAGGTAATGGATTTGGCGCCAAATTTGGCGACTTTTTCCCACCTTGGCGATTTTTTGGCGACCTTGGCGAGAAAATCTTTATATGGGATATACCAAATATGGAAGCTGTAAGTTGATTGGTTGACCACTTTCTAGAGTTTTCTCAAAAAATCTGGGTTCCATGGAACAGCATATAAGGAGCGCTTCCTCCCCAAGGCAGTCAGTTCAGTTCAGATCTCAGCCAGCCTCGCTAGTGCTTGCATTGCTCTCGAGCCTCTTTGAGAGAGACTTGCTTCAAGTGTTATTGCTATACAGTTTGTACTGTGGATTTGCTATTGACAGCTGTTGTTTAAGCTGTGGTTACTGCTTGTATTGAAGCTGATAATTGGTTTATTGACCTGTATTTTTCTGGAACTTTCTGTGAATAAATTACTGAACTTTTGTAAGTTTGGCCTTTCATTCCCGGACAACTTACGAACCTTCAAGTACGCAACAATATATATATATATATATATTTAAGTGTTACATTAATTATTGTTCATTCTCCAAATCAAATTCATGGCCATAAAATTACCGAGCAGTGATAAAAATTGGGCAAAGGGGGTGGTGTCCCGAGAAAATGGTGGGTGACTGGGCAAAATGGTAGTCTTATTCAGATTCAGGAGGTCATTTTACATAAGAATCAGTAAGAATGGTATCAAGGGTCGAATTTTTTTTTTTTTTTTTTTTTTTTTTTTTTCTGCGCAGTGTTATTGATTGGAAAGGTGATCTAAGTATTTGTTTTAAAAAGCAGATAATATTTCTGTGTATCATTTCATATATTTTAAATGCCTACAAGCAGTCTGACTTGCATTGTTATTTTTTTTTCCTGTTATAAGAACAACAAAATCAAATTTTTGAAAAAAAAAAAATGAAAATGAAAAATTATAAACTATTTGTTTGTTCTCAGTAAATAAGCTCTTCCAATTTATACAAATATAGTTTTTTTTTTTTTTTTTTTTCCTGTAAAAGAAATTTCTTAACACGTTACCATTTCCTTTTAAAACAAATTTATTAAAGGAAATTAAAAACGCTGTACATAAATTCTTGTTAGTCTTTCTTTTTCTTACGATTTCTATTTCTAAAATTGCAGCGAATGCATAGACATCGATTTAAAATAAAAAAAGCAGTTTCTTATATTTTTTTTTTACTAAATGTCAAATGGATTTTTTTAAATGCTGCATGAATAACGAGTTGTTTAAAATTTGTTTAGTATATTGCATATAAAATATTTTTATTGCTGTAGAAAAATCAAGAAGATATATATTGGTTTTAGTAAATAAAATACCTACATTTTTAAAAAGTAAATTTGAACACTAAATAAATGTTAGCGTTATTCACTTGAGAATAAATAAATTCTAATACATGTATATACTGTAAAAATAGGAAATTAAACTACTGTGTTCGAGAATTCAATTAAAATTTAAACTTAAATAATACTGAGGTGAAACAATGTTGTCAAGGTTTTTATTACATATAATTTTACAAAAAAAAAAAAAAAAAAAAAAAAAAAAAAAGCTGTAAAACATTTTTGTAGCGAACAATAATTTAAAAAAAAAATAAAAAAAACTGTAAAACATTTTTGTAGCGAATAATAATTAAAAAAAAAAAAAAAAAAAAAAAATCTTGAAAATTTGTAAAATTATTAATTTGTATAGTTATATTATACTGTAACAGGAAAATAAAAAAAATCATTCTTGTAAGAGGTGGTAAATAATTAACTGTTAGGAAAAAATTGTAATAAATCTTTTGGGGAAATGAGAGCAATGAGAGCAAAAATGTCTGTCGAAAATTTTATAGGCGCACTTGAGATTTCGGAATAATTATTTTATATTTCATTTTTAAGAAATAGTTAAAAAATAAGTCCTCTGAAGAATTTCATCGTAAATTACGGCACTTTATTTTACAATGTTGTAAAGCTTTAAATCTATATAGGTGTGCTATTTATGATGTGGTGAAGGACTATATGCTACAAAAATTCGTAAAGTAATGAAAACGAAATTTAGAAAAAGTGAATGAAAGCTGTGAAATAAGATGTACTAAAGCATCCTAATTTCTTTAATTATTTCTTTTTCCGATTCACGATTATTGCAAATTGTCTCAAAATTGCTCCGAAACAAAATATATGTACTTAAATTTGAAAACCCATGTACTCATTTTTGAGAATATTGACATGCTCAAAAGTGGGGATATTGTGATTCCTAGTGGTCAACCCCATTTTTGAGCATGTCAATATACTCAAAAATGAGTAAATGGGATTTTCAAATTTAAGTATATATAGTTTCAGAGCTATTTTGAGACAATTTTGCACATTTTTGAGAAACCATTTTTAACAGTGTAGCCATAAACTGACCGTGCTTACGGTGTTCTGTAGCGCGATCTAATTGCAAGAACAGCATCAAACTTTGTAGGAAGTTTAAATAATACGGGGGACGAAATATTCCGAAAAATAAATAAATAAATGAAAGATTCAAAAATTTATCACTAAAGGAATATGTTTTTTTAAGTAAAGCTTTTTAATTTTTATTACTTTAATGAATTTCCTAAATTTACCGAATTTTACGTTATAGCGTTTATTCGTTCTAAGTATAAGTGCAGAAGCATATTTAAATTCCGTATTGTTGGGATCTGAATTATTAGCCGTGACTTTTACTTTCTAGTCGTGTAGTTTATCATTTGTTACTGTGTTAACTAGTGTGTGATCAGGCCAGACCACAGAAGAAGATTGTATAGGAATGAAAACGAGATAGGGCAGCGAGCGCGGGAACCGGAGCTTTCTTTTCTGCATTAATTAAGCCAAGTTTAGGAAATAGGGACCCTATTTATAGAGAGACTGGACATTGACCGAAAGTCGGCCTTCTTAGTGCCAATTCGGAGCGATCCCCGTAGAACGTAATGCTTTTTTCTTCGCGATTGACGCTTTACTATACAACATAAATGAAAGGAAATTGTGCTAAATTTGTGCAGAAAGTAATGCAGAATATAAATATGTAATTTTTTTCGTCTTAGAGAAAAAGAATTTGAAGCAAAAAGGAATTTTGTTTTAACCTTCGTCATGGTTACTTTTTCAGTTCCTATCGGAAAACAGAGGAATTTTTTGTTGTATATTTCTATATTAAGCAAAATACGTTGATTGTGAAAGCAATTCTACTTTAGTGAAAGTAATTCTACCTTATTTTTTCTGAGGCATACATTCTATATATAAAAAGTTAGAAAACTTTTAACAAAAATATGGTAATCTTAGTTTTTGTCAAGTAATTCATGAATAAATGTAAAACTACGGCAGAAGAACAGAAATTATTATTTTTTATTATTTTATAAAAATATTTACGTAATATTTTTACAAGCTAAAAATACTTATTTTATTTATTTCAATTACGCATTATTAATAATAATGACTTAGTTAAATATTAAAAATAAAAATTTTATTAATAATAATTTGTAAAAATATTAAGTATTATCTGTAGAAATTAAAAAAAATGTTTTTATTTATTTTATTTACATTTGCTTATTTCATTGATTTTTTTTTTTTTTTTTTTTTTTTTAGTTTTTTAAAAATATTATGTAAATAAAAATAATTACTTATTAAAATATTATTTATAAAATTTATTCTGGCAATTATTATTTAAAAGAAATTTATATTTCATATGTTAGCAAATAATATACACCTTATTTTCTTTATTTTTATTAATTTATTTTAAGAAATCTGATACATTTTGCGTACTAGCAAAAAATAAAAAAATATATTTTTATATAGTTATTTTAAATATGTATTTTAAAATATATCAGAAAAATACATTGAGATCTAACGTATTGAATATCTTGCACAACAGAACTTAAAAACTAATAGCTAGCAAATAAATGATGTAATTATCTCATATGATAGGAAATAAATACGTAAAACAGCATGCAATAAGAGAATTCAAAGTATTTAAAGCATGATATAAAATTAATAATTATGCAGTTTTATCTTTTAAAAGTATTCCAAAATTAAAGCAATTTATCTCACAACAAAGTAAAAATGTAATAAATAAGTTATTTTTCGATTATGACGTAAAATAATCAAAATTTCTTCTCAGCGTAATGATAAGCAATGGAGCAACTGGCACTAAACTGGAGAATTTCGTCAAAAAGCCGGCGCGCCAATGTCCAGTCTCTCTCTATCGAGGGTCTCTAGTAGGAAAGCGATTCGATCGCCGCCTGGTGTAGTATCTTTGAAACTTATTGGAAGAAAGGGATAGCCCGCCCCTTCGGCTTCAGTCATCATCCGATTTCCGAGAACGACCTACGAACGAAAAGCCATAAATGTAAAAACGCACTGATTGGTGCATTTTCGAGATCTGGTCGCCCTCTATCTGTAAGATGAAAATTACTACCTTTCGGTAACATTCGTAATACATCCTATTCTTTTAATCCGCGGGCCAGACAAATGCTGTCCTAGTCTTGGGATTTTTTCTAGGAAGGGGGAGTCTTGTTCTCGATGTTGGCCAATCCAATACCAGTCTACCACGATGAATTCAATAAACTCTTCTCCCAGTGCAACTGCCAGTGGAGAATTTCACAGTGAAGAAATGTCATTAAAATCACCGCCTGAGATAAATAGTCTTTTATGGGCGGTCAGGTTTTAAATTTCATACAGAACGCTAACAATGGAAAATACTGAGGGAGCATATACCGATTAGATAGCTATCTCCTTCTCCACAGTAGAGAATGAAAAAAAGAGAAATTCGTCCTGTGAAAAAATGTGTGAAAATGAGCATGTTGAATTTAATGAGGATGTATGCTCTCTCTTTTAAGAGGCCAAAGGAGTCCTATGTGAAGGCAGAAAAAACATCTCTGCTATTTTTGTGTGCGTCAATGCAAGAGTGTTATGTAAATGTTTTTTGGTGGAAATATTTGCGTTTTGACAGTGATTCAAGTGAACCTGAAGAAAATTTCGTCTATCAAGAATCGGAAATGGAAAAGAGGAGTATGTGAGGATGCGTCATTGAGTGTTATTATGTTAAGATTGTTTTAATAGAGAGAGAGGTGACAAGTTTTCAAGGTACTGCCTTTGAAACCCAGGAGTATAGAATGAATATGTTGCATAAACTGGCGGAGAAGGGGGTCAGTGGAAGGTAGACTGGTCTAGACCAGAAGGAAGAAGCCGAAATGAACTGCCTTTGCGACGCTGCTCAGTAGGGGCGGGGTCTAGTGCAAAAGATTTTCATACATATATTTCTTGCGTGCATCTTATGAATCGTCTACATACCAAATTTGGTGGAAACTCGCTCTCCCGTTTCAGCTTCAGTACACTGTTTCTAGCTGAAATTTATGCATAATCATTCTAATTATAATTAGAATTGCTACGGCCTGTGTTTTTTCGCTGAATCTTCCAAAAGATTTTTTTTTTTTTTTTTTTTTTTTTTACAGCAATCTTCAGTAGTATGTTTAAACTATTTTTTCAAGCAATAACTATAGCATGAATTTCTAGTGGAATGGTCAGAGAGCAAAAACGAGTCCGAAGCAATCCTATCAATAGTAGCATAGGAAATATGTTTAAAAAATGTAATAAGCAGAAAGTAGAAATTTATTTATTTTTATTCGCAATGTAATTGTGAGTGGCATAAATATCGTGGTTATGATTTTCTGTTTAAATTGCTTATTGCTGTCATTTTTTATAGCGAAAAGTTTGTCAAAATTATCTAATGTAAAATTTTAATTTTCATGAAATAGCTTAAAATGTAAACATTTTAAACGCGCTAAAAATATTTCCTCCTAAGGAAATAAAACGTTATGTACATATATTAAGCTTGTTTAATTCAGCAATATAATATCAAATAATGATTCTATATATATATATATATATATATATATATATATTATTCATTGTATTGGCATTACGAATGAAATTACGTCTATAAAAGGTCTGATACGTTTTGATGCTTAATAATTTGTAAAATTATGAAGATATATTTATTTTAATAACATTAATGGCTATATAGATTCAAAAAGAATCATAGCCCTTGTCAATGAATTTCCACATTTGTGTCCTTCGTCGAACGGAGAATATCAGCATGTCAATATTACACCAAGTACGGGCAAACATGTCGGAATCCTAAGCGGCTATTGCGGTTGTGATCCTAGCCTTTTGGTAATCAATGTTTGGCAGGATGTCTTTTACAAATCTACAAAAGAAAAAATCCAGTGGCGGCATTATATAGAATGATCTGGCTAGCCAAGAAATGGACCACCTCACGCGGCCCGTCTTTTTTTGAAATGGTCATTCAAAGAACTACGATCGAACAATTCTACATCAATGAGATGGTGCCCCATATTGATATATAGAGATAACACAGGATAAGATTACAACACGAAGAACTGAAAAAAAAAAAAAAAAAAAAAAACACCCTAGTCCAACATGGGATTCGTACCCACTTTTCTACGGACGAACGTTATTAGAGGAACGGTGATATAACAACTAATCCAGAAAGGTCTTATAGTACAAATATTTATTTGCATTATTCAGCTTATTTTAATAAATCTAGAGGTCTTAAAATTTCTTTTTTGAAGAATCAAGAGAAGTTATGACAAAAAATGATAAATATAAACGAAAATTTTTGCGAAATTAATAAAGTCCCATAATTTGAAAGCAAAGAAGAAATCAAGGCAATTCACCAAAGTCATCATGAAATGGATAGTGAATATCAAAATTACGAATCAAACACTTAAGAAGATGAACAGAAAGATATTTTGAATGCAAGTATAATATGAGAGAAAAGCAAGTTTCTGTCAGATTATGAAAACGATAGTAAAGAATAATAGTGATTTTGGAGATATATAAGGAAAGGGCACGTGACGTCGCTCACAGTCAAGTTATGGGTAAAGTGTCATAACATTGGCATTTCCACCAATACAGGTTGATCTTTCGCCACTCGAGAGTGGCAAAGATTGATTGACGGAGCGTTTGTTTGTAAACATGCCCTTTCCTTATTGATAATGCTAGTAACAAAAGCGTTAGGAAAATAATAGGAAACATTTTCTCTGTTATATGTGTTGCTTTTTCATACTTTTTCAGTGATTTACTTACATTTAAATTAAATGCATAGTATAATATAATATAATATATTTCATTTAGAATGCTACTTTTTTGTTATTCATTATAGTTTTCGAAGACTGAATCTTTATTTACGAAGTTTATTTATTTATTTATTTTAATAACAATACTAAGATTTAAAAAAGAAAGACTAAAATGAGTAAAAAGAAAACTTTAAAAAATATTTTTTATAGGCAATTGCATTCAAACGCAATTTTCTCTTTTTTTTTTTTTTTTTTTTTTTTTTAGTAAATTCGGTAACAAATCGTCGTTGAAATAGTATTAATAAAAACAAATTGTCATTTTAAGTGCGGTTTTCTTTTCTTTCTTTCTTTTTTTTTTTTTTTCTGTACTCAAAACTTACGAATTTCTGTTAGTAAAAATTTACATGAATTCGCTTTACTTATATATGTATATATATATGTTACCGCTAAAGTGCAGAAATCAGTTAATCTGCAGATTAGCTAGGTAATCTGCACATTAACTAGGGTGATCCGTTAAAGTGAGGAAAATTGTTTTATTTCTCAAATTACCTAGGTAACCTGCGAATTACCTAGATAATCTGCACATTACCTACTAGGCACTAGTTAAAGTGAAAATAAGATATCTGGTGTTGTAATTTTACAGCACGCTGTGTTGTATTTGTTTTTTCATTCGGAAAAAAAATAGTTTTATTTTCTTTTTTATTTCTTTCTTTACTTATTTTAATCTGCATGTGTTTTAATTTTTATATCTTTTAAAGTTATATTTGTTTTATTTTTGATTTATTTCATCTTTTTTATTCTGTCAATATAAGTTTGAAGATGTTATGCATTTTTAATATGAAATATAATAGCTTTAATAGCTTTCAATAAATTCTATTTTATAAATGAATGTTAGAATTGCAATACAGTAACGATTTCTTTTCAAAATAAAAATATTTAACAATTTAAAATTAAAAAAAAAAAAAAAAAAAAGTTTTATTAACAACTTATATTGCTATTACTATTTAAATACTAGAAATATTAAATTAGACAAATCAGAAGCATTATTTAAGAAGTACTTCAAATAATTAAAACTGCTTTAACATTTTTTAGGATGCTTTATTAAACCATATTTTGCAGCATACATATATCTGCACAAGTTTAGCAAATATATTAATTTTACAAAAAAAAAAAAACTTTATTAACATTTTTTATGTGATAAACTACAACGAAATTATCTGAAAAAGCGAACAAAATTTAAAATAAATAAATAAAAGTATAATCATGATATATAAAATATGTACAGGAAACGTGAAACTGAAAGAAAAAAAAGAAAATGTAATGAAATGCTAAAAAATGTACAAAAATTTCATATTAAGTATTTATTAAATGCCATAATATTTTTCAAAGTTAATAATTAATATATCTTTTTTTTTTTTTTTTTTTCAGTAAGTAATAGTAATTTAAATCAATTTTAAAATAAATTAGTTTAAAAAAGTTATGGTTTAATAGTTTTAGTTCGGAAGGAAATAATTACTGTAATGTAAATCTAATATTCATAATTCAAGATGGAGTTTCACGAGAGACAGCTTTTAATTAAGATTTCATTTCATTAATAAAATGCAGACCCTTATCAAACTTATATTGACAGAATTAAAAAAGATAGAAATAAAATCAAAATTAAAACAATTATAACTTACTTGTTACTTTAAATTTTGTGTTAGTCATAATAATTAGTCCTAATCATGGCTTCCATCCACATTTCCATGGCCACATTTTGCGTTTGCCGTTTATCGCTTTATCGGTTTATCCAGTGATGCCAGATGGTCGAAAATTATTTCCCCAAACAGGTCTTCAAATTTCCCCAAATCAGGGTTTTTTTCCGAAAAAATCCCCAACTTGATTTCTACTTAAAAGGGAAAATAAAATTTTTTTTCAAAAGAAAATATCAAGCAGATTTAAATGGATTTGAGCTCAGATTTTTCCCCAAATGAAGGTACTTTTTAAAAAAAATCCCCAAATAACAATACAGCTATTGAAAATCCCTGGTCGTAGGGATAAATCATTACGTTACCAACATTGACAGAAAGTTGAAGAACTCCCCAGATTTGTCCCCAAAAATTTTAGAATTCCCCAAAAAAGTCCCCACAAACATTTGGTCCCCAAAATTGTCCCCAGAAGCCTCAAAAGTCCCCAAAATGGGGACAAAATCCCCAATCTGGCATCACTGGTGAGAGTTTCTAATCTAAAACGGACACATTTACAACGATATTTTAAGCTATAGTCTAGCAGAAAAAAAATCTATTTGTGCAAATATAATAAACGAAATTAAACAAATAGCATTGATATTGTTAATAAATTACATAAAAGAAACTACATTAAATGCCACATATAATTAAAAAAAAAAATAAAAAATAAATAAATCATTAAATTCATTTTTTTATCATCATAGCGTAGCGGAAGTGCGGAAGGGAAGGGGTAAAAGTTTCAGTTATGTTTGAAGGTCATTCGCGTATCTGTATCACATGGCTGTTTGACGTCATAGTGAATGTAAAAAAACTAAGGCTCGAAACAAACATTTGAACTTTAACGATACTGAAACCGTTAATCTGCAGATTACCTAGTTAAATTGCGGAAATCACTTTATTCCGTACTTTAACGGGTTATTTTAGTTAATCTGCAGATTAGCTAGGTAATCTGCAGATTAACGGATTTCGCGTTTTAACGGTAACATATATACTAACACGCTTTACCTGCATCGCTGAGCCCTATATTTAAATGAATTCTCAGAAAATAAAAAATTAAAAAACAAATCACTGAAATCAGTCAAAACCTGAGTTAAAGTTCCCGCTGCGCTAGACAGTGGTTTTCCACTCTCAATACAAACAGTTCAGCTGCCCACTGCCTTCGGCTGGGACTTACCCGCTTTTTACTCCTCACCTCCCCCGCAGGTGAGTTAGAAGTTTTGCGAAATCCCACCAAAGTGCATATTGATTATGCTTAATCAACACCCACCCACCAAAACTGACCATTCTAAGATGATTTGAAGCTCATTTGATTTTGTCTTTTGCTCTGTCCGCTCCGAGGGGGGAAGAGGGTATAATTTCGCAAAATCCTTTTACAAGTACATGTTGCATACACGTAACCAACCGACACATAAAAAAACAAGATAACTTGGAGCATATTTATGTTTGAAAACGTGTGTTTACCCTCCCCCCTTCCGCTCTTAAAAAGTAAGAAGGGGAGTTCGCAAAATCTCTTTATACTACGTGTTGCATATGTATAGCCGACCCACACATCAAAAATCGCTTTTCTAAGATAATTTTGAGCAAATTTAATCTTGGAAACGTGTTTTTGCCTCGCCACCACCCTACGGGGAGGGGTAGAAAGTAATTTAGCAACATTGTGAGGTATAGCAATATTAGCGTAACGCTGCAAACGAAGTTCGCACTTTATGAACAACACATGAATGTGAAGAATTTAGGATTCAGTTGATGAATGGAGTTAGTTCCTATGATAAATGATAAACGAAACTGTAATTCACGATATGCTAATATTTTGGAAAGTGAATTGTATAAAAGGAGAAGGAAGATTGTGTTTGAGTGAGTTAGTAGAAGGTTAGTTAAGAGTTAGAGGTTAGCTGTTAGCGGCTAGAGGTTAGTAGGTAGCTGCTTGGAAGGAAGTTAGTTGTTAGCGGCTATAGTAGGAGATAGTAAGTCGAGTAGTATAGCGGGTAAGGGAATCCTCCCGCTATCGAAAGATTACTAAGTCGTGAGAGTTAATGAATTTAAATAAAGTAGTTGGGATTATTGGTGGTTAAGTAAAGTTAAAAGTATTTATGAAGGCTGCCTTTTTAAGTTATAAAAGTGCTAAATGTGTTATAGTCCAACGCCCACCTTTTTCTTAAGCTCAAAATAAAAGCTCTATATTTATTTTATAAATCTGACTCTGTCGTTATTTCATTATCTAATTCAGTAAAGTCAAATAAGCATAATTCAAGTCTCGTGCTCGCATTATGTCATTATTTAATTAAGTTAATCTAAGATTGAGCTATGGCGTACACTCGTTCGCATTAGATACGCGTAAACAATCAGCACATCAAAAAATCGCTTTCCTGAGATAATTTGGAGCAGAGTTACTCTTGAACATGTATTGATGCTATATGGCAGGAAAGTTGTTGTCCCTATCTTTTTGTCGTGCATAATTAATGACATAGCAGAAATAAACTACTATGAAGCGAGGGAAATACAATAATTTGCTATTTTTATAGATCAGTTTTTTACTTAAAATGCATACTAAATACATGATTTAAATTAAACATTTATTGTATAAGATTTGTTTGATAATGCACTGTTCCTATCTTTTTGTCGCGAAGTGTAATTTTAAGGGAAAATGTCCGGATTGGCCACAACTTTTGCCAAAATCAACAAAGAGCGTCACTTGCACCCCAATTTTCTGAGGTTAAATCACCCGAATTCATTTCTACATATAATAAAAGAAGATATATGTGTGTGTCACTTTGTAAACAAACGGCTAATCGCAAAGCTACACAGATTTGCATGGACGTCCCTATGACCCCTGCTGAGTCACATCGAAGCTCAATTTCAGAAACTTTGATTTTTTTTTTTTTTTTCAATTAATTAAAATCTATAATTTTTTTAAGTAATCGGCTCTAAAGACAGAAAAGTAAATGAAAAAAATCTTTCCTTAGCCCAGTAGCTTTGTTGGTTGATGTGTCATGCTAATATACTTTTCGCAAATAATTAATAGAAAAGGTGTCAATTGATAAAAGAAATCTTTCAGTACCTTCACAGTATCCTAAACCGTTTGGAGGGCGAGAAAGTAACAAAAAAAGTTCAACTTAGAGGTGTGTTGGTCGCTTTTTAAACAAACGACTGATCACAGAACTGCAAAATTTTTCATAAAGGCCATATTGACCTCGCTTGATGCACTTCGAAGTCCGATTTTCAAATTTTTGATTAGGTTTCTTTTTCTTTTTTTTTTTTTTATCAATTACATTTTTACTGCTGGGATGACTGTCTGGTACTGCCACCTATTGTCATAGTGTGAAAATGATAATCTGCCCGAGAAATGCTAGTCCGAAAAACATAATCCTCGAATAATAGCAGCGCCACTTGTCGTCCAGTTAGCACCTAAATTGAAGTGGCTGGTTAAGTCATTAATGCAAGCAGTGGGGACCCGGAACCAATATAGCACAAGTGGAAATGACATTGACGAATGTAGCGAGGACCCGAAGCGAGGTTTTAAGCGATTTCAATGAATTTTTTTTAGTTTTTATTTAAAAAGTGAAT
Source organism: Salticus scenicus (assembly GCA_963930645.1). Taxonomy (NCBI): domain Eukaryota; kingdom Metazoa; phylum Arthropoda; class Arachnida; order Araneae; family Salticidae; genus Salticus; species Salticus scenicus. The sequence goes on from OZ005657.1 coordinate 49,271,618, forward strand.
TAAAATATTGTGATTAATGTGTTTTGAAAAATCCTTAAATTATAAAGGCTAGCGAAGCATGCAGTGCCTGCTATTTTAAAAATATACCTTTATTATTATTTCTTATACTTTTAATGAAAGCTTTATTCAAATTTTTTAATAAATTACTAAAAGATTCTAAGGTTTCTATCTCCCATTTTCTCTTCCCATGCTCAACAAAAATCCCATCCTATGGGATTTTTGTTGCTTCGTTTTTTAGGGATATCTCAAAAAATGAAGTTTTTCGAGTTTTTTGTTGAATATTGCTCTTTTAATATGTCGCCTTTTATCTTAGTGAGTAAATTTTTGAAAAAAAAAAAATATTTTAAATATTTTATTGCATTAAATAAATTTAGGAATCTATGTTTGGATCTCTAAACGAAATATGTACATTTATTTTATTTTATTTTATTTTGTTTTGTTTTATTTTATTTTTTATTTTATTTATTTATTTATTTTATTTATTTATTCATTTATTTATTATTATTTATATATATATTTATTTTTTTATTTTTAATTGCTCACTAAGCTAAAAGTCGAAATATTCAAAGAGTAATATTCAAAAAACAGAATTCGAAAAACTTCATTTTAGAGTGAGATATTCTTATAAAACGAAACAAGGAAAATTCCCATTGGATAACATGGGAAGAAAAAAAGGGGAATCTTACCGATGTACAGCCTAAAGGACAATTAATTTCGGTATATATTTAAAAAACTTGAAAACATTTCAGTATTTCATTCACTAAATGCATTCTACAACAAAAATTTTATTTTAAATTTTCAAAATTTACTCATTAGTGAAATAAAAATGGTTATACGAAAATTAAATATGAGTAAAATTTCTGGTAATTGTCTCATTTATAAAAAAAAAAAAAAAAAAAAAAAAAAAAAAAAACTTTTGATGAAGGAAACAAGGTCAGTAACGCACCAAAAATAGAAGATGTAAAAGTATAGCAGTCTTTCAAAAGAAATTGTATATTCTATGAAATTTAATATAAAATAAGAAAATAACGTTTTTCAACTCACAGCTAAAGTCGGTACAAAAGGATCAAAACATTCTGCTATGACATATTTTTTTTTGTAAATGCAGTTATATTTTAACAGACGTCACTTCAATGTTATGAAAAACTTTAGGATAAAAATAAAATGTGAAAATTTCAGTTCTAAAATCTGTTTAATAATGCATAGAAAATACAATCACTAAGAGCTGATTTTCTTTTCTTTTTTTTTTTTTTTTTTAACAATTTTGAAAAAAGAGAAATAAAGAGAAATCGTTCCAAATTGAAAAATAAGATTTTTCAGAAATTCGCATAAGAAATAAGCTATGAAAATTTATATACTGGTATACATACAAATTTTTCGCCGATTTTGGGAATAATTTTAATGAATTGCGCATTGAATTTCGTACAGAATTTTTACATAAAACTTATGTATCAAACCATCTGTTTGTCAAATTTCCCTTGAAAATTTCTCTACAAAATAAAATACTTTTTGCCTTTTGTAATTTACAATAAGTATTTGTGAAAATATATCCTTTATTTGTACTTTTATTTTTCTGTATCATTTAATTTTGGTTTTAGATTATAGGTATATAATCCTTTGTTCAAACAGACATAACGAATGAAACTAGTTGTTACAAAACTCCTAGATTCCGTATTTTCCAATACCACTATTTTAATACAGTATTTTTTTCTTCATGAAAACATATTATGAAATATTACTGTTAAAATAACACTGCTCCCGGAATGTATGACCTGTAAGGACCCTGTGTCAGAAAATATGTAATTCTAGAATTAAAGAACTAGATGTCTGTGATGTGTAAGTTGTTAGTTATCAGTGTGAGTTGTTAGTGAGTGATGTGTGAAATTTAGTGAGTTGTTTCTTCACATACAAATACATATTGTTTTTTTAACTAGGGCGTTAATTTTCCCAAGCGAAAATTTAATTTTAAGTATTAATAAGAAAAAAAGGTTTTTCAAATCTCAGAAGTCCCCGGTTTTGGTTTCCCAGATAGATTACTTCTTGGTCTTACTTGTGTAATTAAATCTTGGGGGTGAAACAAACAATCCTTTATTTAAAGAAGAAAAAAAAAATCACCGCGGCTGGCAACAAAAGGAGAAATTGCCGAACAGAGGGCAGGTGCTTTTCCACTTAATAACTGTAGAGCTCAATTAAGCACCGCTAAATTATCTTATAAATATAATCCTTGAGATAGAGATTTTCAATACGTTATGAATGATGAATTTATTTTTTGTAGTTAAAAAATTATAGCTCTTAGACTTTTCAAAAATTATTAATCGTTTTAAAATATTAGTTTTTTTTTTTTTTTACATTAAATTTGTTGTTTCAAAATAAAAACCGCTGATCTTTCACACTTTCCAACAAGGTTGAAAAGTGTTAATGACTTCGGTTTGTCTGTCTGTCCGCCCTCTAACTCCCGTAAATATTTATGGAATTTCTTGAAATTGATATATGTTATTCAATTTCACTATCCGATGTTCCCTATTAAAAATGGAGCGTATACTTTTACCGGTTTGTGTACAGAAATACCCAAAAGTATTTCAAAGCATTTTGTTCTATGAGAGGTATTTCTATAAACCATATTTTAATAGCTTTACTGTACACAAATCTTAATTAAATTGAATTATGTTATTAAAATTCACTATCGGATGTTTCTGTATGAAATGGAGTAAATATCACCACTCGTTTGTGTACAGGAACACTCAAAAGTACTCCAAAGCATTGCGTTCTATGAGAGGTAAACCAAGTTTTAATAACTTTATTTTGCACAAAGTTTACTAAAACTGAAAGATATTATTCATATGCACAAAAAAATGCTTTGTATAAAATATGATATGATTAGCATAAAATGTACAGGGCCAAACAAAAATGTTCAGTTACATTAAGAGCTATCAATAAAAATTTCCTGGAACTGCATTTTCGTTTACGTTAAGAGTTTTACCACTTTCTAAATATTTTTAAGTGTGAATATGATTTTGATTTGTGTATCTGTCTGTCTGCTCATTTATCCGTCTATCTGTCTCTCCGTCTGTCTTTCCGCCTCTAACTCCCGTAAGTATTCATGGAATTTCTTGAAACTGATATATTTTATTCAAGTTCACTATCGGATGTTCCCTATTGAAAATGGAGTAAATACTTCGACTGGTTTGGGCACAGGGACACTCGAAAATATTCCAAAGCATTGTGTTCCATTATAAGTATTTCTATAAACCACATTTTAATACCTTTACTGTACACAAATCTTGGTGAAATTGCAATATGTTATTAAGGTTCACTATCGGATGTTTCCTATGTAAAAAAGAATAAATGCCACCACTGGTTTTTGTACGGGGACACTCGAAAGTATGCCAAAGCATCGTGTTCTATGACAGGTATTTCTATAAACCAAATTTTAATAACTTTACTTTGCACAAATCTTAATGAAATCGTAATATGTTATTCATATGCAAAAAAGAATATTTTCTATAAAATATAGTATGATTAGCATTATACTTAAGGACCACACAAAAATATTCAGTTACATCAAGAGCTATTAATAAAAATTTGCTGGAATTACATTTTCTTTTACATTAAGCGTTTTAACACTTTCTAATAATTTTTAAGTGTGAATATGATTTTAATTTCCGTATCTGTCTGTCCGATTGTCCATCATTCTATCTGTCTGTCTTCCGCCTCCAGCGTTCGTAAATATTTTCAGAATTTTTAAAAAATGATATTTACTAATCAAGTTCACTATGGAATGTTACCTATTTAAAATGACATTAATAGGTCCTGTACGACTAGTTTGTGTACAGGGACAACAAAAAAATAAATAAATAAATAAATAAAGATAAGCCACTGCATAACGTTTTAGGACAGATATTTTTAAAAATCACATTTAAAATCTTTCTACTCAAAAAATCATAAAGAAATTGACTAAGTATTGTTAAAATTCTAAAATTATGTTTTGTGTAGAATATGAAATTATTAACGTTCAGATTTACAAAGCTGCACTAAAATATTCAAATAGATTAAGGGCTACAATTATAATCTAACGGATGCATTTTCGTTTGCGGTAAGCCTTTTTAACACTTGCCAAAATATATAAGAGTGATTTTAAATTCAATCAGTCTATCTGTATATTTTTCAGTCCTTCTCTCTGTCGATTGTGTGATGACGTAGGCAAAGAATATTGAAAGCTATACGATACAACAAGTACATACAGTTCGAAAGTGTTACGATTCAATGCACAGTGCGTGAGTGATTTTTCGTCCTTGTGTTTGACATATAAAAGTTTTTGTAAAATAACGTTTTGACCCCATCCCCCACTTTGGGGGCGAATTTTGTAAATTCGCTTCTTAGTGGACGTCTACATCACAAAAGGAATGTTTTCACCAAATTTTATGCTTTTTGTGATGGGCGATGATGAATCACTCATTCGCTCTCTCAGGACAAACAATTTTATATATGCAGATAACCCTTTTTTTTTTTTTTTTTTTTTTAAGCTGTCCAATAAGGTTGTTAACACTTTCCAACAAGATTGAAAAGCGTTAATGGCTTCAGATTGTCTGTCTGCCTGTCTGCGTTCTAAGTCCCGTAAATATTTGTGGAATTTCTTGAAACTGATATATGTTATTCAAGTTCACTGTCGGATTTTCCCTATTGAAAATGAAGTGTATACCGCTACTGGCTTGTGTACAGGGACACCCGAAATTATTTCAAAGCATTGTGTTCTATGAGAAGTACTTCTATAAACCATATTTTAATACCCTTACTTTACACAAATCTTAATGAAATTGCAATATGTTATTCCAGTTTACTATCAGATGTTCCCCATTGAAAATGGAGCAAATACCATCATTGGTTTGTATACAGGGACACCCGAAAGTATTTCAAAGCATTGCGTTCTATGAGCGGTATTTCTATAAACCAAATTTTAATATGTTATTCAAATTTTAATGTGTTATAAACTAAATTTTAATATGTTAATAAAACATGTTGTTCATATGCACAGAATAATTTTTTCAATAGAATACAGTATGATTAGCATTAGATATACAGGGCCTCACAAAAATATTCAATTACATTAAGGGACATTATTGGAAATTTGCTGGAACTGCAGTTTCGTTTATATTAATTTTTTTTAACTTTCTAAATGCATTTTAACTGGGAATATGATTTAAATATGTGTATCTGTTTGTCCGGCTGTCCATCTTTCTATCTGTTCATCGGCCCTCCCCAATCGTCATTAAACATTTTCAGAATTTTTAAAAATTGATATATGGTATTCAAGTTCATTATGGAATATTTCCTATTTAAAATAGCTTTAATAGGTCCTGTACAACTGGTTTGTGTACAGGGACACCCAAAAATATTCCAATGCATTGTGTTTTAGACAGACATTTTTATAAATCACATTTAAATAACTTTCTATTGTAAAAATCCTAAAGAAATTGACATTTATTGTTAATATGCTAAAATAATGATATGGTTAACCTTCAGATTTACAGGGCTGCGCTAAAATATTCAGATATATTAAGGGCTGCAATTATAATTTCAGGGCTACATTTTCTTTTGCGTTACGCAATTTTAACACTTTCCAACAATGTTTAAGAGTGATTATGAATGTAATTAGTCAATTTGCATACTTTTCAGTTCTTCTGTCTCTCCGTTATGTGATAACGTAGGCAAAGAAGATTGAAATTTGTACAAGAAGTACGTACAGTTGGAAAGTGTTAATAATCAATGCGTACCGCATGATTTTTCGTTTTTTTTTTTTTTTTTTTTTTTTTGGCTTGTTAAAGTTTATAAGTAATATCTTCAAAACAAATAAAGTAATGTATAAAATCCCAGGGTTTTTTTTTATTTCTTTTCTTTTTTTATGTATATCATCTGTACAGTATACTTTAATTCATCGGTTTTTCTTATTAAAAATGACCAACTTTCCTTCAAGAATGGTTAGGCCTGGAATTTTTCCAAATTTTTTACCAAAAAACTTTGTTTTATGAGGAGTCAATAGTGAGTCAGCTTCTGATTGCGTCTGGAACCTTTTTTTTTTTTGACAAAAATCCGTATTTAAAAGTACTTTTGATGACTTGGCTTTAAAGCACTGCGTGCTTAAAACTATAGCCAAAATAAAGAATTATTACCAAAAATTAATGATATCTGTAAATTTTTTGTTGTTGATATTCAACTGAGAAGTGTTCGAATTTTTCTACCAAAAACGTCGGCTACGAGCATGCGGCGTAGCGTAATTTCATCATTTGTCGTCTCTCTCCATGGAGACTTTTCTTGGAGACGACTAGAATGAGGCGGGACTTAATAGTGCTTGTGGGAAAAAACTGTGCTATGATAGGCTATATTCCATTGTTTGTGGGATAAATTAAGATTCCTATAGATTAAAAGAAAGAAAAACGTCATCATGACGTCCAGTGGCGTATGTCGTCCATTATAAGTAGAAATACAATAAAATATGAGACACACATAAAAAAAATTATACTTAGCAACACTTATTTATTCATTTTTGCATTATATTGGTTACACGAATCAGTAATTTTAGTAAATACAGAGTGGTTATAATTAAACTTTCCCTATAAACAGCATCCTACAGCGCAAACGGGTGAGCACAGAATGTAACGAAATTTAGTATATAGACTGTACACGTGATGCGCTCACGGAATTTCGAAAAAAAAAATTAGTTCCAAAATACCCACCAGAGCAAAAAACGCGCAAAACCCTCTGGTGGACATATTGGAACTATATATATATATATATATATTTTTTTTTTTTTTTTTTTTTTCAAAATTCCGTGAGCGCATTTTGTGTATAGTCGATTTACCAAATTTCGTTGCATTCCGTTCACCCGTTTGCGCTGTAGGATGCTGTTTATAGGGGACGTTTAATTATAACCACCCTGTATATTTAATTTATTTAATCAACGAAAAAGGTGTAACTTATTCAATTTTTAAGATTTAGATATTCAACTAAAAGATGCAACTTTTAGTGAATAGTTTTTGTAATTAACGTCGAATAGTCAATTGTTATAATACATATGAAGAGCATTCTTAATTAAGAAAATAGTAAGATAAATATGCCATCTATTTGCAAAATCGGCCATTTCCAAAAAGTAAAATTTGAGAAAAAGCTGCTTTTTTGCCACAATTAGCCAAAATAAAATATTAACCAAAACTCTTTAGTTTTATAATCGTTAGGGCAGTATATTTCAAAACTCGAAATAAAGTGGAGGGGCACGTGATGGTAGGGGATTATTCAAATTTTTATTTAGGATTGGGCGACCTTTGCAACATATTTTGGAATTGGACGGTTTTGAAACAAATTAAAATTTAATTTTAGCAAAATTTAACGTGAATGTTAGATTTTTAGGATTGCAAAAACACAAAATGTTTTATACAATTAAATTTTATTATTGCTATGACCTGCTGAATCATCATAGGTATGTTATTAAATTAATAACTTTTGATTAATTAATAATAATATGTTAACTAACAAGGAAACATTCAAAAGATGTCGTCTTCAAAAAATATTGAAAAAAATATATGTGATTCTACTCTTCATAAAACACCAGGAAGTGAAAAAATTATCGGCTAAAATGAATTACAACGACCACAAAAAAATTATCAAAATTAAGCAAATTTGGCGATTTAGCGCTGTTAGGCGTTCAGTTCGCTAGTACCGAGATTGCCGTGTACGAACAGAACCGTGTTTTGTTTCTCCGCCAAGTACTCAAAATCAATATTTTTTTCACTTTCTGGTGTTTTAGGAAGAATAGAATCACTATATTTTTTTTCAATATTTTTTGAAAACGACACCTTTTGAATGTTTCCTTGTAAGATGTTTTATGTTATCAAATAATATTATGTCATTACAAAGTGATTGTACATTACCTTTGAGCTTTGGCTTTGTTCCTTTTCCACGTCGTAGGATCACTTTCCCTCTTCCTTGATTGATTACAAGACACTTCTTCTACATACTTCTCCAAAGTCGAGGGAAACACGAAATTATAATTTTAGAAACTTTGTATGCACCAAGAAAGAGCAGTTACGGGTGAGAGAAAACACGATAACACTAACCTAATCAACAAGCGTGCTACTTTATTCGGGTGGAGCAAAATTTCGATATTACAGATATAGAGATGGCCGGTTTTGAAACCTCACCAGCTATAGGATTTGACCGGTTTTGCAGCGTATCGTGATTTTAAAACGCAAATAACACAAGAATGGATCAGTTTTGGCATGGTTTCTTGTTTCTAGATTGTGAAAACGTTTACTTAGAACTGAAAAAACTGAAAAAGGGAATTTTATAAATTTAAGAAGTTAATTGCAGGTTTTGCAACTATACGACACAAATAAGCAATAAATTCAAGATATATACTATATGATGAAAGTCCGCAATATATCAATATATATATATATATATATATATATAGTATATAGATATATATTATACACATATATATGTAAATTAATGGATATAAATTCTGATTTCGCTTCCGTCTTTCAGGATTTCTATAAGGATTTTTAAACAGTTTTACAAATAACAAACTCTTAAAAAACATTCTTAGTTTTCAATACCTGCAATTGCAAACCATTTCAATACCTATATTTTCGCTGAAAGGACGCAATTACTAAGTCTCAACTGTAAAAATTCATCCCAGATATATATATATATATATATATTATTTTTTGTATAACTGGGCAGAAAAAGATCATTGATTTATTTTATTTTAATTTTGTTCGTCTCTTTGCTGATAGCACTCTAATTAAAGGAGTGCAATTAATTAACTTGCACATCAAAGTGTTAAACCAATGAAAGGTTTTTTAAAAGTTAACATGAAAACTTTTTAAAATTCCTTTCACTTGCGGACTTTCATAAATTAATATTTTCTTTGAAATATATATATATATATATATATATATATATATATATATATATATATTATTTTATTTATTTATTATTATTATTATTTTCGCTTTGTTTGTTTCAAGAAGCATTTATTTTGTCACTAGATATATTTTAAATGAAATTATTGAAACGTTGATTTTACTATTCATTTATGATTATATTTTTCGTAGCAATTTATGATTATATTTTTCATATGATTATATTTTTATGATTATATTTTTATATTTGATCATATCAGTTCATTTAGAAATCTAATCATCCCATGTTTTAAGGACCACTATTTTTGATATTAATATTTTCTTTGTATAGTTGTTATCGGTGTTTGTTGTTCAGAATTAATTAAAGAAAAGTTTATTATTAAAATTTAGTGCCATTAAAAATATAAGATATTGCGTTCAGGTTTATTAATATTTTAAGAAGCGTCATATAATTTTTTTATTTATTTATTTTTTTTTTTCCAGTAGAAATTATAATAATTTATACTGCAAAGTATAACAGTGTTACAACATGTTTATTGTTTAAAAAATATAGAAATAACATTCAGAATTTAAAATCAAATTATTTATACTTATATATATTCTAAAAAGTATTAGGTTTATACACAGTGGGTGAAAAATTACTATTTATTTATTTATTTATTTATTTATGTATTTTAGACAACTTTTCTATTTTCTAATGAATTATTGGACGAAAGAACCTTGAACATAAAACATGCGAAGCATATTCATAAACACAAGCTTTCCAGCGACTATTTAGTCTACAGTGCAATTAGGAGACCAACCACAAATTGAAGAAAATCAAAAATGCCTTAAATTACATTTTATCATTCAAAGAAACTAGTTACTTGAAATTTTAACATATGATTTCACTTGCTATTTACAATATTTGTTTGCATTTTGCGGGAATACATACAAAGAATTTTCATATAAAATATGTATATATATATATATATATATATATATATATATTAAAAAACTAACTTTTTGTAAGTTTGGTGTTCATAAAAAAAAAAAAAAATAAATAAATAAATAAATAAATAAATAAATAGATATAAACAAAACTTTACAAAACTTCCACATAATTTGACCAATGTGTAGAGAAATATTATTCGCCAATTAAAATGCATACGTTTAATTTTTGATGAAATTTAAGTATTTTTAGTAAATAATTTTTAATTGTGCATTCGAAAATGATAGCACTTTTTTATTACATCGTTTACATATTTTTATTGTAAACTAAATCAGTACAAAAACCCTTAACGGGTTAAAAGTTTGTGACGCAGCTACTTTATCGCTATAAGAGTTTGAAATATGGGTCTTAAAAATAATGATATCAAATTTTAAGTGACGCTTTGCTATTAGTTAAAATATACATAGATTTTCTTATTTGATTATTTGCTTTTTTCTTTTATTTATATTTACAATGCAAACATATTTTTAACTTCAAGATAAGACAAATATATAAAATATACTCACTGATGCTTTTTCATTTGCATTTCAATTTCAAAATAACAGTTTTAAAAGGAATGATATCAAAATTCCAGTGATGCCTCAATGTCACTTTAAAAGATTTGTTTTTAGATTCCACTAAAATTACCTTTGTTTTGTCTAATAAAGTATATTTACACATTGAAACAGTGCTTTTAATTTTCAAATATATACTGTCAAATAATCACACTTTCACTGAGTTTGAATTATAAATTGAAATTATTTATTTCAATAAATCGATTTGTCTTTTGCGTCACGCTATCCAAAACTGTAAGTAAAATTTGTGCAAATGTTTTCTTTGCATCACACTATCTCTTTGCACACATTTTGACTTAGTTGGGTACTATGATACAAAGTAACATTAACATAAATTTTACTCACAGAGAAACACGAAAGTTTGCCTACGCGATATTGGTGCATGAAAATGAGCTCGAGCCCTTTTAAAGATACTGCTTATTTTTATTTTGTTGAATAATTACCAAAAAACAGTTCACATTCTCCAGTTTTTCACTGAAACGCCAAGGATTTGCGCTTGTAATGATTTGTAAGCAACGATTATATCAAAAAAGTTATTCTGAAATGGTTATTTCAAATGACAATAATGAACAAACTATACACACCGACATTCCGTCTGATTACAAAAATAAAACGGACAAAAAACACATTTCTGATGAAAAGAGTTAAATAAATAGCGTATATTTCCGTGTATAAGCCGAGAATTTTTGGAAATTTTTCGGAAGCTGAAGTCGGGGGTCGGCTTATATACGAATACACATTTTTAGGAAAAAACGTACATTAGAAACAATGATTGAATACATATATTTTAATCTTAAAAACTATGTATAAAGTAAAATAGTGATATTAAACCTTATTTTTAAATAATTATCACATATAAAACTTTTAAATTAGCAATTTTAAATTTATTTCAAGAAACGCTCGATGTAGTCACGTGTGAAACATTTCTTTTTTTTTTTTTTTTTTTTTTTTTTTGACCTGTCGGTAACTGACATCATCGGCAGATTGCACGAACGAAGTAACTACTCTGTCTGATTCAGAAATAGTATAAGAAAAACTTGAAAAAACATGACTCCTGATCATATTTTTAATTTATACAATTAAATCATATCTGTTTAAAATGTTTCTAGGCTTACACTAGCAAAAGAAGTGGCAAATCTTCGTTTTTTTATATAGAAGTTTTTTTTTTTTTTTTTTAAGATTGCCTTGAGGTACTGATAAAAATACTCAAAAGTAGAAACCAGGGTTGGCAAGTTTCTTCCAAGGCGGAAAAAACCATGGAAAAAACCGGCCGGAAGAAATAGGTTTCTTCCAAGTGGAAGAAATGGAAGAAACTGTTTTTCTTAAAAATTTATCCTATGAATTGCAGGTTTGTAAGATACAATGGATGCATTGATCTTATAAACTTCTTTAAGTAACTTTAAATATACCTATACAAATTTAATAGCATATTTAGTTAATAATTATGAGTTTTTAATCAAAATGAGCTAATGAGCCTCAGTATCTGATGATCACGTTCCAAAATACTCAAAATCCAGTAAAAAAATCAATTTCAATTTAAACAGTATAAAGTTTTATAATTTAGACAATTTTATTTCTTTAACAGGTAATAAATAATAATTTGGATCACTTGCTTATACTTTCTGATAAAACAGCTCTTAACGTAATCCAGTTAATTAAAAGAACCAGTATGCAATAATTACTACTGTATTACAAAATGTCATCAAAAAATTTATTTTCATTATAGTCACATACAGTGCAGTCAACTCCCTCTAATCTGCAGATTTATAATCTGCAAATTCTTCTAATCCGTAATTGATTTTTTAATTTAAAAGAAATTTACATCTCATATTTAAAAAAAATCACATTTCTCACATTTTTATTTTTTATTACCATGTTTTTATTAACTTCGATTCTTGTTTGTTTGTATGGTACAAATCTTGCAATCTATTTTTAACTAATTTCCTTACTAGCTAGACATTTGAAACTTTCACAGTAACTCAGAACCCGGTGACAACACAATATTTCGAAGTCAGATTTTCAAATAGTTTTCTTTTAATTAATTAAAATATGAAAATAATAAGCTCTTAATAGCAATAAAATAGTCATTAAAAAATTAGCTATAATTTTTTGCCAAAAAAACAAAACAAAATTACGAGTTCATTTTCCTTCGACATAAAAATAAATACATTTAATTCAACGTGAATGGGAAAAAATTAAAAAATGTTAAATTATGCATTTCACAAAAATTGACGTCATTATCAATTTTAAAATTTTATACATAGTGATAAGTGCCAATGTACGATCCTAATATACGTTGTTCTAAAAGGAGTAATATTTTATTTATAAAACCAACTTTTTTTTTTTTTTCACTAGTATTATTATTTCACTGAACTGATTCCGCGTGCTTAAATATTGCTTAAATATTATTTTTTAGCCTCTCGTATTTTATTAATGACTCATCAGAAAATTTAAAAACATGGTATATAAAAAGCTTTTTTTTTTAAATCTTATAATTATTTTTTATCAAACTTTTAGCATAATCCTTACTCTGAAACACAAATGGGGAAAGTGGGAGGAGTAACATTCTTATATTTATTATCCTGCAATTCATACAGACTAGTGCTGAAAATAAACCACTATAACATGAATGTTTAACAAAATTAATCAGCGATGAATATTATTTCCAGACTTTCAAAAATATTTTGTTTAGTATTTTTTTAAATATGTTTGTTTACATTTTATAGGTACCTATTATTTGAATATGCTTAAATTATTTACCATCATATATGAATGTGATAGATTAGTTTATTAATATTGAAGAAATATTTATTCTAAAATTTAATAAAAATCCTCTTTCCGTTTTGATGTCTATTTAATTAATAATAACTGACTTTGTATCTGCAAAAGAAAACTGTAAACAAAGGCAGTTATCTCTAATTTGCAAATTCCTATTATCTGCACAACCTCTGGACAAAACTTTTGAGAGTTAGAGGGAATTGACTGCAAAATAAAAAGTTTTTTCGTAGTTCAATACTGCACTTTATTTTTCAACTTAAAATAGATAAATACAAACTATAGATTTTTTTCTTTTTCTTTTTTTTTTTTTTTTTTTTTTTTTTAAATCCTAGAGAGCTTGCAGGACAGTTTAAAAGTAGGTATCTTACTCATTGATACAGTTCATTGGGTATCCTTAAAATTGTATACTACCAAAAAAAAAAAAAAAAAAAAAAAAAAAAAAAAAAAAGTGCAAATATTATGGCTAAAAATTCCATAATTATTATCACTTGTATTGTTTGAACATATAATAACATTATGAGATAGTATCTATGCAAAAAGTTCTAAAAATATTAGCATTAAAAAGTAAAAACCCATCACCTGTATATATTTAGTGTTTGTTATCAAATAACTTATTTTTCTAAAGATATTTTAAATATTAATTGAATTATAGTTTAGATTTGGCATTATAGTTATACTTTGAGTTTATATAGTTCATAAATTTTAATTTTGAACATCTGTTTTGTCTTTTGGTTGGTTTCTTCCATTTCTTCTAGTTTTTTCCACTGTCCTGGAAGAAACTAGTTTCTATAAAGTTTCTACTAGTTTCTAGCTCGAATAATTTTGCAGCCGACTGTACAAAATAATTTAGATACGTCATTAAAAAAAAATGATGCAATCGGTCTTAACGGCTTATTTATGTAAACATCCAGCGGCTGCATCATCGACGTTAGGGTTAGGCCTCCTGGTATTACGGCAAGGCAACCATCGTTTTCAGCTGCCGGGACTTCTGTGTGCGAGTGCGTCTGTGCTAGCCTCCCTTCTGATAGGGTTGCCAGAGTTAAAATTATCGCCATTGGCGAACACACTGCGATCGTTTTACGTCATGGCTAAGCAAGGTAAGGAATTCTATTGGATAAGCATGCATTTCGTGCAATTTCATTGGACAGATTATCCTGAAAGTTGTATAGATTGGCAATATACTCGAACTTTAAAAGAGTATTTTTTCAATTCGGCTTGTACACGGGTTGGCAATTTTGGGCAAATTTCTGCAGGGAAAAACATACTCTTGGCTTATATTCGGAAATATACAGTAAATAGGTAAATAAAGAAGCTTAACGTTTCAAATAAAAAGATTTTCACAGAATATTGTTTGACAGAGTTTTTTTTTTTCTTCTTTTTTTCTTTAATGAATCTTTGCATTTTATGTTATTAGATATTTTCATCTTTTTCAAATCTCAAATACAATACACTATAATGATTTTAATTATAGATGATTATGAGACATGATGATATACGACACACTTTTAATATACCGTAAAATTCCGATAGTAACCCCACTCCCGATTATAACACCTCCTCTGAAATTTGGCATACTTTACTTTTTCGGAAAATTCTGTTTATAACCCCCCCTCCCTTACCTATGGCGGCTAAGTTCGCCACTCTTTCGTTATTCCCATGAGCGTTGCAAACATACTTTTTTTTTTAATTCTGAAGTCTTATATGTTTATTTAGAAACTTTAATTTGCATATAACGCATCCAAGTGCTACTTTTACTCATCTTTTTAAAGTAAAATAACTCCAAATGAAAAAATGTGGTGTTGTTTACATTCTTTAAACTCCAAAACGTTAACTGTTATCCGCAGGCGGCCGTGGCTTTCACAATCTTGCTTATGCAACTCTGTTTTTACGATCACAACTCTTTTCTAAATTTTAAATTCTCTTTTTAATTTTAAAACGGTAAACAGCGTAATAACTCCGTAATAGTACTTGCATATGTAACTTTAATAGTTATTGTTCACCCTGTTTTATTCTTTCATATTAGTTAATAACAGTGCAATTAACTGTTTTTTTAACTGCTAGCGAATTCTAGACTGCTCAATTAATTCTATGAGACTGCTTCGCTTCGTTATCGCAATTTGTTTATCACATGTTTGTTTTTGTTTCTGTTATTCCGAATACTTTCTTTTTTGCTAAAATACAAATTTAAACTGATTAATATAATTTTTTTATTAATAATAAACTTTAATAAATAATAATGAGTATTATTATATTGTTAATACAATTTAGTAACCATTAATATATATTATAATATGAATAAAATTAATAATACTTCTAAAAAAGATTGTGAAACTTCTGATTATAACCTTCCCCTTCCGAAATCGTCGTACTTTTCCGGAAACTTCCGAATATAACCCCTCACCCAGTTTTGACAAATTTCCCCTTGAAAAAAAAAAAAAAGAGGGGGGTTACTATAGGAAATTTACGATATATAATTTTAGGCATATTTGTAAAAGCATTTCAAATAGTTGGGAAAAATAAAAAACACAAAATGCGTAAAAAATAAAAAAAAAATTGACAACCCTAATTTATGGCGAGTAAAAAAAAAAAAAAAATCTGGAGTGACTCCACTCGACTTTCCGAACATTGAGTAACTAACAGTTTTGTAGATAAAATAAAGAAAGAGGAGTTGCTAAACAAACAAAAGAGAGAAAACCATAATAGAGTGTTTGAGTATTTTTCTCCATATATCACACGAGGTTTTATTTAACGCTACTGAACTTTGAGCCCATAGATCATAATGATAAAGAATTTTTCGTTGTGTCCCTGTAAAAATCTATAAATGCTAGATTCACAAAAATGCTTATAGTTAGTGCAACAGTGATTTATAATATTCATACAAATTTTCAGCTCAATTGAATAAGGCGTTTAGATGCTATCGCACTTTTAAAAATTTGGTCTCATAGGCCATAATGATAAAGAATTTTTCTTTGTGTCCCTGTAAAAATATTGTAAGTGCTAGATTCACCAAAATCTATACAGTTGGTGCAAATGCGACCTATAACATGTGTACAAATTTTTTGCTCAGATTAATATGGCGTTTAGACGCTATCACACTTTTAAAAATTTGGCCCCATAGGCCATAATGATAAAGAATTTTTCTTTGTGTCCCTGTAAAAAAACTATAAGTGCTAGATTCTCCAAAATCTATACAGATTGAGTATTTGTGACCTATAATATGTGTATAAAGTTTTTGCTCAATTGAATAAGGCGTTTAGATGCTATCGCACTTTTAAGATTTTGGTCCCATAGGCCATAATGATAAAGAATTTTTCTTTGTGTCCCTGTAAAAAAACTATAAGTGCTAGATTCACCAAAATCTATAGGGTTCGTACTATGGTGACTTACAATATACGTACCAACTTTCAGCTTATTCGAACAAAGCGTTTAGACGCTAGCGTGTTCACTCACAGACATACACACATACATACACACATACACACATACACACACACATACATACATCATCTCAAAAATAGTGGAAACGGACTCAGGGGACCTCGAAACGTATAGAAACATCAAAATCTCCAATTCGGATTTTTGACATGATTACAATACTTTCCTCACTATAGTGTTCGGAAAGTAAAAATTTTTTTGACGAGTGTAATCAGAGTTGAAATTTCATGCCCCGATCTAGAGATACAATAAAAGTGTATTTTTAAGCATAAAAATTTGTTTCTTTTGTTGTTAAATTGATCTGCAAAGTTTTAAACAATCTTACAACTTTTCATATCCACTGTATGTTTTTATATTCACTGTATGCTTTTAATATCCACTGTATGTTTTTATATTCACTGTATGTTTTTCATATTTACTGTATGTATGTAAACTGTATGTTTTTTGCTTTTCTGTTTTTCTAAAAAAAAAACTTCATTAAATTATAATTATTTCTAGTAGTAGAATTTTCTTTGCAGCAAAGTAAAACTTGTCTATGATCCTGAAATGCCAGACCAAGTTTGGTATTGCAAAAAGTATTAACAATTCATAAAACATGTAAAATTTGCATTCAATCGCATTTCAATTACATTTTTGTTGCAGACGGAAAATGATTAGAAATCCCAACGCTTTTGTGAGGCGTTTGTTTGCCGATTGTTAGGGGGGATTTGTAAAAATGTAATCAAAGTGGTTGTAATTAAACTTTAAACTGGAAACATGTGAATAGATCACCACTAAATGTAAATATATATATATTATGTTTTTTATTGCAATGATAAATCACCAACATATTTTTACATGCCTGCTATTAGATGGAAATAATCATTTCAACTTTTCACTTCAAAACAGAACATATTAACCACTTCACCGGCCACTGTAGTATGTGGAAGGCTACGTTTCTCCCGAGTTATCTCGGGATGGCCAGTGAAGTGGTTAAACATTCAGCCACCATTATTTCAACAAGTATACAACAATTTCCCTTGATCCACTCCCACTTTTCACCTGACACTAGGCAACAATGTGTGAATGAAACAAGGCTGGCAAGTTTCTGCCAGGGCAGTTAAAACCACTCGTTATAACTAGTTAAAACTGGCATCGCAGAAACTTAAGAAATGATACAAATAAGAATTTTAATCTATAATAATCCATAAAATTTACATAAGTATTCAGTATGTAAGTAATTAATCAGAAGTTTTTAAAATGAACATACCAAGAACTATGTTTGATTAATATATATACCATATATATATATAGTTGTTTCAATGCTAAAGAATAACTTTCTTAACCAGATATTTTTATATGGTTATCCTGTACTAAACATTTTTAATTCACTAATGTTATTCAATGTTGTCTAATTTCTATTTAAAAGTATTTTTTTTTAAGTTAAATTTACAAAAAAATTATAATATTTTGACACATTAGACGATATAAACTTATGCAAGAAATTAAAACTATCCACTCATACAAATAAAAATGATTCCTGTAAAAAATACATAAGTAAATAATTGAAGCAAAAAAAAAAAAAAAAAAAAATTACATAAAGAAATGAATTTTAATGAAATACTATAATCCTTATTTTATGTTATTTACAGAATAAATTTGTCATTCACATGTTATTTTTCTCCCGAAGTATTCTATGGCATATAACTAACTTTGCAAATATGCTAATCTATCTAAACCAAAATACTTCTTAATTTATTCTGAGTGAAAGAAAATTTGGAAAATATTTTTTCAATACCAGCATTACTGAAAATTACATGTTTTTATAGAACATGTGATTGTTAATATAATTTATAAATTGATTTCTTATTACAAGAGTAAAATACAACCAGTATGTATGTACAACCATTAGCGTGTTTTTATATTCCCTATTCATTGTTTAATATAAAACATTAAAAGCAATTTCCTACTTTTTTTTTATAACTACAAAATTCAAATTAATCTAAATTGTGTACATAAAACCATAATTTAATAGCATGTCAGAAAAATAAGAATATTTGTGCAAAAAAAAAAAAATCAACTTTTATGATAATACAGTGGAACCTGTCTAAAGTGACCACCCTAGGGACCGGCTAAAATGGTCACTATACGAAGGTGGTCACTTTATAAAGTCTCTTTAAAATTGGAAAATGGTCACTTTAGTCAGGAAAATGGTCACTTTAGTCAGGTGGTCACTTTACCAAGGTGGTCACTTTTACAGGTTCCACTGTATATATTTTAAATCAAAATATTCACTGTACTTTATTTACTAATGCAAATGTAAACAAACATGTAGCTTTAGCATAAAGCAATTTGTTATGTTTATATTTTCAAAATCAGAATGAGGAACAGCTATACGATAAAATAAGCCACCCATTACTGTTGCCAATGTACAGCTTACCAGATGAGTCAATAGTGCGAACTGATACTCAGAATCATTACGAAACATCAAAAATACATTTTAAGAAAATAAATTATTTCACTCTGGTGTTTGTTTTGAAATTCACTGAAATAAATTAAGCATATTTTTAAAATTAATAAAGCAAACAGTCAAAACATTAATAGAAATTTGAACTACTTCACTTAAAAAAAAAAAAAAAAAAAAAAAAAATCAGAGGGCTTTCAAAGCTTTCTCATGAATTTGAAAATGCATGAAGATATGTACAGAAGCAATCACAAAATACTAAAAAATAAATAAAATCACTGGATGCAGCTTATTCGTCGTGCATGAATCTGAAAATGCATGAAAATCAGGGGTCGAAATTTGAATTAGTAAGTTGTGAGACAAAAGGCAACTAATATTATTTTCTTAGTTGCAATTATGTTGTACTAAGGTGCCATTTCGAAATTGTCATTTACACATAGAAACTCATAAACGTTATACATAAACAGAAATTAATTAAAATGCTGATACATTATCTAGTTATTTTTTTCCATTTTAAAAATATGTTAGTGCAAATATTTTTACAAGAAAGCTAGGAATTTAATTCTACTACTTCGTTGCTAGTGCCTTTATTTTCATCACACATTATAACTGCACACTGAAGGGGGAAAAAGAATGTTAGGCGTCAAAGGGATGATTAAGTATAAAATTATGGTCATCAAAATGAAATATTTATTTGCAAAATACAACTAACTACCACTAATTTCAAGCCCTGATGAAAATCTGTGCTGCAGCGGTCAGTATTCTAATATAAAAACTAAAAAATAACATCACTGGAAACCCCTAATTCATAGTGCACAAATCAGAAAATGCATAAAAATCTGTACCGAAGCGGTTAGTATCCCAATATTAAAACCAAAAAAACATCATTGGATACCCCTAAATTGATCGGACAAGGATCGGAAAATGCATGAAAATCTGTACTGCATCACTACCATGAACAATTTTCCCCCCTAAATAATTCCATTAATTTAATAATAATAAAATACACTCAAAAATTAATTTTTAAATTTCAAAAATGCATTTAAAAAAATCATTCACCTTAGTTGCATTACAATAAACATATATGAGTGGCTGACGCATGAAGAAAAACAAAATTCCGAGACAGTTAAACGAAGTTCCGATACAAAAAGGTTACTATTAAAAAGTGTCGATACTGAGAATGCTCATTGCTCAGTAAAATCAATGAATAAATCAAAAATTAGTTACCATAGTAATAATAAAATTCTTAATTTAGTTTTAAGAAAATGACTTTCCAATTCAAAATTTATAGGAAGAGATTTACGAAAAAATACCGTAAGATTATGTAATGGAATATTATCCATCTAAATACTTTATATATTTTACCAAAGTGGCTAATCGGACCGTCGGTGCGATTAGTGTACAGGCTATTTAGACCATCTTTTCCAAGGAGAATAAATTAGCACTGATAAAGGAGTAAAATTTAGAAATAATATAATGTGTCTCGTCCCCGTGCATGAAAAATTATCTTGTTTACTTTTTTTTTTTTTTTTTTTTTTTTTTGAGTGCGGGAGTGGGGTAGAGATTAATTATTTTCACAGAGATTTTGTACTCTAAATGAGGCTAAAATTCTTCATAAAAGGACAATAACTCAAAATTAATTTTTATAAAGCAAAAATGAAAATAATAAAGACTTCGAAAATTGAACAATAAAAACAAAAAATGCAACATGAAAACAGACCTTAGTAAATGAGTATTTTCAATCTTCGAAAAAACCTTCGCAATATGTTTGTTTATGAATATGTATAAATAAATCTTCATATTCAACTACATTGATGTTATTTGTTTTCTTATTTGTTTTCTGTCTTTCCTTTTTTTTTTTTTTTTTTTTTTTTTTTTTTTAACAATTAAACCGTTCCAATATAATTCAATGCTAACTAAACTCAATTTTCTATACAAATATAATGTATGATTTTTCTGAAAATGACTTTTGTACTTATTTATTTATAATGTTGACAGCAATGTTGAAATAAACATGGATTGTAGATCAATCGCATTATACACTTTTAAAATGTTAAAAGTTTGAATTTGCAGTTGAAACAAGCAAAATAATTAGTATAGGTTTCCCACTAAATTTCAAAAATAAAATTCCCTGACTTTTCCAGGTCTATTTTTAGAAAATTCCAGTTACAAAATTTGGTTCGTGACATAAAAGATAGCTCACGGTATAAAACAAAACATAGCTCGCAACATAAATGACAACATAGTAACGTGACTTGTGATATAAATTGAATGTTTAAAATGCATTTTCTAGGTTTATATCATCATTTTCCCAGGTTTTTGAGCAATATTTACAATTTTTCCTCACCTTTCTCAGTAATTTCAAATTCCCTGAATTTTCCAGGTTTTCCCTGACCCATGGGAACCCTGTTAGTATATTAAAGAGAAAATTCAAGATCAAACAAGCAAAATCATTATTATGACCAGTGCAACAAGGAAGCGGTCTGAATAGCCTTCACACTAATCGCACCGATGGTCCTAATAGCAACGGCCATATTACATTTTGTCTCTAGATTACTGTATTTGTCGTAAATTCGAAATTTTTTTTTCTTTGTATGAAATGAAGATGCAAATTTTACATGTTTTGTGAATTGTTAATACTTTTTGCGATACCAAACTTGGTCTGGCATTTCTGGATTATGGACAAGTTTTACTTTGCTGCAAAGAAAATTCTACTACTAGGAATAATCATAATTTCACAGAGCTGCCAACCTAATCGGGCAAATTGTTAACGCCCATTGAAAAACGCCCCTTTTTCTACACCACTTAATTTTTAGAATAATTCTCTTCAAATGTATCTATGATGAATTAAGTAGAAAAATACTCTAAAAATTAAGTGGTGTAGAAAAAGGGGCGGTACTAACAATTTGCCGGATTAGGTTGGCAGCTCTGATTTCATGACCTTTTTTTTAAAGAAAAACAGAAAAGCAAAAAACATACAGTTTACATACATACATGCAGTGAATATAAAAAACATACAGTGAATATAAAAAGTTATAAGATTGTTTAAAACTTTGCAGATCAATTTAACAACAAAAGAAACAAATGTTTATGCTTAAAAGAAACAAATGTTTAAAAGAAACAAATGTTTATGCTTAAAAATACACTTTTATTGTATCTCTAGATTACTATATTGTATAGTCTTAATTTATGCAAAATTTGCAACTACAAATTAATTTTATGAATTGCTATTATTCCTAGTGATACCAGACGTGGTTCGGCCTTCATGGTTTGAGTGTGTTTGTGTTTGGGATTAAGGCCGATTGACTTTATTTTTCTGCGGATAGATTCAGAAAATTCTGCTAATGCTTTATTACTATTATTTTTATCATGCTGAAAAAAAAAAAAAAAAAAAAAAAAAAAAAAAAAAAAAACTGAGAAGCTAAATGTACAAAGTTCTTACCTGAAATATAATTTAAGTAACTTTAATCCAAATGTATAACAAAACAAACTAATTAGCGATAGCGTAGCCACAGAGTGAGCGTAGCGTTGTTAGTAGTGTTGCCAATCAGAAATTTGCTTTTTACATTTTATTGGCGGATGAATACATTGAAATATTTTCTCCTTAAAAAATTTTAACTTTATTATCAACAATTATGAAATAGAAGCACCATAATTATAAAATAGTTCCCTATTTAAAATATTATCAAAATAATTTTTTCACGAAATGCGAAATTTTAAAATCTAAAATATTTTCTTCATAACAGAACAGAAAAAAATATTTAAGTGAAATTTAATTTAGTACATATATAATAGATATTTTAAACAAAGAATGGAGTTTCTTTTTTGCATTTAATAAAAAAAAGCTAAATATTTTATTGACAGCATTCAGATTGAACCAACCAACCAACTACAAGACCAAATCGAATAACATCTATTTAGAATTCTGAGAAATAGCAGAAGATTCCTATGTATCGCGTAGTAAAAATAGTTCGATTTTCAAACTGAGTTATAAAAAAACAAGAGTTTTCCTAGGGAAAAGTGAGATGTCAGGCACATCAGATAAAAGCAATTAATATCATATATAAATTAAACAACAATCGCTCGAGCCATATTCGAGAAAAATTGTACAACGTATAGTCCGTCCATTTATAACTTAAATGAGCCAATTCATATCTCGAAATATATTGCACGCAGAAATTTAGCGATTTCAGGGTAGGATCAGACAGAAGGGGAAAGACTATTTTGAAAATATCAGAACATAACCTCCCATATTTCCTGAGATATTACAGTCGGCTGCAAAATTATTCGAGCACTAGCCAATAATTCCTATATTTAAAAAGTACACTTAAGACTGTTTTGCTAAGTAAATCCTTGTCGAATCATGTTCTTAGACTGATTAAGAACATGTCTCGACAAGGATTTATTTAACAAAGCTGTATTAAGTGTACTTTTTTTTGGCAAGGATTATTGCTAGTGCTCGAATAGTTTTGAAACCGACTGTAAGTGTCGGCTTTCAGCGGTTTCTTTGATCTTTAAATAGCTGTATATATAAGTGTCGCAGTTTTCGTTCGTTTTTCCGTTTCCGCTGAGTGTCGTGGCGTTCGTTTGTTTTTGCGCTTGCGTCACTTGAGACTCTGTCGAGTCTCTTGATATACAGGGTGATCAGTTTAAAAGAGTACCCGTTGGTTTTTCTTATTACCCTTAAATCTGACGGAAGTGGCAACTATTCTCACACTGAAGTATAATTGTTTGAACCTCGTTTAAGTGTGGGAGACAATTTCAACACTGTTGGATTGTCACAACTTTATTTGTGAGGTAAAACAGAAATGGAGACGCACAGTGTTACTTAATCCTGTGATAATTTTATTTTTGAAAAACATAATTTAATTCAAATTTTTTACATTATCATTCCTTACAGAAAATGTTGAAAATGTTCGCCACCATTTTGAATGCAAACATGAGCACGTCGAACCAAGTTTTTTGATATACTTTGCAATATTGTTGGTGTTATTGACGAAATTTCTTCAGTTATCTGTTTTAATTCATCGATGTTTCTCTGGAAAACCCTACGAAATGTTAATGCCAAAATGATAATAATAATGTAAATGTAATGTAGGAATGATTATGTAAAAATTTTGAATTAAATTAATTTTCATAAATTAACCCTTTCATTCCCCGTGATGCCAATTGGAATCATAACATTTCAGATTTACTTTCTTGCCATCTAACACTCCAGGTGATTCAAAATGAACAAAATTAAAATCTATATACATTTTTCCATCGAAAATATATATTTTTCAGATGGTTTCACAATCCTTTCTGATAAATGAAAGTATATTTTATTCTATTTTAATAATAATATCGAAATCAATTTCCTGTTTTAGGCAATTTAAGTAAATTAACTGTTTGAAATATTTTTTATTTTATTTTTCAATGTTCATAATTTGCATTTTAATTAATTGCAATATGTATTTCATCTAAATTTTGATACTTTTATTTATTCAAGAGATATGATTTTAAATGGTATCTGGTTATATTAAACATAAATAAAAATTTCTCAGTTGCTTTGTTAGGTATATTAATTGGTTCTCTGCTATTAGTCCTGTTTTAAAAAAATATTTATATATATTACCTTTGAAATAAATTTATGATTAAATATAAGATTTATTGTTTAATGGATGGAAAAAAGTTGGGAATGAAAGGGTTAAAGTATCACAGGACTAAATACCATTGTGCGTCTTCATTTCTGTTTTACCTCACAAATAAAGTTGTAACAGTCCAACAGTGTTGGAAATTGTCTCCCACACTTAAACAAGGTTCAAACAATTATACTTCAGTGTTAGAATAGTTGCCACATCCGTCATATTTAAGGGTAATAAGAAAAATCAAACGGGTACTCTATTAAATTGATCACCCTGTATACGGCAATTTATGTTAAAAGTTCATTTGAATTAGTTAAAAATTAAGAAAGTTCTCAAAATTTTATGTTTCATAGTTGCCGACTTTTACGCTTTGAGTATACCAGAAATTTTTAACAGAAATATTTTATGTTTTTTTTTAACAATTTTCATTTATTAAATAAAATAAAAAAGTCTGTTCAATTAAAGTTGTATTGAAAAAGCGTAAATGTTGGCAATTATGGCATTTTTCATAAATATGATTTTTTAATGTGTGGGTGCAGTAACTGGATCTTTAATTTAAATATATGATAAAAACTCTTTTGGAATTGTAACTCTAACATAATTTTGTTTATTTACTAATATTTGTGAGTTTGTAATGTTTGTCAGTTAAGGGGTTTCCATAAAAATGAGTTTTCTCAATGTGGCTGAAACACTTGGATTTCCAAATTAGATACTTGACATGTGGAAAACCCATTATGAAATTGTAGCTTTAGAAAATATCTAAAATCTAACACATTCTTTTGACCATAAGTTGTGTAATTTTTACTCTATTCTAATGAACTTTTGACTTGTGTTACTTTATATATTTAGTTTTCAAACTATGAAATAGAAACAAAATGTTCTGTCGTTTGCGCATGCGTAATAAAACATTATTTGTTAATACGTGTATTTTAAGATTCAGAATAGTGCTTCTTTAATTTTCTCGCTCGCTCTCTCTCTCTGCCAGTTTGATAAAATTTTGTTGATTTCATTCTTGTTATAAGCAAAAAAACTTGCTAAAAAATCAATAATGTTAGAAATATACATATATATCTTTTTAAATATCGTTGTATTCATACAAAAAAAAAAAAAAAGCATACAGTACTTGCAAATAGTAAGTGAAATAATATCTCAAAGTTACCAAACATTTTGTAACATCTTATGATATACACGTAATCCAAAGTTTATTTGATTTTCTTTAATTTGTGTTGGTCCCCTTATTTCACTCGCGTCTAAATCGTTACTGAATTAAATGAGTTTATGAAGGTTCTTTGCATGCCTGAAGTTCGAGGTCATTTCATCCAGTATTTTTTTTTTTTTTTTTAAGAAAATAGAAATAACGTGAAAATAAATAAATGCCAAATAATTTGATCACCCGCTGTACTATTTAGAGAGATTCTTTCTAATACGATAGAAAGAAATCAAAATAAAATTATATTTCATTTATCAGTTCCGAAATACTAAAAGGACATATTATATAACTTTATTCTGCCTTAATCGCTATAAGCATCATTCATTTATACAATCATTTGTCATGCTTCATACACATAATTTAGACCCTTTTTCAATTCAATAATTCTTTCTATAGTATTTAAAAATTATTTTATTTGAGTTTTATCGCCATTTCAAAAATAACATAAACATTAATAATTTCTAAAATATTATTTCATTCTAATTCATAAAATGAAATGGTATTCATTTTCAACTCCTGCTAACATTGTTTAAGTATTTTATCAACAATACTTTTAATATAACCGAATGTATCGAATTGATATATAAAGAAACGAATATTAAGAACAAGAATTTACAGTTATTACAGGAGTTGTAGTACAATTTCAGAACAAGAATTACATATATTTTAAGTATATCAGAATATCTAATTAAATATAAAGCTAAAGTAATAATTTCGGTTTTAATCTTTTGGATGAACAGCAAATGGAATAAATATTCTTCAATAACCATATGTTTCTCGTATTTTAACATAAGAAACTCGTTTGTTTGACAACATCTCTAAAAATGACAAGTGAGAAATATTAATGCGGTTGCACCATCTGTTCTCTTTAGGAATAAATATGAGGGAAAACAGTGAAAAATAAGGGTTTATTTACATATTGAGATCCAAAGTTAAAATTATCATAACGTCTTCTTCATTTAAATATTTTCGCTGATTTGGTTTGTTTGCTCAATAACAAACAGAAAGATATTCTTAGAAATTTTAGAAATCTAAGTACAGCGTAAATATAATGGAATAAAATATCGTCGGTGATAAATCTTAAAACGTGAATTAATAAAAGTTTTAATTTATGTCCATCATTACAAAGTTTTAATTTTAAACAAAACAGAAATCAAAATTAATCTCAATATTGTTGTTATAATGACATTTGCGAAATTTATTTTTCCTTAATGTGATTTCATAGAAAATAAAGCGATAATTTAAAATAATTCTCACTTATAGCGATAAATGCAAAATTAGATAGGTAAAATATAATAAATTAATTATAAGAAAAAGGAACAAAATAGCAAAGTACAAATACAATAAACCTAAAGAGCTTGAACAACCAATTAAAATCAAATAATACATTTTTTTTTCAAAAATATAAGCTTTAAAAAATCATAGATTTTTCTAAAAATATAAGTCAAATGTGTAGCTTATTTTCATGGAACAATGCAAAAATGGACTGACTTTCTTACTTAAGGGCCCTCTTCACTCACCGCCGCCGGAAGCCGAAGCTAATGTTATTCTATGGGGAATTTTTCTTTACAAATAACTTATTAACTAATACATATTTTTAAATTCTGTTTTCACATTCTGAAAATTCCCAGCTGTTAAATTGACGGACCTTTTTAAAAAAAAAATATTTTTTTAATTTTATATATTTTATTTTGAAGCTCCAAAATACGAATTTTCAATATGTGAATTTTTTTTCATTTTGCAATTTCAAAATAAAATATTAAAAATTGAAAAAATACATTTTTAAAAAAGGTCCGTCAATTTAACAAATGGCAGTTTTCTGAATGTGAAAACAGAATTTAAAAATATGTATTAGATAATAAGTTATTTGTAAAGAAAATTTCCCCATACAATAACATTGGCTCGGGCTTTCGGCGACGGTTAAGTGAAGAGGTCCGTTAACAGGCTTTAAATTGCAATGTATTTCACAAACTCAAGAACAGCAGACTTCTTATATGGGTCGTTCATTGTAAAAGTGAATTATCTCCTTGGAAATTGGTTTTGAAATAACGAGCTTTTTTTCAAATTTATGCGTTGAAAAAAAAGGTCAAGATTCAGTAAGCGTTTAGTCAATTTTTGGTGTTTAATACAAATCAGAGTTATAAGAATTTATAAATTATAAGAAAAACAATTCGAAGTCACTTAGAAACTTCATTTTTATAATGAATATATAGAAGTTTTAGTTTTCTGAGAAAAACATGTAATGCCATTTGTGGGTCTTTAATATAATTATTGGAGTTTTCCTTTTTTATAATGAAAAGTGTGATAAAATGTGATACAATTAAGCAAATATATATATATATATATATATATTTAAAAAATATGGAGTTACACCACTTTTACAATGAACCGTTCATATATTAAAACAAAATTCTGATATTTTTAAGTCTAAATGGAAGAATGCGTAAAATGGCATGCGTAAAAACCTTTTGGCCATTTCTGAGCTATCATATTTTTTTCATTATACTAATGGTAAATACGAACAAACTACTTCATTCGTTGGAACAAACAAGAAAAAAAAAAAAAAAAGGAAGAAGAGAAAAGAAAAAGAAAATGAAAGAAAAGAAAAAAAGAGATTTTTTTTTTTTTTTTTTTTTTTTTGGCATTTTACAAATTGGCTCATCTGTGGCATTTAGTAACGAATATTTTGACAGTTATGCTGCCGTTTATATCATATTTCACACATTCTATTTTGATACGTCATTCTTCAGTGGTCGAAAAATATAAAAACTCGAAATTTTATTTCCCACCTTATTTTTAAGAAATTAACAAAATATATCTCGGTTGTCACAATTTCTGTCAAAAATTTAGGCAAAATGCGAGGAGACTACAAATTTTGAAATCTATGAAATTTTCCTGCAAATGAAAGCTAAAGCATTCATAAAAAGTGGACATAAAATGTCTTGTTTGCAACTCAGGGAAAGTACAACTAAGTAAAATAATAATAATAATAATAATAATAAGTAAATAAATAAACCCAATAACCGCGACTTAATATTACGGTAAACTTGTCTAACATAAAATATTTTCTTTTCCAAAAATTATGTATAAAATATTTTTAAAAATGTTCCATATTTTTCCCTAGAAATGAGAATTACAGATGTACACGCAAATCTCTCGAAGCCCGCACAAAATTTATTGTGTTTACTTCAAAAACTTTGCTATTGTTGCTTTCAAAACTGTTTTCGAAGGCAACGGGGCTTATCCTCATTTTGGCGTATTAATTGGGACCTCCCGGCAAGGTGGAAGAAGCCAGGCTTGCATTCTAGTCTCCGGATTCTAAAAGTAGTTTTAGCCATTAAATTAATTGTAACAGAGGTGAAAATCTTGAAAAAAGGCAGTCAAAAACAGTGATAGCATGCTATAAAATTCTCTTTTGAACAAAAACGACTTGATGTAGTGCCTCCTGCAATACTTATAGATTAAAGTATTGCACTATGGTTTAAAGTATTGCACTTTGAGATTAAAGTAAGGATCGAAAGCATACACTTTCGATCCTTATAAGTATCTTCAGAAAATCTTTTTAAAAAATCTATATTATAAAGTAGAGCTAGGAGATCGCGCGGTGGGAAAGATTTTGCACTTAGGGATCAGAGGGAAGGATTGGATTAGTGTGCGAGCGCTGCTACTCCAGGTAGTTGTACAACAGTTATAGTGGAGTGCTGACTTGAAAGTCTGTATGTTGATTGTTTCGATCGTATAGGATAAAACGAGGTTATTTTGTCTTGCTTTCAAAAATAAATGCTTAAATTTTCATAACATTGCCTAGGAATTTCTGTAGAATGGAACTAGTACAAAATATTTTTAATTAGATTATTTCTTATAAGCTGTTAATCTAGACTAACAGTACGAACAACAACAGTTCTCTATAAAAGCGAATAATTATTGAATAAAAGCCTGCGCAATCTCTCCTACCAAAAGGGGAAAGTTTACGCATTTGTTACATAAGAGAGATTGCGCATTGATTCTATTAAATTCTATAATAGGAGAGATTGCACAGATTATTGGTAATGGCAAGACAATGAGGATGAGTTTGTTGAATGTTTGGAACTGTATTCAGGCGTACCAACGATCGACATAAGCCACACTTCTAGTAGTATTTACCTCTTCAGTGCCAATATTAGCCTATATGAAAGTTATCGCATATTATTTAATGTTATTGTATATGTATTTAGTTTTGCTATATTTTCGTGCTCAAGTTTTGTACAACTGTCGGTTGCTTAAGCAGAAACAAAAAAACTGAATGCAAACAAAAAAATATCAGCTTTCTCAAATTCCTTTTTAAGGACTGCAATCGCCTAAATTTCAAGAAATAAAATAAATTAAATTCACGTAAAGATTTTTTTTTTTTTTTTTTTTAAGTTGAAACGAAAAGATTTCAAACCAAGTGAAATTTAAGTTTTCTTTCTTTTTTTTTTTTTTTACATTTTTGTGTGGAAATATTTGAAAAATTTAATAAATAATAAATAATGGGAGGATTCTGGGTTTAAGAGTGGGCAGAACTAACCATATATCGTTAGCCGCACCGTATGCTATCTGTTATTTTCGCTCGGAAATGCATTGCTCACACGGGGTTCAGTCCGTGTCGAATGGATTAACATGCAGTAGGTAGTTGCACGAAAGCTGCGCCATTTACAAAATGATTAAATGATTGCGGACAACGACAGTTTAGGTCAGTAAACAAGAAACCATTCAAACTGAAAAGGAAATGTAATAATTTTATGTCTAGTAACTTAATGTTATTTTGTAATCTTATCTGCTCTTTTTTTTTTTTTTTTTTTTCTAATTCTTAAAAAAATTTTCTTTAAATAAAAGTTTTTAATTTTTTTAAAATTTCTTTCGTTTTTCTGATTTTTAATGGATAATATCCGCTCTTTGGGTTTAAGGCTAAATCATTTCTGATTATTCATTAATAGTTTAGCAAAAAATAGTTTTTGGATTTTTTATATCATTTTGTTGAATGTGCGCAAACTCTAATAGCTTTACCTTATATGTTTTCAACTAATGGATAAAAAAACCTAGTCTGTAGATAAAGGGTTAAAATATCTGTATTATAAAAATATGCTTCATGTTTAATCTCCCAAATACACATAGATTTCAAATCTGTGCATAAAACACAATGTATGTATGTGCGTTATAGGCTAAAATGCTAATGGACGTTTTTTACACGCGTTTTTTTTTTTTTTTTTTTTTTTTTTTTTTTTTTAAGCAAAATGATCCGAATTGTCTGGGGAATGTTTAAACTTATTGAAATCCTCGACGTTACCAGTAAAAAGAAAGTTAAGGGCCAGTAAAAAGTGACTTAAGTAAAAAGAAAGTTGGGAAAGTTAAATGTTTTTTCAATATGAATTCTTACGAACCCTCATTTTCTTTCTTTCGCCACATGTGCCTAATTTTTAACGTACTGGCCGTAATACTTTTAAATTTTGTCCAACAGCATTTTTTCCCTCTTTATCACAGTAAGAACATCTTTTAAACCACCATTCTGTATCCTACTGAACTGAAATTTTGTGTAAAGATTTCTCTGCTTTGTTATCATAAGAATGTCTCCTCTAAGCCGCCATTTTGTTTCATCAACCGAGGTTCGTGTGCGAATTCATAGGATAAAGCACTGGCAGTGAAGACTTGGAACTAGGATAGTTCGGTGAAAAAGACGCTGACGAAGGCAGTGGGGACTCTGAGCGAGGTTCATGTGCAAATCCATGATTTTTTCCCCTACACGCGCTCAACATGCCCGGGTTAGGCGTTGCCGCGGGCAGTGAGTTGTCGAACCTACCACACACGGACGGGGAAGACCATGCCAAAGGCAGCGAGGTACTTTACTGAAGTATTGAGCAATTACAATGGAATTTTATTCCAGCATTTAATTTAATTTAATTTAATTTAATTTAATTTAATTTTTATTTTAATTTTAATGTTATTTTTATTTTATTTTATTTTATTTTTATTTTTATTTTATTTTATTTATTTATTTATTTATTTATTTTGTATTTATAAGTTATTTAATTAAAGACCAGAAAGGCGGACAAAACCCGCTAGCATGTAATTAAAAGATATCCAATTTTTTAAAAGATATTGTTTAAAAATTGAGCAGTCAGAATGTTAAGTTAGTTAAAACCATATTCACTTTCTGATGGAAATGGCGTTGCATTATGTTCATAATTTTTAATGAATAACAAATGCAACTTGTTTTGACGTAGATATTAATAAAGGGGTTTAACTTACTGGAAGTAATCTGTTATTAATCAAAACCAAGGTCTCCTGAACCCCTGCAGGCGAGTTTCGATATACTGTATTTTCCTACCTAAAACGAAATGCATGTGATGCTTTTCATCTGAGTGCAATATGTAGGAGTGCATGCTCTTGGAATCTCATTTAATATTACGTAATTTCAGGACAAAACAGTTTCTTATTTCTATTCCACTTATTTTTTAATTATGATGAATAATCATTCAGTAGAAAATAAATTTCTTTTATGTGAGAATGCATTTTGAGTCATTAAAAAATATATATATAATTTTCATTGTATTATTAAATAAAACTTAAAATAGCAAAATAAATCAACGTGAATAAAATATTTTTTATACCTTTTATGAAAAGAGAAAATTAAAATAAAGCGGGAAAAAAAATATCAAAATTTAATTTTGTATCATATTGAAGAACTGAAAAGTGTGTGTTACGTCCTTTACACGAGCTTGCAATTAAAGCAATTATATTTCTTGCAGCAAGAAAACACATTAAATATTATACTAGCTTTAATGTGAATGGGACTTTACTGTATGGTTTGAATAAGAACCATAAGAGCATCTAATTACCGTATTTTTTGGCGTATAATCCGCTGGAAAGATATGTCATTCCTCCACCAAAAATTTTAATTAACACAATAATCTATATCTTTTCGAAGAAACAGCTCATACAAATATATCTTTATTTGTCAATTAAAATTTCTGGTGCAAATTTGACTTATCTGAGCTGCGGATTATACACCGAAAATCACGGTAATAAAAATACATAATAAGAAAATCTAAGGCCCGGAAATTTTGTAAGGTGACAATTTTGAATTCAATTTCTGCATATATAATTACAGTGAAGGGAGAAATCCGCCTTGGTAGAGGCTGACATATTAGC
Organism: Salticus scenicus; assembly: GCA_963930645.1. Lineage (NCBI taxonomy): Eukaryota > Metazoa > Arthropoda > Arachnida > Araneae > Salticidae > Salticus > Salticus scenicus. The sequence goes on from OZ005657.1 coordinate 49,304,738, forward strand.
TTAATTTCTCAAACTCTAGACTGGGAACATAGGGTATGCTCCCATAGCATATAGCGCCATCTGTTGGCAAGTTTTAACTAATATTGAAACTTTTGTGTGACATTTCTCCCAAAAATTTTTAATACGGGCCAGGACCCCTTAGAAAGACTCCCACGGAGGGCATTCGACCTATCCCTTTCCGATTTAGGCCGTACGATCGTGCGGGTTAGACATCCACGACATCCACTTTCATTTTTGCATCTGGAACAGTCGTATGTAATAAAATCAGGAAAGGAACGAGCTAATTAGCAGAGCTAATTAGCTTCGAGCTAATTAGCAGAAAGTGCAAAGTACAATTTTCAATCAACAAACGTCGGTTATAGTCCATATTTTTCTTTCAGTTTGCAAAAACAAAAGAATGTAATGTTTTAAGGTAAAAATGTTTCGATTCGGAAAGGGATATGAGCCTAGGACATTAGTGTAGTCAATCGGCCTTACACCCCACAACCGACCAACCAATCAACCCAAAAATTCTTTCTTTGTTTCATTCTTTTGCCAATAGCCATCTCCAAGTTCATTTATTTCAAAGTTGAGAAACACCCTGTGTATTAAAAAGTTCACATTTTAATTATACATTAAAATTTGAAATAAAATAAGTAAATAAATAAATCATCAATTATTCATTTATAAATGTAGTAGCATAAAAACATTTAATTTGAAATAAGACTTAAAATACTAATATTTAAAGTCTTTTTTTTTTTTAAAGTAAATTTGTTAAATATTTTTAAGGAATTAAGATATTTATAATGTTTCTTCAATGAAAATCCCATTTCTTTGAAAAATGTCACGTACAAAAAGGCTATTCAGAATGTGTCAAATATTTTAAGCGGAAATATATAAATAACTTTACTTCGGTAAGTCCTTTAGGAATATTCTACAAAAAAAAAAAAAAAATCCCCGCAATATTTTTTCACTATTTCCGTTATATATACATACAAATATATTTGCACTTTAGAAAGGATAAAAAAGACGCAGTTTAAAAATTGTAAAATAAAGTTTCTTTCTTCATTACTAAGTCCAATTAGCAATATGATTTTTAATAACGTATTTACAGAACTTTTATTTTTACAGATTTTCTTTTTTAATGATTTTGCTGTTATATTTTTAGCACTTCATTTACTGCATCAGTAACAGGAATTATTTGTATTTTTATTTATTTTTTTAAGTAATTTTGTTTATTTATATATATATATATATATATATATATATATATATATATTTTTTTTTTTTTTTTGGGGGGGGGGGGGGGGGCACATAACCATATTATTTTTACTTGTAATACTGTTTAAATTATTCAGAAACATTTAAAAAAAAAAAAACTCTCTCTCTCTCTCTCACTTTTTTTTTTCCAGAAAATTTTCATTGTGATGTATTTTTTTAATTCAACTTAAAAAAAAAAAAAAAATTCCTGTGTGGAACAACCGCACGACTTCTATTACCCACTATTACACATATTACATGCATTTTCTGGAGATAATGTGATCAGAAGACAAAGCTGATATATATATAAAGACATGTAAAACAGAGATTACACAGCGAGTTAAAAAATAAGGGGGTGGGGGGAATGATAGAGTTATTTTTTGAAACACCAATTTCCGAGATCTAAAACTGAACTGTCTAATCAGGATAACTATTAATTTTCCTGAAATAACCTTGTAATACATGAGAAAGAATATCTAAAATGGATTTATGTAACAATTTTCAAGAAAATCGTTAGAGCCGTTTTTGATATACCGACTTTTACCAATACTTGTCATACCCAATTATTGACCAGAAAAAAAACAATTTCACACAAAAGGATATTTAAAACGGAGTTAATATAGCGAGTTTGAAAAAAATCCGTACACCGTTTTTAAAGGAACGCACTTGCGAGAACTGAAATTGAGTTATTTATACAGGACGTCTATCGATTATCCTGAACTAACCAACTATATCACTCGAAAGGACACCTAATAGAGTGTTTATATCGTTAGAAAAAATCGTTGTCGAAGAAAATCGTTAAAGCCGTTTTCGAGATACGGACTTACCGTCCCACTTCCGATTTCCGATGTCCAACTTCTGATTTTCCAATGTTCACTAAAATTTGGAAAATTCCTCTGTACACCAGACCTGTCTCAATTCTGAAGTTTCGTAGTTCTATCTTTATTAGTTTCGGAGATATAATAGTCAGAATGTTCCCCACATACATACACACTCTGACCAATTGCCAAAAACTACTTTTTTGGACTCAGGAGACCTTAAAACGTGTAAATCAGGTGAAAACTCGATATCGAATTTTTGGACCGAATACAATACTTCCATTACCTACGGTAGTCTAGTAATGGAAGTAAAAATAGCTTTACTGACTAATTTAATTATATATCGCAACAGGCGATATTTTATTCCTCTTTTTGAAAAATAAATAAATAAATAAATAAAAATAAATTGAAGGTAAAATTTATGTTACTTAATAGGTTTATATTGATGTTCCCTGAATGAATTCATTTATAAAGGTAGAAAATTAAATTACGCACGTTTAAATGCATACACATAATTATTTATGTTTGAAATGCAAAATTATGACATTATTTCAATTATTGTCATTATAATACATCGAATGATAAATATATTTTCTATTAAATAAGATTTTAGCATGAAACTGTGTTTTATATAATTATTTACATACACTTTAAATTTGCAAATAAATTCGTTCTACTCATATTCATGTAGCATTCATTGTTAATTTATATCTCTTAAGTATATTACGTATTGTAAAAGCTGATATTGTTTAAAGATTTTGAAACACTTCATATATATATATATATATATATATATATAGGCAATTTACTATTTTATTATCCAAGTAAATGTCTTTCATTGTTTTAGTAAAAATTATTGCATTAACAGTCGGTCTCCCCCTTCTAATGGTCGATATTTCCAAGTATTATTAATTTTATTATTATTTATTATAATAATTTTAGGTTTTTTCCCCTCTAATTTAGCTTATTGTTTTGACCATAATTTGTCGGTTTTTATCTGGGACCAAGAGATTAAACTGCCAAATCAGCAAGTGGCGGTTTTTATATAGTATTATATCTATTCTTTTAAATTATCTTTTGGACTTCCTTTATTTGTTTCAAATCACGAATGAAATTTATTTTTTCCCCGTACATTTGTGCAATTAGGATATTATGCTTTTCTGCTAAATTCCCCCTTCTTTCATTATTTTATTCATTCCTCAAAACCAAGGATAAAAATTTCTTTTCTTTATTGCAAAAATTTTTTGTAGCTATTACGTTAGTTTCGAGCATTATTTCTGGAAAACTATGGCTTTTATTACTAAGAAGATAAGTAATGTACTTACCAGGTCTTTAAGTATTCCAGAAATGCTACAGACGACTTCTTTTGATATCACTGCTTACAAATTGTAGCCATAGACCCTTTTAATCTTACAAGGAAAGGTCACGACATGGAAAATTCAGAACGGGACGAAATTTCACAGAATTATAATAGTAAACTATGAATGTAACAACATATTAAAGCGCGCAGTAGCCAAACAATCTTGAGAAGGAAACTTTTAAAGTTTCAGTAATTCTTACATACAAGTTATTTCGACGAAATCAACGCTCCAGTGGCGCACTTGGTAGCGCATGCAGCTGCAACGCGGACGTCCTGTGTTCGATAACTTAAAGGAAGCTTTTTTTTATCTAAATATTTTATTTTATTTTATTTTATTTTTACTTTCTTTTATAATTAAATTTAAGATTTGAAATTTAATGTATAATAATTATTTGACTTTTGTGAATTAAAAAATAGGCAATTTTTACAGTTATATTTTCCATTTGTAATATATATAATTTTCTACAGCTAAAAAAAATAAATTTTAGCTTTGTTTTAAATATAAATGTAAAAAAAAAAAGGAATCTAAAAAAAAAAAAAAAAAAAAAAAAAATCTTAATTTATCTAAACATTTTATTTTATTTTTACTTTACTTTATAATGAAAACAAAGCTAAAATTTATTTTTTAAATTATAGAAAATTATAATTTACAGACAGAAAACTATAACTATATAACTTATATATTTTTTTAATTCATAAAGATTCAACAATTGCTGTTTATTAATTTTTCAAATTTTGAGTATAATTATTTAAAAGACTAAATTTTACAATCCTCCATCCTTACAATCCTTCAACCGCAGCTTTAACAGCAAAATAAGAAAATAAATAAAATAATTAAAGAAAAATAAAGAAAATAAAGAAATAAAGAAAACCCTAAGTAACAAATATAGATTGAAGTGTAAAATAATTAGCAGGTATATTGAAATATTGGTTTGAGCCTCCTGTTTAAATTCTAACGAGTATATTTTACGTAACCGCTTTTAGCTAAAATTTCATTTTGTGCACAGCAATCATGCACAAAATCAATGTGCACAGCATAAAAAACAAACAATTGTCGAAGTAAAACGTCTGTTGATTAATATTTAAAATCTAGATTTAAAGATGTTGCTGTATGCTTACTTGTAATAATTAAATAGCATCGGAATCCTCAACTATATTTTTTTCAAGAAGCTGTATTGATTGGAAAAGTAATTATTTTATTTGTTTGGACAATAATTATATATACAATTAAAATCTTTATTTCTCCGTAATATTTTTAACTCCTATAATTTTAAAAACAAAGTTTGGCATTGTTTTAAATATACCTTTGTAGTTAAAACAAAGCTAAAAAATTTATTTTTAAAAAAAATTATAAATATTACAAAAAGAAAAATATAAATCTACATATATATATTTTGCAAACTATTATCTCATCGTTAGGCTTATGTGTTATGTTTGTGTCATTTCTCTTCTGCGTAAGTACTTTAACTTGTTTTTACTAATCAATCATTTGTACTCAAATTATATTATCACCGTGGCAATAATTTTATTCGAAATAAATCTCATTTAAAATTTAATTATATGTTGGTATTGCCATCTATCTTTTGTTTGCTGCGTGTTACAAAGGTAATAAATTATTCAAATTATATATATATATCTATATATCTATATATCTATATATCTATATATATACTTAGTTCACAAAAATTAAATAATTGTTACTTATTAAATTTTTCAAATTTTGAATTTAATTATTAAAAAAAAGTAAAAATAAAATGAATTGTTTAGATATATAAATAATAAAAAAAATATAAAAAACCCGTAGATAGCATTGAACCCGAGACATCCGCGTTGCAGCAGCTTACGCTACTGGAGCGTTGACACCTCGTCGAAATAAGTTATACTTAAAACTTACAGAAAATTTAAAGGCTTTTTTCTCAAGATTGTTTGGCTGATACGCGCTACTGCTTTAATATGTTGTTACCTTCACAGTATACTACATTTATACACAATTTCGTCCCTATCTGAATTTTCCATGTCGTGACCTCTGCTTTTAAGTAAATTATTAATAAAGATTACTATTCGAAAATAGTGGTTTCAAATGTGTCTGTAGATCAACTATGGCAATGTGTTAAAGAATTTGCTCTGAATTATGAAATTCCTAATAAAAATATTGAATTTTTGAACACTATATATATACTGATATTCAAAAGTTATGTAAAATTTCTATTTATTATTAAAATAATTTAAATACAATTTGGATTATGCTGTAAGAAATTGAAACCTCACTGCCAACCTCTAGCCTTATATATGACAGTGAGCCGCGAAATTTAAGGTAAATAAACAGTAAATTACATCAAATGCGGTAAATGAAGTATGTAAAGTACGGCACAGCCGTAAAATTTACGGCTGAATTTTGGAGTTATGTTTATTTTTTTTAACAGTAGGGGGATACATGAAATACAGATGTGATGGTACGACAACTTATAACTGAACTACCTACAACAAAACCGTGTTTTTTGAAGAATACGGTATTTCAGCATTAATGATTGGTTTACAAGTGTACACAAAAATGCGCGCATGTATATGTGTATAAGATAAATGAAAATCGTAGCATTCGGGAATCAGGACGTGGGATTCCTTATTGAAAAACTTTGATACCGAATATGCGAAAAAAGTAACTGGAATAGGGGTTCTTGCTAAGCGAAGGAAGATCGAAATAAGGTGCACTGTAAAAAATAAGGGTAGTTTTTACAACAGAATGTGCTGGCACACATATTGCCCGCACATTCTGCTGTTAAATAAGGCAATTTACAGCGGAAACATCTGTAGAGAGAGGCTCTTTTTACAGTTGTTTCTGATGCAAATTAATTCTTTCTAACAGTAGAATGTGCTGGCACCCATATTGCCAGCATATTCTACTGTAAAAACTACCGTTATTTTTTACAGTGTGAGGGGAATCATTTTATTATGAAAATACCTGTATGGAAAGCTATCCCTATTCCATATAGAAACCGCCTGCTTTAGTTTTTACATAGAGCATATGGGGTTAGGCACTGGAACATGTTACCCTATAGTTAATTACAGACTGAATGTAGTACAGTAAAATACCGTTTAATACGTCTCTCGTTTAAAAGTATTTTACATTTATACGTTCTTTTGATGGAGCTTCGTTTCCTTATTATTCATTTTAATTTAAAAATTCTTAGTTTATACGCTTCAATATCGGTTATACGTCTTTTCCACTTTTCTAAAAATCGCAAAATTTCTCATCTCATCATTTTTCCATTCTAAATAATCAATTTTGATGAGTATGCGAACTGGGATACCGATATTATAACTTCGGAATTATTCACATTTGATGAGTTAATTAAAAACAAATTATCTGGTGCTAATTTAAGCGATGATGATGTAGAATGTGAAGAAGATATTTTACGTTTCTTTAAACAAGCAACTGCTTTAAAAAACTTCAAACTTATTTTTCTTTGTCAAAACACAAGTAAAAAATCATCTGATGAACTCAGTTGACAATGCAGTTCTTAATATTCACAGGCAATAGGCATGTCAGGCGAGTTTAATGTAGTTAAATAACTATCTGTATAGATATAAATCGTATAATGCATATTATTAAACATACTCAATATGTATAATTAATACTCATGTTGCGTTCATACAGTAGGCGATACGTAACATAATACTCAAGATATGAGATATTAGTACTTACGTCATGCATGAATGGCATGATTTTTCTCATTTTTTATAATAAATTGATTTTTTAGGTTAAATCCTTCTTTTTTTTATTTTAATTATTATCTTCAAATATAAATTCTATAATAAAGTAATATATTAGTTAGTTACCATCTTAAAAAGCTTTATTAATTACTATTTTTGCATAAATTTCGCTTTAGCGCCATTAAATTCGTAGCAATCAAAGGTTGTTATTTTTAATTTCGATTATACATATTTTCATTATACGTTCTTTTTATGTCAGTCCCTTGAATTATTTATAAACGGTGCTTTACTGTAAATATGTTGTAAGGTTGAGAGATATCTCCCGCTTAAATCGTGAACACAGATGTGCCGAGAATATAGTAAGAATATAGTTGAATTGGGAGCCTAAGAATATAGTTGAATCAGATTTTTCATTAAAAGTGATATCCTGATGATGAACAGCTAAATTTTTAAGCAAAATGCCTTATTTTTCTGCGCTTACTCCGAAAGTCAGATAAATCAGCTTCATATCGGATATTTTAACCCTTTCAAGGGCGTTGGGATATATTATTTGCAACTAATTTTAATTCACAAATGCAAGAATTCATTACGTAATTTTTCATCAGCATATTACTTTTATTGGAAAAATTTCGTTTATAGCTTTTTTCTAATTTTGCTCATAAAGTCTGGTGACTTTTAATATTAAATAAGTGTAATTAAATTGCCTATAAAATGGTTAATTAACAAATAAAGTTATATTGCGGTATTGTTTCTTTAAAAAATAATTTATCCTGTTAATTAAAATTTTTTGTATAAAACTGATTTATCTGACCTTCGGATTTTAAGCAGGAGAATACGGTAATTTAGAAATGCAGTCGACGTTGTATACATTTGTAACTACGGAATCTTAAAAATGTTTATATCGATTGTCGATTTAGAAAGTTCTTAATTAAGGGCATAATAGAACTATTCTTTTAAAAGGATTTCATGATTTATTTAGGTATGATCAATATAACATTAATGTCAATCTTTGCACGAGTTCTCCATTTTCGAAAATGAGGAGATTTACAGGATTGGAACTGAATTTTATTGACAGGATTAAAAATGACAAATAATTGTAGCTAGAGTGGAAAATTGAAAGCGAAAGTATCAGATTAACAGGATTAGACTGAAAAGATTTAGTAAAAAAGCTTTCCAAAACGAATTATTGGAGTTTATGAGAGTCTTATAAAAAACAGTAACATTATTACATGGTATACGTAATTAATTTCAGAATTCAATAACAATAATAGTAATAATAATAATAAATAAATAAATAAATAAATAAATAACTATTTTAAAAGATGAAGGATTTTTTTTTTTTTTTTTTAACTTAAAATCTGTTGCTGTTGGGTTTGTTATCACGAGTTTGCATTTTAAAGTTTTTACGTCATATATAAAAAAAATTTCTTCACAATAAATTTTCCACAAGATTTTAAATCTATTTAAAGTTCATGTAGACCTAATTTTTTGAATCATATTTCTTCTTAAAAACTTAAACCAAGGTTCTATTAACCAATCTGCATGTTAGGACTGTATATATTAAAAATGCTTATCGATTATCGATTATCGATTATCGATTTAGAAAGTTCTTAATTAAGGACATAATGAAAGTGTTCCTCATAAACCCTTTTATTCTCTAAAAATAAACTTCCTTTAAATTTATAGGCTTATCCTATGACAAAAATTGCTATCCAAAATTAGTTCTTTAGCAATGAAAACACTTTGCGAATCCTGTAAACGCGATGAGTTAATCTGTAAAGTCTATCATCACAGGATTGCAAAAAAGAAAGTTGAACAGAATAAAGACCCAAAACGGAAATCAAGAGGAAATTCGAACAAAAAAGTAAAAATCAATAAAATTATTGATGATGATCGAATAGTTATGAATGATTACAAAAATTCGGACTCGATTACATAGATGACTTTATCTGTAATATAGGTCATTATAATCCATTTGTTACCACTGAAAAGATTACTTAGAGACTAAATATAGATAATCATATTGTAACCCGAATAAACTACTATGTCAGAAACGCCAAAGAAAAATATTTGAGATGCATACAGCTGTTTCGATAATCTTAAGCGTACCGTCTTCAGTGCAAAAAGAAGCACTTGTTTTTGCACTGAAGACGGTACACTTAAGGCTACCGAAACAGCTGTATGCATCTCAAATATTTTTCTTTGGCGTTTCTGACGTAGTAGTTTATTCGGGTTTTAATATTCCAACGCCAAGTCTCCTGTTATTATAATCATATTGTGTTTCGTTATTAAAAGAACTTGAATATACTTCGAAATCCGATATCTAGGTTCCGCACGTTTTAACGGAACGAAACAAACTGAATCATGTCTCCACTGTTTTTTTTTTTTTTTTTTTTTTTTCTTGCCAGTCAATAAAACGAATATTTCTTGAAATAAAGTATAACTTGAGATGAAATATGGTTGTGTGGTGTTCGGATTAAGACCAATTGTCTACTCTAACAACCTGGGCCTAAGGAGGGTTGCCATCTGTGTGTAAGTGTGTGTGGGGGGGGGGCATCGAAAAGGTCCTAGTCCGTAATCACGCAAGTTTCGGAGAAAACCACTGAAAACTCCAAACGACTAGGACGACGAGTGCGACCTGGGATCGAACGTGGATGAAATATGGGTTTGGAATAATAACAGTAAAAATATGGAAGATCAGAATTTATGGCAAATGTTTAGTTGCATTCAATGAATTTGTCTTGGTAGAATTGCAAAAAAATTGGGTGACAAAATATATCCAAATGGGGAAAACCAATAGACTTATCAATTTTTAGTGTCTCAATAAACTTTCAGCAGTAATTCATAGAGTATAATTCATTAAATCACGAATAAAGTCAATCAGGAAATACGACACGAATTCTTGCAGTCACCCAATGATTACTCGATAAAAGTTTAGTGTAAAGTTCCTACTACTTTTTAATTTTTACAACTAAAGGGTCTTTCAATCAGAGTGATAGCTTTTTGAATACAGATTTCACGGTTCCTAATACATTTGTTTTTTTCTTTCCAGGTGCCAAAATATTTAATAGAGATTTCCCTTTAATCATGCATCGTTTAACGCTTCCTGACCGTTTGGAAATTATTAAAGAATATTACAAAATTTCGAATTCAGTTGTGAATGCGCATTGATTGTTTAGGAATGAACTTGATTGCCCGTTATTGGGGCGAGAACAACCCACAAGTGTTACATGAAATACATCTGCATCCCAAAATCTCACTGTGTTGTGCGATTTATGGTATGGAGGCGTCATAGGTCCTTATTCCTCCTTAAATACGGAGGAAAGAGTTGTAATTGTCAATGGCGACCGCTATACTGCCATGTTACTCGAATTTCTATGGCCAAAACTTAAGAACATCGATATTGAAGAGATGTGTGTCGTACAAGATGGTGCTGCGTGCCAAACAGCTACGCTCAATTACACTACTACTACGCTATGCTCGATTTTCTGAAGAATAAGTTTGGTGAATGGATCATCTTACAACGAAGATCTGTGGAGCAGCCACCACGGCCATGTGATTCGACACCCCTAGATTATTGTCTTTGGGGCTACATTAAAGCACATGTCTATGTCGACAATCCACAGACTTTGGATCATTTGGAAGACAACATTCGTCAAGCTATCGCCGGAATAAAGCCGCAACTAATCGACGGAATGATAAAAAGTTAGAGATATCGGCTACGTCAATGTAAACAAAGCCGAGGTAAATATTTGAACGATTTCTTGTTCCGAACATAATGGCATGAACCAAACATAAAAATAAAGGTAAACACATATTTATATATCAAACCGTTGTGGATTATTGTACAATTAAAATCATATCACTCTTAATGAAACACCCTAAATTTCAAAAACCATGCTAATTTCAAATATAATTCTTCTAAACCAAATGTTAATGATATTGATATTCAGTTTGAGTTTATACAAGCATAGAGCAAGGATGAGAGTTCCGATTTATATTTTTACTACTATATCCATACAGAAATCTTTTTTCAACACTTTCCAACAAAGTTGAAATGTGTTGATGACTTCAGTTTGTCTGCCTGTCCGCATTCTAACTACCGTAAATATTCACAGAATTCCTTGAAAATGATATATGTGATTCATGTTCACTATAGAATGTTCCCTACTGAAAATCAGGTTAATACCACCACTGGTTCGTGTATAGGAAAATCCGAAAGAATTCCAAAGCGTTGCGTTTTATAAGAGGTTTTTCTATAAACTATATTTAATATCTTTATTTTGCACAAATCATAATGAAAGTGATATTTTTTATTCATATGCACAAAAACATGTTTTCTGTAGAGTATAATAAGCGTTTAGATTTACATGACTGCACTAAATAATTCAGATATATTAAGGGCTTGAGTTGGAAATTGCTGTAATTGCATTTCCGTTGGTGTTAAGCGTTTTTTAACACAAATTTAATAACTTTTAAGAGCGATTATGAATTCATTTAGTCTTTCTGTTTTACTGTCTTTCTGTCTGTCTATTGTGAGATCGTGAAGACAAAGTACTTTGAAGGTTTAATAACGCATCGAGTACGTACAGTTGGAAAGTGTTAATAATCTATGCAAACCGTATGATTTTTTGTTCTGGATTTTTCTAGAATTATCTTTGTGAAATAACTTCTATCTTATTTAATCAAAAAAAAAATGTATGGAAAAAGTGGTAGCCTAAAAAGAGCACACGTTCATCTCAGTGTCATCCATGTTGCATATCAAACATACAAGCTAAAGAAGCTTTATTTGAAAAATAATAAAAATGCCGACACAACATTGCCTATTGTGTTTATATACACACTTTATTTAAATTTAACATTGAGTTTTCATTATAACAGATAATCAAAAAGGAAAACGCTTTTACATATTTGAGCTAATTTTAGAAGCATCTGATTGTTTAAAATAACATATTTTGAAAGATTAAATCTAATGCAGTATAAAATATTTCGAGCAGAGATATTGAACTGTTTTAAATTTATTTTCAGACGTACATTGAGTTTATCCTTTTATGGTTGATGAGAAATCATATCAGAATTTTCATATATTTTCCAAAGAAAATCACTAGAGTATATACACACTATGAATATATACAGTATAATATTAGAGATAAACAAGTTTTGACAACGAGAAAATATTTTGCAATACAATTTGAATACAAAAAAACTCTTTTCAGCGTTGAAGAGCTTAAATTTCATAACATTGGGAAATATCCATATGGTAAGTATAACAAGAAGATAATGTTTTTGATATTTGAATAAGATTCATAAAAGTACGCGGGGAATAGAGAACACATAATTTAAAAAATCTGTAAAAAGAATTTGATAATAAATATAAAACTTCGCATAAACACCATAAATTGAAAAAAATATATATATGCAACAATTGTTTCGGGTCAAATTGAATCACGACCATTCGTCAGGTGAAAAAAGTAGGCACGAAAGCAGCAAATAGCAGCGACGCACAAAACCGAAATGAGCGACCAGATAAATAAATATAACTGAAATACTAACAATAATAAATACTGCTGTGATGAGAATTACGAAGAAAAATGAAAAAATAAATATATGTGTGTATATATATATACTATATGAGAGGTTGTACTCTTCAGCCTTCTTTTAAGACACTTTCAGAGGGCGTTTTGTGTTTGAGATTAAGACCAATTCACAGGACGAGGGTCCTAGACCTGGGGGGGGGTTGCCCACCATGGCGATCTTTCAAAGGAGTTCTAGCTCGTATTTTCGCATGTTTCGGGCACAACTACGAAAAACTTCGAACGGTTAGGTATACAAGCGTGACCTGGGGTCGAACCAGGAACTTACCGTCTACCAGCTTTGAGTGCAGAAGCGCTCGGCCATTGGTGCGGCAAACACTTTCAGAGTTCAGAAATTTCCGCCTATTTTGCTACCACAAATTTCTTACAGAAATATTAATCATATTTTAATAGTAATTTGTCGTGATTAAATATGATAGAGATTATTGTATTAAAAAGTTGTAGCAAAAAAGGCGGAAATTTCTCTTTCTGTTAAAAAAAAGTGCGGGTAGTACGACCTCTGTTATAAATAAACTAGCAGGCTTTGCTCGCTTCACTGTACACTATATTTAAATGAATTCCCAAAATTCGAGACCATTATTAATAAAACCTCAAATCAAAAAAAAAAAAAAAAAAAAAAAAAAAACAGAAATCATTGAAATTATTAAAATCAATCGTAACCTAAGGTAAAGTTTCCGCTGTGTTCGGTAGTGGTTTTCCACCTCACGGTATGAGGAGTCTGGGTCCCCACTTTTTTAACAGCGACTTACCCGCTTTTTACTCCCTCCTCCCCCGCGGGTAAGTTAGAAGTTTCGCAAAATCCAACCAAAGTGCATATTGCGCATACTTAATAGACACACACACGCCAAAATTCGTCATTCTAATGTAATTTGAAGCAGATTTAAGCTTGAAACCGTACTTTTTACCTCGTCCGCTCCAAGAAGGGGAGGTGGGTAATTTCACAAAATCACTTTATAGTGAGCGTTGTATACATCTTACCAATCGATACATCAAAAAATCGCTTTCCTGAAATAATGGCGAGCAGAGTTATATTTCAAAACGTGTTTTGCTCCCCCGTTCTTAAAGGGTGGGAAAGGGGGGGGGGGGTTCGTAAAATCTCTTATACTACGTCTTGGATACATATAACCGGCCCACACATCACAAATCGCTTTTCTAAGATAATTTAGAGCAGATTTCAGCTTGAAAACGTATTTTTGTCCCACCACCAGTCTATGAAGAGGGGAAGGGGGGGGGGGGGGGGATAGAAAGTAATTTAGCAAAATATCTTTGAAGTATGTGCATTAGGTACGCATAACCAATCCGCACATCAAAAAATCGCTTTCTTGAGATAATTTGGAGCAGAGTTACTCTTGGTGTATTTACCCCGCCTTTAAAGGGGGAAGAGGAAAATTTCTGAAAATGCCTTTATAGTGCGTATTGGGCACGCATAACCAACCCACATATAAAAATTAATATTACTGAGATAATTTAAGCAAGGTTACGCTTGGAAATGCGTTTATTTCCCCCAGACCCCAAGGGGGGAATATCGTAAAATACTGCTTCAATAGGTGTCGGATACATGTAAACAATTTATGCACCAAAGTTTATGACCGCAGCTCCCATAGATTTTCCAGGAAAAATTTAACTCTAAAGGGGGGGGGGGGGGCTCGAATTTGTTCCTTCGTAACCCCCCCCCCCCCCCGCCCCCTCAATAAAAAATCGAAAACTCCAAAATCGCAGAAAAAGTTTTTTTTTTTTTTTTTTTTCCAAATCTAGTCTTTTTATGTGCAATTTCTTCACCATGAAGTAATATGGAGGTGAGTTATGCTTATAAACGTGTTTTTGCCTCCGTCCCTCTCCGTTGGAAAGGTGGGGAAATTTGTAAAATCCCGTTAATATAGGTGTCGGATACATATGAACAATCTACGCACCAAAACTCGTGACCACAGCTCCCATAGATTTCCCAGCACAAATTAAGCCCTAAGAGAAGGGTTTCGAACTTATCCCCTCGTAACGCCTCCTCATCAAAATCGAAAATCACAAAAAGAAAAATGTTTTTTTAGAAATATCCTACTGGAGATGCATGGCTGTTTTCGACATCTTTGTACCATTTTTGGTAGAGCTCTACTCAAAAATCCAGAATTTTCAAAATTCCCCCCGAAAATCGATTTTCCCTCCCCCCTTAAAATTCGAAATTCCGAATTTTTGTACTCAAGTCTATAGTCTCCCCATGTGCAATTTCTTCACCATAAAGTAATTTGGAGGCGAGTTTTGGTTACAAACGTGTTTTTGCCTCCGCCCCTACAAGAGAAAAAGAGGGATTTTCGTAAAATCCCGTTACTGTAGATGTCGGATACATATAAACAATCCACGCACCAAAATTCGTGACCGTAGCTCCCATAGATTTCCCAGGACAAATTTAGCGCTAAAAAAACACAAAAACGAGCTTTTGGAAATATCTTAAAGAAGTCAAATGCCTGTTTTCCTCATCCGATAACCGCCGTATAAACCGATATACGAGGAAATGTTATAAACCGACATGGAGGGATAAGTTGTAAACCGATTTTGATAAAACTTAACATTCATAAAACGATTTTCAAAATGTGATCAACTTTATTATTTAGACTGATTCTTCTCTTCTTAATTCTCTACATATTTTTTATTTAAAAAAGGGAAGAAATATTAAAATTATTTTGTATATTTGGGAATAACTAAAAGTTTCTAAAACATATTTTTATTTTATTTTTATTATAAAAGAAGACTTAAAAATAAGGTAAATCTTTAAATTTCTACTCTTTTGTAATATGTTAGCGAATCAGTTAACAAACGAAAAATTTAAAATAAACATTTTGCAAGAAATAGTTGAGAAAGGAAAACTTTAAACCTTTGTGCTGCTGATCTTTAAAGCTTATAAGTGCAGTAGCATACCTTACAAGTTCTTTCAGGACAAGTTCATAGCGCCATACTAAATAGAAAATCGATCTTTTCTCACGGAATAAACCGTAAGAATATTTTTAATACAATGAAAGTGTACAACAATTTTATAACAAAGGATTTTCGACATGTAAATCATAGATTCCAACTTTCCAAAATTTTTAATATTACAATTTTAGAATGAATAACCCTTGTTATATTTAATTTGTATAATTTAACTTTAAAGAAAGCAAAAATCTCTATCCAGAAATAGTGCTGATAAAAAACCGTAAAGTTTAGAAGCTATAGCAAATGGAACCACAAACAGAGTTAACAACAATGGAACAACATAGAGGAAGGGTGAGGAATAGGAATAATCTGATAGAATGGTATATAGTTATATCTCACTGGACGGTGCTGCAACGTAGCGAAAAGATATGAACGGTAGTTAATCTTGTGTCAATGAGATGAGCAGTTTCCGTCTTATATAACTTACTTGGTTTATCCCCTAACAGCACACTTATCCATAGTTCATCCTGAGGACGTCCCTTGGATTACTTTCATCCACAGGATATCCTGAGGATGTTTTGTGGATGAGATGTGCTGTTAGGGTTAAGATTCATACCTTTTTGGAAGTAAGCATTATGAATTCTGTAACCTATTTACGAAGAAGTAAAATCAAGTGAAAACCTAATGTCATTTCCGGTAGAGGAGTTGAGTTAATACGTAGTCGTATTTTCATGAACTTATTTCTACCAACAGGTGGTAGAGGTTGGTTTATTTTCTAAGATGGCGATTCGGGCAATATGGAATACGAACTATTTCATATTATTTGCGATTTTTGTAAAACTTGAATGTTGATATTTTTCCAATATTGTTTAATTTCAATAATTTCAAAATAAAATGTCTATATTACAATTATTCAAGATTATCTGTAAAAATGTTACCCTATTCCATATTAATCCTCAAAGAAAAAAGTAGGCGATATTTCTCTTCATAACTATTTTGTATTACCCGCTTGGTCTGTATTACCCTAAAACAGGGTTGTTTGCATTCCGGGTTTTTAATTTTATTTTCCACCAGTAATTATGAATTGTATTTTTGGTTATATTTAATTGCTAAACTTTATTAGAAAACTATCAATAATATCACTGTTAAAAAATTCTGGTAGCAAATTCCGGGGACACAAGCACCGCTGCCCTACAATAGCTTTTATTTTTGTTAACGAAAAATTTTATTTGTAAACTGCATAGCTGCCAATATTTTAATTTATTCCGGAGTAACTTTAGCCCCGCCTCTAATTCGTACCACTTATTTTTTAAAAGCAATTTTTTCTTATTTTATCGAAGTTATGTATTGAAGAAAATTTTTATATAAATAAAGTGGTGCGAATTAAAGGCGGGGCTAAAAGTACTCCGGAATAAATTAAAATATTGGCAGCTATGAAACTGTATCTCTGTAATATAAAATCATCAAAACACATTAACAATACTTCAAAATTTGTTACAGTTGAAACCACAATGATCCAAAATATTTCAGTTTATTACGATGAATTCAGATAGAAATGATATTCCGTCTCTGCTCTAACGATTGGAGACTTATACCGTTTCTCCATGCTTCAAATTTATTCCAGAACATTGTGAGCACCCACCATCTTATCCTAATACCTTTTTGAATAGTAATTTTCTTCTTTATTAATCGTAGTTACATATTGGGTAAAATTACTTTATTAAGAAAAAAAAAATTGGTTTGAATAAAAGTGGGCAATAATAATGCTCCAGAATAAATCAGAAATGCTAAATAAATGGTGTTTTATATTTGTTAAAACTGGTGTATTTCTTTTATCAATTTTATTTTATTTAAAATACGTAACTTATATCACATTAATATTGAACTCCAAATCATCTTATATACTTTATAGATGACAAATTCCAAATTACATATAAGCTTCCTATTATAGATGTGGTAACAAAGTACTTGATCTTTTCTAAAAATATGTTAAATTGCAAAAAAAGCTAAATTTTCATTTTTCATTTTCCTGCAGTACAAAGCGATACATAACAATTTGTCAACAATATTTGACGCTTTTTGGCTACCAGAAAAATTTAATAGAAATTTCTGTTTTATTTAATCAGTGAAAACTGTCACAAATATATATAAAAGATTTCTGTTAACATTTCCCGGTAGCTGAAAAGCGTAAAAGTTGGCAATTATGACATAGAAACAAACTATAGCAATTTAATCTAATACAAGAAAAATGATTTACTCATGAAAAATTAGTTGTAATTTATAATCAAAATCATTTCATAATTATTTATGCATTATTATCATGTATGCCGAAAAATATTTAAAGAATTAAAAAAAAAAAAAACTGCAGTTTCTTATATGATAATCTTTAAAATAAAATTATGGAAAAAAAACTGCTGCTTAGAATGAACTAGGATATTTAGGTTATGGCTGTAAATTTGTATCTAAAATAATAAGAGAAAATTTAGGAATAAAAAGAATTTAAAACATATTATTGTGGAATACAAGACCATCTATCATTCATTTTGAGTATATTAATAGATTATAAAATTCGCACAGTGCTAATTCTTTAGATGAACTTATATGTTGATTTTAAAGACCAAAATTTTAATTCCTAGAGATGAAAATTCCATTCGAAGCTGTCAAATGATTTTCACCTCTTTAGTAATCTTGGGTTTATTGAAATGAATTTAGTTGACGAAAGGCAGTAAAATAAAATATATAATTTAAGCTTCAGTAAGCATGGATGCCCATGCTTGAATTTTCAATGAAGTGATTTATAAACTAATAACTAAAATCGATTCAATCAATAATGTTACTGAAATTAAAATTTTTACGTAATTTATAATAAAGAACGTTTTTAATAAGTCTAAAAGCAGCAATTTGGAATTTATGTCTCAAGTATTAAGAGTTTGTTAAGGGTTTCGTAGGTTTCGAAGGTTTATAAAAAAAGGCTATATTCTCTACTTTAATTTTATTATAAAAAATATATATATATTCAATAATTTGTGCATATAAAAGAGCAACATTTAAACAATATTTCTTAAAATTTTAATAAAAATATTTGGAAAAATCCGTCGGTGTGCCCTGGTTACCGAAGACCTTTCAAAAAATCAGTGTACAGGATTTCTCAAAAACTAAAGCACCGATCTTATTGACAATTTGCACACTTCTTCGCAATAGAATTGACTAGGGCTTGGAAGAAGGTTTTTCTATTTTTCGATTACAACTAATTTTACAAGGCTATACGAGAGGTAAAATATATCAAAAATTGTACTGTCTTTGCCTACAACTCTGTCAAAAATTCAAATCTGAAATTTTTTCATACCCTTCGTTCAAACACTAGTCAATTCTATTTTGAAGAAACGTACAAATTTTCAATGCGATCCGGTGCATTATTTTTCGCGAAACTGTGTTCACCTCTTTTGTGAAGGGCCTCCAGAAACCAGGGGCCACCGGCTGAATTTTTCAATGAAAATTTTATGAAATATCTATATAATATTTCTTTAAAGAGGACAATTACGATTAAATTTTGTCGCAACAATACGATAGTTGTTAAGTAAGACATAAGGTCTTATCTGAATGGTCAACCCACACCCAAAGCCATACTTGCCAACATCCTAATTAATATCCCATAATGTTGTTAGTCCCGCCCTTTTCTTCACACCAGTAAATTTTGAGAGTAATATTCTCCAACGGCATCCAACCCGTTAAGCTTGGCTCGTCCAGGCAGGCAGGGGCTGTCCAAAGGTTTCAATGAGTAATATTCACCAAATTCAATCACGGTCAAATAGGAAGAAAAATACTCTAAAAAAATACCGGTGTGTAAAAAAAGGCGGGGCTAACAATACTACGGAATATTAATTAGGATGTTGGCAAGTATGCCCAAAGCATAAATTCGGCTGTTAGAGACAAAGGATTATAAATGGCTTTGGCAAGAGATTTCAGCTTCAAAAATTTAGTCTAATTCACTTGAAATTTTCCATTTTCTTAAAAAAAATGAAAAAATATTAACTTTTTGTGCTAAAATATGTGCTCAAAATCTCATATTTGGAAGTATGTTTGGACGAATTTAAAACCAGTTAGGCCTCACATTTAATGGTGGGTATTCGACATTATGGTGGTGGCGCCATCTATTGCATTTCTTTTATATTTTTCATTCGTTACAAATAGAATAATCATTTTTTTTTTATTATTTATTTTGTAGATACATTATTTAATTATGGAATTTTGTTATGTATGGTGATATGGTAATTTAATTTCGTCGCATTTTAGGAAATAATTGATTTTTAATCTAGCAATAATTTAATTTTTAACTTAACAGCGGAAAAAAATATTTTCCAAAATGAAAATTATAATGTAAATGTCGCACATTTAAATCTCATTTATTATTAATAATTTTACAAAAGAATAAAACTAAAAATGTTTAGTAATTTTATTTAATTTTTTTTTTTTTTATCATATCAGATACATAAGTACTATCATGCAGATTTTCTGCGCGGGAAAGGTTAGTTGTTTAAATGTTGCTCCTTTATATGCTTAAAATTTGAATGAGAAATTTTTATTTATTATATTAAAAATAAAATAGAGAATATATATATATATATATATATATATATATATATATACACAGGGTGTCCTAAAACTCTGTACAAATTTTTAAAATTCATAAAAATTGAAAGAATTAATAGAATTGAAATTGGTTTGGTAAAAAGTAATAAAAGGGGATATATATATATATCATGAGAGGGGATATATATATATATATATTTTTTTTTTTTTTTTTTTTTTTTTTCCCGGGAGGAAGGGGGAGAAAAAAAATTTCATCGACAGAGGACGCTGTACGTGAGCAAATCACACGTTTCCGAGGAAAAATTATATTTATTAACATGTAAATGTTTACAGCCATATAAATCCTACCATGTGTCCTTCATCACCACAAATTGCAAACGAGTTACAACACCGCTAACTGCAACTTCAGTCGACAGTTCTTACCTGAGGGAGAACATCTTCACGAATAGCGCTTTATCTAAGAAGTCAGCATCGCAATTAAAATTTCTTGTATGCGCAAGTAGGAGGCAAAATAAGAAATAAGCTGTGTTAATTATAAAAACGTACAATTTATAAGACTCTGACTTGCATATTTCTCGTTAGGAACCGTGCAGCACTTTCTATCGACGAAATTTTTTTTTTTTCTTTACTAAAAAAATCCACCTTCACGAGAATAACTTTTTCGCAAACCGCTTTCAATTCTCCCAATTCTTTCAATTTTTATGAATTTTTAAATGTGTACAAACTTATAGGACACCAGGTATATATATATATATATATATGTATGTATGTATGTATGTAATAGAATGTCCCTTAAATGAGGGGGAATTTTTTTTTTTTTTTTTTTTTTTTTTTTTTTTTAAATCCGATACGTATACCCTCTATTTTTTTTTTTTTTTTCTATTTCACCCTAAACACTTTTTAGCAAAATACCAGCTCTCTGGGTTAATGTTAACACGTGCTGAATTGACGGGGAAATCCCTATATCTATATTAGAATATATATCTATACCAATATCTATTATATCTATATTAGAAATCCAAACTAAATGCGTCTCCATACACGCCAACTTGTAAGTTGTTTTAGCACCACTATTTCTTGGTAAAAAATTTCATTATGTTTAATCGCAGCAAACTGCTAAAACAATTATTAAAAATTTCTATTAAAAATTTCCGGTAGCCAAAAAAACGTACAAGCTGGCAGCTATGTGTCTCGATAGGTAACACGGGCAAACAAAGAAAAATCACAGATAGACGCCTAGTCTGACTATTATTACGATAGCCACAGTTGCCAACGTTTTAATTTATTCCGTAGTATTGTTGATATCCGTTTTTTTTCCCCCACACCACTTTCTTTCTGCAATATTTCTTTCCAACATGTATTTACAGTTAAATAAGAAGAAAATTACTCTTCTAAAAAAGTGGTGTAAATAAAAGGCGAGTACTAATACTGCTACGGAATAAATTAAAAAGTTGGCAGCTCTGGATATCTTTACACATGCATTAAAAAAATATTATTAATTAAAAATAATAAATTTTTTAAAGTTAGTATGTTTATATGTAATTGATTACTAAAGTGTATGAGCAGTGTTGCAAAAGTCTGAATTACATATGGCCGACGTTATCAATAAAAACATGAAAAATGTCCCATTCATCCCCACTCTCCCCTATGTGCAACATGTATAATGCAACACGTTGGAATGAAATACAAAGTCACTTACTGAGATATAATTTCAATTGAAAAGGATCTGAACAGGACATTCAAATAAAGCTTTTAATAAAGAAAAAACACATTAAAAAAAAAAAAAAAGGATGTCAGTGGTCACATAAAACTCATAAAATACGTTACACATGTTTCAAACCAAAAATTTAAATAGTTACGCAATATAAAATATATATTCGATTTTATACCCAGTCTTGATATGAGAGAACTTTTTTAAAGCATTTTAATTTATTCCGGAGTGTTTTGACAGCTATATAAAGGTATTTAGAAAAAACTAAAATTTTCAAAATAAATAAACAAGCTTAAAAATAAAGAGGACACATATATATGAAATTATATTTGCACATTAACATTTTGAGGGGCAAGGACTTTACGCTCATTTAAATTAGATAACCACCAGAACTTAAGAACAACATTAAAAGAAAATTAATTAACTAATTTTTTCCGTTAAGTTATAAAAATAAAATTTTGTTAAGAATTTCTGAAATGAAATTTTTTACTTGAGAATGGGTAATTGCGTCCTCGTTGCAAAGACACTGCGCGTTAATTGGATGATATTTTCACGTCTGCATAATTTCTTAATTTGAACAGTAATAAAGAATTTTAGGTATTCGTGATTAAATCACTTAAACTTTATGCTCAAGAATAGATGTGGTAATTATTACTGGCGTATATATGTGCCAACGGCACTTAAGGAGTCAAACACGAATATGTAAAATCCTTTTGTGAAATATTTAAAAATATCCTTGGTCTACAAAAATAATGTTGGTAAAATTTTATTTGATAATTTTAGTTGATACATATGTTTTTTTTGGCGTGATGAAAACGAAAATGAAGCCACTTTTTCTCTCTCACGTATAGATTTTTGCTAATACAGAGTGTCTACTGACACAGTTTCTTCATTTTCGGTAGTTTATAGTATGTTTCCATATTTTATTATAATTAATCATGGAAGCATACCATAAGAGATGCCATATAATAGGGGTGTTTGTGTTCTCGGAAATTGCTACCAGAATTTTTTAATAGTGATATTACTGGTAGTTTTTCTAGTAAAGTTCAGCAATAAAATATAACCAAAAATACAATTTTTAATTACTGGTGAGAAATAAAATAAAAATCTTGGGACGCAAACACCCCTGATATAATCATACGGTAGTAGAGTCACGAAAGAAATTGTGCCAGAAGACACCCTGTATTGACAAAAATCTATACATGATAGAGAAAAACTGGCTTCAGTTTCAGCACAATATAAAACATAAATAACAACCAAAATTACCAAATCAAAATTGTAGATGTAGACCTGTGTATTTAGAGCAACGCCTAAAAGTGAGGATTGTTTTTTTGCGAGAAATAGCTACTAGCTTTGGTAGGTAAAGTGTTACAACATATTTTCTATAAATGATGTGTAACAAACAGCCATTATACAGGGTGCTGCAAAAGTGCACAGACAGGTTTTTGAAATCATTATCATTATTTTGTACTTTCTTTCAATAATATACTGTGTTTTCAAGTTATACCAGAACTTAATATTTAGATTTCTTATTTTATATAATCAAAAATAGTTTGCATGCAAAAGTATTATTGAATGAAATACTTTTCAATAATGTTACATATATATTAAAAATAACAATAATAATAATGAGATTGTACCATAAGCTTAGCTGCAGCTTTTACACTTTTGGGCTGCCAGAAAATTTTAATATATATATATATATATATATATATATATATATTTTTACAAATTTATATAACAGTTTTCACAGATTAAGTAAAATAAAAAATTCTGCACAATTGACTCTCTGTGAGGCTCATTAGGCCTGTCAAACAGAGCTCGAATTTTTTAGTTCAAATTAGTTAGGTTAGTTTTTGATAATTTTTCTTGTCTTATAACTTTATTTATTTATTTATTTATTTATTTTTTCAAATAATAGGAAACCATACTATTACATAAAATGACTATTTTGATTAACACAAAATATTTTTTCTTTGCGTTTTTTAAGGCGATCTTTTTAGGAACATTGCGCCCGAACTCGATAATCTCAACATTGCGCACGACGAAGGGTTAAATTGATGTTCAAAAAGCGTAACCGTTGACAGCTAATATCATACATTTAAACTATTAAAACGAGTTTCTGTAATCATATACTAATATTGTTGAAACAGTAATTTCATGGGTATTTGTAGATAATGAGTATAATTTAACAAAAAATTATATAATTAAGCGTATACAGGCAAAGATTTCACTGAAAATTTCTCGCGAAACAGAAAGTTGTTTTATAATCTACACATAATGATATATATATATATACTCTTTTTTTAACTATATAAGTTAGATAAATTTGAATCATTTTCTATTACCCTCTTCAGTTTGTTATTATTATTACGTTTGAAGACAAAGCAACGTAAAATCTTCTCTTAAATAACATTAAAAGAATAGTTCACTTATTAATTTAAAGGAATTCAGCTCAAATGACTTCATTTTTACTTCTTCGCTGAATTTGATGAGTTAATTTAATCAAGAACTATTATTTGGTGATTCGCCGATACTTTCAATTAACTCGCATAGAACTGTCATTAAACCTTTTATCCTCGATTGACAATGGAATCTATCTCGTTTCAAAGCATTTTACTGCTTGTAACTTTGAAAGTAACAAGAGATAGCTCTTTAAATTTGACATATCAGTTATCTTTTATCACAAGTTACACAATCAGATACAAAAACAGACTTTAAAAGAAATGACAACTGGCAGACGAAAATTAGAAGTAAAGCAGGAAAATTTAGATTTCAGTATTTCTGGATTCTTGGTGTAACGGTATTTATTCCCTTATTTTCCAAGAAAAAGAAAAGATAAAGCTGTTGATTTTCATATAAAAGTAAGTTGTTTATCATAATCATAGTCATTAAATATCATTATTATTTCATTAAATAAAATAAATTTAGTCGATTTTGGCTGACATGCGTGATACACTGTGTGATTAAATGTATATCTAATAACGATTATCTTTTAATCGTTAATTACAGACACATATTTCAATTACATATATATATATATAATCAAGTGTAGATCTTAGATAAACCTTAATTATACAAAACGACCAAGTATATATATATTAGGGTATCCCTTAAATGAGGAGAAATTTTTGTTTTTGTTTTTCTTTGTTGAAATTCGATGCGCATACCCTTTAATTTTTTCCTATTTGACCCTAAATCCTAATATCTATATTAGAAATTTTTCCGTCAATTCAGCACGTATTAACACTATCCCAGAGAACTGGTATTTTGCTAAAAAGTGTTTAGAGTCGAATGAAAAAAAAATTAGAGGGTATGCGTATCAGATTTAAATATATACATATATATATATATATATATATATATATATATATATATATATATATTACAGAATTTTGTAAAATAGATCAGAATATTCAGGGAATTCAGTTTCAAGAAATTCCAAATATCATTTTTTACACTTTTTTTTTTAACCTCAACTCAATAAAGTTTCCATTGGGTGAAATCAACCCCATACACTAATAAGGTGATGTGCAAACTTTTTAACATTGTATAGTTAAAAGAATCCTAAAAATACGTATAAGTTGTTGAGGCGATTAATCACAAATTTAAACGTAAATGTGCTTATTTACTTTTGCCATTATTGTCACCACGCTTAATTTGATTATGGTCTCTCAAACAAAATCCACTGACGTATTTTTTCCATGGAGAATTTATCTAGATGCATTGTAAAGTGATTTAAGTCAGTATATTTATCTTTATATGATATGATGATGAAATACTGGATACGACCATGACAGTGTATGTAAATTTTACTTAATGAAAATTTTCGCTTGAGGGTCGTATAAAAATTAAAATGTTGTTATTCTAAATATTAAATGGCCCGATATATTTAATCAGTTATACAAAATTATATATCCTTTTCATATGCATTTTTAAATTGTGTTATATATTGGGGAAAGTTTAAAGAATTATTGTCGAGGTCAATGTTTTTTGAACATGGTGTAATAATTCCTATTTTTCAATAACTATAATATTTAAATAACATTGTTCTTTATAATAATAGTGTTGTTAATAATAATATTGTTTCGAATCTATGAAGAAAAAATTCTTATTACTTAGTAAAACTAGTATGTTGTGGCTATCACAAAACTTCTATGTTTTCCTCTACAATCCATGCAGTACAAATTATTTATTAAAATTATTTTCCATGGTGAAAGTATACGGTTTTCATTTCAGAAATATAGAACATGTGTCCAAAGAAATTCCTTTTTCTGTTATGTAAACAGGGCTCTCACAAAAGGAAATTTCGGTACCACTATTTTTATGTCGTAATTTTAGATTTGAGTAATAGTTCATATCCGTTGATATCTATTTAAAATAATTACTATAAACGTAAAAATTTTGGTATCCAAATTTACCTTTGTGAGAACCCTACGTGTAGATAACATTTGAGAAAATCTGTTTATTATTATTATTATTATTATTATTATTATTATTATTATTATAACATATCAACTATTCGTTTTAAAGGTGTTGATGAGTTCTTCTGAAAAATACTCAGTTTAAAAATTTAAAGCCGTCTGGGGGAAGTGATTTCCTACCTGTACAAAAAATTCTTCCTAGTTGACTATTATCATTATAAATGTTTGTTTGTTTGTTTGTTTGTTTTTCTTTAATTTCACGATGATTTATTAAAAATAATTCTCATTGTACGCATTTATACGAAATTTTGTTTTATTCTGTCACATTAATAATTATAAAAAAAAAACGGGACGGTAAAGCCTCCTGTTGAGCGATTTTCGCCAAAAATTGATAAGTATTACCTTATGTCAAGGTGCAACTACATATAACTTTATTTGAAATTGTGTGTATTAGTTCTTAAGCTACAACTGATAAAACATTTTGTATCGTACACATGCACAGAAAGACCGAAATTTTCTCAAAATAGTGAACACGTGTTCTAGACCTCTCAAAGCATGTAAATCCATCGGAAGATGGAATTCAAAAATTTGTTTTTGAATTCAATACTTTTTTCTATTAAAAATAGAGGAAAGTACGAATTGCTGCGATTAAGCTTTTTAAAATTCTTAAACCACTTTACTTACTAAATTTATAAATATTTTATAGCAAAAAATAAAAATAAATAAATAAAGTAATATCTATGCATAAAATGTTAATAAGTGATTCTTTTTAGTCAGAAAATAGTACCTAAATGAATTTTAACAGGAAAAGAACTGGTTTTGAAATTTTATTAATAGTAAAATGGTCCCATATTTCTGAATTAGGCCGCAAAATTATTGCGTATTTCGGGATTCAGCTTTGAAAAAAACGTAAATTTCATCGATTAGCGGCGAAATATTTGAGTATTTGGGGATTCAACTTTGTAAAGAACACAAATTTCATCGATTAAGGGCGAAATAATAGCAGGTTTCAGCAATCGGTCTCAAAAATATCAGGAATTTCAGGAACAGCTTTAGGGGAGAAAAAATCGCGAATTTCATTGATTAGTGGCAAAATAATCGCAGAATTTGGGAATCAGTTGTGATTAAGTGTAAATTTTGACTATAAAAATTGACAACAGAGAAAATAATCCCATATTTTTTAAATCGGCTGCAAAATTGTTGCGTATTTCGGTATTCAGCTTTGAGAAAAAACACAAATTTCATTTCTTTGCGACGAAATAATTGAGTATTTGGGAATTTAACGTCGAAAACCGCAGAAATTGCATTCATTAACGATGAAAAAACTTATGCATTTCGGCGATCGGTCGTAAAACTATCGTGAATTTTGGGAAATCAGTCAATTTTATCGATTAGTGGCGAAATTATTTTAACAATTAGTTATGACTATAAATATAAATATTGTTAATTTCACATTTATTTTGCGCATGCTGTGTATTTTTTTTTTTTTTTTTTTTTTTTTTTTTAACCTAAAAAAAATAAATAAATAAATAAACTAGGTGCATTCTTCTAAATGATAATGTAGACTTAAAAAAAAAAAAAAAAAAAAAAGAAAAGAAAAGAAAAAAGATAAAGATAATGCATAGCCCCTTTATCTATCTGATCAAGAAAATATCAGAGAGAGTCAAATAGATACTTACTATTCCTTAAAGAATTATGTGCAATTTAATTATTTATGGGAAATAATGATTAAAAGGCATTTACATATTAAAGCCTGCACTAACTTTTAAAATATTTGTACATTACAATTTAAAAAATTTTAAATAAAATTATCTAAAAAATAAGTGTTTTGAAATTATTTTAGTAAAAATTCTTGAATTGTAAATTAGAATTATTTTACTATAAATATTTAACCGGATTAAAAGTATA
This sequence comes from Salticus scenicus, assembly GCA_963930645.1. Taxonomy (NCBI): domain Eukaryota; kingdom Metazoa; phylum Arthropoda; class Arachnida; order Araneae; family Salticidae; genus Salticus; species Salticus scenicus. The sequence continues at coordinate 49,332,994 of OZ005657.1, forward strand.
ATTATTTTAATTATACTTTTTATGAAATTTCAACTCATTTGAGCAAGTAGATTTTGAGATACACCTAACAAACTATTGCCACCAGGAGACCCGATTTAAAATTGAAAAATACCGAATTACTTCAAATTTAGTATCAGGTGGTAAAATTTTCTCTAGAATCTATAAAGTCAAAATTGTGTGTTCGTTGAAAATATAAATTTTAACATCGTTGCATGTTTACATCTGTAAATAGTTACTAAGCTTACATTTTTAATAAATAATTAAATTAAAATAGACATGAATCCAAGAAAGATGGTACCTGCTGTGTTTCTCCATTAATTAGGTGATGAGATATATGGGTATTCTCTTTTTATTTGTATTTATTTTATTTTGTGGACTGTACATGTTATAAACCATTTAGTGAGTGGTGAAGAAAGTTCCTTTCGTCTATCGAAAGTGCCTTTCGTCTATTAAGATGTGCCCTTTTCGCTAAATCCGCCTACCTTTAAAAAAAAAAAAAAAAAAAAATGTAAACACTACGTATAACATATAATCGTTTTTACTTTTCACTTGATACTTTTAATATATTAAAAATGAAATTTCATGATGATTTGAAAAATAAATAGTCTTAAGAGAAATATGGCTTGACATTTTTTCGTTAAAATTTATGTTTTAAATGAAAAAAAAAAAAAAATCGTTACTGAAAGCTAAATAAGCGTAAATGGCAGCCATATAAATGTTAGTGTCATGTTTAAATGTAAGATGAAGATGATGAACGTCAAAAAGCTTTTTCTTGGAAGAATATGTCAAAAATGCACGAGAAATGCGAGAACGAAAATATGCTTAGCAAATATTTTATTGAAATAGTAGATTGAAGACACATGTTTCAATATGTTCAGCTTATAAACTTAAAAGCGTGTTTAAAGAAAAAATCAATACGGGCTTTGAAATATCAGCAAATTTACTTAAAATATTTTACATTTTTCAAAGAACGAAAGTAAACCATAAATTTAAAAAACTCGTAACAATTGTTTTGGGTCGAAACAAAGGCGAACAAAACAGGCATAGTCCAGGCAACGAAGGGCAAAATATGACGAATAGAAAAAAAAAAATCGTGTAGTTTTGAAATTTTACATACTCATAGCCGAGAGGGTCCTGAACAACATACTAAAAGTCCCCGCCCGTGGTGGGTGAGCGGGGGGCAGGGGGGGGGCATTTAAGGGGGGCACTTTTCAGTTTTTATTAAACATCTTAAAAACTGTCACATATAGAGAAAAAATGTCAATTACGAAATTCATCTACGTAAAATTTCCTACAAAAATGTATGCTACATTTTGTTTGTATGATCAATAGTTTAGAAGATATAGGGGGATGAAATAACACATTTTCTTGAAAAATTCTTTTTTGCAATAGTAAAATCAACTGAAGTGTGCAATTAAAAGAGTTCTTGTCAAATATTTTCTAATGTACAAACCAAATATATACATAGGGAATATGCAAGGATAATACAGCATGTTTTGTAAGTTTTAAGTACTTTTAAGGCTAGTAGGCGCAAGTGGCGGTTTGAGTAAAAATCCAGATAACGAAGACCCAAAACCGATAATCATTAAAAAAAAAATCGTGTAGTTTTGACATTTTGCATACTCATACCCAAGAGGGTCCTGAACAACATACTAAAAGCCTGTGGTGGGTGAGCGGGGGGCAGAGGGGCATTTGAGGGGGACACTTTTCAGTTTTTATTAAATATCTTTAAAACTATCGCATGTAGAGAAAAAATGTCAATTACAAAATTAATCTACGTAAAATTTCCTACAAAAATGTATCGTACATTTTGTTTGTATGATCAATAGTTTAGAAGATATAGGAGAACGAAATAACACATTTTCTTGAAAAATTCTTTTTTGCAATAGTAAAATCAACTAAAGTGTGTAATTAAATGGATTCTGGTCAAATATTTTCTAATGTACAAAACAAATATATGCATAGGGAATATGTAAGGATAATACAGCATGTTTTGTACATTTTAAATAATTTTAAGGTTAGTAGGCGCAAGTGGTGGTTTAGGTAAAAATCCGAATAACGAGACCCAAAACCGATCAACATAAAAAAAAAAAAAAAAAAAATCGTGTAGCTTTGAAATTGAGCACAGTTATAAAGTTAAGTGTCTCGAACAACATACTAAAAGTCCCCAACCATGGGAGGTGAGCGGGGGGGGGGGGCAGGTGGCATTTAAAGGGGGCACATTTCAGCTTTTATTACGTATATTGAAAACTATCGCATTTAGAAAAAAAATGTCAATTACAAAATTAATCTACGTGAAATTTCCTACAAAAATGCACCGTATATTTTGTTTGTATGATCATTAGTTTAGAAGATATAGAGGAACGAATTAACACATTTTCTTGAAAAATATTTTTTAGCAATAGTAAAATCAACTAAAATGTGTAATTAAAAGGGTTCTGGTTAAATATTTTCTAATGCACAAAACAAATATATGCATAGGGTATATGTAAGGATAATACAGCATGTTTTGTACATTTTAAATAATTTTAAGGTTAGTAGGCACAAGTTGTGGTTTAGGTAAAATTGCTTTTTAATCCCTGACTTAAAAGAGGGGTGTTATAAATTTGAAGCCTTTGTTTGTCTTTATACTTGTAGTCATTTCATTTTAACTTTTTCTTTTTTTTCTGGGGAGTCATTTCAGGCAGTGCAAGAGAAATGCTTTTGATTCATAAAAAAAACTTTTTTATTATTAAAAGTAATTAATTTTCACAAATTTAACACTGCAAAAGAAATATTCTAAAACTATGTCAACATATAAAAATGAAAAATTGTCATATAAAATCAGTCTTTGAAATCATAACTACTCGTTTTGGCAAATCTATTCTGTGTTTTTTTCTATTTAATTTTTATGTTATTTACAATATTAACATAAACTACAGTTCGTAAATAAAAGGATTCTGGTTAAATATTTTCTACTCATACAAATAAATATCTATATGTGCATGTGCGCGTGCAATGCGCTAAGATTAAAGTCAAAATATACAAATCGAAAAACTTCACTTTTCTGTAAAATGTCCGTAAGATACAAATCAATCTTTATATTTTCTTAACTGTTGATAATACTAACAAATGTAATGGGCATTTTCATGGTAAATTTTACGTAGTTTAATTTTGTAATTGACATTTTTTCTCTAAATGCGATAGTTTTCAATATACATAATAAAAGCTGAAATGTGCCCCCTTTAAGTGCCCCCCCGCTCACCCCCCATGGTTAGGGACTTTTAGTATGTTGTTCGGGACACTTAACTCTACAACTGTGCTCAATTTCAAAGCTACACGATTTTTTTTTTTTTTTATGTTGATCGGTTTTGGGTCCTCAATATCCGGATGTTTACCTAAACCACCACTTGCGCCTACTAACCTTAAAATTATTTAAAATGTACAAAACATGCTGTATTATCCTTACATATTCCCTATGCATATATTTGTTTTGTACATTAGAAAATATTTGACCAGAATCAATTTAATTACACACTTTAGTTGATTTAATTACACACTTTAGTTGATTTTACTATTGCAAAAAAGAATTTTTCAAGAAAATGTGTTATTTCGTTCCCCTATATCTTCTAAACTTTTGATCATACAAACAAAATGTTCTATACATTTTTGTAGGAAATTTTGTAATTGACATTTTTTCTCTAAATGCGATAGTTTTAAAGATATTTAATAAAAACTGAAAAGTGCCCCCCTCAAATGCCCCCTGCCCCCCGCTCTCCCACCAAGGGCGGGGACTTTTAGTATGTTGTTCAGGACCCTCTTGGCTATGAGTACGCAAAATTTCAAAACTAAACGATTTTTTTTTTAATTTTTATCGGTTTTGGGTCTTCGTTATCTGGATTTTTACTCAAACCGCCACTTGCGCCTACTAGCCTTATAACTACTTAAAACTTACAAAACATGCTGTATTATCCTTGCATATTCCCTATGTATATATTTGTTTTGTACATTAGAAAATATTTGACAAGAACCCTTTTAATTGCACACTTCAGTTGATTTTACTATTGCAAAAAAGAATTTTTCAAGAAAATGTGTTATTTCATCTCCCTATATCTTCTAAACTATTGATCATACAAACAAAATGTAGTATACATTTTTGTAGGAAATTTTACGTAGATTAATTTTGTAATTGACATTTTTTCTCTACATGCGATAGTTTTAAAGATATTTAATAAAAACTGAAAAGTGCCCCCCTCAAATGCCCCCTGCCCCCCGCTCTCCCACCAAGGGCGGGGACTTTTAGTATGTTGTTCAGGACCCTCTTGGGTATGAGTATGCAAAATTTCAAAACTACACGATTTTTTTTTTTAATTTTTATCGGTTTTGGGTCTTCGTTATCTGGATTTTTACTCAAACCGCCACTTGCGCCTACTAGCCTTAAAAGTACTTAAAACTTACAAAACATGCTGTATTATCCTTGCATATTCCCTATGTATATATTTGGTTTGTACATTAGAAAATATTTGACAAGAACTCTTTTAATTGCACACTTCAGTTGATTTTACTATTGCAAAAAAGAATTTTTCAAGAAAATGTGTTATTTCATCCCCCTATATCTTCTAAACTATTGATCATACAAACAAAATGTAGCATACATTTTTGTAGGAAATTTTACGTAGATGAATTTCGTAATTGACATTATTTCTCTATATGTGATAGTTTTTAAGATATTTAATAAAAACTCAAAAGTGCCCTCCTTAAATGCCCCCCTGCCCCCCGCTCATCCACCACGGTCGGGGTCTTTTAGTATGTTGTTCAGGACCCTCTCGGCTATGAGTATGCAAAATTTCAAAACTACACGATTTTTTTTTCTATTTTTCCTATTTTGACTGGACTAGCATGAATGTTTGCTGATATGTTTGCATGCACTCATTCCTACTTTGTGCGCCTGGCAAAGTGTTGTTGCTAGTATTTCGATCAAAAACAATTGTATTAATTTTTCTTTTTAATTCATGGTAACTACTTCCAAAGCTTTTTATTTTTTTTTCATTATTATTACTTATTACCATCATTCATGATTTAGACCAGGCTTCAGTCACAGAAGACCCTCTAACAGTTTAATCCCTTATAACAGACAAACATAATCCTAGTCTTATTTTTCCCAAAAGAAATAATCATTGAAATTCTTTTTATTAGTTTTCTTGTTTATCACCTTTTTTTAAATTTCGCTATTATATATATTTATATATATTATATATATTTATATATATATATATATATATACACACTAAATTTGTTTGCGCAATACTTACATTGTTAATTTTCGTCTTTTTTTTTTTTTTTTTTTTTTTTTTTTTTTTTTTTTAGAACACATAATACATAAAATAAATGTAATTAAAATGGACCACAACATAATTATGAAATAATCTATTAGACATATAACAAGAATAAAATATTTTTATTTGTAAAGGTAAAAAAAAGAAATATTAAGATTGTCATATGATTAATACACAAATTTTAAAAAGGTACGATTGCGCCCATATAAGCAAGAAGGTTTTTCCACTCTTTTCTTTTTCCTATGAAAAAAATATAACACACATATGCATATATACACATGCAGAGCTGCCAACCAAATCCGGCACATTGTTAGTACCGCCCCTTTTTCTACACCACTTAATTTTTAGAGTAATTCTCTTCAAATATATGTACGATGAATGAAGAAAACAAATGCTCTAAAAATTAAGTGGTGTAGAAAAAGGGGCGTTTTTCAATAGGCGTTAACAATTTGCCGGATTAGGTTGGCAGCTCTGCACATGTGTATACCTGCTAACTATGCTAGTTTATCCGTAATGGTATTAGGCCCCACCTTTTTTTCTTTTCTTTTTTTTTTTTTTTTTTTTTTTTTTTTCGCACCAGAACAGTTGAAGAGCAATAGACTTCTTATTTAATCATGAGAACATATTGCTGAATATTGCTCTACAACTATTCTGGTGTGAGAAAAAGGCGGGATTTCATACCATTACGGATAAACTAGCTTAGTTAGCAGGTCTCTCTCCCCCTCTCTCTCTCTCTCTCTATCTATCTATCTATCTATATTTATATAACACTATTAAAAAAAAAAAAAACAGGAATTTTCAGACATCTGGCACAGAACATTTCATATTGTATTCACATTGCATATTGTAATGCTATTAAGATTTTCAGCAGAATTACAAGCATATAGCCATTAACTAATTTGCAAAAATTGTAATACATAAAACTGAAAAAGCTGGCCATTTGTTCTGAAAATTTTACAATAAATATGTATGTTGACTAACAAAAAAAGTGAAAGCTTTCAATCCACATTTGTTTACGTCAAAAGCACCTTTATCCAAATTGAGTTTTTTTTTTTTTTTTTTGTTTTGTTTTTTTTGTTTTTTTTTTTCTCCGGCACATAACAGATATAGCTGAGTCTCAGTAATCATTGTTATGGCTTCATCAAACTGTCATTAGTTTATTTAAAATATATTAAAATAATTTAATTAATAATCAATCACATTTAAACAAAGAGTTAGTATTTATGATAATGAAATGTCAATAAAAAAATAATTCCTGTTGTTTTTTATGCACCCCAGACCTGAAAAAAATCCATTCGCCACGAGGTAACTAAAAAAATATTGTTCCGGAGTGCATAAAACACAAACAAAATAAAACGAAACGAAAATAGTTTTTTTCTTTTTTTTTTTTTTTTTCAGCAGCAGCCATATCAGGTGCCAGGATGTAAGAGGTTTTGGCATCTCCACAAAAAAAAAAAAAAAAAAAACCTGCTGTTAGGTTGTTTAAGGAGGGAAGGGGAGTGGAGAGAAGAGCACAAAATCATCATCTTAGATCTGCAATAAATTTCTCCCAGCCCAGACCTATTTAAATTAGAATAAAATAATTTTTTTTTTTTTTTTATTTAAATACTTTTATTTATTTATTTATTTATTTATTTATTTTTATTTTTATTTATTTATATTATTTTATTTTTGTTCCCAAAGTCGTAAGAAAAGATTTCGAGAAACAGAAAATGGAAAAGAAATAATAATAATTTAAAAAGATATACATTCTTCATATGCTAATTGTAATTATTAATAATGTATATAATAACAAGAGACTTGGCGTTGGAATATTAAAACCCGAATAAACTACTACGTCAAAAACGCCAAAGAAAAATATTTGAGATGCATACAGCTGTTTCGGTAGCTTTAAGCGTACCGTCTTCAGTGCAAAAAGAATTTACGTCAAAAACGCCAAAGAAAAATATTTGAGATACATACAGCTGTTTCGGTAATTCTTTTTTCACTGAAGACGGTACGCTTAAGGCTACCGAAACAGCTGTATGCATTTCAAATATTTTTCTTTGGCGTTTTTGACGTAGTAGTTTATTACTAATGTATGCCCATCTATTATGCTTAATGATCAGTAAATTAAAATCTGTAGTGGCAAAATGCTTAGAATGAACTCTAGAACCAGTTATTTGCTGCTTAGGGGAGCGTGGGGCTAGTTGTCACAAGGGTAAGAAGTAACACGCAATTTACGAAATAGTTTGTAACATTTGTGATTAAATATTTTTGTAAACTAACTGTTATGACGCGCTTTATAATGTAAGCACAATCGGTGCTCCACAACAATTGTTAACTCATTTTATCCCATTGTCCTATTTAAAGGACAGCTGAAAAATAGCATATAGAAATCAGAATATGCTTGGTGCGAATATTTTGTCAGCTGGAATATATAATTGTATATATAAGCTTCTGCTATCGTGTTATGTGTCTCACCTTCTCCTCCTCTTCCATCTGCAATCTTTGTTTAATCATTACATTAGGGGGCGTGGTTTATCTTCTCTTTGCGGTTGAAAATTCTTTCTGGAAGACTATCATGTAAATAAGAAAGTATTATACAGATAAATCAAAACTTTATACTCGGAAGGCATTTTTCACTATTGAAGAGAACACTAAAACATATAAGTGCAAATTTCATTCTCTTTATGTCAATGTCCTGCGTACGAGGTGGATAAGATTTCTTATACAGAATATATATATATATATATTTCAAATTTTGCTGTATTTAGTTTATTTAGGTTGAATTAACCTTAAAAAATATAATGTTTCTCAAATCTGAGCAAAATAAATAAATTGGGATAAAATGGGTTAATGAGAGGTTCTCTACATGTGCTTCATTTTAGCTTGTTAGTGGAGAAAAAAAATATTTCGTAAATTTTGATTAAAGGTATATTAATTTATACTTTAACGAAATGTTTATAGCTATTTATTTAGCCTGTGTGTTGAGTTATAAAATGCATATTTATTTTTTTTTGCATAAATCGTTATATTTTTTTAGAAATAAACAAAATGGCTAAAATCATACGATGGGGCAAATTGTAACATGTTAGAGGAGTGGCTTGTGGAGATGTCTACAGCCAGAGCTCGAAGTTTCCGCCCATTTTCAGGAAACTTTCAGAAATGAAAAATTCTTGGCTTCTTTGCCATTTTAAATTTATACAGAAATATTTTCTGTGTTTTTATATTATTGTGCCGTGATTATTAAATCAAGAATTATAATCACGATTTAATCACGAATTAGAGAATATTGCATAAAAATAGTGGTAGAAAAAAAAGCAGAAATTTCTCATCAATGGGAGTCTTCTGAAAAAAAGGCAGAGAATTCGAGCTCTGTTAAAACCTCTCTGTGGCAGAAAAATGTGTATAATGCTTAATTTGCAAAATGTGAGCACACATTGAATGCATGAGAGGAAACAAAATATCATTTCCTTGAATTCAACTCTGACTAAGATTGACTTCTATGATTGACGTCTTTAATTTTCTCTTTATTTTACAATAATCCATTTGATGTAATTCATTCCTACCAAGAAGATTATAATTTAATATTAGTTATTCATTGCCTTCTTTATTAAATTAATAAATGATTGATAACAAAAAACATTTTGAAATGTTATTGTTTTTATAGTTAGAACAATTAAGTGTTTATTTTTATGATATATATTCCTTATACATAGTACATGATACACATTCCGTATACATTCCTTATACATTCCTTATATCTATAATAATAAAAGACGTCTGTAGTCTGTTCATTTATACGTTCAATCCCCATACTTGCCAACATCCTAATTATTATTCCGTAGTGTTGGTAGCCCCACCCTTTTCTTCACACCAATAAATTTTTAGAGTAATAGCATAGCCTCCTAAACTAGATGCCTGTCGCGTTGCTTGAAAACTTGGCAACAGTTGAAGCGGTAGACAGAGCCACCTGGTACAGATTGATCGACTTTTTTATTTAACAGCCACCAAAAATTTTTAAAATTGCGATATGATATACATAAAAGGCGAATAGAGTCGAAAAAAAGTCAATTATATATATCATATATTACTTCTTAAAATTATTGGTGACATTTGAATAAAAAAAGTCGCGCAATCTGTACCAGGTGGCGCTGCCTACCGCTTCAATTGTTGCCAACTTTTCGAGTCACGCAACAAGCATCTAGTTAAGGAGGCTATGGTAATAGTCTCCAAATACAATTACGATTAAATAAAGAGAAAAATACTCTAAAAAGATACTGGTGTGAAAAAGAAGGCGGGGCTAATAATACCATGGAATATTAATTAGTATGTTAGCAAGTATGAGTCCCTCATGAAACGTTAAAATAACTGACTTACGGGTACATAGAAGCCTGCTGGAGTGATTAGTTTAAAAAGTAATTTAAAAAAATTAATTAGCTGCAGAGCTTTATTCATTACAAACTCAGTGTTTGCCAATTAATAAACGAGTCAATTTTAAGTTCAGAAGATCTACCGGTCGGGAATGATTTTTTTTTTTTTTTCCCCCAATTTTCGATGCATAGCTACTAACTCTCCTGTTTTTTCCGGTATACGTTTTACCGAAAATTTACTGTATTTTTTTTTTTTTTTTTTTTTTCAATTCATTTAATGGTAGAAATTATACGTGACAGAATTTTATTCAGAAAGAGTGGTGATAAATCTTATTTAAAAATTCAATATGTTGGCAGTTATGCAAAAACTGATTGCCTGGAGCATATGGTAATACATTAACCCTTTGCGGCGCAGAGTAATTCGGATCATTTAAATTACACTGCCACCGGAATTTACGAACAAAATTAAAATAAAAGAAATATTAAATTTTAAGGTTAAGAAAAAGGGCCTTTTCTGCTATGGTATAAATGTAAATTTTTGCTAAAAAATTTCTGGGTTGAGTTTTTGCACTTTAGAATTAAAATTAGGTGTTCCATCAACGGAAACACTGCGACTGAAAGGGTTAAGAGCAGACGTGCGTCTTCTTTAGAAAAACAGAATACTTAATATTATCACAACAAATAATTTCAGTTATGCTTTAAAATATAATCGCTCTGGTGAGAATAAAAGAATAAGAAAATTAGTGCTTTTATTGTAATAAATAATGTCATTTCCCATTATCGCTTTTTTTAGCAGTACTTACATGTTCATTTTCTACTAAATCATTTTTACTTTCTCTTACCCATAAGGTAGAGAAAGTATTGTTTTAGGGTCAAATTTTCGAATGCGAGATTTTGTTATATTTACACGTTTTGAGGTCCCGTGAATACGAAAATCATGTTTTAGCAAATGGTCTGTGTGTATGTCTGTGTGTGTGTGTCTCTCTGTGTGTGTGTGTGTGTGTGTGTGTCTGTGTGTGTCTGTGTGTGTCTGTGTGTGTGTGTCTGTGTGTGTGTGTCTGTGTGTGTGTCTGTGTGTGTGTGTGTGTGTCTGTTATCAGCATATCTCAAAAACAAATTATCGCAGAAAGTTCAAACTTGGTATTCTAAATGTGTATCATATAGGGATGCTACAGTAAGCTTTTTGTGAAGATCAAGCAAATGGTTCGTGTACAGGGAGAATCAAGAGAATTCTAATACATTACGTCTATGGGGGAAATTGCAGGTAAGTAGAGTTTAACGTCTATAGACTGCACTAAACCAAATGAAACGAATATATATTTTTTGTAATAGAGATAATTAACTGGGGAAAAAATTTTGTGTATGTAGGAGCCTCGCCTCCCCCCCTGTGGGGGGGGGGGGGAAGTTCCCCCTCGAGGGGAGTAAATTTTCATGATGGGTATCTTTCAAAAGAGCTCGCCAATACCTTTAAAACGAATGATTGAACCATCGATATGCGATAATTTAAAACAAAGTTATCGATTTTTTTTACTTTTAACGAAAAAAAAACCTTAGAATTTTTTTTTTTTTTTTAATATTGAGAATAAAATGAGCTTTTTTTAGATATTTGGTGTTATACTACTTCTCTAATATGGAAATCGTCTGCATTATCATAAAAGATATTTTTTTTTATTATAATATTAATAAATTATTTTTTATTAACCGAATTAAATTCTATATAAATATAGGTGCATTAATGAAACGGAGGGTTGAAGGGGGGTAGCCCCTCTCACACAGAACTAATTATAATATAAAACTCTTCAGAAGCCTAATATGAATTGTTTAACGCAGGTTTACATAACAGTACTCGTTATCTTACCTTTTAATCTGCAACCTGTATTTATAGTATCAAATTTCAGGGTAAGAGAAAATCGTGTGGGTGACACACCAGATTATTTTTATTATTATTATTATTGGTGTTAATTTTTAAGTGGCGTATTATCTGGATATAATTACCCATATATTTTGCTTCATACATAGCTGAAAACCACCATAAATTTTAATTACTTTTTTTTTTTTTTTTTCGTATAAAAACTTGTTTAATCATAGAAACTAGTTGCAAAAACTTGTGCTTTTGGGTTTAATGTATCGCTACGATTGTATTTTACACATTAACACTCGTTAGACGTATAAACACACACACACACATACACACAAAAAAAAAATTACCTTCGATGTGCCAAGTTACTTCTGACGAAAAATCAATTTCATATAACTATAAAGAAACAGTAAAAATTGTCGTATTAAATCGCAGATAATTATTACGAAAGAACACAATAAAAAATTTCCAGTATTAAGGTTACGGACAATCCGTAATAGCTTGGAACCTCTGTTAATATTTAATATTAATAGTGGGCAAGGCCTGTTTAAGATCGAGGCACACACTCAATAATCACTTTCGCCGTCTAATAAGTAGGCAGGGGTGGAAATTTGGCGCAGTAAATTTCCATCCCTGAACAGTGTTGCCAGATTGTTGGACTTTTTTATTCAACAGTCACCAATATTCTTGAGAAGTGATATTTAATGTACATAATCGACGATTAATCGTCTATTGCATATATCAAACATCACTTCTCAACTTTATTGGTGACTGTTAAATAAAAAAGTCGCGCAATCTGGCAACACTGTCCCTGAACAGGAATTCTTCGTCAGCGGAAAACTCTCGTATCTGGTTTTGGGATTTAAGGCCGACTGACTGCGTTTGGGTCCTAGGCCTGGATAGAATGCCCCCAAGAAGGTCTTTTTAAGGGAAACTAACCCACATTTACGCAAGATTTGGAGACTATAAAGTTTTTGAGAGGTTCAGAGAAACTAAAGATTTGAAACTGTAAAGAAAGATTTGAGATTTGAAACGTCACAAAGTTTTAAAAATAAACTTACACTGATATAGTTTTTCGTGGAAATGATACCATAAATGTAAATATTCGTCCTAATTCTTTTTTAGGTATTTTCTTCCATTTTCAAAATCTTCTTTTAGAAAATCATTTATTATTTCATTTTTGACTACTGATTTTTAGTTTTTAAATATACTGATTAAAATAGCCATAACTTAATGTAAAAATAAAATGATGTGGACTCCACATGATTCTTTTGTACACCCATTAAACTACACATATCGTTACTAACACGTGGACGTTACCGAGTGTGGTAAGTGGTTCATATACAAATAGGCAGTTTTTAGTCTATGAATGCACTTTATTCGACATATAACCTTGAAACAAACTAGTGATACTTTTATTTGCACCGCAAAAATTTGTAAATAGTATATACACTGAGAGTTCAAATATTGCTTTTTTTCAGGAATAATAGTCAACAGTTTTTCGCACAATCTCTCAATAACAAACGCACAGCTCAGTATTCAATAGAATTCACTCGAGTGCAGATGGAGAATTCACTTCCTTTTATACTCTTTGATGAAGGTAGTGTCTAGAAATCAGTAAATTACACCAAAAAAAATAGCTAGGTGACTAAGTTTCAAACTGAGAAACGACTTCAAGATTTTGGAAACTAAAGTACATTTTGTCGCCAAATTTGGTCGTCAAGAATGTCACCAAGTTCTTTGCCAAGGCCGACCCCCGTTGAAGCCAATAGACTGCTATTAAATTCTTCATGCCTTTTAGTGTATTTTCAATACAACAACGGCTGTAATAAAAGGAAAGGAGTTTTATCACTTGCAACAAAATTAATACGTGAGTTCTATTAATAGGTTTAGTTGAAATCTCTAAAACGAGAGGTCATATAACGGCCAAAATTTTTGAATTTCGGTAGATATCTCTAAAACGAAAGGTCATACAGCAATAAAAAAGGGAAGTGCACAGCTAGCCTTTATAACAAACCTAAATGCAAATTTACGACGATCTTCGTCCAGCCATGTTCGTTATGCTAGATACATTCACAAACACATGCATGTGTCATGAAAATAACTTGTACATACCTGCCAGCATTCTAATTAATATTCCGTAAAATTGTTAGTAAACACCCTTTTTTTCACACCACTTTATTTTTAGAGCAACTTTCTCCAAATGTAACTACGATTAAATAAGAAAAAACTGTGAAAAAGAGCCTGATGTGAAAAAAAAAGCAGAGACAAACAATTTTACGGAATATTAATTAGGACGTTGGCAGATAAAATCGCTTGTGTGATGGTTGCCAATTTTTTCGTTTTTCTCGGAAGATGCATAACCACTAATTTTTAATAAAACATTTTTAAGTGACGGTTTTCTATTAACTTTCTACGATTGTGTTGGAAGATATTATTGAAATATAGTCGGGGTTATGTTTTAAAAAGTATCTAAAAGTTGGCAACTATGGGCTTATGTTTCTAAAGGGAAGGGCAGAGCCTGATTAAGCCCAATATCTCCGCTCTCACCGGAATATTTTTACAATTATTTTTTATTTCATGTCATAGAAATTCCACGCTTTGACCAGGAAATATTTTTTATAAAAAATGAACGGTGTAAAACAATCCAATTTACTCACCGTTATTAGACACCAGAATTCTTTTAAAATAATTTTTAATGAGAATTTTCTGTTTATTATAGGAGGAAAGTATTTGTTAAAAAATAACGGTGTAAGTATAAATAATGTGTGCTTCCCCCTTAATCAGGCTCTGGGGAAGAGTCGTATTAGTAAACCTGCCAACCATCTCATTAATCCTTTGCGGCGCAAAGTAATTGGGATCTTTTAAATTACACTGCCACCGGAATTCACGAACAAAATTAAAATAAAAGAAATTGGCGACCTTTGCCGTCATGTTATAAAAGTAAAATTTTGCTAAAAAATTTACGGGATGAATTTTCGCAGTTGGAACTGGGACTTAATAAGTGCCTCTTCGCAGCAACGACAGTGCGCCGCAAAGGGTTAACAATCGCAGGGGTCGTACTCTCCGCCCTTTTTTAGGACACTCTCAGGCAGTGCTGCCAGATTGAGGGAAATTTTTATGTAACTCCCACCACTAAATTTTATTTGAAACAGTTTCGTAATGAATTCGAAACATTTTTCACAGAAATCGTCTATGTAATTAGATAACTGTTGCAAGTAAAATTTAACGGCGGCTGTTGAATAAACATTTCCCTCAAATCTGGCAGCACTGCTCTCAGGTACGAAAAATTTCCTTCTTTATTGCTACCATTATTTGTATGCAATAATCTCAAAGCTATTTAATCACGACACATTACCAGGAAAATACCACAAATACAGGGTGTTTACAAAGTCCCGCACCCATTTTGATGTTTAACCGTTTGACTGCTGAAGCATTTTCTGAAATACGTCCTTAAATTGCTATCGCTATTTCAGGACTCAATAAAAGTTTTTCCGGTGTGAATATTTAATTTTAGTTTTGTAAATAATTCGAAACCCGATCATGCCAACTGGAAAACCACGCCTTGCAGTAAAAATTAAAAAAAAATCCAAGTAAGCATAAAGCGAAAGGAAATGTATAAATGTGTATTTTTATGCCTAAATTATTTACCCTCGATAGCTGTTTCTACAAAAATAAAATATGAAATTTTCTAATGATCTATAAAAACACACCTAATTAATGAAAACCACGCCTTACTGTAGCGTTTGTAAAAGGCCAATTTAAGTATCATTAAAGGATGAATGATAACAAAAAACGTGTTTTACCATTAATAATTGTTCACACACAATGTTTTACGAAAATTTTGGATCAGTGAAAAAATCCAATTTTGTTTTGCAAATATGCATTTCAACGTAGTGAAGGGGGTATTTTGATAAAATTTTATCGAGACTCCGCCCATTCTTATTCTTTTCCAACTTATTTCACAAATATAATTATATATATTTTAAAAATGATGAAACGAGCGTCGTAATATTGTATGCTTCAAAAATCATGTTAAATAGTTCTCTTTCGAAAGAAATACATTTAATTGATTTCAGTGATTAGAGTATTGACGTTGTTTTCTGGTAATATTTTCATTAAAAAAAAAAAAAAAAAAAAAAAAAACATAATCACTCATACAATTGTCAGTTAATTTATTAATTTTTTTTTTATGTTTTACAAATAAATAATGAAAGAAAGAACTTTATAAAATAAATAAATATCTCTCTCTCTCTCTCTCTCTCTATATATATATATATATATATACAGAGCTGCCAACCTAATCACGTTAATTGTTAGTACCGCTCATTTTTCTACACCACTTAATTTTTAGAATATTTGTTTTCGTAATCATCGTAAATATATTTGAAGAAAATTACTTTATTTAAGCGGTGTAGAAGGTACTAACAATTTGCCAGATTAGGGTAGCAGCTCGGTATATATAAATATTTACTTCTTGTAAAAGAGAATAATGAAAAGATAATGTTTACCAAATGTGTTTTGATTCTGAATGGTTGATTTTATTTACGTAAAAAAATTAAATTAAAATTCCGGTGATATCTGAATTGTACCTCTCGCAGTTTTCGAGAGTGACCATTGCAGCGCTATCGCGCTGCTTAGCAGTTTAACGGTTAATATCTCATAAAATATTAAAGATAGATTAAAATTAATAACAAATGGTTAGATAGACTCATAAAGTTTCATGAGCCTTGTCAATGAACTTCCACGTGTGCCCCCTTCGTCGCACGGAGAATATCAAGTCGATAGTCAATTTCACGCCAGGTAGCGGCAAGCATGTCGGCATCCACAGAGGCTATTGCGGTTGTAATTCTGACTTTTAGGTCATCAATGTTCCAGTTTCTAGAAAATTATTTTTCCACCGCAAGATGCTGCTTTTGGATGGAGGATCTTTTTGGTAAATTCTTCTGCAATTTCTCTGTGCTTGCACTATCGATTTCGTTTCTATGTACAGTCGGGGGAAAAAAAACGCAACACTCAACGTAACTTCGTTGCTAATCGATGTAGAAAAATGTAATGGGTACCATTCGACGGGGAATTGTGAGTAGTTTCAGAAAATGAACTGAAATTTTGAATTGGGGGTCGTCTACATATTAAAACGCGCACCAACTTTGATTTTTTTTAATGGTAATGACCCATTTTTCTTTTATATTTGAATTCCTGGGATCGCAACAACGCGAAAAAGTATATTGGTTGTATATTTTACTTATTTTTTCACAGAGTTATAAGCGTTCAAAGTTTGAAGATGCTAATGTTAAATTCATATTTCAAACTTTTATTAATATCTTCACAAAAAATAACTTGATCGATATACTTTTTTTTTTACGAGATATAGTGAAGAAACCCAAACATAATCCATCATTATTTTTGATTCTAAAAAATATTTTTAATTCTGAAAAATATTAATAAATTCATATTCATAAAAATTATGAATTATGACCTATATTAATTTTTACATAAAATGAATCCTAATGCTGAAAAATATGGGTGTGCAAATTTGCAGCTCTTTCCAGTTATTAGTTTTCGAGATATAAATAAATCTTTCTTTTGGAGTGGTTTAGGGGGGCGTCTCTTATAAAGTTTTGCATGAGATAACGAATCAAATCTTAAAAAATAACAAAGAAAATTAAACAAAATATTTTTATTTTTTATTTACGGGTCAAATTATATAACAACGTCAAACGCAAAGAAATGAAACAAAATTGATGATTTTTAGACATTAGTGTTAGCATCAAGAATTCCTGTTTTCTAAAGAAGACACCGCCTTCATCGTTCTTCAAAACAAAACAATGCAGAAAAGAAAAATAAATGTGACATTGAGTGGTGAATTCGTGCTAAACTCCTTATATTATGTTGACAAAAATATGCACAAGTGGTATTTTTACTTCATTGATTACTGGTGATGAATTTTGAATCTTTTAAACGAACACTAGAAGAAAAAGTTAACTAAATAGGCGGGGTTTACTGTTTTAAATAGAAAAATAGGTTTAATGTAAAAATTGTCTATTAGAAAAAAAAAAAAAAAAAACGAATGGAATTGGAATGCAAGACAGACTTGTAAAATCGTTTCTTAACTATCGTCATAGTTAAACTTATTTGCTTCATATATTGCTTTATTTTTATTTATTTATTTTGTAGGTGGAGGATTATTATTTTAAAGATACTTTAGTCTTTAAAATTTTATTAATATATTTTAACTTTATATATTTTTAAAAATATACTTTAACTTTTATAAATATATTTTAACACTTTTTGCGACCGCAGAATTTTGTCTTTTTGACTGTAAGATCCGCCTACAGGCGTTACTCTCTCAAAATAAAATATTTCAGAACAACTTTTCTGTATTCACAATTATATTACAAATGGATATACATTATAATTATCTTCTTTCTAATCAATATATTTCTATCCATAGTATATTTTATTGCAAAAATATGAACACTGAGTACACATCTAAGAAATACGTAACACACAATTTACGAAAGAAACGCCCATTGAAGAAGTTACAGATTTTCAAATGACGTTAATCTGCGTCAACAGTCGCGAAAGGGTTAATTAAGAAATTATATTTTCATAGTAATTATAAAACGAATCGTACAGTTCGAAAGAGTTCAGCTGACCCAAAACTGGTAAGTGCGATCAAAATTCTGGATAATTAAGAAACTGAAAAATGTAAATGTTTTATTAATTTTTATAATTCTTTCTTTCTTGAAAGATTTCCGGTATGAAACATTAAAATTTTGTTTATTTCTTATAGGACTTTAATTTTATTTTTCTACATTTACAGACAACCCCCTAACACATTTTTGATTATAACTCTATAAATACTAAAATTAAAGTATACAAATAATATACTTTTCCGACTCTCAGAAATTCGAATATGAAGTCAAAATTGGGTGTTGCTATTGAAAAAATCAAAGTTGGCGCTCATTTCAATATGTAGATGACCCCTAATTCAAAGTTTGACGACATATTCAGAAAGTGCATTTAATTTCCTGTTGAATTATGTCTATTAGATGTTCTTGCGTCAATTAATAACGAAATTACAGCGGGTGTTGCGTTTTTTTTTTTTTTCCCGACTGTACCACCATAAAATCTGTGCTTTCACTTGCGGTGTATGCATTCTCCTTAATATCCGCTCGAATAAAACATCACATACAAAAGTACTACATAGAACAAACACATCAAAAGTAAACATAACATTGCAATAGTTGCCAAAAACAAAAGAGAGAAAAATGCAATTAATAAGCAGACGATATTTAGAAAAGAACAGATATTTAGACTGGAAAATGAAATTATCTGAAATTAACCACACGCGCAGAGGATATTTACAAAAGAAAAGACATTCAAACCTGAAAAGAAAGTATATGAGTTATTCCATCAATAAATGCTATAAGTTTGTTTATATCTTAACTTTATAATATAAATTTGCAACATTCTACCGTGAACCGTTCATGAATTATTGAAACACAGAATCAGTTTCGTAAATCGGTTTTATAATACTTTCTTTACCTTATAAAAAGATATAATATATATATATATATATATAAATCTTTAAATCTTAATTTTAAGAAATAAAGTACTAAAAATTATCTTTACAAAAATTTTAGAAAATAAAGTTAATTAAAAACAATTCTTATCAGAGCTTTTCCTATAATTACTTATACATTCCAATAAACCAAATTTTTCTAATGAGAAATAATTTTCTGAAAAGTAATGCGTTGCATTAGTAACAAAATATAAAATACTTGTTATGTTTAAAAAAAAAAAAAAAATGGAAAAATAAAACTCACATATCTAAAAAAAATAAAATACTAATAAGAAAATTCGGAATTAAAATTCATAAATATCAGTTTATTTTTAATTAAGCAAACAAATATCAAGAAGTGCGATGTTTAGCGTACAGTACTAAAAAAAATATTTATTTTATATTTCATTAAGTAGGAAAATATTTTCGACATTGTAGAAAATACTTTTTAAATTATAAAAAGATAAGTGATTAAATTAATGTTCAATATTTTTTTATGTCTTGCATTTTTTTTTTTTTTTTTTTTTTTTTTAAGAGCATTCGTTCTGCTGTAGATTCATTTTGCGATACTCTGATTTCAGAAAAAGATTTATTAATTTGTTTTCTTTTATGGTACACAAGAGTGAAACATTGTTAAATGTTTTTAAAAATATCGCTTTATAAATTCATTATCCTTTATTTTAGCTCATGAACTGCATTTAAAAAAATAATTAAAAAAAAACTTTTATTATTATTATTACTATTATTATTATTATGATTACAATGCAATCTTTGAAACAAAACGCGTCAAATTTCATCTAATTTTATTATTGTCTTCATTTTTTTTCCATTCCAATATCCCCAAGTCTTTAAAATTACCACGGCGAATACTCGATAGAAAAAGACGTTTAATTTTATAAGTGTGTGTGTGTATAAACTATAAACATTTTAAAAGGAAAGAGAGAAATATATTAAATTTTTTTTCTTTATCTTTTTATTCATACCTAGTTCTGATCATACTCACAGGGAAAAATGCTATCTAGAAAAACTTTTCAAAGGAAAATGTTTCGAATGTTTGATATCATAGTCTAGCTTACAAGAGAAATAAAATTGAAGAACGAACACGTCTACGTCTGTCAGCTCTCACTAAAATTAAAATGTGGAATTTTACTTTGAATTTTTCGTGTTTATATCGACCCCGAGAAAAACTTGACTGAATAAGTTCTTTTAGATTTAGAGTATTAAAAGTGAAAATTTCGCTTTGAAGCTGAAAAGTAGCTTTTATGATATTCATGATATTTTTTATAAATATATTTTTATCGAGTAGAATTTTCACACTTATGTTTTTAAACTAACACTATTTATACTTAACACTTTTTACACTAACACTATTACGGTGTAAAAAAGGGGCGAGACTAACAACATTCCGGAGGCACATATGAAAATATATTGGCATAGATGCCAATATTTCCATTATTTTCAAGAGGGGCTTCATACCAGATTTTTTTTTTTTTTAAATCTTCATTAAACTTTTTAATGATAATTTTAAATCAGCACTATCAGTAGATAAATATGTTAAAGAGTTTTAACACGCATACGCTAATTTACTACTTAAATCACGCTTCTAGAACTAGGTGAAGTGATAACTTATCCAGGGCTGTGAACATTTTTAATTTACTTCAAAGCGTTGTCAGCATCTGGCTTTTTTGATACATTACTTTTTTTTTAACAGTAATTTACTTGTTATTTAATCATAGTTATATATTGGAGAAAATTACTCTACAAAGAACAAAGAAAGTGATATGAAAAAAATCGGGTACTAAAAATTCTACAGAATAAATTACAAATATTGGCAGTTTCTTTTTTTTTTTTTTTTTTTTTTAATGACATTTTAGAAAACAGTGGATATACAGTGATACCAACATTTTAATTTATTCCTGAGCATTTTTAGCCCCGCATTTATTTGATACCACTTTTTCTTAAGAGTAATTTTTTCTTATTTTATCGTAGTTATATACTGGAGAAAAATATTCTCTAAATAAAGTGGTGCGGATTGAAGGCGGGTCTAAAAATGCTTCGGAATAAATTAAAATGTTGGCAACCATGCATATAATGTGTTTAAAATATATCAAAATATGAAGGGAAATTCATTTCATACGATAATAAGAATCCAAAATCGTGTCGGAACATAAATGAACAAATGATATCAGGACATAGCAGAAGACATTTAAAATAATACGTAATACAAGGACAACGACAAAGAATCGCATAGCCGTGAAACTTTTCAATTTTTATATTCCTTTCAGGCAGTGTTGCCAGATCTGGCGGATTTTTTACTCAATAATCATCAATAATTTTGAGCAGTGAATCTTCGAAGTGATTAGGCAAATGTTACAATTAAAAGTTATTGGTGAATATTGAATAAAAAATCCGCCAGATCAGGCAACACTGCTTTCGCGAGCGCGAGCAAAGAAATCTCGGTCATTTAAAATCAACTACCACCAGAAGTTACGTACATGTCTAAAAGAAAAGAAATAAATGAAGTTTCTCCTCCACATGTTTAAAGTAGAACTTTGTAAAAAAGATTCTGGAACGAGCTTTTGCAGTTGGAACTTGAAGTCAGGTGGTATATAGAAAGGAATATGGAAATTTTCCTTCGTTTTTTTTTTTTTTTTTTTTTTTTTTTTTTTTAGGAGTAAATAAATTGAAAATAGTTATAGAAAATTTCTGCTTTAAAGTGTCTTGAAAAAAAACAGGAGAATTAGTACCTATGGAATCCTTTTGCAATATTTCCTTTCTGAACAATATTACTATAGTACATAATCAAAACTTCTAACAGACACACTGATACAGACATGAATACTGCGTGGAATACTGTAACTCGTCAAAAATATTAGATGTATCTCGAACACAACCTGCTGTATCAACGATTCTTCCTTCCTGTGACCAAATAGCTGTTTAATAGGAGTCATTTCGTAAACAATTCTTTTATAAAAACCCATAAGAAAATTCTACGGGGAATAAATCTGTTGGTTGCAGTTGAGATGTAATTGATCTGTGAAAATCATTTTGGCGACCGGGACTTACGAGGGCTAACAGTTTATGCGTGAAATATCACGTTATACTATGCCCTCTCAAATGAACATAATTTAATTGATTTCTATTATTACACTATTGGGATGGTTTCCTGGTTAGACTAATCGTCGGTGCCCATTTATCAAGCACCGTCTACTGGGATACTTCTCATAGTGCATTTGCACGTCTTCTAGTCCGTTGTAATTCGTATCGCTGCTTCAGTTATTTCGCGGTCCATCCAATGTTACATATTCGGGAAAAAAAAAAAAAAAAAAAGACGTGACTGTAAGCGACTAGCTTTGCTCTTTTCTGTCATTTAGAGAATGGCGAAGTTAGAAATTTTGTGTTGCAAATTTGCACTATCAATTCAACTTCAGCATGCATTAGTTTCCTTTTTTGATATGTGTGTAAGACCATACTTGTTGCCAGGTGCACAGGTAATTGAGGGACTGCATTACATGTGTATATGATATAAGTACAGCGTTTAAGCATTTACATTTCTAAGAGATTTCGGATTCATATTATATATCTGAATCGCCCTTTTATCTTGATCATTTAATAAAAACCTCTTATAAGAGTTTACTTTAAATCTCAACATTATTACAACAGAGTTGGAAATTTTCAGATTATTTCATGCCACTATTTATGGAAAAAAATTTCATCTTATTTCATTACACAATGTTCGATAAAGAGATTATTTCTATAAAAAATTATTGGTGTGGAAAAATCTGGAAGGTTTGCAACTCCGTTACAATCTGATCATCACCCAGAATCTAATATAATGAAGCGCCGTAGACTTCTTATTCCCATCTTTTACTGCTTTCCTTTAAGTCATTTCTCAGGCTTTTAGAATGTTGTTCCTGTTTGGCACCAGTGTTGGGCATAATTGATTAAAAAGTAATTGAATTACAATTAAATTACAATTATTTTACTGTCAATCAATTAACAAGTAAATGATTACAAATAAATTGAATTACTTATTCAATCTATTTGTAATAATTCAATTTATTTGTAATCAATTACTTGTTAATCGATTGACAGTAAAATAATTATAATTGTAATTTAATTGTAATTCAATTACTTTTTAATCAATTATGCCCAACACTGTTTGGCACATACACAGATATTCTGCAACAGTTGGTTTACTACAGATTGATTGAATAGATAAATGCAACTTGCATTGAAATTAAGGAGACCCTTGCTTTCGATTTTTTCACTTTTTGACTACCAGTAATTTTTTATAAAATTCTTTTAAAAATTTCTATAAGAGTTGTCACTCAATAAATAAAATTACTACACAATTAAAGTGGTATTAAAAAAGCATAAAATTTGGTAACTGTTAAATTCTCTATTTTTATTTATTATAGTCAAGTGTTAGGTAAGAAGTTTAGAACATTTTCATTACGCTTTTGCACTACAGAATAGCAATCTTTAAGTAGTACAACTTTACTGATCAGGAAGGAAAAATAACAAGTTTAAAAAAATATATATGATAAGTAAAATATTTTGATTAATCCCTCTTGCTTAAAGTAATATGACTTTTGTGCTTAGATATAGATGATGATGATGATGCTATAAACTTGTAAGTAAATTGATTTTTTAAAAACCAGACTTTAAAAAATAAACTAAATATTATATCACATGCCATTTTTATATGATAACTCTTTTTTTCTTTATTACAGATGTTTATTACGGCTGCAGATTGCAATTCCACTGACGAAAAAGTCACTATGAAAAATTTTGAATCAGTCACCAATTCGGTTAACCAGGATGATATAGATAGTACTGGTTTTCTTGAAGACAATACTCATAAATTAGATGTTTCACAGCTAGTAATTTTTATTTTCATTGGAGCATCATGCTTAGCTGCCATTATAGCCAGAAGGTTTGCAACTTCAATCAAACAACTTTGTGGAATTCGTTTATCAAGATCTGAATCAGCGAAACAGTCAAAAAAATGCGGTGACAAAGATGATGACGATTTCTGAATCCTTCAAATAACAGAATTTTGATGTATCTAACAAGCTTATATTTATTTATTTTGCATTCATATTTCATGAAATTTTTTTAAATGGTTTAGTACAAAGATTCAACCTACTCGCACTTGAAAAAATTGTTAATTATGTAATATAGGTATTTTTGGAATACATTAAATAATATACATACATTATTTTATTTATTTCTTAATACTCAAGATACTGATAACACTGCAGAAAAAATAATTCTAAAAGCAGCATAAAATATTACTAATGGGTATTATTATTACATAGCTGCCAAGTTTTTTAATTTATTCCGGAATGCTGTTAGTCCCGCCCCTTTTTCACACCGTAATCTTTTTAGAGTAGTTTTCTCCATATTTATCGTAATTATATTTCGAAGAAAATTTTTCTATAAAGATTACGGTGTGAAAAAAGGGCGGAGCTAACAACATTCCGGAATAACTTGGCAGCTATGTTATTACTGCTTTTTTTTTTTTTTTTCAAAGATTGTAAATTGTCAAAGTGGTGTGTATATATATATATATGTGTGTGTGTGTGTGTATATATACATACAGGGTGATTCAGAATTAAAGTTCAATAATCTACATAGTGGTCAGAAATACGATAACAAGCAAGAATCATATGGGAACATACAGTCGTATATGCAATCCAGACGCGCAAGAAGGCGTTGGAAGTCGCCAGGAAAGCTGGTCAGGATGAAGCGAAGAAAAACGTATTTTGGGTGTATGAACGCAAGGAAAGATAAATCGCTACACCAGGGGTGGAAAATTGGCACAGAATTTATACCACAATAAATGAAGCAAAATTTTCTTCTTGTTAAACCAACGATTTTATAGGTAGAGAAATATTCTAAACAAATACTGGTATGATTTCTTCGCCAGTTTTCCAGCCCTGCTACACGGATAGAGAATTGACGAATATGCATCTCGTTTACGGTGAAGCTGAATGTTGTAAATAAACATGGCCACCTCATTTACCAGATCTGTTCCCTCTTGAATATGTTTTTTCTTTGGGGTTAGATGAAAATTTTAATGTGTGAAACCCCAGTGCAATCGGAAATGGTGGCAAAAATCGTTGCTGCAAGTGGATTACTGTTGCGACAATGGGCAGTCCAAAATTTCGAACACCTGCTTTAAAATTTCCTTTTAAACAAAAATGTTGTGTAACTATTCTTTGTGTAATTAATTATCTTTATTTGCGTGACCTGTCTCACATCGTTCAGGCTCTGACTTTGTAAGCATGTAGTACGACTGGGTTGCGTTTGCGACCTATTCTTGCTTGTTTTTGTGTTCCTGACCTACATGTAATTTATGAACAATAGTTCTGAATCACCCTGTGTGAAGGAACATATATATATATAATGCCTTTTTATCATTTATATCATTTATTTATTTTACAAAATGTTTGTAAATTTTGTAAATTTTGTTTATTTTTTATGTTTGCATAAAACTTTTAAAAATAAATAAATAATAAAATAATAATTAATGCTTTAAGATATTTAGCTTATTTTAAAATTGTTTTATATAGTAACGTATTTAAAAATATTTATTAATTCATACCATTTTATGAAAAGAAAATAATTATGTGTTTCATAATTGCATACGTTACATCAAACAGAGCACTTAATTTTATTCATTATAGCTCTCTAATCTTAAAACAATTATTTTCGACGCCAGAAGTAATTAACAGGTTTTTTTTTTTCGATAGATCAGTACCACAAAATGTAGCTAATGAACATTTATCGATTACTATTATCCGATTTTTATACTTTTTTATTAACATTATTCCATAAAACATGTTTTTGTAATATATTTATATGATTAATTAAGGAGACGATCTTCCATAATTGTTACAGGGTGAGAGCAAGTAAATTGTTTTTAAACCTTTATTTATAGATATTTCACTCTAAGATAAAGTCTCTCAATTTTTATTTGAAAAAAGTTACAAATAGCTTGATAATTTTTCTATTTGAAATAAAAATTATCGTTAATGTTCGTTTTTCTTTCTTATTTTATTCTTATATTTTATTTCGTACTAGAAAAGTCATTAAGTTGTTTTATATTGAATAAATATTCATTTTTCAATCCGTATTTTAAATACTGGAATTTGAAAGTATTCAAGAAAAAGATAATAGTCCAAGCAAAGGAAAGAAATTTTTTGCGTTACCAGATATAAGAAAAAACTATGTTTTAAAAAAGATGCTCGAAATTGCAAGAATCTGATTATCCACACATGCCGAGAGTGTGACCTCTTTCAAAAATTAATAGATCTTTCATGCGTCTTTGACAATTATCCTAGTAATACGTAAAAAGAATTATCATTCTCTCCCTTATCAAAAAATCTTTGGATTAACACTTCTGCGACCGCATGTTTTTTTCTTTTTGACAGCAAGCTCCATCGGTGGGCGTTATTCTTTTATATTGCATTATTTTAAATCAATGTTTTCTGCATTCATATTTATAATATAAATTAATATACATTACAATTATACTCTTTCTAATGAAAGTATTTTTATTCATAATGCATTGATTGTACAAAAGTGAATATTGGGTATACTGTTAAAAAATAATCTAACCTATGTAACCTAAAGGGGGAGGGAAAGGGGGATATTTTGCAAAATCACTTTATAGTGCATATTGGGTACACATACCACAGCCGCATAACAAAACATCGCTTTCCTGAGATAATTTTGCATGGATTTAGGCTTGGAAACGTGTCTTTTGCCCCATCCCCTCCCCCAAAAAAATGGAAAGGGGGAAATTTTACAAAATCCATCTATTGAGTGCGTTAGACACACATAACCAATTAATACACCGAATAATCACCTTTCTGAGATAAATTAGAAGAGAGTTACAATTGGAAACATATTTTTGCCTGTTCCCTTCCCGAATCCCAAAGCGGGAAGGGGGTGACACTTCGCAAAATCCTTTTATAATACGTGTTGGATACACATAGTAGACACAGATACCAAAAATTTGTCGTCCTGAGATAATTCGAAAAAGAGTTACGCTTGGAAAACTGTTTTTTTTTTATTTTTATTTTTATTTTTTTTATTTATTTATTTACCCCATCCCTTCCCCGATAGGGTGAAAAGAAGAGAAATTCGCAAAATCCCGTCACAGTTGGTGTTTTATGCAAATAACCAACCCAAACACCAAAATTTGTGACTGCAGCTCCCAGAGAATCTCCAGGACAAATTTAACGTTAAAGGGGAGCTCACGAATCTGCCCCGTTGTAAATCCTTCTCCCTTCCCTTCCAAAAAAAATTAAAATAAAAATAAAAAATAGGACAACATCTGAAATTGTTTCTGGATATTCACTTCAGAAGACACACAGACAATTTCAACGTCTATGTGCCATTTTTGGAAGGAATCTACTGTGAAATCCGGAATTTGAGCCCCCTCCACACAAAAAGAAAAGAAAAAAAAGATTTTACCCCTTTCTCCCTCAAAATCGAAAATTCGAAAATCGACAAATTTGTTTTTATTTATTTATTTATTTTGCATTTGAATCTAGTCTCCTCATGTGCAATTTCTTCACCATGAAGCAACTTGGAGCCGACTTAGAAACTCAAGCGTGTTTTTGACGCCCCCCCCCCCACACACACACATACAGGGTGAAAGGGGGGAAATTTACAAAACTTAGTTTTAGTGTGTGACAGGACTCAAGAACCACCTTCACACCAAAATTCGTGACCGAATTCCACAGAGAATCGCCACAGCAGTGTTGACTCAGTGGTGGATGTACTCTTTTATATGTATAGTGAAAACACACTTTGTCCCCTCCCCGTCTTGGGGGCTGAATACCTAATATTCCAAAAATTGGTTTTAATGTATTAGTGTTTCTTAAATTTTAAAATAAAAAACATACGAATATCTGCTTTTATGTTTGAGATATAAAGGGTTAAATGAAATCACGTGTTGCCAATGTGAACTCACTCCCCCCCCCCCCCCACCCTCTGGGAGACGAATTTTATAAAGTCGCTTCTTAGTGGGCTGTCTGCCACAGAAGGAATATTTTCCCCAAGTTTCATGTTTCTAGGTGCAGGGGTTTGGGCTGGACGATGATGAATCAGTCACTTACTAACTCAGTCAGGACAAACGATTTTATGTATATAGATGTTAGCAGCTCTGGAGACAGTTCTAAATGTTCGTGCTAACAAAGACACACTTCCAAAAACAAAATTCAATGTTTTACCAAGAAAATCATGCCAATTGGATTAAATAAACTGAACCAATATTTTTAGAAATGTGATTATTATTAAGTTTCATTATTTTAATATAGTGCTACTTTAATTCTAAGCAATATTAACACGTTAATCGCCATGTCAGTCATATGTGCCTGACGCATTTTTAACACGCATTTTTAACTAAATTGTCTAATAAAGTTACCATGGCCCATGTGAAAATTTTTCTAATATTATCGTGGCGATTAATGTGTTAAAGTGGTGAAACTTAACCAAGGATGAGATTTTGTGGCAAAATTCACACCACTATTTATTTTTAAAAAAATTCTGTACTTAATAAATCGTTATGGTAAGCTTTTTTTTTTTTTTTTTTTTTTTTTCCTTTTCAGAAATAGCGGTATCAGTTCTGCGGCAAATTCTTATCCCTGAACTTAACCCCAAATTTCTAAAAGTTTTGGTTGGAGTTAAAAAGACCTAAATTAACACTGTTTTAAAATGAAATATTGAACTTTATTTTTGACAGTATGTGTATTTGAAGAAATCGGCAAACGAAAGCTTTTTCTGCTCATTCAAAATGACTACTTTTTCTTCGTGTAAGTACAAATGCTGTTTTTTTTTTTTTTTTTTTTTTTTTTTTTTTACCTGTTGAAAATGTAAGTTATAATAATTAATTGATATTTCTTATTATTATTAATTCATTAGTTTTAGAGAGCTATTTTGTCGATTTAAAACGGCAATATTTATTCCGTATATCATTTGTTTTGGTGAAATATCTAATAGTTTAATTGGATTATTTAAAAAAAAAAAAAAAAAAGAATGAAAAACATTATGCAAAGATTCAACTGAATGATCTACATTTCCATCCTTAATTGCATCCCAATTCTTAACTTATTATATTTTGTATAATGATGTTTTGTAAAGTATCCCGACAGTATCTCTTGGGACTCCCGGACACTGTTTATCACTTTATCCTAATAAATAGGTGAATATAAATTTAATTACATGTACCTAAATTTAAGGGTGACAAAAATACTCCTTTCATACACCTCCAAATTGA
Source organism: Salticus scenicus (assembly GCA_963930645.1). Taxonomy (NCBI): domain Eukaryota; kingdom Metazoa; phylum Arthropoda; class Arachnida; order Araneae; family Salticidae; genus Salticus; species Salticus scenicus. Next base: position 49,362,386 of record OZ005657.1, read on the forward strand.
GAGCGGAATATTAATTTTTTCTCTATGAAAAAACAATCAAAATATTCTTTAAAATAAAAAATAAATGAATAAATAAAATAAGTTTATTAAGGCACCTACAAAGACTTCAGAATCTCAGAAAATATTTGCCTTTTCTCTAAATGAAATCTTTTACATAGAGAATGATTTTGAATCCTTTTTTTTTTTTTTTACTCTAGTTTAATTTATAGATTGAACTTTTTAAAATATCCCATGTTCAATACTTTCTTAGAATTAGTACCGTAATAAATTAGTCATATGGGAATTAGTTTTTTTTAAATTTCCATTAATGAATATCTGTTACACTGAATTTAAAAACATTTTCAGCCCTAATAAGTTTATATATATATATATATATATATATATATATAAGATGTTTTTATAGAGCAACGTAATAAATATCAATAAAAATATAAATTGAAGACTAATTCTCTCAAAAATTGTTAAAAGAAAAAATACATTCTAAATCATATTTTGCTAATTTTTCATTTACATATAGATGGTAATTTTGATTTTTTAAACATAAAAATTAATTATAAGGTTAATTAAATTTCTTCAGAAATTTATCAGTACAATATTTTCGCGGTGATATCGTGGTGTTATCGCGAATAAATATCTTTTTTATAGTAGCCAACTTTTATGCACTTTTAATACCACTGTTTCATAATTGCCACTTTTACGCTTTTCTAATACCACTATATTTAAGTAGAAATTTTTATTTTATTTAATCACAGAAAACTCTTACAGAAGAAAATGGTTTTTTCTATTTAAAAATTCTGCTAGCCAAAAAACGTAAAAGTTCGGAGCTATGCTGTTTTAAAATGTTTTTCACTATTTTATTTAATAGAAGAATTTTAGTCTTTAACACTATGGGTACATTTGACGAGTGTTACTCGTCATCTGCTTACTTGGACGAAGTTACGGTGGACGAGTCTGACTCGTCATCTGAATTTAAGAAGTAGGCGTTATTGTTTGTTTGCGCACCCCCCGCCAGTGGGCGCTGATCGCAAACACTTTCCTGGCGTTTTTTATGATATCTTACAACCATACTTATATCATCAGTATAAGTATATTCCAAATAAAATGTATTACTTTTACATTTTAACACTTTTGCGAGCGCTGACGTAGATTCATATCATTTGAAAATCTGTAACTCCACCAGTGGGCGTTTCTTTTGCAATTTGTATGCTATTTTTTTCTTAAATATATAATTAATATTCACAATTTTACAATGAAATATACTATGGATACAAATAGTTTTATTAGAAAGAATAAAATTATAATGTATATCCATTTGTAATATAAATGTGAATACAGAAAATTTTGTTCTGAAATATTGTAACATGGGAGAATAACGCCCACAGGCGGACCTTACTTTTAAAAATTCAAACTCATTCCATATAGCGACAAATTAAATCCATCCTATGGGCATGAAAATCATCAAATAATTCAGTACTCAAAGGGTTAAATAAAACAAAAAAAAATTTACTATAAAAGTAGTGGTATTCAAAATGCGTAAAATTCGGCAACATTTTTTTTTAATATTTTTATTGCAGACATGCCCACCTTTTAATTTGTACAGGAGCATTTTTTGCACCCGCCTTTTTTACACACCACTTTTCTTGAAGGGTAATTTTCATTTTAGTTAATCGTAATTATGTATTGGATCATAACATTACTACAAATAAAGTTTTGTGGGTTCTAACAGTGCTCCGTAATATCATACAATGTGTTCGCATGTCTGTTATAGGATTAAAATAACAGTTCTAAAAAGCTCGTAACGAATAAATATTTATAAGTAATTATTTCGAATATTAATTCCGAATTTTTATTTTTATCCGTAAGTGTCATTCATTTGTAATAACTATTTATACAATTGCTTTTTAGTTATCCTTATTAATTATTTAATTATGTAATCTAAGGGATATTATACATTTTTGAGCTGTGTACGAAATATAACATATTTTATTTATAAGATTAAAAAATATATCTTTGTATCAGGATAAAGGAAGCTATTTGTTCATCAATAAAATAGAATTTTCTTTATCAATTAAATAATGTAACTATCATCCGCCAATAACGAGTGTTCAGAAGCTTTATCTATAATAATAAATGGAAAGGTTTGTCTGTCTGTCTGTCTGTTCTTTTATACGTTCAGCCCCTATTGAACGCAGAAGTACAAGAATTGACATACGGATACTCTGGAGCCTTTCCGAGGTCCTCCTCGAAACAGAATTTAAAAATTTTAATTAGTTTCGGAGATATTAATTAAAACGTTGACCCATGTCGATCGAAAAATGACCAAAAATCCACAGCTTATTGCTTAAAAAGTGGCATTCTATCAGCAGACGATTTTAACGGCTGTCTCGAACGGAAACAAAGCATGTGGAAGTCCTTAATGTCACATGATCTTGAACTGGGGTTAAAAATTGCAAATTTCAAAATGCTTCAATTATTATTATTATTATTATTTTTTCACTTAATATACAACCTATGCAGCACAAAACCAACATGCAGTTCAAATTTCATCAATTTGGGTTAATAAACAAAGCAGTTACATTTTAATTGCAAATTAAATTTTATTCTAACATGTAATCTATCTTTCAATAGACGATAGGAGTTTCCATAGCAATGAAATACATTTGAAAGTACTAAAAAAATACTTTTTATTTATTTATTTATTTTTTACTTTCATTACCCAACTACCGTGGTATATACAGGTTTTTGGGGACCTAAAAAATATTTATTTTTCTTTTTACTTCCATTAACCGACAACCGTAGATAATAGAGATTTCACATGATTTACATGTTTTAGAATGTCCTGATTATGTTTTCTTTTGTATCTCAGCTACTAATTAAAATAATTTTATAAGTTTGGAATACATCATTCGAAAGATATTTTAAAGTACTTTTACATTATCGAAAGTGAAATTCGAGATTTCAGCCGATTTACACGTTTTGAGGTCTCCTGAATCGGTTATCTTTTGTATCTCAGCTACTAATTAAAATGATTTCATAAGTAATACATCATTTGAAAGCTTTGTTGATTTGGAACTGAACAGTAGATTACAGAATTACTAAAAATACTCCGGAATAAATTAAAATATTGGCATCTATGGCTATAATTGAATTATTATATATGTAATAAATCGTTATCTTTCTCTCATAGGATTACACAATTAAGAATACAATCATTTGCAACTAAATTTAGCATATTTCTGTCAAGTTTATATGCACATCGCAGAAATCATTACCGCTATTCACAAAAGGAAATATTCTTTTTGTTTTCTCTAAATTTTATTCAGAAGTGTTTTCTTTTCTTTTTTCCCATAAATTGGGGGACGAGTTCTGCGCCAAATTTCTGTCCCCGTGATGTCCTTTGTTTATATTAAGCGGGTTAATATTAAGCGGGTCCAACAGGTTAATATTAAGCGGGCAGTACGTATTTCAAGTGCGTCCGCACTCATCTTCAAGTGCTAAGTGACCTCTTCATCTTCATCTGAAGAGGTCATCTGAAGATGAAGATGAAGAGGTCACTTAGCACCTGAAGATGAGTGCGGACGCACTTGAAATACGTACTGTGCAAAAAAGAAATAAGGACATTATGTAAGGTAACTGTGTAAATTTATTTAATGAATTTATCGTCCTTCAAGTAAAATTCAGTGATTAATATTTCTTGTGTTATTTAATTCATTCAAAAGGACAGAACCTTCTGGTAGACCTAATATATTTATCTTGGATTTCTTGGAAAGGTTCTAATGATTTTCCTGTAAGTTTGTGGTTAAGGATGTTTTGGAGTGAAAAATCGATTGGATTTATCCTCTTTTTCAGGAAAATTCACGAGTGCTGTAACTCTTTAACCGCGAATCGCAAAACATGGCAAAAACAGCGTTTAATCGAAAATGGATACAATGATTTTTATGAAAGTTTTGGTTTAAGAGTTTATGGAATGAAAAATCAATTTGATTTATCCTCATTTTCAGAAAATTCGCGTTCACTCTAACGCTTTATATGCAGGCTGCAAAATGTAACAGAAACTGTGTTTTATCGGAATAACGATTTTAATGAAAGTTTGAGGTTAAGGGTTTTAGGTGTGAAAAATCGACTGGACTTTCCCTCGTCTTCAGGAAAATTTCCGTTTGCTGCTAACCGTTTATCTACTGCTTGCAAAATATGGCAGAAATAGGGCTTATCCGGATTTTGATGAAAGTTTAGGGTTAAAGGTCTTTTGGAGTGAAAAATCGATTATACTTTTCCTCATATTTAGGAAAATTCTCGTTAACCCTGTCTCTTCTAGTAGCAAAATATGACAGAAATTGGTTTTACTTGTGAAGGGTTATAATGATTTTGATGAAAGTTTAAACTTAAGTGTTTTTAGGGATGTGGAATGCGTTGGACTTATCCTAATCTTTAAAAAATTCGCTTTTGCTGTTAACCCTTTATCTGCTGGTTGCAAAATATGGCAAAAATCAGGTTTGCTCGAAAATGATTATTATGATATTAGTAAAAGCTTAGGGTTAGAGGTTTTATGAGAAGTCAAACTCATCGGAAATTTCCTCATCCTAAAGAAAATTAGCGTTTAACCCGCAAGCTATCCATTGCAAAGTATGACAAAAACCTGGTTTCCTTAGAAATAGATTTAATGGTTTTGGTAAAAACTTATGGTTAAGGATTTCTTTAGATGATACACTCATCTTAGGGTTAGGGGTTTCAGCTTAGGGTTAAAGGTTTCTTGTGATGATAAACTCACCTGACTTATCCTCATATTTAGGAAAATAGAGTTCATTGTTAACCTGCACTCTACCCGTTAGAAAATATGGCAGAAACTTAGTTTTCTCGAGAATGGCTCAAGCGATTTTGATAAAAACTTATTATTATTATTATTATTTTTTTTTTTTTTTTTTTTTTTTTTTTGAGACAACAAACAAATTCGACTTGTAATCTTTCCAAAATTAGCGTTCAGTGTTAACCCTCACTGTGTCCATTGTAAAGTATAGCAGAAATTTGTTTTTCTTGGAAATAGATTGAACGATTTTGATAAAAATACAGGAGTAAGGTTTTTCACGAATTTAGAAAACCATCTCACTTATCCTCATTTTCAGAAAAATTAGGGTTAACTGCTGTGATAACTCTCACTCCACCCGCGGCAAAATATGGCAAAAAATTGATTTTCTTAGAAACTGCTCGAAATCCAAAATATGGCCTTTTCCAATTTTCAAAAGCTTTTCCTTGTAGCTTAAATGGGTAACATAACTTTAACACTTTTTTCTTTTTTTAATAATTAAAAAATGTATGTACTTTCTGAATTTAACACGTTTTGATGCTTAATTAAAATTACATTTTGAAAAGAAAAAACTTATAAACGTTAAAAAGAAGTTTTTAAATTTTTGAAAATTTAAATATTTGAATTTGTGTTTACCGCGTTTATATGTTAAAATAGGAATCACTCTAGTAGAGGTTGTCATATACTTCCATCGTGTAAATTTATGTTTAGTCATTTATCAAAATTAAAATTATATAAATAAGTTGTGTCAATTTAAATCTTAATGACACGTATTGTATTACAAAAAACAGCTTTTGAAACATATTTAACTCAAATGATGTATATAAATAGAATTACTAGTTGAATTATACATTTGCTTCTCTCTAAGTTTCTTCAAAATATATAAATGCTATATATTTCGATAAAAAACTTGCATGTTGAGTGTGACATTTCAGCAGGTTTCCAAGAAGATTTCGTACAATATTTAATTCATAATATTTCTCAGTATTTAATTACTCATTATTCATCGTAAATTATATTTAAATGTAATAATTCGGATATAATTATCAAAAATACAATGAATTTTATTTTTCAAAGAACATACTGAAAATTAATATATTTTCTAATTTATAAATTGACATAAATTTTCAAACATTGCAAAATTTTAATTAAAGAGAAAATTAGTTAAAGATTTCCAGGAAAATTCCAGAGAAACTAATTTTATATTGCAGTCTAGTTTAAAAGGGCTAAAATTACAATTTAATCATTTGCCTTTTCACGTAGAGGATGTTGGATAATGAGAGGAAAATGAAATACTCTGATAAAGGATTATATTTCTTACAGTATTCAAAAATATTCCGTATTTTGTAAAAGTCTGCTATGTAGGAATAATGAAATCTGGTTTTCCTAAATTGATGTATACGTACAAGGAAATTTCATCAAATCTCATTACTTTTTTCTTTTCCTGATATGATTAATATGGTCAGTTTTATCAATAATATACATTTCTGAGTAATTTATAATGTTGAATTTTATTTGCAAAGATTTATGAAACAGAACCTCAGAATGAACGTACATAAAAGTCACTGTTGAAATAAATTGTACATAAATAGTAACTGAATACAACCTGTTCGTATGTTAGGTGAAGATATTATATTATTCACTCAATCAGAAAGTTTTAATTTAACTATATTCATTTTACTAATAATTAAGTGCATAACAAAATATACATAGTGATAGTATACGCATATTATATTTGCATTACGCTCTCGAGACAAAGACCAGAGAGATTGGTTGGTATGTAGTCCATAAAAGGTCAAGAAAACATTGATCATAGAAGTGAAGAGTTCATGACCAGTTAAAGTTTGCAATTAAAGCCCTTCGAAGCATTTTGCTATGTCACATTGATCATGGAGGTAAAGAGTTCATGATGAGTTAAAGTTTTCAATTAAAGTTCTTGGAGGCATTTTGTCACACAACGCATATTGAATATTCATAATATATCATACCGCATCCCGACAAGAAAAATAACACAATCAAATACACAGTATTTGAGAAAAGTCAACTTAAATAAAATAACGATAAAGCAATTATTAGCCTTCAATAAAATTGTTACAACTGCCTCGTAAGTTAATAAATTGTGAGAGATAGAGATGTGGAGCTTTTCATACAATTTCTCTATATATTAAAAAAAAGTTACTGTCACTGGCGTCAAATTTTTTTGTCTGCGACAGCATCTTCTAGCGGAGGGCAAGGTCCTTCGCGTCATGAGAGGTATCAATGTGTTCCGAATACTCCAAGGAAGACATTTCAGCTGCTTAGAAATTTCTGTCATTTTAAGTAAAGAAGTTATTAACTAAAAACGACAAGTTGTTGAAGGTACTCTATTTGCCATTTTGAAAAAAGTTTCTTCCAGTGACATTGTTCTTCTGTTATGAAGTCATTTTACACGGGCAAATTAAAATATTATCCATGGTTGTACGTAGGTAGGTAGGTAGGTTGGATTTAACGTCGCACCAGTATTGCGCAATGGGTAATTGGCGACGGTCTGGGACACACCCTACAGATGTTCCGATGACATGCCATCACAATTTTGATCCTTCACGGAGGGGATCCCTCCCCCCCTCCCGCTTTGGTGATCCGCAGAGGTATAGTGTGGATGCGAACATGGAGGGCATTGCGGCCACGACAGATTTTATGTGCACCAGCCACCATTAGTGTACCCGACGGTCTTTGGCCGGCTCAAGTATCGAATCGGCAATCTTCCAATTACGTGCTCGGCACTTTACTGACTAGGGTAACGCGGCCCGAAACCATGTATGTAAAAAAAGAAAGAAAATAAATATCAACTTTTTTTTTTTCTACTTTTTAGAAAATTAGTTTTCTTATATGGGAAAATTAAAATATGATCCATGGTTGGAGGTAGGTAGAAAATTAGATAGGTTGTGTTTGACGTCGCACCATTACAGTGCTATGGATAATTGGCGACGGTCTGGGACGCACCCCTACGGATGTTCCAGAGAAATGCCACCACAGTTTTGGTCCTACACGAAGGGCATGGCTGCCCCCCTTCGGTGGCCTCCCAAAGGTATAATTTTGATGGGAACATGGAAGATATTGCCACGACATATTTTGCGTACACCAGCCACCATTAGTGTACCCGACGGTCTGTGGCCGGCTCGAGAACCGAACCCGCAATCTTCCAATTATGAGCTCGGGGCTCTAGTGACTGGGGTACGGTGGTCCGGATCTAAGGTTGTAAAAAAGAACTAAAAAGGGTCATATAATAAAGCTGTAATACAAAATGGTGTAGATATTATGAACTTCTTTCTATCAAAAAAAAAAAAAAAAAAAAAAGATAAATATGTATTTCAATTAGACATTGAGTATGAGGATTTCCATGATAAATTTCTGCTTTTGTTTTGTAATATGTACTATTAACATTCCTTTTAAGTGACAGAAAGCAGCGAATAGGCGGGCAGAGCTTTGCATGTTTTAATAAGTATGTCGGGGGTTGGTGAGCGGAGCGAGCAGATTAAAAAATTCAAAATTGCCATTTTTCGACTTGTGCCACCCTAATTGTCAACATTTCAAATTTTTAAATCAAATTTATCACTACTCTTTTTAAATAGACATACTACACATCTTCATATTTTTTTCTACGATTACATAAATTGAAAATAGTTATAGAAAATTTCTGATATGAAGTCTCTCGTAAAAAATGGGAGAGATGGTTGCCATATGTCACTTTTCTTGCCATGCCACGATAACTTTATTTGCATGATGAACTCTAAAAGCTATCTATTGCAGGTTGTAATAATTGTTGTAGAAATGATATTAATTCTCAAATTTAACAAAAGGTAGTTTAACTCAAACTAAAATTATTCATGAAGAAATAAATAAAAGAAATTGTTTTCTAATTTTGTAAAATTGGAGTTTTGTGAAAATTAAGCAATTGATAAATCTTTCTTAGAGGCAAAATAGTACTCAAAATGTGTCCCTTTTACAATGTTATAAGTTTTTTGTAATGTGAAACATTATGCAAAGTGGTTTTCAGTCGCCCACTAGGTAGCTCTAGTGGAAAGTTAATCAATCCAACCTATCCATAACTCAAAGTACTTTTAAGATATTATTAGACAACAAAAAGTATGCCATCTCGTCGTGATAAATAGAGCAAAAGAAATTTTGTAATACTACTGAAATAAGTAGATTAAAATCTTAGTTTTTCATAAAAGAACAATTTTATTTGATAACGAAAAGACATTTTGTTTACTTATGAACAAGTACTCTAACTCTAAATTAAATTCTCTGGAATAGTAACACTCGGGTATAGAAAAGAAAAAAATATTATTTATTTATTAAATTATTGGTCCAAGATCAACACGTTGTATAAATAAACCCAAAAATTATTCTATAATCTGTGTTTTCGAATTTATTTTGGTATCTTTGAATAGGCTCGATAGAAAAATGACCCCTTGTCATTAATTTTATTGTACTACTTAGAATGTCACATATTAGAAAATGCACTGAAAAAGTATCTATCATGACAAGAAGCAGTAATTTTAGGTACGAAGACAGCTGTCGAGTGCAATAGTTGCCAAGTTTTACGCTTTATGACTACCAGAAATATTTGATAGATTTCTGTAACAGTTTTCAACGATTAAATAAAATAACATATTTTAAACAGTTAAAGTGGTATTAAAAAGTATATGTGTGTTGCTCGTACTTGAAGTTTACGGGAGTTCCGATAATGTGTCTTTCAATAACGGTAAATAAATTTATTTTTTAGACGTAGTACAACAGTATTTGTCAAAATATAATTTATAGAAAAAGAGGGACTTATAAATATTAGATTTCGTAAGAATTTCTTATACATACAACCTTTTGTTTAAAAAATCTCATTATAACAATTTTACTTAAACACAATTGTAATTCGAAGTTTTTTTTTTTTTTTTTAATACTAGGGTAAGTGCACCAGTGATTGACACTTTTAGAGCAATCTCTGATGTTTTTAATGTTCTAGTCATCAGAAAATATTTTTAGAAATCTTAAATTAGCACATATGGTATGAAAGACATTCAGAACCACATATATGCTAAAATATATACATTTGATAACAATTATTATTTTTTGTTATGAATTTTTATTTGGCACCCACTCAATGTTCCAGTAATTGACACTGCCAGTTTTTAATTTTATCCGTAATTGGCCCCCTATGTTCTAGTATTTGACACCGCTAGTTATTCATTTTACCAGTTATTAGCACCCTGTGCTCCAGTGTTTGACATAAAATGTTAAAATTCTTATATGTAAAATATATGATTTTATTATTTTTCTTATTCATTAATTATTTCGGGATAGATGTCAATTACTGGAAAATGCCAATCACTGGAGCACCTACCCTATTAGGGATTTAAAAAAAAAAAAAAAAAAAAAAAAAAAAAAAAAAACGCTATTACCGCTATTTTGAATCCCCCCAATTTATTATTTGATTGAAAAAAATTTCCAGAAACTTTTCTAAATATCCTGGTAAAATTTACATGTGTATCAATAAAAAATAAATTCCATTTATATAAAAATATACATGTTATAGTTTAAAAAGAATTTCCAGAGTGACAGAAATATTTTATCATTTTACGTTTAAAAAATTTATCGGCAAAACTGTCAATTCAGCGCATTTACACACTCGGTATTTATCGACTTAAAACATTTATACAAAGCAACTTAAATGTGATTCTGGAAATATTTCAGTGTCAGTTACAAAAAAAAAAGCTGACAGAAATTTATTTTTATTTGATTTTCTTTGTAAATCGATATTTTTAAGAGAATGTCCACATCTGACATTTTTAGAAGACTGCTAGATAATTATAAATACAATTATGTGACATGCGAACAGTAACACGTAGAGATTGTTTTAATTAGTTTATAGAAATTAAATGCTTTATACTGAAAAACATTAATATATTAAGTATTATTCTCAAATATATAAAATTTTGAACGACACGTCGTTTTATCTAAATTGAATTTCAAGTACAAAGAAGGTTTGAATTCTTCTATATTTTTAATGAAAAAAAAATGTTTTTCAGTTATTGTTGTTTACACGTTTTCCAAAAGAGAAAGAAATAACAACACTTTTAATTATTAATATTTGTATCGATTGAAGAAATATACGACCTAAAAATATTTCTTTTATGTTTAAAGGAAAACAAAATAATGTTTTTGAACGTTGATATTTTTTAAGAAGGAAAGATAGAAGTTCAGTAAAAGCTTTTTACAGTTTATCTTTTCGACCATATTTAATAGAAATTACAAACTTTTTTTTTTTTTTTACTTCTGAAATAGCGTTTTTTTTTTTTTTTTTTTTTTTTTTTACTTTTGAAATTTTTCTTTATATTTTAGAAAACTTTAATGAATATTTTGATTTTTTTTTTTTTTTTTTTTTTTTTTTTTAAGAACTCTGTCCCTTTATATGTATATATAGTTTTTGCAATTCATTTTGATTGAAAACTTTTGGCTATCAACCAAATATCTTGTTTAAGGCAATTTTAGGATTAGTAAGGGGGCAATAAGGATCATTCACAAAATAACTTAAACATACTTTGAACTAAAAATAAAGGTCTCCTTAAAGCGCATACCAAGAATATTGTGAAAAAAATTACAGCGATATTACTTGCATAGTCAATCAGTCAAATTTATTGGCGGAAACCCACTAAAAAATCTACAAAAAAAAAAAAAAAAAAAAAAAAAACTTTCTAATATTTTGCGTAAAAAGACAAACAGTGCACGTGATTTGGCGAGCAACATCCTTTCCTGCCAAATGAAAATAATTTTAATGCGTTTAAGAATTTCTTGCAAAACAAATCTTTCTGAATAACGTTAGTAAATATAGTTTGAAATTATAGAGAGATGCCAGTTTCTCATACAGGCTTGTATAGTACATACTGGCCTTTTATTAAAAGTATTTCATTTTAGCATTAAAAAAATCTTCTTCCCTTTTTTTTCTTTTTTTTTTTTATCTTGTCAGTTGCAAATATTTAAATTGCAGTCAAATATTCGTTTAAGGGGACTCTCTGCCTATCGTCTCTGAAAGCCGAAGCTAATGTTATTCTATGGGAAATTTTGCCCCATTATAATTCCTTAATTAAAAAAATATTTTTAAATTCCGTTTTCACTTTCTGAAAATTCACAAATATTAAACAATTTATCGCTTTCTAAAAATTGATTTTTTTTTTTTTTTTTTTTTTTTTAAGATTTCATTTTTAAGCTCAAAAATCAAATATTTCACATTGTGAAAATTCGCATTTTACAACCTCAAAATAAAATATTAAAAATTTTAAGAAATAATTTTTAAAAAGCGATAAATTGTTTAATAGTTGTGAAGTTTCTGAATGTGAAAACGGAATTTAAATTAGTATATATTAGTTAATAAGTATAATGAATTATATATTAGTTAATAAGTTATAATGGGGCGAAATTCTCCATAGAATAACATTGGCTCTGATTTCTGGGGACGATATGTGGAGAGGCCTCTTAAGTTATATATTTCTTTAGTTTTTTAATTGGTGATTGAAAAATCTTCTGTATTTTCCAAGTCGTAAATATTTATTTTTACTTTTAGTTAACGTTTAAAACGAATTTTACAATTTGAAAAATTAAATTTATTTTAATTTTTTATTCAAGATACTGTGTTTGGAAATTGACACGTACAATTTTGTTTCGATGCTGTATAAAAAAATATACATGTAAAAATATATGACCTCACAAATGTTACAGAAGAAGAAATTAAATTTAAAAAAATACTGTTGAAATATTAAAAAATATGAGTATGTGAGTTAGGAAAAATTTAGAGGCATTCTTGATTATGCATATCCTTCGTCTAATAAAATATCGCAAAATTATGATGAAAATGAGTATACAACTGAACTGCCTCTTAAAGATGTGAAACATAAAAATAAATATATATATATATATTATGAGCATGAGACTATAAGAAGAAGGTTCTAAATTACTTGCATAATGTGAATTCTGGAAATTCATGTCGCAGTTCAAAAAGTATCCAAACGAAATTTAAATATGTAAAAAAAATACGTGAATTGTATCACTTAAAGAAATAAATAGAAAATGTAACTAATCGCAGATAAAAAAGGAAGAAATAAAAACTTTTTTTCTTGGGGAGGGAGGGGGAGGAGTAGAATTATAGCTAATGAAGCGGAGACAACCCAGTTATGCTCCCCTAACCCCTATGTCCGAGTTGCGCTCCCTACAACACCCCCCCCCCTCTCTCTAAAAATGACAACCTAGTTGCTCCGTCCACTTCTTACCTCATCAGGGTATATCACCGGGTTTCACCTGGAAACCCCCCGTATGTATAAGAAACTTGAAAAATTGAAAGTAAGATGTTTAATTCAAAATTTTAGGAAAATAAAACTTGTGTATTTTCTTTTTCTTAAGTAATTAGAGTATTCATATTGTGTACGATCTTCCGTTTTATAATTAAAATGAATAATATAGTAATATTAAAAACATACTTTTCATGTATGACATTGTTATACTGAAAAATAGTAATGATAATAATAATCGCATTACACATTAAAGCACATTAACTTTTTAAATCTTCACAGCAAAGCGTGGTTCTGATATAGAACACGCTAGAATTGAAGTATTACTTGATTTTTATTTTGTTTTTAAATGAATCACGCGAAAGAGAAATCTAATAATGGCAGCACGTGACGATAATACTAAATACTGCGTTGAGCCATTTGGTGGTAAAAAATTTGCTTTATTTAAGCGTCGTGTTGAAGCTATTTTTGCTGCGAAAGAACTTGATAATTATTTGGAAAATGAAGCTGATGTGACTAAAGATGCAGAAATCAGAGATTCGAAAAAGGCTTACGCTCTACTGTTAACCCTTCCAGATGATAGCATATTAGCAACCATGGCCACAGAATCAATTGCTTGTGAGATATGGACTAGTTTAAAAAAGAAATATCTAAAGGTTAATGCTGTAAGTCAAATCTTAGTTCGAAAGAAGTTTGCAACTTTGAAGAAACGCCGCGATTGTAGTATGCAACAACATAACAATGAGTTGCTAGCTATTGTGAATGATTTGCGACTTTCGGGTTCTGAAGTGAAAGACATTGGTGTAGTTATTTACTTGTTGATGTCATTACCTGCAGATTACGATGTCATTAAATCAACTATTGATAATCAGCCGACTGAAACGCTAACGTTGGACTTTGTTATACAGAGACTTTTGAATGCTGAAAATTGAAATGTGAGAGAAACCCTGATAATATCGTTCTACCGTTTCAAGTGACAACATAGCTTTCAGCGTCGATAAGCGTGATATTATTTGCCACAAATGTAAAAATAAAGGTCTTGTTGCCAAGTTCTGTAAAAGGAAAATAGTTTGTTTTGGGTGTGGACCTGGACACCCAGGGCATTATAAAAAAGATTGCCGGTTTAAACAGAAACCAGATTTCAAAGAATCAGCTGCAGTAACATTCATGGTTGGTGAGCCTGCTGAGAATTTAATTCTTGATTCTGGAGTATCTACACACATGACATGAGTAATAGAGGTGAGTGGTTTGAAGAAATTAAACCATTTTCTGGAACTGTTGCATGTGCTTTGAAAAAGGATATAGCTTAAAGGTGGAAGGCATTGGTACTATACCTGGAGTATTAAATGGCAGAAAATTTTTTCTAAAAGATGTGTTGTATGTGCCCGAGTTAAATGGTCAATTAATTTCTGTTAAAAACATTCAAAAGGCTGGTTACGATGTAATTTTTTAAAATGACATTGCTGTTATGGAGAAGAATAGTGAAACTTTTGAATTTCCTAGGCTTAATAAGAAAGGACACTATGTGAGTCAATTTGAACCTATTAAAGCTTGATCATTCTCTGCAGAATTATGGCAGAGACGCTTAGGATATCCATGTAACAAAGTATTAAAACAAAGGGGTTTGCCGATTTCAGAGCCACTCTCAAGTTTTTGTGAAGAGTGTGTTATAGCAAAACATTCCAACACTCCCGTGAGCAAGGCCCTAGAAGCAGAGAACTTATCCCAATGAGAATGATTCATACTGACATCTGTGGTCCCATTGATTCAACCACTAGGGAAGGTGAAAAATATTTTATTACCCTCATTAATGACTGCTCAAGATTTTTGTGAAGTGCACCTCCTAAAACACAAAAGTAACATTGTTGAAGTATTTAAACTGTTCATAAAGCAGAATTCTGACCTCTACAAAATTCGGTGTGATAATGCCAAAGAATATGTGTTTGGTGAACTGTCTCGTTACTGCAAGAAAAATGGTGTTATGATAGATCCTGCTCCGCCATATTCATCTCCTTTGAACGGCGTTGCTGAGAGAGCAGACGGATATCTTTTAGAGAAAGTTCGAGCTCTAATATATGAAGCAAAGCTCCCTAAATCATGTTGGGGCTATGCTGTACAGACTGCTGCATACCTAAAGAATAGGGTTCCAAACCAAACTATTGGAAAGCTACCTTATGAGCTCATATACGGTAAGCCACCCGATTTAAATAATATCAAGGTTTTTGGATATGATGCATAAATGAAAGTTCCTGACAATTTAAGAAAGAAGCTATACCCAAAATCTAAAAAGATGATTTTTATAGGTTACTCCATTATGGGTTATCGTTTATTGGATTCAGTCACAAATCATTTTGTGGTATCTCGAAATGTGCATTTCAATGAAAAGAAGAAGTGTATCTTAGCTCAAGAGGGTTTATGCACAGAAGATGAAAATCATACTAATGAAGATGTGATCCCTGATTCAAATGATGTGCAATCTAAAAGTGATGAAGAATGTACCAGACCAAGAAGAAATATTAAATTACCTGTCAAATTAAACGATTTCTTTGTGTATGCAGCTAATATAACTCTTGACTCTGTATCATTTGAGGATACAGAAACTTTGCCGAAAGAAGAACAAGTCTTATGGAGGAAAGCCATAAATGAGGAAATAGAGTCTCTCAAGAAAAATAAAGTGTGGAAGTTAGTTGATTTACCAAAAGACGAAAAACCAATGTCCTGTAAATGGGTGTTACGCATTAAACGAAATAACACATATAAAGCTAGGCTGGATGCATGGAGTTTTGAGCAGAAGCCAGACAGAGATTTCTTTGAGACATATGCCCCTGTAGTTAGTGTAACATCACTGCGTCTTATGCTGGCAATAATGGTTCAAAAGAACCTAAAAATTTATACATTAAATGTAAAGACAGAATTTCTAAACGATGATCTTGACCAAACAATTTATATGGAACAACCAGTAGGCTACAATGACAACAGTGGCCGTGTATGTAAGCTTTTCAAAAGTCTTTATGGACTTAAGCAAGCACCCAGACAATGGTTTAAGAAATTCACAGATTTCCTAATTCACTTAAACTTCCAACAGCTGAATAATGAAGCATGCATTTTTGTGAGAAGATCTGAAGAGAATGAAATATTTGTTGTATTGTATGTGGATGATTTGCTGATTGCTGGCTCTAATGATACAGAGGTAGAAATTGTGATTCAGTTACTTAGAAGGGAATTTAAAATGTCCAAGTCTGAAGCTGCGAATGAATTTCTTGGAGTAAGTCTAAATTATTCCTGCAACGAACTTTTCTTAGGTCAAAAGGCTTATGTTGAAAGAATTTTAAATAGATTCAAGATGGTAGATTGCCATCAGATACACCTCTAGTGCCTGTCAACTTCATCAGATTTTGTAAACGGTGAAAATTTCATGGACCTAACCGTGAACTTGTCGGTGCCTTGCTTTACCTATGTCAATGACAACTCGTCCTGACATTTTATACTCAGTAAACTGCCTAAGTCAAATTCAAGAGCAGCCGACTAATACTGCTTGGGCTGGTTTGAAGAGAGTTCTTCGATATTTAAAAGGGACATCAGAACTGAAATTACTATATTGTATATCTGATAGTGACAATGTTGGGATTAATGTTTATGTTGATGTTGTTTCGGGGAGCAGATACGCATGATAGAAAATCGATTTCTGGGTATATTATTTTCTTGAATGATTGTCCTGTGATTTGGTCTGTCAAACATACAGCCATTGTTTTATCCTCAACAGAAGCAGAAATTTTGGCTTTAGCAAAAGCTGTTCAGAATTTAATTTTTCTTCATAATATCACTAAAGAAATCTTAGGGATTGATAGTATTAATGTTTCAGTCTATGAAGATAATCAGTCTGCAATTAAAGCCATATTAAATGAAAATAACTGTGCTAGGTTGAAACATTTGGATATTAAATTGAAATATGTTAGGGATATTATAAAAATGCTTAATATAAATCTTGTATATGTTGCTACTGAAAATCAATTAGCTGATTTTTTTACAAAATGTTTACTTAAACCCAGATTGTGTTATTTAAGAAATAAATGTAAATTAATGTGTGATTAAGGGAGGGTGTTGAGAATAATTACACTTACTGCCTAGTCTGTGTTATTAACTGTAATTGTAAAATTGTTGTGCAGAGTTTGGCAGCACTGGCCGAGCGTAGGTTGTACTTGTAACTCGAAGTAAGTTGCGCTGCCATGTGATAGTGCGTGATTCAAATCTAATTAAATTTAATGTATTTAAAGTATTACTGGCCTCTGATGTCTTTTTAAATCTTAACAGCGATTTTTTCCTGTGGGGGAAATCAGGATAAGGTATTCGTCCCCCTCTTTCCTGTGGATCTAGCGGAACTGAAACAGCGTATCACCAGAGCCTGATTAAGGGGGAAGCACACATTATCTCCGCTCTCACCGGAATATTTTTACAATTATTTTTTACTTCATGTCATAGAAATTCCACGCTTTGACGAGGAAATATTTTTTATAAAAAATGAACGGTGTAAAACAATCCAATTTACTCATCGTTATTAGACACTGGAATTCATTTTAAAAAAAATTTTAATGAGAATTTTCTGTTTATTATAGGAGGAAAGTATTTGTTAAAAAATAACGGTGTAAGTATAAATAATGTGTGCTTTCCCCTTAATCAGGCTCTGCGTATCACAGCCACTATCGATGGACTTGATTCAGATATCTTAACACACGTTTCGGCGGAAATGGATTACCGGCTCGATGTCGTGTGACTAAGGGGTCACATACTGCACATCTGTGACTGTCTCTAACAAAACTTAAAATAATCTAATACAATTCTGTTACAGGTAACATATAAAATCTTACGTTATTCTTGATTTATAGTGTATTGAAACTGTATATTTCTTTATGAATCACCCTGTAAAATGAAATGTTATTAGAATGTTTAAAAGCATGTTTTCTGTGAAAAATTGTGGGCATATAATTGATAATTAGTTTACACGGTTACACAAAATAATTCCAATATGTTATGTAATCTTTTTGTATGAAATTCGGTACAAGTATTTATGAGATACAAAGAATTATTATATACTAGGAAATTTATATACTAGGAAAGTATATAAATATACACATATATAGAGATGGATATAGACAGAGCGATAAATCGGAGGGTTGGGGGGGGGGGTGGCAGCCCCTCTCAGAAACGTATCTATTTATGTAACGAGTCAATCATATATGTGTATGTATATATATATAGAGAGAGAGAGAAACATGGAGAGATGCATGTGAGGATTGACCCGAAGAGACAGAAAGCAAAACGCTTGGATTAGGGGGCAAACCAGTGTTATTGATAATATTTCTAGAATTAAGTTAAAATGAAGCTGGGATGGGCACATTTCCAGAGAAAATAATGGTAGATGGACTACCAAAGTCCTATTTTGTATACCGAGATATAACAAAAAACCGAGGAAAAGACCACTCTGTCGTTGGAGACGTAAAATTGTGAAGTTTGATAGAGGAGAATGGAGAATTTTTTTTTTAACAGAATGTATAACAGGCATACTAGGCGAGAAGTAGCAAAACCTCGACGATAGCTTCAGGACCCCAAGCCCAATCCCTTCCGAAGCTACGAGAACTTTTTCTAATCGATTCTGACCTTTTATTCCTTCCGGTTTCAGCCTCTTTTTTTTTTTTTTTTTTTTTTTTTTTTTTCACTTAACATTGTGAGTTTTTCTCCTTCTCGTCCCACGTTTTTTCTATAGATTTTTAGCATTTTTTCCTCGATTTCTACGTTCTAAAGAGCCAAACTAGGTTGTTTGGCAAAGTGATTTGAAAAAAAAAATGTTATTTGCCCCTAAAAATTTGTCAAAGGGTAAGAAAGAAATTTTTATTTGTAACTGTATCTACAGTTATGCAATTGAAGAGAAACTAAAATACTCACTTAGGCATTAATTAAATCAAATAGTATACTTTTAGCGAGATACAAGCTATTTGCACAAGTTTTTGTTTAATTTAGTCTTTGGGAAAAAAAAAAAAAAAAAAAAAAAAAAGCAAGCACAATAAACCTAAACTTTCGTTATTACATTCTTTCATATAAAGTAAAGACACCAGTGTTCGCCACCCTTAAAATTTGCACCAGTATTCGCCCCCCTCACAAAAGACATGCAGAGTTGCCAACATTTTAATTTATTCCAGGGCATTTTTAGCCCCCCCCCCTTCCTCCCCTTATTTCATGCCACTTTTATTTGAAAAGTACTTTTTTTTTTCTTATTTTATCGTAGCTATATACTGAAGAATATTTTTCAATAAATAAAGTGGTGCGAAATAAAGGCGAGGCTACAAATGCTCCGGAATAAATTAAAATGTTGGTAACTATAGACATATTAAAATAAGCGTTTAATAACATCTACGAATTTGAATCCGCCCGCGTTAGATTCCCTAGAACCGGAGAATCTAGCTCGAGCGAATTGAAATTCACAGATGCTAATAAATGGTTATTTTAACATGTCTTTTTTGAGGGTGGAGAACACTGGTGCAAATTTTAGAGGTAGCGAACACTGGTGTCTTTACCTTAATGAAAATATGCAATAAAGTTAATCTGTAATAAGAGCTGCATAGTTTTTATTTTTCAATTACACATAAAATGAAAGAGAAACTAAATCACCAATATAATTAGCGTAAAATCTCCATAAGGATAAATAGTGTCATAGTTAATTATATATAGGACATCCTGTATTATTAACTTTATAATGAATACTCATGCAGAATATGTTAGAATATTGAATTAGTATTTGGACACAAAATTTCTTCTGCCATACGTTTCCAAAACTAAATTATTATTTGGATTCATATATTCCAATGTGTTTTTATGTGATCTAATACAAAAAATTTTATTTTAAAAATATTTGTTTCAAAAAAGAAAACTTTTTTTTTTTTTTTTAAACATACCTTCAGATAATTCGGAAAGTTTTTGTATTACACATTGCAGGCGGAAGACTGTGATCACAATTCTGAAGAAAAACAAGCCCCACATTTAGGTACATATCTAAACTAAAATATTATTCAAAAGAAAGGGTTTAGCAAACTCCTGTTTAACTTTTTATGTTCCGTCGGCGTATATATATGGTAGAGTTACCAACTTTTATAATTTATTCCGGAGCACTTTTAACCCCGCCTTTATTTCTCACCACTTAATTTGTAGAATATTTTTCTCCAATATATAACTACAAAAGTATGAGGAAAAGTTTCACTTAAAAAAAAAAAAAAAAAAAAAAAAAAAAAAAAAAAGTGGTATGAATAAAAGGCGGGACTAACAATGCTCTGGAATAAATTACAAAAGTTGGCAATTGTGTATAGGTCAAAAGTGAGTACTAAGAATGCTACGAAATAAATTAGCAATACTGGCATGTATATCAAGTTACATGAAATTCCGGATGTAGTAATTAAGTTTTCGAAGTTGTTTTTAAGAAAATATAAATCAAACTATTTTAATAAAACTCAAATTTTATTTAAAATTTATAAATTCCTATAATAATCATTCTTTTCAAGAGTTTTACAGATTCATTACATTTCTTATTCTCATTTCTTATTCTCATTTCTGAATTCTCGATGTTATAAAATGACTTGTATTCAATACAAAATGGCTTGTATTCTATCTAAATTCTGTACATATCGGGGTATAAACATTTATTATAGTTTGTATAAGAAATTATGAAAACAAGACTACATGTTTAATTAAAAGACTCGAAACTGGTAGGAAAATGAGTTTTGCGAATTTCTATGGTATTTATGAATTGCTTGTATTTATGAAATATCATTAATTAAACGACAAATTATTGTTAGTATGAAACACTAATAAGTAATAAAGTGTATAAAATTTACAAATCATTCGAATTTCTTCCTTTCCGAATATACTAGATGATGCAAAAAAAAAATATGATACGGTTGTTAGGAGGGCATGGGAAAACAGAGCCATGTCATTTAGCGTTGCTAATCGGCGAAATCACAATTTTAACCCTTTTCCAGTCCTATTTAATTTCACCCCTCTGGTCAGTGTTGCCAATTTTATTCAATATCCACCACTAAATTTTAATTGTAACGGTTGCCTAATCACTTGAAAGGTAATTCGACCATTACGTATATCAAATATCACTTCTTATAATTATTGGTGGTAGTTGAATAAAAATGTCCCTAAATTTGGTAACACTTTAGAGCATTAGGGCTGGGAGAGGGTTAAAGGTAGAGATGTAAAAAACCCGGAAATTTTGATTCAGGGGAATAAACATGGGAATTTTCGGGTTTAAACCGGTAATTTTGGGAACATTGGAAACTTTGATGGGAAGAAACTTATACTGAATGTTTAGATTTAATTTTATTCTTTGAAGTGCACAAACAACTTATTTCATTATCTTTTTTATTCTACTTGCTTAAATGAAAGTGATATCGAAAATTATGTGACTATTTTATAAAAAATAATAAAAGATTAAACATGTATGTTATTAACAATAATAAATTATGAAGTTTTGTTTGCCTGTTTAAATAACTTTTAGAACTTTTCCTTTTTATTATTATTATTATTAATGAATACCATAATAAAATATGTTATAAAAAATAATACAATGAAATTAAATTATGATAAAAAAAGTTTAAAAATTATGAAATTTTCTTTTATTGATTTAACAAAATTTCACATAAATTGATGAAATTTTGTTATAATCAGTTAAAGAGCACGAGGAACAAAATAGAACATCAGTTCTTCGGTTATTAAAAATTCCAGCAATAATTTTTGAATGCATTGGATTAATACATAAAATTTTCAATAGCTAATAATTAACAATTCAGATGTTATTTATTTATTTATTGCATGTTAATATTGTTGAAATTTTAATTGAAATAATATTTTTCAGTGTAATATTATTAATCATTTTAGTGAACACAGGTTATTTCGGAACATTTCTGTTTTATTTTTGAAATAAAATATTCAAGATTTACATTCATAGATATATACAACTAAAACATGATGAGCTTCGACTGCCATAAAAAAGAAGTGTTACTTTGATATACAGTCAGAACTAAGATGTAAATACACGGTCTGTTAATGAAATTTTATACTAGTAATTTTTAATTTTGTAGACGTTAAAAGCACAATTTTAAAGTCTAAAAATCATAAAAACCAACTAAGTGTAAGATAACATTTTGGAATGCCATAAAACACCTCTAATATTGGTTAAAAAAAAAAAAATTGCGAAATTCACAACTTTTGAAAACTTTCAAAATTCCCTTGTTTTGGAAACTTTCAAAATTCCCTTCCCAAAAAACCGGGTTTATTCCCTGGTTTAAACCCGGGTTTTTTCCCCGCTCACATCCCTAGTTAAAGGTTAGGTGCTTCCTGTAATCATTTGAACGGATACGTGTGACAATTCTTTCCATAATGTAATGGAAAAACTTGTAAATATCAAATTTTTCAACAAACAGAAGAAAACGGGGATAGAAGCCAATGCAATATTAGTACATGTATATGAAACAAAAGCAGTGAGTAAAAGATGAGTTACTGACTGGCCTGAAATTCTGTTTGTTTTTGACCGACTCATCTTTTCGTTCACGGAAGCAATTGAACGAGTCGTTAACGTATTTTTTACTCATTATTTATGTTCCATGCTCATGCATAAAATTGAGGCTTTCATCATTCTTTTTCCAAATCAGTAAGAAAATTTGGTGTTTACACATTGCTCTATTGAACTGGACACGAATTGTTACACGTCTAGCGTTTAAATGGTCGCAAACAGAAATTGTGCTTTAATGTTGTGATTTCACAGATATAAGTAGTAGGGGAGCGTGGGGCAAGTTGTAACAGTTTTTGGAAAATAAAGTATATTTTGAAATGTATTTACGTTTTCCTGTTTATAATTGCTGTTTTCCATAGCACGCATATTCATCTATCATATTCATAAAAAAAAACTTTCGTTAATTTTGCTAATTTTAGCACAAAAAATATTTTTTGCACAAAATTATTTGCCTGTTACAATTTGCGCCGGATTTGAGGCAAATTGTAACGGATACAAAGGGAACCCTAACAATAAAAATTACAACATTTCAAAATGTTTTTTGTTATCAATCATTTATTAATTTAATAAAAAAGGCAATTAATAACTAATATTAAATTATAACCTTCTTGGTATAGTAACAATGAATTATATCAAATGGATTGTAGTAAAATAAAGAGAAAATTAAAGATAAAATCAACATAGAAGTCAATCTTAGTCAAAGTTTAAACTAATTAAAAATAATGATATTTTGTTCCCTCTCATGCATTTAACGTGTGCATACATTTTACAAATTAATCATTATACCCATTCTTATTGCACAGAGATCATTTAGCAGAGCTCGAATTCTCCGCCCTTTTATCAGGACACTCTCATTTCTGCTTTTTTTCTACCACTATTTTTATGCAATTTTCTCTAATTCACGATTAAATTGTGATTCTAATTCGTGGTTAAATAATCACGGTACTATAATATAAAAACACAGAAAATATTTCTAAATATAGTATTGGCAAAGAAGCCAAAAATTTTTCATTTCTGAAAGTTTCCTGAAAATGGGCGGAGACTTCGAGCTTTGGCTGCAGGCATCTCCACAAGGCACTCCTCTAACATGTTACAACTTGCCGCAAAATTTTGTTTCAACTTGCCCCATCGTATGAGTTTGGACATTTTTTTTAGTTATTCAATTACAAAATCATTCAATTTACAAAATTATCGAAAATAGTTAACTATTTTACACGTAACAATACACATTAATTATGAACCCTTTACAATTTATTTTTCTAACGATTTATCAAGTGATAAAAAAGTATGACAAACTAAATTTGGATAAACTGATGCCCGGATTACATTAATTTTTCTTTTCGTAATGCTATAATTATACGCTAATATATAATGTTATACATTAAGACGTATTTCTTTAAAAATTTAAAAATTGGAATTTTTTATGTTTCAACAATTTTATTTATTACAAAAAGAGTACAGTGACTTTATTCTGTATAATCTGATGATATCTGATTCTATTAAAAAAAAAAAAAAAAATTACTTATAATGGCAAATTGTCTTTTTATCTGATAATTAAAATTTCATTCTCTTTTGAATTATTTATAGTATATGCTGTATTTATTTCAACTTTGTTAAAGTGTTTCGAAACCTTATTAGTTCCGCCACCGGTATTTAGATGTAGCTAAATAAATTTATTTAACAAAAGAATTATAGTAATAATTGTGTTGAATTATGTTAGATAAAACATGTATTGGAGGCACGAAAATCAGTTAAAGAAATAGATTACTGTACCACCAAAAGAAAAAAGCACTTAGCAATAACTCCCACTTAAGTTTGGAAAGTCCGAAGTAATAAGAAACAACCATTGAAACATTAGAGGGGCGGGGAAACACATTAGAAGATGAGAAAATAATGAAGTGCCTATTTTCACCTTTTCTTAATTTGGGAAATAAACACCTCAGTTAATTCAACTATTATTTTTACTGAAGAAAGACGTTGTTAATCAGGTGTTTAAAGAATTGTACTTAAGTACACAATTTTGCCAT
Source organism: Salticus scenicus (assembly GCA_963930645.1). Classification (NCBI taxonomy): domain Eukaryota; kingdom Metazoa; phylum Arthropoda; class Arachnida; order Araneae; family Salticidae; genus Salticus; species Salticus scenicus. The sequence continues at coordinate 49,387,094 of OZ005657.1, forward strand.
AAATGGCCGGACAGTTCGGATTTTATTCATTTGTTAAATATCGAGAATAATACCCGACAGATTATCCTGAAAATTCAGGCGTGTAAAAAACATGTTATTCCCAGTGTTGGCAACTTTTATAATTTATTCCTCAGCATTTTTAGCTTTGCCTTTATTTCACACCACCTTAAATGTAGAATATTTTTTCCCAAAATATAACTACGATAATATAAGAAAAAAATTACACTTAAAAAAGTGGCATGAAAAAAAGGAGGGACTAACAATACTCCGGACTAAATTATAAAAGTTGGCAACACTGTATACCTCATATATTTTTGCAAAAATTTAGTCCCAAAAATAAAACGAAGGCCAGTTACAGATTTTTTTAGAAAAAGTAACATAATGTTTGCGATCACCCTGTAAAAAGTAATTCTTGAAATGCGTTGCAGCTTTAACATGCATTACTGCCAACACTGCTAATTTTTAAATCAGATTTTTAACAGCAGTATTTTTAAAAAGATATCTGTCACATATATTTTTGACGAATATATAAAATTAACACATTGCGCCCGCTGACGTGAATTCACGTCATTTGAAAATCTGTAACTCCGCCAGTGGGCGTTTTTTTAAATTACATAGGTTACATTACTTTTTAACATTATACCCAATATCCACATTTGTGCAATCAATGCATTATGAATACAAATACTTTGATTAGAAAGAGTACAATCGCAGGGATGGAACACGGGCGCAGAATTCCTACCGGAATCTGTTTAAGAAATTTCTCCAGGTATAATATCGTTGATTCAAGAGGTAGAAAATTTTCTTATATTGATAGTGGTATGAATTCTGCGCCCGTGTTCCATCCCTGCAATCGTAATGTCTATTAATTTATATTTTCAATATGAATACAGAAAACCTTGATTTAAAATGATGTAATATGAAAGAATACCACCCACAGGTGGAGCTTACTGTGAAAAATACAAAAACATGCCGTAGCGAAAGTGTTAAATAAACTGAAATCAAATATACAAAACTTTCCAGTATGAAGTCTCCGTTAAAAATAACGGAGACTTGACATCTATATGAGCATGTTATTTTGAGACTTCTTTTAATCATCAGTATTCATCTGAATCTGAATAGTATTAGAATTAGAATATTAGAATAGTTTAGAATTCAGGAAAGTATAAAGGTATTTTTATTTTATTTTATTTTATTTTTTTAAATACTCGTTTTTACTTCCCCATATATACGTATGGGGAACTTAGGCATTCGTAAAAAATTTTAGACCTCTTTTTTTTTTTTTTGTACGTTTTGAGGTCTGGGGAATCCGAATTGATGGCTACAGAAGGGCTGTGTTCAATTGAAATCACAGGGAGTTTTAGGTTGGGAGAAAAAAATTTAAATGTTATGATTCCATTTATCATCACTGCAACTGAATGGGTTAAAAGATAATTTTTATACTAAGCGTATTCATTAGAATTCTCTCTTTTTTTATTATTAATATTTGTCTAACTTAACCTTTAAAGTGTATTGTTGTTAAAATTTTCTTTACTGAATCCTTTCCAAAATTTGAGAAAAAGAATCGAATCTAGAAAATTCATACAAAATTTCTTTGTTTACGCACAGTTTTTTTTTTTTTTTTTTTTTTTTTTTTTTTTAAGTTGGATTTTCCAGTTTTTAATGAAATATCTATTCAATCGTCTGCAAAGAAAAGTAAAAAAAGAAAAAAGAAATTGCTCTCAGTGAGAAATAAACAATATCTGTGAAAATCATGTCAGATTCTCCAAACGTTCACAACCGTATATTAAAAATTCCGACGCAGAATTCAAAAAGAATTTAAATTTTCTTTTTATAAACTAAAGAAGCAAATGGTAAGAAATAGTCAATTTAAAAAAAAAAAAAAAAAAAAAAAGCTTCAGTATGTTCTTTCTCGTTGATATCCTGTTTTTAACCGACTTCAAAAAAGAAGGAAGGTTCTCAATTCAAACCGTATGTTTTTTTTATGTTTGTTAGCTCATAACTTCTGAACGGATGCTCCGATTTTGATACTTTTTGTTTTGTTGAAAAGGTCCTGGTCCACAATAGGTCCCATTGTAATATCTTTACTATCTAAGAAAAATACAGGGTGCCCCAAAAAATCAGTCCCAACTCTTTTAACTGCTAAACCATAAAAAAGTGATAAAAATGGTATGTAAGTATAGCAAAGTGGCCATGCAGTACAAGGTTAAACCGCTTGCAGCGCACCTGGTGGAAAATAGCGGAGTTAGTGTTCCTATCTCGAAAACGGTTCTAAAGAAAAAGTGAACTACAAAGCTGAAGAGTATCACCGATTTAGAACAAAAAGATAGTTTAGACATTCATGCTAACGTTCCTATCTCGGAAACGGTTTAAGACAGGGGGAAAAAGGGAATTATAAAATTGCAGAGCATCATCGATTTAGTGCGAAAATATAGTTTTGGCATTGATGCTAAAAATACAAGGCTAAAAACGAGCATTTTTTTTGTTCGCAATTTCTGGCACTATACACACTTGAGCTACATTGCTCACGGTTGTAGCGTAGCTGGTGAGACATACGCTATATAGTTCAACATACGGTTACTTGATACTTTTTATTTTGTTGTGGAGATCTTGGTGTGAAGTAGGTCCCATTATAACATCTTTACTATCTAAAGAAAATAAAGCGCCATCTGGTGAAAAACAGCGGAATTAGCGCTCCTATCTCAAAAACGGTTCAAGATGGGAGAAAAGTTAATAACGAAGTTGTAGAGCATCATCGATTTACTACGAAAAGACAGTTTTTAGACATTATTGCTAAAACTAGATCGCTTAAAACGTGCAGTTGTTTGTTCGCAATTTCCTACACAGTGCACACTTGAACTACGTTGCACACTTTGCAGCGTAGCGGATAACACGTATACTCGGTGGTTCAAAGTACTGTAATTGTAAGCGGTCACATCGATTAGCACAAAGTCGTTTTCAACCAAGTTCAGAAAGGAGTGTGTTCTTAATTCGAGCTATGTGTTGTTGGTGGTGTTTGTAAGCTTTTAACTTCGTAAGAGATGCTCTAATTAACAGACTTCAAAAAGGAGGAGGTTCTCAATTTAAAACGTATGTTTTTTTTGTTTTTGATTTTGTTTGTTAGCTCATAACTTCTGAACGGATGATCCGATTTTGATACATTTTCTTTTATTGTAAAGGTCTTGATCTGAAATAGGTCCAATTGTAATATCTTTATGATCAAAAGAAAATACAGGGTGACCAAAAAAATCAGTCCCAACTCTTTTAACTGCTGAACAGCTGCAGCTATAGTCATAAAAGTGGTATGTAGGTATAGTAAAGTGGACATGTGCTACGCGATTCAACCGCCTAAAACGCCACCTGGTGGAAAGATTGGAGTTAGCGATTCTATCTCGAAAACGTTTCAAGACAGGGGGGAAAAGTGAATTATAAAATTGCAGAGCATCATCGATGTAGTACGCAAAGATAGTTTAGACATTAATGCTAAAAACAGAACGCTTAAAACGTGCATTTGTTCACAATTTCCTATTTTGTGCACACTTGAACGACATTGCACATGTTGTAGCATAGCGGGTGACATTTATGCTATGTAAAATTCAAAGTATGGTTACTGTAAGCGGTCACATCGATTAGACGTTTTAAACCGACTTCATAAAGGAAGAGGTTCTCAATACAAACCATGTTTATACAAACCATGTTTCTCGTTGTTGTTGTTGAAATTTGTTAGCTTATAACTTCATAAGATATGATTTAATTTTAATACTTTTTATGTTGTCGTAATGATCTTGGCCTGAAATAGGTTTCATTATGATTTCATTAAGATATAAACAAATTACAGGATACTCACAAAAGTCTGTTCTCACTCTAACTGCTGAACGCATGCAGCTACACTGGTAAAAGCAGTATGTAAGTATCGATGTTGAAACTTCTGTCCGTCAGCTGCAATGCATATTTTGCTCTTTGTTTGAACTTTACGCTGCGCAATTTCCAGCGCAGCGGGTGACACGTATTCACTGTAAAGTTCAACACTGTAAACGTAAATGTCTTAAATTCAGTTTTAAAAGTGTCTTAAATGGATGGTCATTTTTTAAGCGAAAAAAAATGTCTTACTTTTTAAGACACCTTTTTGCATCAGAAATTAAGATATTGCAAGTGTCTTAAAACGCCGCCATGTTTTAGGCTTAAAAACACCGCCATGTTAGGCTTAAAAATACTACCGTTTTTAAGGCTTTTTAATAAATATATAAATAAATAAATATCGCGTGCGATTGTGTTTTTCTGTTAAAAATGTATTTTAGAATTGTTTAGAGCATTAATGAAATATTTATATAAAAAAGGAAAGAAACAAAAAAAAAAAAAAAAGCCAATTTTCCGGCGTTGGGATTCGAACTCATACTGTTTAAGGAAACCGAAACATCATCGGAGTGAAGCATTTACCAATCACGCTATCGTCGAATACAGCATTATGTGTTTTTATGATATAATATGCTGCAGTCTTCGTGAAACTAATCGCAGTGTTATGTTTTACTTCTAATTTTTTGACATAAAACTATTGATAGTATGGTATCTTAAACTTAATAAATATTATTATCTTAAATTTCATATTTAGAGGACCAGAATCTTTTAATAATGCATAACAAGTATGTGAAAGTTTCATCCCTAGATGATAACGATTTCTTTCCTTAAAGTGATATTTAATTGAAAACGAACTGTGATCATGAATACAGGAAAATTTGTAGTTTCACATTTAGATGTAGGTGAATTTGTGAAAGAAAAAAGTTTTTAAACAAATAATAATGAGACAGAAAGAAAAAAAAAATATGCCCAAATTATTCATGATTGTTCACTTATAAATTCGCTTTCTTCTCTACAAATTACTTGTCTTCACACTTTTTCTTTTAATATAAGAAAGCTTTAAAGACAAAGATTTTTTTTTTTTTTGAACAAAATAATCTTTGTGTCTAAATATGTTGTTTATGTATTGTGTTAAAGATAATAGCATGCGAATACCATTCACATCCCTAGAGTATTATTCCATAAAAATATAATTTCATAAAGCTACCATAATTTAAGTAGTTTAACTGCTTACTATATAAAATAATAATATATTTATTGAATGTGGAAAGAAGTAGGATAAGCATATTTTTTTAAAGTAGATTCCATACGAAATAATTTCTAAGTAATGCAAGTGTCTGAATTTCTCAAGTGTCTGAAAATTCAAACGCGTTTTGCTGTCTGAAAATTCGCGTATTTACGTGTTTCAGACATTTTTGTGTCTGAATTGATATTTCAGACATTTCTGTCTTAAATTAAAATATATATAACGTCTAAGGTACATTTTAAGACATTTTACGTGTCTTAAATGCTGTTTCAGTTGTTTATATGTCTTACTTTAAGACCCTTTTATTTGCAGTGAATATACAATATGCCTAACAGAATTTTCGGTTACGAATACAGCGTATCCGTTCTTTACATTTCTAAAGACTTTTTAATTTAACGTATGTTCGTTCAATAGATAGTTTTTTGCTCATATCCGATAAAGGCAAGAAAAGTGACACAACTTAAAAATGCAGCATTTGAGAAAAATCAACTTAAAAATAACTTGACTAGAATAAAACTGGTACAACTGTCTCTCGAGTGGATAACTTTCTAGATAGAGATGTAACTTTTTTGTTCACATTGGCTGCATTTCATGTATTTTTCAGTGACATAATCCATTTTTTGAGTAATGTCACTTTTCTTGGAAGTTGTGATTTGTGAAACTTCCGTCGAACGTCTTCTGATGCTCTGCTATATAAAAAAGTTTTCACTGAAAAGAGAAAAATAAAATCTTTTTGTAAAAAAATAGAACCGACTCCAAAAAGGAACTACTATTTAAACAACTAAAAATGAAAGAAAATTGGCAGAAAATGGAACTGTAAATTGCGCCTAAAAGTATAAAATAATTTCCTTCGCCAAACAACCTATAACACTACAATTAATCATAACTTTTGAAGTCGGCGCAAAATTAAATAAAAATTGATACCTTTATTCAATACAAAAATCAAATCCTATTTAAAATACACATCTCACATTGTTACCTGCAAAATGCAGCCGAAAACTACTTTGATTCAAGAAAACAAATAAGATTTTGTAAGCAGCAAAAGTTGGCGAAGATGCTGGTATCTGACGTCCTTGGTGAAAGAAAAAACAAAAAATTATCTGGTAAACATATTTAATTTCTTTGGGATATCATGATTATTTTGATAAGGTATATCAAGAGAGTAATCAAAAATATGAAACAACACATCGTACAATATATATTATGAAAATATACATCTTGCGTGTATATTTTTGCTTTACGTTTTGATCGCCAAATCCAAAAGCCATCAAGGATGATAGTTATCAAAGTTATACCAAATTTGCAAAGGAAACTCTAATTTCGTAGAAACATAAATACCGCATTGTGAAGAATGTTCACTGTTCTATGTAGATATACAAATGGACTGATTGTATACAATGATAAAATAATAAAGGAAACATGAAAATGGATCATTCGAGACAACAACATTTGTTGCTACCGATCTAAAGACAAACCTTTAAAAACTAATTAAATTTCATTTAATTTTGCGCCGACTTCAAAAGTTATGATTAATTGTAGTGTTATAGGTTGTTTGGCGAAGGAAATTATTTTATACTTTTAGGCGCAATTTACAGTTCCATTTTCTGCCAATTTTCTTTCATTTTTAGTTGTTTAAATAGTAGTTCCTTTTTGGAGTCGGTTCTATTTTTTTACAAAAAGATTTTATCATTTCTACAGTTCAAACAAAGGATAATTTCAAACACTTAAGTATACATTTAAATTTTTACTTTAAAATAATTTATTTTGACTATTTAAGGACTTTTGAAATGTAATGACTTAAAATTATTTTAAAATATTGAGAACTTTGTATCTTGATTTATTTACAGTTTTAACTTTCTATCGGTAAATGAGAAGAAACCTTACTTTCCCAAAACAGAAAAAAAAAAAAATAATAATAATAATAATAATAATAATAATAATAATAATCTCTTTCTTCCATTTCTAGGTGTCATTTTAAAAGTGTACGGATTTCCTAGAAAAATTGATTTTGTTAAAGAAGTAAAAAAGAACTAAAAGTTGAGAAATATAGTTTTTTTTGTCGAATCATACGATTTTGATAAAAATGAAATAAAGGAAAATAATAAAGAAAAAAGTGAAAATTAAAACAGCCTACGACGCATTAAAAATGAAGTAAGAAGAAAAAAAAATTAAGCTTTTTGTTAAAACATAGATCAAATGGGAACATCCTCTCCCATCATCCTTTCTACTATATGCTTCTGACATGATAATTGTCAAAAATATATACAGTATCTTTTGAGAATGACATATTTCCGACTTACTCATCACTTATATCTCAAATCAAAATTTGATGACTCTTCGCAAAAATATACAATGTAATCGAAAGATCTTGACCAGTCTAACAGATTTGAGTCACTTTGAAGATTTTTATTTTTATATAATAAAAACAATTTTAATATAATAAAAGCATTTTTCAGAAATTTTTCAGTTTTTGTACTATTGCTATAAGGATCTTCTGTGTAATATTTCAGACATTTCTAGTCTATCTAACTTTTTCTTTTTTTTTAATAATTAAGCTTGTAAAAAATGTTCGATTTAATCAAATAAAATAATCTGGTGTGTCACCCACACAACTTTCTCTTACCCTTAAATTTAATACTATAAATACAGATCGGAGATAAAGATTACCGTTCTATAAACCTATGTTAAAACAATTCAAATTAAGCTTCGGAGCTGCTTTATTTGGCAAATAATTCTGTGTGAATGGGGCTACCGCCCCCCTTAACCGCCTGTTTCATTATTGTACCTACATTTATATAGAATTCAAATCTGTTATTAAATTCAAAAGTTCATTTAAAATTATTCAGACATCTTTCACACGCAACATTCCTTGAATCTTATCAATCTTGACCAAACTTTTCAAGTAACAGATGTATTAATTTCAAAATGAAACATTTGGATCGCCTGAAATTATTTGTTTTTAATTTACTCTAAGAGACACAGACAAAGACCAAACGTTAAAACTTGAATTCGGTATTCAGGAAGCCTCAAAACGTGTAAATGTACAATAAAACCAAGCGACGAATATTTAAATTAAATAAAAAAAAAAAAAATACGTTATTTACCATATGGCTATGAGGAATTAATTTCAATTTCTGAACATTCTTGAACAGCTTTCCTGGACATCGTAAAATATTATAGTAAGGCACTTCCACCAACAATGAAAAAGAACGTTATGGCTTAAATATTGGCAGCCCTGTATATCTTCTGAAGATTATGTACACACCACATGGTGCACATAAATGTAACCCTACATTAATAACACACTGCGCAACCTGAAATGCAATACCATCAATTTTCAAGCATTGCCGCACTATAATCTAGTTCTTTTGTGTAGCCCTGTAAACGAACAGTGAATTATTTTCATACCATATTCTAAATGAAACATGCTTTTACGCATATAAAATATATATATTTGTTTCGTTTGCTTTAGTACAGTCTATAGATGTTAAACTCTACTTACCTGCAATTTCCTCCATGGAATTAATATACTTGAATTCTCTTGGGTGTCCTAGTACATGAACCATTTTCTTGATCTCAATGAAAAGTTTAGTGTAGCATCCCTGTTTGATACACATTTATAATACTAAGTTTGGATTTTCTGCTATTATTTGCTCTTGAGATATGCCGATAACAGACAGACAGACACGCACACACACAGAGAAAGAGAGAGATATATACACACAGACACGCAGACCAACCGCTAAAAACATAATTTTTGGATTCAAGGGAACTGAAAATGTGTAAATATAACAAAAACTCAATTTCGAAAATTTGACCAAAAACAATAGTTTTTCTAACCATGTATATAGGTAAGAGAAAGTAAAAATGTACTAGCATTCTTAGATAAAGTTCGCGTGTTAAATTTTTTGATCGAGGTCTTAATCCTTTTTATTAAGCACTTCTTTTTGAGAAAATATATGTAATTCAAATTTTCGGATATTTCGTTTTTTTTTTTTTTTTTTTCCTAGTCCCTTCAAATTCAAATTATCAAAGTTCTACTGTATTTGCAGAAAAAGTTTAAGGATTGCTAAAATTTTGGCCATATTCCTGCCAAACAAGCCTTTCTTAAATGATTAATAACATTTATTAATTATTTTTTTATTTAGCAAGCACGTCTGAGAAAATTTTGACAGTGCCGTTGCTCATTGAATCAGATCTCGTACTGTATAATGTAACTTACCTAATTTATATATGTGCATACATAATTAGTTTATTCATGTGTCCTTATTTATGTGGAGTTCTGTTTCTTTTATAACCTTATATATAGTACAATAATTCTTATTTATAGTATTTAAGATAAATACTTTATTCAGTGCAAAGATACAGAGAGAATCAAAAATACAGTTACCATTGATTAGGATCCAGGGCATTAAAACATTTTCCCGCACATTTACAATCTCTAACTTTAAAAATTTCTCTTAAATATGCTTTTTTTCCACTTTTGTTTACATTGGCTTCTTAAAGAGATAGTTTTGCACTGCAGACTTTTTTTACTCAAGCAAATTCAATTCTTGCTTGATGGCTTCCGTAGCGTCAAACCCATTTCTATTCATGTTATTATTATCAATAAAATCCATATCAGAGCTAAAAAGGTCTTCAACATTACTGTTATTTTTAAATTAAATCAAAGACTCTAGAAGGAAAAAATTATCAGTGATTAAATTTAACAGCATTATTTTAACTATCTACTTTGAACAAACATTGCAACTGAAAATCCCATTATACTTTCTATGAATCAAATTACATTAAAATTATTATTTTTTCATTATGCATTCAAAAAGGTAGTACTAAAGTATTAAAACCCTAGAAATTTTATGCAATGGTCCACTTTACAGTTTTAACTTGCAATAAATGTATTTGTTTGCCAATTTGTTTTTATTAATTGAAAAATAATGATGATCTTAATGGCTCTGCTAATTATTCTCTTCTCACCGAACAATTCATGCTTTTCTGACAAGATTGTCATGGCGGTATGTGATGTAAATAAACGGTAGTGATGAAAAACTAGTCGAAAACTAGAAGCACAAGGTGGTATGTAATGAAAAACTTTGTCTTGTTGAAAATAGTCATACAGTCATTAGTCTTTCGGAGTTTATCTATAAATGGATAAAACGTATTCTGGACATCCGTGCGTATTAATATTTTGGTGAAATAATTGTGTCAAGATGTGGAAATCATACATTATTCATCAAACATCTAATCTTGAGACTATGCAACGGTAGTTCAAAGTATTGATGAAGATTTGCTGATGTATATTGACACACTCTCAGTGATTTCACATACCATGACAGGTTGAACCAGGTCTTAACTGAAGAAATTAAAAATTGAGGATCTAAAAAACCAACAAAAAAAGCCTTTATTCCACTTCACCTTGAACAATCAGCAGAACTCAACATGCAAAAGTTTATCTGGAAGATTTAACTCAGACTCAGAAACCTTTGGACAGTCCCTACCTGCCTAAACTCCGCCAAGCTTAACGGGTTTGGTGTGCTGAGAAGATTTAACTCATGTAACATACTAAATTTTTGAGGATAAACATGCAGATTTTTTCTTGATAATGCTTCTATACTATGATCTCTTACTTCCTAAATGCACAGATCACAGGCATTAAGATTTCGTCGGACTTTTTTTACAAGCTTTCCTTCACTTGAACAACGTTTTCTAATGTTTAGATTCTTTTCGGATAATTACGGTTTTTTCTCTCTATAAATTCCGATTCAATGCAATCTTGTCACTACATTTTGCATTGTAGAATTTTCTGGAGGTTTTTCTAAAACATTTCTATTTTTAAATTGTTACGCAAATAATTTTGCGAAAATTTTACGCGAAATGTGCTTCACATAACACTCGACAATGAATGCATACAGTTTTATCATCAGCTCCATTTTCTGTCGCATTCAACTGCTTACCAAACACGTCTGCATCTCTCACTAACATAAGCGTCATGACGTAGCCAAGAACTTACGATTAAGCACGCGAGAAATGAGCATGTGCAAATATCTAACAGTAACCGGTTATCGTATCAATGTCACCAGTGGCCATTACCAGAATTTTCTGTAAAGGTCAGTCCTCCAGTATATGAATAATTAGTACATTTTGTGTCAGGATTATAATTTGCCCACCCTGTATACATGATGAGATTATGATATATATTATATATATTCAAAAATTTTGATATTAGCTCATTTGTTTAAAATAGTCAAAATTAAGCTTCCATAATACCTGATTTCTTTAGTATGTATGCCCTGAATTGTTTACTTTCATCAATTTTTAGTTAATAATATATTTTATAAAATCATTAAATATTTTAAATGTACATTTAATTTTCTCTTTAAATGGTTCACAATATAACGTAATCTAGTTGTATTAAAACTTATTAGAAATACAGCCCCTGCACTGGAAAACCTGTGAAATGGTTTCCATGATCTATTTTCAGAAAATTGGTAATGACTCTTTCTAATTATCAGTGATCCCATTCTGTCCCAAAATGTAGTAGCAATACTGTTTAAAATCGAAATTTTTTTCGCATATTTGGTCCTTTTCTACGTAGAGAAGCTTTATAATGTAGATGTGTTCTTTAATAAATAAATTCTAAATTTTTACAAACAGATAACAAAATAGTTTATCCTATTTCTTAATTCAGTTAAAATATTAGATTGTGATTCACTTTCAAAATGAATGATTAAGTGTAAATTTATACGCTGGTGTCGTTCGAGCTTTCATCGGTCAATCGAAACTGTGTTACTGAATTACTCATCAATTTTGAGATAGTAATAATATGCATAATCAATATAATCATACATATAATACAATACATATACATAATAATGTTTTTGTTTCAATAAAATCTCTTATAAGCTTTTCTTACTAACTTCTTATTTATACTTGAAAATATTACATCATGGGTATTATGCTAACATAACCGCCTGACCTATATTTTACTTCGCATGTAATAATTTTGAAAAATGATTACTCCCAATAGTTTTATATAATGGACCCCGGTAATCTCTTTCGTTTATAACCTCATTTTAATTATATATCGATGTTTTTAAGTGCTGATTGTACGTCATGTTACTTAGGGGAAATGTATTTTCCATATTGTCACTTGTATATATATGTTTTATGCTTCTAATGCTTTTCTATCTGCACCTAATGACTAGTATTCATTGAAACTTACTTTTGAAATTATTTGTTTCACACTTGCCTTAATAGAAATGGCATCTATGCAAAATGTTATATTTGTCATAGTATGATAACTTTGAGGAATATAAAATCGTTAAAAGAAAAGTTATTTACGCGGGCATGTTTAAACAATCAGTTCAAATCTAATGCTTTAGACGTAAACAAAAATTAACTACCTAATTGAGATAGTAATATGCTGTAAGTAATCATTATGCCAGCTGTTCCCTGAATAAAATTTCGTTTAATTGTAAACAGGCCCCATCCAGTTATAACAACTCGAGATGGAAAATCGGATGCCATAGCCAAAAGAAGATTTCTTTGCTTATGTTCTGAAGAATCTATTCTGGATACCGACTCATAAATGGTATTTTTAACTTTAACAGCTGCGTCATTTACGGCTGTTGCTCTAAGACTCATTATAAAGAATGCAGGTAGAACGATCATTATGGTTACATAGTACGGTACTAGTTGAACGATTTCGGTTTGATCATAGTCAATTTTTACCAATAGTGTAGTAGAATTAAATATTGAACAAGTCATATATCCATAAAGAAAAACTAGAAGTACTGAAAAAGCATCTTCAGTTTTCTCAATACAAGCATATATAATTTTAGAATATTTTACATAAAGATTCATAATGCTTTGAATATCGTTTTGTTTTTCAAGCTCAGAAGAAAATTTATTAAGGAAACGGTTTAAATTACCGAAAGCATAGCAGCACACAACAACAGCAAATCCTGGTAAAGCATACTGTTGATTCAAGTTTATAGTATCAATAACAAGTATAGCAATGCAAGCAATGTTATAATTATCCGGTTTCCATCCAAAAAAAAGACTGTTTAAGAAAAATTCATTTTCTTCAAAACACGAAATAGCTACATAAGCGTACTCGACGATAGGTATAACAAAACACATGCTGAAAGATGCCAATAATTTTACTCTCCTTCGACGAATATTTTTTCTTAGCAAACTCGCATGTGATTCGTGTATATATTTCATTGCTAACATCATATTCGTTTTCTTGTACAGCAAAATTATACGCAAACTAAAACTGCAGAAATCAGTAACCAAAGAGGAAAATGTTAATCCCATAGGTAAAAGGTAAAAGATAACGTACACGACGTATAAATCACTAATAATCACATACGTCAAAATAATTGTTGCAGTATGTTCTAATATCTTTCCGATGAATTTATGCAGTTTCGAATACGACTGGTACGAAAATACATATAAAACGAATAAAAAGGCTTTTGTTATGAAATTTATATCGTCGAAATTGATCCCGTGTGGAAACAAATTGCTTTGAAAAGACTTGGTATCGATAAATTTGAAAGAGTTTTTACGTTTTGTATATGCATTCATCTCCATAAACAAAATAATATAATAGTTGATATAAATGGAAAAAGAATTTTTGTATGTATTCTTTATTGTTCTTATTATCCAAATAATAACAATAAAATTCGATAAAGTTCGTTGAAAATCAAATTATCAAACTCCAATAACATAAATTAAATGTTACCAATTTAATATTTATACATATATAAAAAGATAATTATATTTTCTTAACATAGACTAAATATAAAAGTTATTATTACAAAATGCAATGCTCCTTTCCAGAGTTTTAATAAAACGTTTTCACAAACCCACTAATTAGATTTTGTAATTAAAAATATCACAACGAAGACTCCTTTTTTGTTCATTTTTAAAAAATATGTATGCAAAGATTTTATCTTCTTTTGTCAATAAAATAAACAGGATTAAACATGTACTCATTGCTGTTACTTGAAAAAATATATATTCAACGTTTATTTTTGCTAATAATTTCAATAAAAGAATTGTAGTTAAGGAATTTTTAAAAATCAGACATTCTAAATATTTATCTATTTATTTTTCAAAAACTAACAAAACAATTCCATGCTTCAAATTATCGACATTTTTTTCTTTTCTTTTAATATTTATAAAGAAAAATGCACATAATCAGTGCTAAATATTTATCCATCAGTACTTTACAAGAAAAGTCTCATGAAATACAACCACCAAATAACAAAAATACTTAAATTTTCAACATGTATACTTTTTCTTCGTTTTAACTACTTTCATTCCATTGAATTACGTAATTTCTTTTTTTAAAAGTAACGATTAGTAAACTTCCAGCAAATAATTCTTCCTAAGTAAATAATAAAATAAATATTGATTTTTCAACAAAACCGAAATTGAAAAATAAAGATTGATTGATTATTTTATGACGTTTTAGACAGCAGTGTAATTTTAAATATAGAATCACATACTCCAATGGCATTAACTATAAAACCTCATACATTAATTACAAACTGTTGTCATCAGTTTCTTCAACCGTCTGTTCTTCATGAGAATATTTTGAGAGAGAATCGAAATTTCGTTTCTAAGTAAGACTGGAAATGATATTAATTAATGACTAATACAGATGAAAGGAACTAATTTACACTCACAAGCTCGCAACAAAGAAATTGCAATGAATTCCTGATTATTCGATGTATAGAGAGGTAACTTATCTATAATAAACACTCAACTGTGGATAATTCATTCATATTTTTGTCAATAACAGTTAGAAGTAGGATAGATGGATAGTATAAATAGATATTCGGGAAAAGAGAGAGAGATAGAAATAGTTCTTCAAAGAAAAGAAAGCTGAAAAAATGTTACATTTATGTACTTTTAGGTAAAAGGTGATTAAAACACACACACATAATAGACAGAAGTTATTGGAAATAATTCATCTAATAACTCATTTTCTCCATAACTTCAATTGTTCTATTCAGTAGCTTGATTATCTATGTTTCAGTATCTTATTTATAAAAATTGGTTATGTTTGTAAGAATATCACAATTTTTAAGCATTTATAATTGTGATCCATCTTGTAGTTATGATTCATTATGAGACGAAGAGTTTAGTTAGCGTATAATGTATCCTTGACCAACAGTATCCTTGATTAACAGTATCCTTCACTTATATTTAAATGAGTTAATCATGTGACTTGTTGTCTATATATATATAATCATTTGTCCTGAGTGAGTTAGTGACTGATTTATCATTGCCCAGCCCAAATCCCTGCGCCTAGAAGAATAAAACTTGGTGAAAACATTCCTTCTGTGACGTAGAGGCCTACTAAGAAGCGATTTTACAAAATTCGCCCCCCCCCCCATGCGGGGAAGGGGAACAGAACGTGATTTCACAAAAGCCTTTATATCTCAAACAAAACACAAATATCCGTAAAATTCTTGCTTTAAAATATAGCTAACACAAATACCCCAAAAACAATTTCTGGGATTTCAAAAATACGATCCGCAAGGGAGGGGAGGGGGGCAAAACGTACAAAAAAAACTGATATACGTAAGATTGATGTATTAAAATATAGCTAACACAAATATATAAACAAATTTCGGTAATTTTTAAAATTCGACACCCAAGGGGAAAGGGGGCAAAACAGGATTAAACATGCGCAAATTAGGATTTCACACAGCCCTTATATCCCCCCTCAAAAAAAAAAAAAAAAAAAAAAAAAAAAACAGATATATACGGGAGATTTTTGTTTTAAAATATAGCTAACATAAATATTTCGAAGCTTATCTCTGGAATTTTAGAAATTCGGACCCCAAGGGAGGAGGGGGGAAAAAACATTATTTCTCATGCGCAAAACGTGATTTCACATAACCCTTTATATCTCAAATAAAAAAAACACTTGTATGCAAGATTGTTATCTTAAAATATAGCTAATACAAATACCTAAAAATGAACTTCTGTAATTTCAGAAATTTGAACCCCCAAGGGGGGGAGGTGGCAAAACATAATTTCACGTACGCTAAACTGATTTCACCCAGCCCTTTATAAGTGAAACGAAAAACAGATACTTGTCAGATATTTGCTTTAAAATATAGCTAACACAAATATTTGGAAACCGATTTCTGGAATTTTAGAAATTCAGTCCCTAGGGAATAAGGGGCAAAACATGATTTCACATGCACAAAACGTGGTTTCGCATAACCTTTTATATCTCAAATAAAAAAACAGATATGCGCGAGATTTTTGCTTTAATGTGTAACTAACAGATATATCTACAAATCGATTTCTGGAATTTTAGAAATTCTGCCACTCAAGAAAAGGGAGAAGGAGAAAACTCTGATTTCGCATAATCCTACATATGTCGAACAATTCAATAGATATCCGTAACATTTTTGTTTTTTAATATAACGAACATAAACACCTAAAATCAATTCTAAAACGTTTTCTCAACCTCTCAGTCATTTTGTCACCCTTCCAAGTTATTGGAATCGTCCTCAGTGGTATGCACGAGAAATAAGGTTTCACTATATTAATACTACTATTTATCAAACAAACATCAAAAATTAGTGAAAAGTTTGTTTTAAACACATGGATTTCAATTATTAAAACGTATTTTGACCGACATTTTATAAATATGAAAATATATTTGTAAAAAATTAGGTTTAAAAAAATATTTCAGGCAAAAAAATTGTCATCTATATTTGAGTGATTTGGGCGCAATTATTCGTAACTGAATAACATTTGTCGTCATGCTGGTGTAAATCCTAGTAATGAAAAAACTATGACAGATATGCAAGTATATTTTAAAGAGAAAAAGGATTATGCCATAATCATAAAATAAAACTGTATTCAACAGATCTCAAATTTAGCGCCAAAGATCTACATTTTTTATATTATGATTAGCATTTTTACAAATCGAGATGTATTTCATCAAAATGGTAAAAGTAGTTTGTTTTCTGTAATGTGTTTTTTACCCGCTTGAAATGTGTATCTAGGCTACTTGGCTACTTAAGTTTGAGGTATTTCAATACCAAGTTAAGATATCATTCGTAAACAGGACCATCTTTCGATCAAACGTAACATTAAGATCAATCTTAAAATCGAGGTACCGCAATCCCAGTATAAAAATTCGAGAGAACATACTTTATGTGTGTGAAAAAATTAATAAATAAAACACTTTAAAACACGTATATAAGTTTTAAAAACATATATTTAATTAAAAGCCGCATATTTCAAAGCTTTTCGCCCTGAAAATCAAGGCATCATCAGAAAGTCTACATGGTTTTACACAATGTGGAGCTGTGTTACAAGTAAATCAGGTTAAAGCTACAGTTACATCGCTACTTTAATACAAAAATTTTTTTAGTTCATTGGTTGGAGCCATTCTACATTAACACTGA
This sequence comes from Salticus scenicus, assembly GCA_963930645.1. Taxonomy (NCBI): domain Eukaryota; kingdom Metazoa; phylum Arthropoda; class Arachnida; order Araneae; family Salticidae; genus Salticus; species Salticus scenicus. The sequence continues at coordinate 49,404,638 of OZ005657.1, forward strand.
GGCAACACTTGATTACTGCAACTTGCATTGGAAAAGTCAGTTTTGGATAGCTATTGGAAAGGTTAGCGTAGTGGTAACATCAAGGTAAAAGAACTTGTCGAGCAGTGGTAGTGAATAGAAGTCATTTTTCTGGAGGAGTCAATGGATGGGAGCTGAAACACTGGACTGGCGGAAGAATGACTTCTATTCACTACCACTGCTCGACAAGTTTTTTCACCTTGATGTTACCACCACGCCAACCTTTCCAATAGCCATCCAAAACTGACTTTTCCAACGTAATTTGCAGTAATCAAGTATTGCCTCAGTGTTAATGTAGAATGGCTCCAACCAATGAACTAAAAAATTTTTTGTATTAAAGTAGCGATGTAACTGTAGCTTTAACCTGATTTATAATATATATACTTGTAACACAGCTGCACATTGTATAAAACCATGTAGACTTCCTGATGATGCCTTAATTTTCAGGGCGAAAAGCTTTGAAATATGCGGCTTTTAATTAAATATATGTTTTTAAAACTTATATACGTATTTTAAAGTGTTTTATTTATTAATTTAAAACGTTACACGTGTTTTTAAAAGTGTCTATATGAAATATATTTTCTTTTTATGTGTGTGAATTTCAGTGTCTATGGAAAAAAGAGCTTCAGTGCAAAATATTTAAACTTTGTATATACGAATTAAGAGACAAACAAAAACATGCTTAGGTAGAGTAAGCAGATAATATACGCACACTAGCCAATGAATTAGAAACCTTTAAATTAATATTTTATTGGACCTCCTTTTGAATGAATAACAGCCGTATTTGTGTGGGCAGCGACTGTACAAGCGTCTGTGTGCATTTATGTCCAGAGTTTACCATACATTGACTACACAGATTTTAACATCCTGTAAATTGGATGGAGGAGGAGATTACTGACGGATACTCCTTAACAACATGTCCCAAACATTTTCTGTTGGATTAAGGTCCGGGCTTTGCGGCATCTAGGGAAACTGTTAGAAATCAGATTAATGTTCACTGAACCAATCTCGAACGATTCTGCCACGATGTATGGTTGCATTATCGAGCACAAAGTATCCGTTAACTTCGAAATAAAAATGTAACATTGAGGGGTGCACTTAATCTATCAATATATTCAGGTTCTGCATGGCTTTTTGATTATCCTCAAGTAACACCAGGGGACCCCTTCCATACAAGCAGAACATTCCCCAAAGGTTTGTAACAGATTTTGCATACCTTCGCCGCCAGCGAGCATTTGTAGAAACTTACGGATTTCTAATTCATTGGCGAGTGCGTATATAAACCAAAATAAATAAGTTTCACTACTAATAAATATTAAAATTTAATAAATTAATCTCACGATAAAAATTGTAAAGCTTTTACAATATTCAGTTAACATACTTACTTTTAAAAATTGCTCGTAAAAATTCTCAGTGTTCAATTCTCTATCTGGAGCCCCTCAAGGGCCCTCTTCACTCACCGCCGCCGGAAGCCGAACCTAATGTTATTCCATGGGAAATTTTTCTTTACAAATAACTTATTAACTAATACATATTTTTAAATGAGGAAAGGGCACGTGACGTCACTCGCAGTCAAATTATGGGTAAAGTGGCAAAACATTGGCATTTCCACCAATAGAGATTGATCTTTTGCCACTCGAGAGTGGCAAAGATTGATTGACGGAGCGTTTGTTTGTAAACATGCCTTTTCCTTATTCTGTTTTCACATTCAGAAAATTTCCAGCTGTTAAATTGACGGACCTTTTTTAAAAAACTGTTTTTTTTTTTATTTTATTTTGAATTTCAAAATACGAATTTTCAGTATGAAAATTTTTTTCATTTTGCAATTTCAAAATAAAGTATTAAAAATAGAAAAAAAAATACATTTTTAAAAAAGGTCCGTCTATTTAACAGTTGGGAATTTTCTGAATGTGAAAACAGAATTTAAAAATATGTATTAGTTAATAAGTTATTTGTAAAGAAAATTTCCCCATAGAATAACATTGGCTCGGGCTTTCGGCGACAGTAAGTGAAGAGGGCCGTTAAATCATGCACCCCCTGTGCAATAAGCCTCGCAGGTCCTTTAACATTGCCAGTGCTTACATATTTACCTAATCAGTCATTTTCACCAAATTAAAACTGTAGCCAAAAGCTTAATCATAATGGCATTTATTTATAGTTTCATTTTTTAGTTTAATTATTAATAAACATGTTATTAACTCATTTGTCTTCAATATTGTATAAAAATAACGAAATTCTTACATCTACTCACAAGGAAGGTCGCCTTAAAGCGCATACTCAGAATATTGTGAAAGAAATTACAGAGATACTTCTTATGTACAGTCGGTAACAAAAGTCTCCGAACACTAGCAAAAATTCCTATGTTAAAAAGGCACACATAATACAGTTTTGTTAAATAAATCCTTGTCGAATCCTGTTCTTAGTCAGTCTAAAAACAGGATTCGACAAGGATTTATTTAACAAAACTGTATTAAGTGTACTTTTTTACATAGGAATTTTTGCTAGTGTTCGGAGACTTTTGCTACTGACTGTAGGTAATACAAGATCAGTCAAATTTATCGGCGGAATCCCACTAAAACATCTACAAAAAATAAAATACTTTCGAATATTTGGCGCAAAAGACAAAAAGTGCACGCGATTTGGCGAGCAACATCCTTTCCCTCCAAATGCAAGTAATTTTAATGCGTTTAAGAATTTCTTGCAAAACAAATCTTTCTGTATAGCGTTATAGTATATGTAGTTTGAAATGAATCGATGAAGGAGTTGCCTGTTTCTCTTGCAAGCTTGTACAGTATATTCATGTGGCCTTTTATTAAAAATATTCCCTTTTAGCTTTGAAAAATCTTTTTTTTTTTTTTTCCCCTCCTAATTATGCGAGTTGCAAATATTTAAATTGCAGTCAAATAAATTGCAGACTTTTAAGTTACACATATTTTTAGTTTTTTAACTGGTAGTGGAAAAATCTGTATTTTGCAAGTTGCTGCAAATATTTATTTTTATTTTTAGTTAACGTTTGAAACGAATTTTACAATTTGAAAAATTAAATTTATTTTAATTTTTTATTGATGACAATGTCTTTGGAAATTAACGCCTACAATGTTGTGTGAACATTACATGAAAGAAATTATGGCACTCACAAATATTACAGAAGAAGAAATTAAATTAAAAAACACATTGTTGAAATGCTATATATATATATATATATATATATATATATAAGTGTGTAACTTAGGAAAATTTTGAAGGCATTTTTGATAATGCATATCATTCGTTTAACTAAATGTCGCGAAATTCCGATGAAAATTAATATACTACCGATTTGAATCTTAAAGATGTGAAACATTAAAATATTATATATAATATTCGGTATGGGAGGGGAATAAGGTTGACAAAAGCGATTCTGCAAATCTCAGATGCAGTTCTAGAAGTGAAAGGAGTAATATTGCAAAAAATCCAGATGATTGGCCCAAATTTAGTTTTTTATGGAGAAAAAAATAATAATACATACAATTTATTAACTCTAGTTTTAATGCGTAAAATCACTGATAAAAAAAAAAATACCACACAACCCCATGTTAACGTTTCATTTCTCTTTAATCTAGAAGAAAGAAGGGGAGGAATAGCATACATTTATAATTTTTTTAAAAATAAAACCCCATTTTCAAAAATAAAAAACACTTAAAGTTCGTCTTCCATATTATGTTTGAATTATTTTTTTATTGTTCTGTTGAATATATACTATAATATATATTGGGGCATACACTGTTTTCCATGAGTATTATATTGTCGTAAGTTAAAAAAAAAAAAAAAAAAAAAAAAAAAAAAAAAATGTATGAATTTCTTTCTGTATGTAATAGTTTTAGTTTGTCATAGTACAGTTCAAAAATGTACTTACTGTTGACCATTATATAAATCAGACTATTTTATTGGCATAAAAAAAAAAAAAAAAAAAAAAAAAAAAATGCAAACGATATGTACGCTATTCTTAATAGGAGAGTTCTGCAGTAAATCTTCATAATATATTGGAATTTCATGACAATTCAAACATTCAGAGTTGATGATGCTCTAATTCTTTCCGCTACTATTTATAAGTAGCAATCTTTTGTAATATGTTTATTTTATTGAAAAAGTCAAAGATTTCCTTACAAAAATAGTACTGGAAGCATACGGGTAGCAGTAACTCTCTCTCTCTCTATATATATATATAAATATAGAAACTAAAGCCCAGGGGGTGGGGGATGAGCGAAGACAGACAGATAAACTGAATTGATAAATATTTTTTAACCGTGTTGGGAAGCGTAAAATTAAACATTTATTCAATACACCACAAAAGAATATATATATATATATATATATACACACACAGTACATTTTAAATCCGGACTTCTAAAAACCGGAATAATCCAAAATCCAGACAATGAAGTTTTTTTTTATCTTTGTTTTCTAAACTGACGATAGATGACGCCATCACACAAAGGTGGAATTATTTATTTTTAAATTCCGAAAACCAAATTCAGTACTTGTTACTTTTCTATTTTTAAAGTAATATACAACTGGCAGGGTTCGCGCTAGAGCGCGGGATCGCGGGAATCGCGCAATATCTAAAAAAATCCCACTTAAAAATTTTTCATATGCGCGATTTTCCCGCGATTTTTTTTTTTTTTTTTTTTAAATCTAATTCGTTGAACTCCGCAAATTTATCTTTTCCGTTCAAAAAAAAAAAAAAAAATCGCGGATATCGTTCGTCAAAAAATAAATAAATAAATAAAAATGGAACAATCGGCGATCAAATGTTCTACAAAAACTTCTGATTCCTAATCTTTCTCCATCCACAACATAAATGTCAATATCCATTTCAAACTTGCTTTATGAGATTCTAGAACCTGTAAATAAATACAATTGTTAAATATTTCTTGCTCATGTAATTATTTTTTGCCTCCCTCCCCCTTTATTTATCTCCATGTAGCGATCAGCAATCAAATGTTCTGCAGAAGTCTTGTTTCCCAATATTTACCCATCTGAAACATAAATTATATTTATAATATTAATTTTAAACTTGCTTTATTAGATTCTAGAAGTAGAATTGAAAGTGTCTTACTCTGTAATTATTTTTTTAATCCCCACCTCCTCCTCTTTCCGATCTCCGGAATACGGATTGTGGTCAATGATCAATTCTAGAAACAATAAAGCAATAGAAGTGCTCAATATTTCTGACATATGTAATTATTTTTACACCTTTAGTGCTGAACTTAATGAATCTATTTATTTTTTCTCAATTAAATTAAATCTTTATGGAGTGTCATACCGATACCAAATTTGTAAACATGGGGGAAATGAAGAATAGATTTTTCAGGTAAGAACATTTTTTCCAAATGAATTTAAGAAAGTTAATACTCAGTTGGTTTTATGCACGTTTGAAACTAATAATTAGCTACTACTGCTTTTATATGAATAATTAATGTACGTACATACATAAAATTCATATTCTATATTTGTTTGAAAAATTTGTTTTACTCTTGGTGTGAAATTTTAATAAGATTATAAGTGGATATAAAAGTTATTGCCGGTATATTGAAGAATTTTTTTTACGCTAATGAAAAAATCCTGAAAATGCTTAATGTAGATAAAAACTATATATATATTAATGTTTATGTCATCAGTTTATTGAAAGTGACGTTATCAATATTCAACTAATCATCCAATCAATCTTAGTAGCGAAAATTTTTCAGCTAGTTTCTAGTTTCAGCAATCACATGTCTGTAATTTGCATATTTCTTGAAAATACTTTTTTCTGTAAAACGTAATTATTGACTTAAATTTCAAAAATCTCACTTAAATTTTCAAAATCCCACTTAATTTTTTTTTTAGAGTGGGAGAATCCCACTCATTTTTTTTCCTTAGTGCGAACCCTGACTGGATTTTAGCACTAAGAGTAAAATGAAAAAAAGATAATAATGATTTATCTATTCAATAGTCATTGACCTTTTTTGTTTTTTCTTCTTCTCTAAATAACAACAAAATACTTCTTTACCGTCCGCCATTTGAATTTCTAGAATTTTGATTTTTACTGATGACTTATTTGTCCTATGAATGGGGAAAAGAAGTAAATAAAAATATTTTAATAAGTAATAAGCGATTTAAAAAAAGGGAAGAAAAAAAACCTTTTTAATCTACTGTTTAACAATTGAATAATAATAATAAAGATCAATGATTTAGTTATTTGTTCACTATATTATATTTGTACAATAAAACTTAATATATTAATTTTTTTAATTAAAAAAAATCGAAATCCTTCAGAAAAGGCAATTTTATTACTCTCTTAATAGTAAACACTTTCTAGAGCATTATATTTGTAAATAACTTTTTAAAAAAAAAGTGTGACATGAATAATATTTCCAAATTAAAATAATAATAATAATAATAAATAAATAAATAAAACTTACAAATCCTACTAAAATATTTTCAATTGCAAATCCGGTCATATTACTGATTTATGTTTGAAGCTTTTAACAATATAAAATCGTATATGTATTTGAATAGGTGTTTTTCTTTCTAATAATTCCAATAGATGGCGCCACTACACATATTCTATTATCCTGAATCTGTGGATGCAATACTTTTCTTGAGACATCTGCGAAATAATCAGGTTGAGATATAAAATTATCATCCAAAAAGATGACATAATGTACTATAACATCATTCTAAAAGTTATAATGAGCATATTTCAATAAATGAGAATTATATTCTCAAATTAAGATCAGTTGATTTTTAAGAAGTGTATTAGTGTGAAGAAGATATGCAAGTTTTTTCTTTGAGAATTTATATTAAGTAAAAAATTTTGTTATTTAAAAAAATTGTCTAAATTTAGAAGTACACTCTTCCACAGGATATTTCATAACCGAGAATCTATATTTTTTATATAATTTTATAATGTTATAAACATTAATATATGTTATAATAATGATAACAGTTTAACATGGAATTTTAATAATTTAAACAAGATAAAGAAAATCGTATACATTTTATTTTCGTTGTAAAATATATTGAGTAATACTGCTTTCTTTCAAATAAAAAAAAATCTTCGTCTTCAATTGGATAAAATCTTTTATGCAAAATGTTTCTTTCATATTTCATTATTTAAAAAAAAAGCATGCTAATAAATTTTATTTATTTTTTATTCAATTTTTCTAAAATTAGTAACCTTATTTGCATCATACTTTTTATAGCCTAGACTATTTTTTTATTTTTATTTTTGTTTAAATATAGAATGTAATGAAAAAATAAATATATTTTATAATGATGAAAGTGATTGAATGTAAAACTTTAAGAATTTAAACAAGTTGGAGTAGTTAGAGTAAATTTTATTCTCTATGAAAAATGTATTGAATTAATATTTATTATGTTTTTTTAATCAGATTTTCTAAATTAATTAACCCAATTTGCATTGAATTTTTTGTAACCTAGAATTTTTTTTTTTTTTTTTTTTTTTTTAATGCTTATATTGTAATGAAAAAATGGATATGTGTTATAATGATGAAAATGTTAATGTAAAACTTTAGGAATTTAAATAAGCCAAAGAAATCAGAGTAAATTTCATTTTTGATCAAAACTATATTTAATGATATTACTTTTTCTGAACTGAAAAAGGAAATATATATTTTATTTATTGAATACAATAAAATGATTTTGTAATAAATTTCTTTCATATTTCATTAGTAATAATTTGTTTTATTAAAATATTTATTGCTTTAAAATTCCCTAAAATTAATGATCTATTTTGCATCAGAAATTTCACAACTTAGAACACTGAATTTTAATGCTATTTTCACTAATATATATATATATATATATATATATATATATATATATATATATATATTCATTTTGAGAGCACTTTTAGTTATGCCATAATGATCATGATAGGTTATAAATCACAAAATAATCTTGCAAACCTTAGTAGCTTTGACTTTCCTTTTTCTAAATAAAACTTTTTTCAACGGGTTGCATACTATCAGAATGTCATAATGTTATACAGTAATCCTTCCTCCTCCGTTATATTGGGCCTCATTATATCACTCATTCGGATAAATCGTGCTTCCCCCCACCCCCCCGGACAGGCGCGTTATAAACAATGGGTTGCACTATAAATATATACATGTATACAGAGACACAGACATTATAAATTGTTACAATAACATTTATAGTTATTTAAAAAGAGGACTGATAATAACAAAATTAATTTGAAAAAGAAAATGGTATTTAATTTTACTATTGTGTATGCGTTGCGTAACACTTTCAATGGCAGGCTCAGTTCAAAAATATTTTGGGCCCGAGCGGGCTCGGATTGCCAAAATAGAGCCTGAACTCACCTCTAACATATTTATAAATTCTGTAAAGTTTTATTTATATAGAATAAAAAGAGAAAAAATTTTCAAGGGGCTCGTATTCAAGATTCATGATTTTGCGAAAACTGAGTTGTAATTTTGAGATCGATTAGCAAGTCAATTTTTGCCCCCCTCTCTCTCTCTATTACTTTTAAAAAGAAAAATTAGAGATTTTTCTTTTTTTTAACCGACTGCAAAAAAGAAGGAAGGTTCTCAATTCAAACCGTATGTTTTTTTTTTTTTTTTTTTTTTTTTTTTTTTATGTTTGTTAGCTCATAACTTCTGAACAGATGCTCCGATTTTGATACTTTTTGTTTTGTTGAAAAGGTCTTGGTCTGAAATAGGTCCCATTGTAATAGCTTTATGATCTAAAGAAAATACAGGGTGTCCAAAAAAATTAGTCCCAACTCTTTTAACTGCTAAATGGCTGCAGCTATAGTGATAAAAATTGTATGGAAGTATAGCAAAGTGACCATGCAGTACAAGGTTAAACCGCTTGCTGCACCACCTGGTGGAAAATAAAGGAGTTAGTGTTCCTATCTCGTAAACGGCTCTAGAGAAAAAAGTGAATTACAAAGTTGAAGAGTATGATCGATTTAGTACAAAAAGATTGTTTAGACATTCATGCTAGCGTTCCTATCTCGGAAACGGTTCAAGACACCAAGACAGTGGGAAAAAGTGAATTATAAAATTGAAGAGCATCATCGACTTAGTACGAAAAGATAATTTAGACATTGATGCTAAAAATACAATGCTAAAAACGTGCATTTGTTTGTTCGCAATTACTTACACTATACACACTTGAACTACAATGTACACGTTGTAGCGTGGTGAGACATACAGTCAGTAACAGAAGTGTCCGAACACTAGCGAAAATTCCTATGTAAAAAAAAAGTACACTTCATGAAGTTTTGTGAAATAAATCCTTGTCGAATCCTGTTCTTAGTCAGTGTAAGAACATGATTCGATAAGGATTTAGTTAACAAAACCGTATGAAGTGTACTTTTTTTACATAGGAATTTTTGCTAGTGTTCGGACACTTCTGTTACCAACTGTACGCTATATAGTTTAAAATACGGTTACTTGATACTTTTTGTTTTGTTGTAAAGATCTTGGTGTGAAGTAGATCCCTTTGTAATATCTTTACAATCTAAAGAAAATAAAGCGCCATCTGGTGAAAAACAGTGGAATTAGTGCTCCTATCTCAAAAACGGTTCAAGATGGGAGAAAAGTTAATTACGAAGTTATAGAGCATGATAAGACAGTTTTTAGACATTATTGCTAAAAATAGAATGCTTAAAACCTGCAGTTGTTTGTTCACAATTTCCTACACTGTGCACACTTGAACTACATTGCACACTTTGCGGCGTAGCAGATGACACGTATACTCTGTGGTTCAAAGTACTGTTACTGTAAGCGGTCACATCGATTAGCGCAAAGTCGATTTCAACCAACTTCAGAAAGGAGGGTGTTCTTAATTCGAGCTATGTGTTGTTGTTGGAGTTTGTAAGCTTATAATTTCGTAAGAAATGCTCTAATTAACCGACTTCAAAAAGGAGGAAGTTCTCAATACAAAGCGTATGTTTTTTTGTTTTTGTTTGTTAGCTCATAACTTCTGAACGGATGATCCGATTTTGATACTTTTTGTTTTATTCTAAAGGTCTTGGTCTCAAATAGGTCCCATTGTAATATATTTACGATCAAAAGAAAATACAGGGTGCCCAAAAAAGTCAGTCCCAACTCTTTTAACTGCTCAACACCTGCAGCTATAGTCATAAAATTGGTATATAGGTATAGTAAAGTGGATATGTGGAAAGTGATTCAACCGCCTACAGCGCCACCTGGCGGAAAACGGTGAAGTTAGCGTTCCTATCTCGGAAACGGTTCATGACAGGAGAAAAAAGTGAATTATAAAATTGCAGAGCATCATCGATTTAGTACAATAAAATAGTTTAGACATTAATGCTAAAAACAGAATGCTTAAAACGTGCATTTGTTTGTTCACAATTTCCTATTTTGTGCACACTTGAACGACATTGTATATGTTGTAGCGTAGTGGGTGACATTTATGCTATGTAAAATTCAAAGTATGGTTATTGTAAGCGGTCACATCGATTAACGCACAGACGTTTTAAACCGACTTCATAAAGGAAGAGGTTCTCAATATGAACCATGTTTCTCATTGTTGTTGTTGAAATTTGTTAGCTTATAACTTCGTAGGAGATGATTTAATTTTAATACTATTTTTGTTGTCGTAATGATCTTGGCCTGAAATAGGTTTCATTATGATTTCATTAAGATATAAACAAATTACAGGATGCTCACAAAAGTCTGTTCTCACTCTAATTGCTGAAAGCATGCAGCTACACTGGTAAAAGCAGTATGTAAGTATCGATGTTGAAACTTCTGTCCATCAGCTGCAATGCATATTTTGCTTTTTGTTTGAACTTTACGCTTCGCAATTTCCAGCGCAGCGGGTGACACGTATTCACTGTAAAGTTCAATATATATGCCTAACAGAATTTTTGGTTAGGAATACAGCGTATCCGTTCTTTACATTTCTAAAGACATTTTAATTTAATGTATGTTCATTCAATTGATAGTTTTTTGCTCATATCCGATAAAGGCAAGAAAAGTGACACAACTTAAAAATGCAGCATTTGAGAAAAATCAACTTAAAAAATAACTTGACTAGAATAAAACTGGCATAACTGTCTCTCCAGTGGATAACTTTGTAGATGGAGATGTAACTTTTTTGTTCACATTGGGTGCATTTCATGTATTTTTCAATGACATAAAACATTTTTTGAGTTATGTCACTTTTCTTGGAAGTTGTGATTTGTGAAGCTGTCGTCGAACGTCTTCTGATGTTCTCCTATATGAATAAGTTTTCACTGAAAAGAGAAAAATAAAGGGGCTTACTTTATTCGCATCGAGATCATCTCGAGATCGAGAGTGACGTCACAATGACGTACCAAAACGAAACCTGAATACCGTTTTCTCAGTTTGCTACTTTATTCCACATTTTTCGAGACGGTCTCGAAAGTAAACATTCGTTATCAAAACGAAGCCTACTGTGTTTGCGAGACGTTGTCGAAAGCGAATTGTAGAAGCATTTTTCAATATGGCGTCTACGTAATTTCTATGGATGTCGAGCAAAATAGAGGAATTCCGAGAAATTATTTAAGAAATTGATCTTCCAGATGTGAGATTCACTAAACTATTCAGTCTGGATAAAGAAATTGTGATATTTCTCTGCGACGAAATAAAACCGTCCCAAATCATAACTACATACTATCATAAATAATTACTTCATCCTCTCAGTTCTTTTCCTTATTACATTGATATTTTATGCTTTTTTTCCTCTCTCTCTGTCTGAATAGTTATGAAAATTCCGATGGTTTCAAATTGTTTTTGAATTGTTATATGCTTTGTAATCGTCATTGTATTTTTATCAGGACAAGTTTGTTTTCGATTTTAACATTTTTCTAATAGACACTAGATAATCTTTATTTACTTTAACATAAATTTCAAATTAATTCAGATGCATTAATAGTAATAATAATAAATACTTGGTATATCTTTAAGTGACAAACTTTTTCATCATCTACCATTTATATCTATTTCATCAATATTAAATACCACATTCTATAAAAATATAAATATGGCATAAAATTGTTACTTATAACAATATATTTCCTTCATTTTAACTTCGGAAAATTTTTAATCACTCATACTCACACAACAGTTGTTAGCAATTAAATTATTTTCGAATGACTAATATAATTTCTCTTTACTGACAACAATTTCATATTACAGTCGTCAGCAAATAAATACTGCACTTAATACTGTTTTGTTAAATAAGTCATTTTGAATCATGTTCTTAGACAAGGATTTATTTTCAAAAAAAATATACCATGAAGCACTTATTATAAACATATTTAAAATATACAACCTTTTATTAACCATCTCTCACAGGCATTATTAACTTATAAAATATACAACATTTTATTAACTTCATGTCTCAAAGACATGAAGTTAATAAAAGGTTGTATATTTTAAATATGTTTATAAGGATTTATTTAATAGAACAGTATTAAGCATGAAAAATCATGTATAATAGAATTAGATTTTTTTGTGTTTGTGTGCATGAAGTGTATATACATGTATGATACAGGGTTCCCATGGGTCAGGGAAAACCGGAAAAGTCAGAGAATTTGAAACTACTGAGAAAAGTCAGGGAAAACTGTAAATATTGCTCAAAAACCTGGAAAAATGATGATATAAACCTGGAAAATGCTTTTTGAACATTCAATTTATATCACAAGTCACGTTACTATATCGTCTTTTATGTTGCAAGCTATGTTTTGTTTTATACTGTGAGCTATTTTTTATGTCACGAACCAAATTTTGTGACTGGAATTTTCTAAAAATAGACCTGGAAAAGTAAGGGAATTTTATTTTTGAAATTGAGTGGGAACCCTGATGATAGTGATTGCTACGAAACAGATTTTTGTGCATTTTGAGATTGATACACAGCAAGGTAACAGAACCCAGTGATTTTTTTTTTATGTGTGTGAAGTGAAGTGTGCATATGTGCACAGTGGTGAATGTTGTAATATGGATTTTCCTGCATATTTTAGATTCATGCACTGCAAGGTAGCGGCAAACAGTGAAGGCTGTTTTTTTTTTTTTTTTTTTTTTTCGTGTGCAAAAGAGTACATATGTGCATGACAGTAATTGTTACAGAACCGAATTTTGTAATTCATACACAATAAGGTAGCAATCCCAGTGGCAGAAAATTTTGAAGTTGTCTGTGACAGGCTTTTAAAATTTCATAATCTGTCTGCAAAATTTGCATGTAATCAGGGGTGAAACTGAAAATGGCTTACACTAAAAAAGACTGAAAGCTGATGGGGGGGGGGGGGGGGGGTTAACATCAGTGGTGGTCTTGTGCAACAATACACAAATACAATTTTACTACAAAACGATATAGTATAAACAATTGTATTCATTCAATTCATCTCATTCTATTAAATATTTTATAGCAATGTTTGATACAACACAATATAAATAATACAAGTTTTAGTTTTGATACAGCAATTTTTATAAGTGAATTGTTATCCGAAAGTTGCAGACAAATTTTTTTCTCAGTGCAGACAAAAACTGTCCGCGACTATGTCGCCGTGTTTCTGCCACTGGGGTAGCAATACAAGTGATATATATTTTTTTTAATTTTCTCGTGCATGTAGCTTACAAACATGCTTGAAAGTGATTGCTACAATAAAGATTTTCTCACACTTTTTAGATTTATAGAAAATATGGTAGCAGCACACAATATTTTTTTTTTTTTTTAGTACAACAGGACTATTTCTTTCAATCTGGTATTTTGTATCGTTACCAATTTATAGTGTTCCACTTCGAAAATGCCTTCGAACTTCCTCCATAGTTTATCTTTTTTTTTGTTTATTTATTTTATTTTTATCATATGCGTGAAGCTTACATATATACACTCGTGATAATAATTGCTACGGAATCGAATATTGTAAATTTGAGATTTATACTCAGTCAAATACAATTAAATTTATTAGTACATTTAAGTACTATTGTAACTGGTGTTGTACAGTACCGTAGATACATGTAATAATGTATCAGTACAAAAAAAATAAATTACAAACAGTTATCTATCTATATATATATATATATAAGAGTAAACTTACTAATCACCGACTCAACACAGTCGTGGCGATTCTATGGAAGATAAGAGTCGCCAATTTTGGTAACCACGTTGGTTTTAGGACACTGACGCCCACTAAGACAGGATTTTGTGAAATATCTTTTCATTCCCCCCCCCCTGGGGGGGGCAGAAGGCAAAAACCCCTTTATAAGCATAACTCAACTCCAAATTGCTTCACTGTGAACAACTTGCAGAGGGAGAGACTAGACTTGAGTACAAAAAAAGTATTTTCTGCGATTTGGGATTTTTAAGAGGGGGGGGGGGGAGGGGTAAAAACAATTTTCGGAGGCAAATTTAGAAAAATATGGATTTTCGAGTAAAACTCTACCAATAATAGCACAAAGATATAGAAAACCGCCAAGAACCTTCAGGATATTTCCAAAAATTCATTTTTTTTTTTTTTCGATTTTGGGGGGGAGTTACGAGGGGACAAATTCGAGCCACATTTTAGCGCTGAATTTGTCGGGGGAAATCTATAGGAGCTGAGGTCACGAGTTTTAGTGTGTGGCTTATTTTCGTGTTTCCAACACCCATTATAATGAAATTTTGCATAAGGGGCAATACACTCGTTTCCAAGTATAACTTTGCTTCAAATTATCTCAGCAAAATTGAATTTTATGCGTGGGTTGTTTATGCTTCCACAACACAAACAGTAAAGGGATTTTATGAAATTTCTCCCCCCCCCCTCCCTTTTAAAGGAGGGGGAAGGCAAAACACGAATATAAGAGTAATTTTGCTCCAAATTATCTGAGGATAACGATTTTTTGATATGTCGATTGATTATGCGTAATCAAGACGCACACTATAAAGGGATTTTGTAAAATTCCACCTTATTCGCCTTGGGGGTGGGTTTACCGAATCATGTTTCCATGCGAAACTCTGCTCCAAACTATCTTAGGCGATTTTTTATGTGCTGGCTGGTTATATGTTCCCAACATGCACTATACAGGGATTTTGTGAAAATTCTCCTGCCCCCCCCCCTTCCAGGATGAGGGGTGGGAGAAAAAACATGTTTTAAACGTCAACGTGAGTGCTTCGGAGTACCTGCATTTGGTCGCAACCAATGCTTACCTCCAACGAAACATGAGGAAAACATAAAAATAATCTTCCATAAAATAATTAAAAGCCAAAAGGATGAATTTAGAATTTTGATCTCTGAATAAATCTCCGCGTGAGCAGAGACCAATCAGAGTGAAGCACTAGGAGGTAGCTACCGAAGGTAGCGAGAACTTTAACTTGGATTTTGACTGATTTCAATGATTTTTATTATTAATGATATGGTATTTTGAGAATTAATTTCAATATAATGACCAGCGAAGCGGGCAAAGCCTGCTAGTTAATTATAAATTTACCATATTATTTATATTTAAAAATTGGCGATTACTTAGTGGCATGAGGATAATATGCAAGCACCTCAAAAAATACATTTGAAAAAAAATATATTCATATTAGGGATGCACCGGATAGCAGTTTTGGCTGAATATTCAGCCAACCGAATATCGAATATTTTTCAAACCTAATAGTAACTATTCGGCCGAATACCGAGTATTCGGCTGGCTGATTTACTTATATTCAAGTGTCAATCAGCTAATTTTTTGTGAACTTTTTCAGTAATATCATTTACATTTAGTAATATTTCATTTTTTTAACACGTTAATCGCCACGATAATATCAGAAAAATTTTCACATGGGCCATGGTAACTTTATTAGACAATTTAGTTAAAAATGCGTCAGGCGCATATGACTGACATGGTGATTAACGTGTTAATAATTACTCGGCGTATATCATATTCCTTTTAGGGTTATTTCCTAGTTAAAAATGCGTCAGACACATATGACTGACATGGCGATTAACGTGTTAATTATGAAAAAAATATTACAAAAAACTACTAATCAGAAACTATGGTTTATATAAATGTAGAAAAATATTAGGAAATATTACCAATCATAAGTAGTGGTGTAATGCTGAATTCACAGTCAAAGAAAATTATTAACTGTCTGGCTTCTTAATAAACTTACAAACTTTCTTAAGTAACAATATCTTGTTGCACCCACTCCAAAAAGAATAATTTGGTGTGTCACTCACACAACTTTCTCTTACCCTAAAATTTAATACTATAAATACAGGTTGGAGATTAAGAAGTAAGATAACAAGTACTGTTATGTAAACCTATGTTAAAAAATTCGAATTAGGCTTCGGAAGAGTTTTATTATGATAATTAGCCCCCCCTCAACCCCCTGTTTCATTAATGCACCTACATTTATATAGAATTTAATTCAGTTATTAAGAAATAATTCTGTTTTAAAAAATAATTTATTAAAATTATTATTTAAACAAATTATCTTTTATGATAATGCAGACGATTTCTATATTAGAGAAGTAGTATCATACTAAATATTTAAAAAAAAAGTTTAATTTATTCTCAATTTTTTTTTTTTTTTTGGTTAAAAATGAAAAGAGTCGATAACTTTATTTTAAATTATCACAGATCGATGGTTCAACAATTCGTTTTAAAGGTATTGGCGAGCTGTTTTGAAAGTTATCCGTCATAAAAATTTACTCCCATCGAGCGGGGGACTTCCCCCCCCCCTCCAGGGTGGGAGGCGAGGCTCCTACATACACAAAATTCTTTTCCCAGTTGACTATCTCTATTACAAAAAATATCTATTTGTTTCATTTTGTTTAGTGCAGTCTATAGATGTTAAACTCTACTTACCTGCAATTCCCCCCATACATGTAATGTATTTGAATACTTTCGAGTGTCCCTGTACACGAACCATTTGCTTCATCTCAACGAAAAGCTTACTGTAGCATCCCTATATGATACCCATTTAGAATACCGACTTTGGAATTTCTGCTATTATTTGTTCTTGAAATATGCTGGTAACAGACAGGCACACAGACCATTCGCTAAAAACATGATTTTCGTATTCAGGGGACCTCAGAACATGTAAATATAACAAAAACTCACATTCAAAAATTTGACCCTAAAACAATACTTTCTCGACCCTATGGGTAAGAGAAAGTGAAAAACAGAAATGCAGCATTTGAGAAAAATCAATTTAAAAGTGACAACGTACTGGATAACCTATATCAAAACTGTTGTAAATGTCTCTGACTCTCATGTGAATAAATTGTGAGATAGAGATGCGATACTGTTCATGCATGTTGGGGCACTTCATATACATTTTTTAGTAACAAGTTAAAAACTGCTAATATATGACTTGTGTCATTTTTCTTGCCAGATTTGGATCCGACCTTTTTTGATCTCTTGAAGTTTCCTAGATTGTAACTTGAATTGTAATCATGTGAATTATGTACGTTCTTTCTTAACTCAACTTAGAAAAGTATCGTTATACTGTTATTGATAAAGACAACTTTTGTTAGATATTATTAATTGTTATGATTAATGTAACTAATAATTTTCTTTAATGTTACTTGAAATTAGATGAAATAATTGTTTTCCTTTAAATATAAACTATTTCTTAATTATAATAATAAAGCACCACAGAACTGGCGTTTTAAAGTAATCACTACAGAACTTTGGATAAACACCATAAAATTCAAAACTCGCAACAATTGTTTTGGGTCGAAATAACACACAACCCTTCGTCAGGCGAACAAAGTAGGCACGAGTGTGGCAGTCAAAGCGGCAACGCACCTTATTACCAACGCGTAGCTGCTTTGTTCGCCTGACGAAGGGTCGTGTGTTATTTCAACCCGAAACAATAGTTGCAAGTTTATTGCATTTTATGGTGTTTATCCATAGTTCTGTAGTTATTATATTTCTTAATTACTCTGAAAATTTTAATTCTAATTAAAAATCCGCAAATTTTTTTCAAATAATTAAAAATTTTTTAAAAATTGAATTTTTATACGTTCCAACTAGCTGAATAATTTAATATTCGGCTAGTCGAATAGTTTGATTCGACTAAACTGAATATTCGGTAGTATGGCCGAATACCGAATATTCGGTGCATCCCTATCATATCTTTTCCTTTTCTATTTCATTACTTTAAGAAAGATGATCCTAATTCATAGCAGGAGTTTCAGAAAGCATGAGGCATTTGCACATCTGCGTGCAGTTCATAATTTTTTTAAATGGAAATAAATTAAAGAAGTGCAGTTGGTAGTTGGCTCACTGTCAGATATTTATGAAATTTTAAATTTCAACATGGTTGGGTGTTACATAACGAAAATTGCATTGTGTAAATGGGGAGGGCCTGACGCCTGACACAGGGGAAAATTTACTTTTACCCACCTCTTGGCGATTTTTCTGGAATTTGCCTGGATGGCACCGTTCCGAATAGTAACCCTCACTGGCAGCATACAAAAGGGAGCTTTTCAGCGATATAACCAAACAAGAAAACACATCGAAGAAAAGCAATTTGATCAGAAGCAATACATATAAAAAAGAAAATCATCATTAAAATGTCATCCTTTGATGACTTAAGTTCAATTATAAGAGCAATTAAATTTACTAGCTCTAATAAATGTAATTTTTTAATTAATTCTTAAAACTTATCTCTATTCCTTCTTAATTCTCTTCATTACAATTTATGATACTCTACGATAAATCAAAACTGAACCAAAACAAAAGAAGTGAACAAGCAACATACATATTGCAACAATTTGGTATTCATATCCATACATTTTATATTTTCTTTAATATGGCTAATTTAAAGTATTAATGTTATTTAGCAACTTCTACGCAATAAAAGTGCAATATGTAAATTAAGATAACGATACATTCATAATCAACTAATGATCATTAAAAAAAAGTCTGTTTTCAATTTTTTGTTTCTATTGAGACTGACAAAGTTTAAATACATTTACTTCTTGCAGTCACTTTAAATACATTCTCTTCTTGCATTCCAATGAAAGAAAATTTGCATGCTTCATGCTTTAAAATAGGCTCAATGGCATTGTTAAAATGCAATAAAGACTGAACACACTCACACACAAAAAATTACATCTTATATTAAAAATATAAATACTTTAATATGTTAAATACAAGGAAAAAGTGTATCTAAAAAGGTTTGTAATTAAAAGTACTAATTTTAAATCTAAGAAAATAGTTTATTTTTAAGTTTGATTGCATCTATTCTTCTATAATTTGTACATCTAGGAACCCCCAAGCCCATTACATAAATAATGTTTTCCCTTTTCTAGAAGGAGAACATTATTATTATTAAAATAATAAACGCATGCAATTTGTAAACAATTCGACAATAAACAAACAACACCGAGGTGCGATCCGAAGCCGATTACAGTTAATGTTCGCTATGAATCTTGGAAAATAGTTTTCTATTTTTTTATTGGTTAAAAAATGCGAAGAAGAAGTTAAAAGTAACTCCTCCTTCGCTGTTATGTCATTTCGAAGGGAGGGACTTACTGTCGTTTCACTGACGATATCATCTCGATTTCACTTATCGGACGAGAGGAATAAAGTACCAATTCTTGCACACTTCGTTTTCTAGGTATCGTTTCCAGACAATAAACGAAAGACGTCACTCTCGATCTCGAGATGATCTCGATGCGAATAAAGTAAGCCCCAAAATCTTTTTGTAAAAAAATAGAACCGACTCCAAAAAGCAACTACTATTCAAACAACTAAAAAAAAAAAAATTGGTATGAAATGAAACTGTAAATTGCGCCTTAAAGTATAAAATAATTTCCTTAGCAAAATTTTCAGAAAAACTTTAGTTTTTATCTGTAATGTTCCGTAATTTTTAATGACTTAATCCAATATTCTTAAATATGATAGTCATTAAAAATTTAAGCTGATATGAACTATTATAAGTTAATAATTTATAAATGGCCACAAATAGAAATTTAGGGACCCAAGCATTAAGGAAGATGACTTACTACTCTCAGACAATTCTATAAAAAATCTACTTGTAAAAAGAAATGAATGCTAGAATCCCCTGTAATACAGAAAGTTTTTCTTTCTATTTTCTTGGAGCAAACCTTCGTAGTTAAAATTGAAGCATTGGTAATTTGAACTGTGTTTTTGAAAATTGAACAGCTTGTAAATATTGTACATTACATCCACTGATTGGAGCAGGTGTGTCTTGAAAAGCTTGTAAGTTAAAAATATATTAATGGAAGCATAATAAATGCTTAAAATTTTACTGATATACATACCAAAAAAACAGAACCTTACACCAATTGATAATGATTAAAAGATTAAAGCAATCACACTGCTAAAATCCACAAATTTTTAATGTCAAAACAATCAAAAACAACAAGTGGCATGACAGAATGAAAATTAAAACCCACTTTAAAGAACTCTTTGACGATATTAGGTTTCGCAAAATAACAACTATATTAACTAAAACCCAACACAAAAATAAAATTGATAAAGTTTTAATAATGCATTCAAAATTGCAAATTACAATAACCAGGGATATCTTACAAAGTTGGGTTGTGGGAATTAAGGCCAATTAACAGCACTAGGGTCCTAGGCCTGAGAGAGAGTGCCCTCCATGGGGGTCTTCTTAAGGGGTCCTAGTTCATATTTACGCAAGTTTCGGAGAAAACCACAGAAAACTCTGAACAGCTAGGATGACGAGCACGACCTGGGATCGAACCTGGCACCTCACATCAACCAGCTTTGAGAGCAGAACCGCTTGGCTGCTGGTGGGACTTAGTCTTAAAGGAAAACTATTGAAATTATCAGAAAATATAATTCTTGCAATGTCAGCAAGTCCACCTCAGACATAGATCGAACATGGTGCTACCTACCTCTTTGAGGGAAGAGCAGAGCGGGAAAAGTTATCTCTTTCAGTATCAACAATTTCACCTTCATGGCAGGGATCCCCACCCTCAGTTCAAAGTTTTATGTTTTGAAATTGAATTGACTTTTTTCCTTATTTTGTGTGTGTATGTGAGTGTAAGTAGAGCGAAATGATTTTCTTACGATTTTTTGCAGAAAGAAGCAACTCAAACTCATGTTAATTTCTCAGTGAGAATTTTTTTTTTTTTTTTTTTTTTTTTTTTTAAAGTACATTCTCTTTTTTGCACATCAGAAAGATAAAAAGCATCAGGATTGAGCTAAACAAAAGCAAAAATTTCTGTCTAGTGCCTGGACCTATCCCTTCTTAGTTTTTAAATAGATTCTCTGTATAAAAGGCTCTTCATTTTTTCAGCTGGAAATTAAGCACCTTAAAAAGAGAAAAATGTTTTCTTTTGCTATTTAATTATATAAAATGATCATTAAAAAAAAAATTGTTTTCTTTTGCTATTTAATTATACAAAGTGATCATTAAAAAATATATACTTTTTTTTCTTTCTTATTATTCACATCTCTAATACATACAAGGATTTCATCACCATTTCTTATTTAATTTGCCTGTATTTAATGTGCAAGTAAATAAATTAAATGCTTAAATTCATGCAAAGATCATTATTATTATTATATTTAATAAAATTCTCCGATTTGAACAATGTAAAAAATAAATAAAATCATTGAAAAAAATCAGACAATTTAATCAAATCATCTGTGAAGAATTGAATTAAAAATTATACCTATGTTAATGTGAACCGAACTAGTTTTTGCTTTTAGAAACTGGAACAAATGATATCCAAACATAAAATCTAGGTATATTTAAAAAGTTATGTTTTTGAAAGTCTTGCAATATACATTAGAAATATGGATAACACAAAATAAAAATAAATAAATAAACTGGTACTCTTTTAAATTGTCCACTTTGAGAACATTAAGAAATTCAGAGAACTGTTTTCAAAAAGTTTTATTTGGGCTTCAAAGTATCAGGAAACAAATAAATAAAAAATTCCGAATATCCAAAGATCTTAATTATATTTGATGTAATAATTTTGCTAAACTTGTGTGTTTGTAAAATGGTTTAGTCTGTATCTTTATAACATATTTCAAAATCACACATAAATTATGAAACAATTATGAAATTAATTAAAATATCATAATAATTTAAAATATCATAATAATTAAAATATCATAATTATTTTAACATTATTTCATTGTTTCTAAGCCTTTTTAGAATATATATATATATATATATATATATATATATTCTAAAAAGGCTTAGAAACAATGAAATAATGTTAAAATAATTTATACCCTTTTGTTTAAAAAAAAAAAAAAAAAAAAAAAAAAAAAAAAGAATTATAAATTGAGGCAACATTTTCAATATCAACATGTTCAAATGAAAGATCAATTTTGGTGTTGCACTTTCTTATACTTAAATGCAACTTCAAAAACTAAATTAAAGTGTGTTGGTTTTGTTGTATATCTACAAAGTCTTTGAAATTTTACCAAAAGAAATTTTAAAATAAGTTCTCATTAAATCCAAGACATTTGAAATTTAAATATTTATTTATTTGAACATATGTAAGAATCCCATTTATACTGCTGTAGAAATACAAAAAATAATTGTTAGTGTTAAAGAAAATATCTGATGGCAATTTGTAAAATCTGCAAAAACTTTGAATTATAATTATTTATTTTAAATTTAGAAATAACTGATATAATAACCTTACAGATAATGTTTCTTAGTGTATGAATAGACTGAATTTTTTCTAGACCCACAAGATCTAAAATTTTGGATGTCACCAAATATTTCATTTTAAAACCCTCCCTATAGAAAATTTCTGGCTGCACTACTGAAATAGATTAGGTGGCTTTTCTTTTTAACTAGTTTTTCTGTTCTTCTTACCCCAAGTGAATAATAGTTGATTTTAACTTTAAATAAACAAATTATTTTTAATGAAATTCCTTGACTCTTCCAGTCTCACTTATAAATTGTTTAATTTCCTGATAGGTAGCCATAATTTCAGAAAAAGGATCTATGTGCAGGACAAAACACTTACAACTTGATTGTTTTGAATCTGGTGATAAATAGTTGTCTGAAATTCAAGAGGTTCCAAGATTATTCAAAACAACCTATATATATACAATATCTGTCTTCACTGACAGCTAAAACCCATGTTATTCTATGAAACAATTTGTTTTTAAATTATTGAATACCTAATACATACACACACACACATATTTTATATATATATACATATATACAGTACAACATCTTAAATCTGGACTTTTAAAAACCTGAATTATCCAAAATTTGGACATTGGAATTTTTATTTTATCTTTGTTTTCTAAAATGTCAACAGGTGTCACCACACAAACGTGGAAAGAAATTTAAATTTGAAAAAACAATTGCAATACTTATTACTTTTTTATTTTTAATGTAATACGCAATTGAAGTTTTAGCTCTAAGAGTAAAAAAATTAATGATTTCCATTTAGTATAGTTTTTTTTAGTGCTAGAGGCCTATTTCAGTCAGTACAGTTGTCGAATTTTTATAATACACTCTTAATTAGTGCTAAGGGCCTATTTCAGTCGGTTTATTGAATGAAGTCCCCCCAAGGCACAACTTTGACATGAGTCCCCCCAAGGCCCAGCGTTGTCGAATTTTTATACGTCACTCTTAATAGTGCTAAGGGCCTATTTCAGTCGGTTTATTGAATGGGGATTAATTGAATGAAGTCCCCCCAAGGCACAACTTTGACATGAGTCCCCCCAAGGCCCAGCGTTGTCGAATTTTTATACGTCACTCTTAATAGTGCTAAGGGCCTATTTCAGTCGGTTTATTGAATGGGGATTTATTGAATGAAGTCCCCCCAAGGCACAACTTTGACATGAGTGCCCTCCAAGGTACCCCTATTTCAGTCGGTACAGCGTTGTCGAATTTTTATAATACACTCTTAATTAGTGCTAAGGGCCTATTTCAATCGGTTTATTGAATGGGGATTTATTGAATGAAGTCCCCCCCCCCAGCCAACTTTGACATGAGTCCCCCCCAAGGTGCAACTTTGACATGAGTCCCCCCAAGGCCCAGCGTTGTCGAATTTTTATACGTCACTCTTAATAGTGCTAAGGGCCTACTTCAGTCGGTTTATTGAATGGGGATTTATTGAATGAAGTCCCCCAAGGCACAACTTTGACATGAGTCCCCCCCAAGGTACCCCTATTTCAGTCGGTACAGCGTTGTCGAATTTTTTTAATACACTCTTAATAGTGCTAAGGGCCTATTTCAGTAGATTTATTGAATGGGGATTTATTGAATGAAGTCCCCCCCAAGGCCCAACTTTGACATGAGTCCCCCAGGCCCAACTTTGACATGAGTCTCCTCCAAGGCCCAACTTTGACATGAGCCCCCCCCCCCAAGGTACAACTTTCACATGAGTCCCCCCCCCAAGGCACACCTTTGACATGAGTCCCCCCCAAGGCACACCTCCCCCTCATTGGGAAAAAGAGAAAAAATGTTTTGCGGCTATAAGACAGTTTGGACTTCCAACGTTATTTGTTACAATACTGCAGCTGAAACACATTGGTTTGATTTAATGAAAACTTTATCATGGAATTTAGATCGTCACGAATTAACTAAAGAAGAATTCGTCGATATTAACAAGTTTAGCAGTAGGCCTCTGGCACTAAATTAAAATCTGTCAATGTCAGATTTTGATGTTTTAAATAATGAAATAATGTCGTGTCTGTATAATTTTTTTTTTTTCTTTATTAATTATTATATTCTATGACTGTGAATTACAAAATACTTGTTCGCCGTCTGCCATTTTGGATTACTTAAATTTTGATTTTCGCTTATGACTGTACTACGCTGAAGAAAAAAAAATTAAATTTTGAGTCCTTATACCATTCCTGCTGATTCTTATCCCCATTTTTCCCCATCATCCACTGTTTTTTCGGGACGTCACCTCCTCCCCCAATTTTTATCACTCTTTGGTAATTTTACGGCCATTAATTTGATTTGGAGAATGAAAAATAATTATTTTAACTCTTAAAAATAATATAATGTATAATAAGTGATAATAATTGATTAATATATCCCCCACCCCCTAAATCCTCCACTTGCTGCAAATGTTCATGTTATACAATTGTCACCTCTTCAGGTCCTCAGAAGATATTTCACAGTTAAAATATTTCTTTTCTCCACTATAAATCAAATTTATAGCCATAAAATCACCGAAAAGAGGTAAAAAATAAGAGGCGTCCCCAAAAACGGTGGGTGATAGGGCAAAATGGCTGTTTTATTCGGATGCAGGTGGTCATTTTACATAAGAATTTGCAAAAATGGTGTTGGGGCAATTTTCATGCCGAGCAGTGAATTCATTTGTCATGTGAATGGGGGGGGGATATTACAATAAGTAGTAAGAAAATTAAAATACAGCCCCCCCCTTTTTTTTTTAATTGTTGATTAACTATTAAAGATAAAAAAAATGAACAATGATTTAGCTATTATCTGTTCCACTATGTTATATTTGTAGAATAAAACTTAATATATTTTTTTAATTAAAAAAAAAAAAATCTGATTCTTTCAGAAAAATTATTTTATTTCTTTCTTAATAGTACAGACTTTTATTAAATATTATACAGTACAAAGCCGAAAAACCAGACTCTAAAAAACAGACATTTTCCATAACATTAATCATCATCCCTCAACAGTTTTTTTTTTTTTTAATAACTAATTAAGTGAATTCCGTTGAAATAATAGATAAAGCTTTATAAAAATAAACTTTATCTGACATTTCATTTATGATCAAAAGATTGCGAGTTCGGTCCCCGAGCCGGCCGAAGACCATCGTGTACGCTAATGGCGACTGGTGCACGTTAAATTCAGTCATGGTCGCAAACTCCTCCAAGTTCCCATTAAAAATTATACCTCTGGGGGTACTGGAACATGGGTTTAACTCGGCCTTGATCCGGTTCAAAATTTGAGTTCCTGTTGTTTTGCTGGTGCTGCCATCTTTTACCAGCTTCTGGAGCTAAAGTTGTTCTTCCTCCCCAAGTGGCGCTCCTCTGAAAAACAGAAGGTGCACCCCTCAAGCCTTAAAAATCCAGATAGTTCCAGTACCGGGGCTCGAAATTTCCTAGTGGCATACGACAACAACAACCAGTAGAATAAAAAACTAATACTAATCAAGAGTAAGAAAAAGAATTTTTTGTGATTTTGAGATGCTTACTGATTTTATCTCTTCTAAAAAAATTATATGTAAAAAGATAAAATTATAAAATAGAAATTTTCACAAACAAATGTAAAAATAAGTTTAAAAACTAATTAAGAAAAGCTTTAATAGAAATCATTCATATTAAAAATTCAGAAAATTGTTTGGTGCTGCCATCTATCAGCAAAAGATATAACCAAATGAAAAAGTCACATTTAGTATTTATGTATTTTGTGTTTTTGAGATTAAATGATTAAAAAATTTTGATAAGTGGATGTGTATTTAAAAAAAACGTACTGAACAGAATAAAATGTCAACTGATAAATTAATTAATGTTATATCTTCCATTAAAATGGCCTTGAAAATCGATCACCAATAAATTAATTTTTTTTTTTTTACTTATTTAATTTATTGCCTTAATTAATTTTTGTTATTCAATTTGAAACTGAAAATGTAAGTAAAATAAAAATATCAAACTAAATGTTTATGAATCCTAATGTTTAATTTTAAACTTATATTTACCTATTTTCCGAATATTTAGACAAATTACATATATATGTATGTATATATATATATTTATATATATATATTTTTTTTTTAATGAATAAAAATATGGATTTCTTTCGGTGCCGAGCATTCTGGATTTTTGACTTTGTACTGTATTTGTAAATAAAAAATTAACTTACAAATCCTATTAAAATAATACGTTCAACAGGATATCCGATTATGTTACTGATTTATGGTTGAAGCTTTTAACAATATAAAATTGTATATGTATTTAAATAGGTGCTTTTATTTCTGACAATTCCAATAGATGTCACGTCTACACATTCTATTATCCAAAATTTTCTAAAATCCAGAATTGCCAAGATCCGGATGATTCCGGATGCAACTTTTCTCTTTTGCAGTGACAATTTTGCATACTAATTAATCCTGGATTCTGGAACCTCACTGAACTGTCACTCATAGCCAACAGAAAAGAGAATAGGAGGAGAGAGTGGCGTAGATATGGTAGGGTTGGGGACAAAACCCACTCACCCCAAAATTTTTCAAACTTTTTTTCTAGTTTCATAGCTGCACAACATATATTTCTTTAAAGATTTAAAAGGTGTATTTTTTTTTCCTACTTCAGACAATAGAATAAAAAATTATTAGTCTATTGAGATAAATCTAAAACATCTCCAATTTTTCAGAGTTACTGACGAAAGCATACAGAATTTTTAGTGCTGAAACAGCTATATAAACAAAAACCAAATAATATTATTACTATGATAAT
Source organism: Salticus scenicus (assembly GCA_963930645.1). Taxonomy (NCBI): domain Eukaryota; kingdom Metazoa; phylum Arthropoda; class Arachnida; order Araneae; family Salticidae; genus Salticus; species Salticus scenicus. The sequence goes on from OZ005657.1 coordinate 49,432,060, forward strand.
ATGATTAAAAACACTTTAAAAACACATCTAAAATAAACTTTATTAAAAACATTTAAATAATCCAAAGCTTTTCACCTTGACTTATTAACAGTTAAGTCCTTTAATTAATTGAACAAAAAATAAAGTCAATTGTAGACTGATGAAGACTGGATCCAGGAGCAAAGATACATAAAGAGTAGAACTTTTTTGTAGTTACTAAGGAGCTGCAATTCGCTTTTTATAAAAACCAAATAACTGTGCGTGGTGTGGTTTAGCTCTGCTTACAAAAATGTAGTCTCTGTAGACCGAAAATAGAGGTTCGATTTGTACCTCCTTATTTTGAGTTTTGAGGTTGGTAATACTTGTATTACTACTGATTGAAAAGTAAATTAAAACTCTTTGAAACGACTCTTTAGTTGAATGACAATACGCAATGACGCTAAATTCTTTTGTTAATTTTCACTGAAAAATTTCTTACAAACAATGCAATGGATCGATGGTTCGTAAAAAAAAATTTAAACTATCCTCAATTATATAGGAGAATGACTCTTGCAATGGCAGTAGCGACAATCTTCAACCTATTTTGGTTACTACAAGTAAACAGTTTTTTTTTTTTTTTTTTTTTAAACTTTTCTTGTATTACTTTCTTCTATAGTTATAAAAAAAATATTAGATTCGGGAAATTTTTTAAACTCCAGTTTTTGACAGATTTACACGTTTTAAGATGTCCTGAACATGATTTTACTGTTTTTAGAAATGTCTGTCTGTGTATATACAGGGGTCGATCCAGGCAAAATTTGGGTCCCTTTTGCGGCCCCTTCACAAAATTCTGCATAGTAAAAAGGGACCCTTCACAAAATTCAAATTCATAAAAAGGGACCTTTCACAAAAGTCAAATTCATAAAAAGGGACCCTTCATAAAATTCAAATTTATAAAATGAGTCCCTTCACAAGATTTTGTTTTATAAAAATGATCCTTTTATTAAATATTTTCATGTTTTCAGCATTATTTTTAGTTAATGCCTTAATTTGGCTCAGCGAAACTCTCTTAACTTGATATTAAACATTACATAAAGTGATTATAAAAACGGTAGATTTTACGCAATATTTTACTTTTTCACAAAAATATTTTATATTTCACAAAAATAAATAAAAATTTCACAAAAATGTTCTGTTTTTCACAAAAAAGGGACCCAAAAATTAAAACCTGGATCGACCCCTGATATATAAAAAAATTCTTGGATGCTGTATCTCACGAACCAATGAACGAAATTTTATCAAACTTGGTATTTAGTTGCACTCTGACCTAATCTGGTTCTGATTAGATTTGGGAGTCAATCACTTAACAGGTGGCACTATGATTTCATTTTCTTATAATTTTTAAGATGGCAGTACAGAACAAAATTTCTTATAAATGTACATAATGAGATTTATTTTTAACAAATGATTGTAAAATTAAATATTGATAATAGTAGTTAACTAGATAAAAGTTTGTGTGCAAGTAGGAACATCACTTTACATCACTTTCCCTCTGGAAGGAATTCCCCCCCCCCCCAGGGGTTGTAAATTTTTAAAATGGGTAACATTCAAATGAAATTGGCAACACTTTTAAAACAAACAGTTGAACAATAGATTTGGGATAATCGGAAACAAAATTGTCGTATTTTTCATTTTTAATGGGAGAAAAAAAAACTTTTCTTTTGATGTCAGCACGAGTTGACTTTCATTCGGAATTTAGTGTTTTACTTCTCTGATATAAAAACTGTCTGCATTTATCATGGAAAATAATTTTAATAAATAATAATTTAATAAATATTTGGTGCTGCTTAAATTTTTATAAGATAATATATAGAAGAAAATCTTGTATGGCCACAACATACTAATTCTTTATTTCATGTGCATGCATACAGTAAAACTTCTATAATGTAGAACGTATATAAAACAGAAAGGTACTGAATGCAAACTTTGTAAGCAATGCTATAAATTGCAAAGTCTCTAATATTGTTTAATATTTATACCTATATCGAATTTGATTCTTCATATAGATTTTTTTTTATTATTCGTTAGATCATATATTATTTAGATTTTTTTTTTTTTTTTTTCATTACTATTTAAGATTATTTTCTTAATTAAGGCAGCATCTCCTATCCTTGAGCTTTAAATATAAATAATAAAACCCAAATTATCTCTCTAAAATGGTATTTCTTTAAAAACTAGTAATATTGTAGTCATCACAATACTTTCATCTATATCTTTTTGTATAAGAGCGCCACTTAATAATTTTTTACTACTTTGACATGCATAAATGTTTAACCATAGTTTTTTATAATAACTATTTTAAGTATGCAGGTTTACACATTTTTAATCAACAGCTGCTGAGATGTAGTCATGTGGAAAATCATAGAAGGTCAGTAATAGCACTGCCACCTATTGGCTGATATGCACCCAAATTAAGTCAAGATCATTTTCAAGATGGTTATCACGCATATCAAGTTTGGTGCCTTTATATGCAACAGAAGTTATAATTTAGCCTTCCTATTCAAGAATGTAATTTGCAGCACATCAGTGCCACCTGCTAGTCAATATGCACCCGGATACAAACAGCAAACTGTTTCATAATGGGTTTCTTATATTTTAAGCTTTGTGCAATTATATGCAATAAAGTCTGAGATATAGCCTTCCTATTAATAGGAAAAACTGCAGCACAGCAGCGCCATCTATCAGCTGATTTGCTCCTAATTTCATTTATAGTATAATGTTTTATTTGAGATGTAGCCTTCCCTTAAATAGAACAAATCGCAGTCTAGCAGTGCCACCTGTTGAGTGATCTGCACCAAAAGTTCACAGGCACTAATTTATGTTAAAGTGCAACTGCATATGAATTTAAATGAAATTCTGTACACTAGTTTCTGAAATACAGTTGCCATAAAAAATTTTGTCACACGCACAGACACACATTTTCTAAAAATGGTTAAATTCAGTTCTAGACCAGTCAAAACATGCAAATCCGTCGAAAACCAGAAATCAAGGATTTTTACAAATAAATACAATACTTTATTTTATTGACATACATGAGAGTAGAAATAATTGTATATCGTATGTATCACACAGCTTCACAAAAGGGAGATTTAAATTAAAAAAAAAAAAAAACAGTTAACAGCCCCCCCCCCCTCCTCCGAAACTGCGGTCTAGCTACGCCATTGGGAGGAGATATTCACACCATTAAAAATAACTATATTAATGTGTACTGCATTTGTGAAAAAATACAAAATTAATCAGATTTAGAAAGAAAATAAAGTTAAGATTTATTTAATTAGCTAAAAGATCATACATGGAATAGAAGATAATTTACACATTAAAATGTAAAAATTCAGCATCCTGGAAAAATCTGTAAAAGAAAAAAATATTTAAAATATTGATTTTAAGAAACCAATAAAATAAATAATCAGAAAATAACTATTTAATTACACATAAAAATAAATAAAAGATTATAATTTTTCAATATTACTCAAACAAAACCATTTTAAAATAAAACAAAACTCATAGTACATGTTTATAAGTCTGGGAGTGGAAATCATACAATGCAGCAGCAAGGGCTGCACATTTATTGTACATCTCACAATCACAGATTAATTTAACAGCTAAAAAGAACTTATTTGCCTAATATAAATCATATATTAATAACTGTATTCGCAATCCTCACGCAATTAACTATTCTAACACTGGCTATCATAATATATCACATTTTTGCAAAAGTGTACAGGGCCGTCGCAAGGTGCTCTGCCACCCTCAGGCAAGCTTCAATTTGCCGCCCCTTCATATGCTGAAATTTTGCTTAGACGAATTTTTATAACTTGAGATTTTCCGTCAGTCAAAGTTTTTATAATGGTAACTCCATTTCCCCTTCTTAGTCACTAAGACTTTGGTTTAACGAAATTAAGTGTATGTAAGACCGTAACAAAACAAAATGTTGAAAACAATTTACGGTCTTCTTTTAGTTTTATTCTAAAATTTTCAGCACTTCTTTCTCACTTTCGCCTGTTGTCACTTTTTTTAAATCTGCAATTTTAAGTTGACTAATCAAACATTGCATAAAAATGGATTTGATTTAAATTAATTTAGTCACACGAAATTTTACACAGGTTCATAAAACAAATAGAAAATACCTTGTCGAATCTAAATGCAGGGTGACCAGACGTCCTCATTTTTAGACATCCTTCTAAATTTTGAAAATTTCTAATGAGGACTACATTTGTCCCCATTTTCCGAGAATTGCCAACAATTTGTGTATTTTCATAAATTAGATTTTCCTGTCACCAATCCTAAAATATTAATGCTTTTTATCTTTTAGTGTTGTATCTAGATTGTTGAAAATGCTCTTTAGACCTGGGAATTTAATGAAATTTTGTGAATAAAATATTATTATGGAGATAAAACCATTATCTAATTTCATTTGTATATATAAACATGTAATGCTTAAATAGTATTCATTCATTTTAATTAAATTGTAGTGTAAAGGTTGATTATTTTTATTTACCAACTATGTGAAAAATACCAGAGCCGGGAATCGAACCCGGGCACCTCCGCTTAAACGCACAGATGCTCTACCACTGAGCTACCCTGGCTGACAACCAGCTAGGCATTTCTCACATCCATGCGTTAAGCGGAGTTGCCCGGGTTCGATTCCTGGCTCTGGTATTTCTCACATAGTTGGTAAATAAAAATAATCAACCTTTACACTCCAATTTAATTAAAATGAATATTCACGGTTAATGAATTCATGAATAAATATTTCTAAATAGTACTCATTCTTCAATTTTAAATGTAATTTTTTATTATAACTGAAAATTTTGTGAATTTGAAAATTTCAAATCCATTTTATCTCTAAAACTAAATCTAATTTGGGTTAGGTTGCAGGGATTAAGGCCGATTGACAGCACTAGGGTCGTAGGCCTGACGAGGAGTGCCCTCGATGTGGGTCTTTCTAAGGGGTCCTAGCCCGTAGTTATGCAAGTTTTGGAGAAAACCATGGAAAACTCCGAACAGTTAGATCGACGAGCACGACCTGGGATTGAACTCGGCACTTCACGTCTACCAACTTTGAGTGCAGATTCGCTCTGCTGCTGGTGGACTAATATCCAATTTGTATAAATTTTAAGTATATTTTTAATTAAATTAATGTGAAATTCCCTTCCATTCTTTTTTTTTTTTTAAGATTAAAATTTTAGTTTTTTTTAGATAATGCATAAAAAAATCTGGAGTGACTCCACTCGACTTTCCGAACATTAAATAATTAACAGTTGTACAAATAAATTAAAGTAAGACAAACATGAAAATTATAATAGGATGTACGAATACTTTCCATGGTTTAATTTGTACTTACTATCATTTCAACCCATAGATCATAATGATAAAGAATATTTCTTTGTGTTCCTTCCCTTTAAAAAATCTACAAGTGTTAAATTCACCAAAAGCTATGCAGTTTGTGTGACTGTGACATATAGTATGAGTACAAATTTTCAGCTCTATCGGGTAAGGCATTTAGACACTATCGCACTTTAAAAATATTGGGCCCATTGACCATAGATAAGGAATTATTCCTTGTGTCCCTATAAAAAGCCTTTAAGTACTAGATTCACGAAAATTTATACAGTTTGTGCGTTATGACTTATAACATGTGTAAAAATTTTCAGCTTAGACGAATAAGACGTTTGAGCGCTATCACACTTTAAAAAAATTGTGCTCCATATGTCATAGTGATAAAGAATTACTTTATTTGTGTCTCTGTAAAAAAAACAAGTCCTACATTCACAAAAATCAACAGGGTTCTATCTATGGGAATTTACAAAGCGTTTAAGCACTATCGTGTTCACTCACACACCCACATTATCGTAAAAATACTAAAAATGAACTCAGGGGACCATAAAACGTGTATAAACACCAAAATCTCATAATCAGATTTTTGACATGATTACAATACTTTCCTTACATAATATGTTAGGAAAGTAAAAATCGCTTAGTTTAAACTTAATAATTCCCTTAAAATGTTGTATCTCAAATTCAGTGTTATTTTTTTCTTTCACACTCATGGATTCTAAATAATTTTGTCTCTTTCTTAAGGCCACCCATATAGAACTCTATATACTACATATATCTCTTATTTCTGTTTAAATTAGCAATATCCGGTCAGTAATAGCTTTTTTGTTGCATACCAATAGGACTCGGTCCTAACTTACTCATCTGTAGTCTCCCAATTAAAGCTTTCTCAGAATGTATCTGTCTATAGTAAGCTACCCGGAATCGGACATCGGACCTATGCAAAGATAGTGTCTTATTCTAAGCGGAAAGCTTTGTGCTTTCAGATTTCTCATACTGTCCTTTTCACACATCTTGTTCGATTTATTGGTGAATTTTACTAGCAGCAGTTTTCTCAACCAATTTAGATTCTTTTGTGAGGAGGGGGTCTTTTTTCCCAATATATATTTTTGTAAAAATATTTTTTTTTTACAATCTTGCTTATTTTTTTATCTTTTGTACTTCGTTTTAATGACTGGAGTGCCACCCTTAGACAACTGCCACCCTCAGGCATTGCCTGAGTTGCTTAATGCCTAGCGGCGGCCCTGAAAGTGTATACAGTTAATTTCCTCTAATCCAAAAGAGGTTTTTTCAAAGGTTGTGTGTATTATATGATTTTGCAGATTATAGGTCTTCGTTTAAATTTTTCTTTTGCAGGTACAAAGTGAATTAATATTATTAACACATAAATAGACATTAAAATGGAAAGATGATTTCTAATAAATTAAAAAATATATATTTCTTCAAATGAATATTAAAAAAACTAATCAATCATATAAGCATACTCAAATAACACATTGCAATAAAATATAAAGGTACACATAGCAGCTAACTTTGCAAATTTAAAAATAAGAAGATTTAAAAACTACTATGTTTTTAAACTATTTTAAAATAAATTTGATTTTTAATAAAAAAAATATTTACTATTTTATAGCAAGTTTAAACTTTAACTAAATAATAATAAAGTCCTTTAAAATTTCCTTAACACATTTGTGACATATTAAGATAAAAACAAAAATCACAGTAACATATTAGAAATCCATACTGTACATTTCCCTACATTTTTAGCTACTGATATTATGTATTTTGCATATAGACCAAAGGCATTGGCACATAGGGGCACTTACTCCCTCCTAGAAAATTCTAATAAGTAAAAAATTATTTTAAAAAATTACAACTAATGTTTTAAAACTATGTCAGTAGAATTCAAATGACTAAATAAAATTTATGTCACAGAGCCATTTAGAGTCAAACCGATCTGACCTGCATTTATAGGTTGTCTCTAATCTTTCCATGCAAAGAGATTTTAAATCGACAGTAAGTTTTTTGGATTAGTGTTGGTTTAGAATAAGCTTTATAATTTTTATAAGTAAAATGTTTTGGCTTGAATTATATGCATAAAAATTTGTTGTAGTAAATTCATACACACAGGCTTATTTAATCATCTCAATCAACCAGCCAATCACTTGAATCTAACTGAATTTTTAAAAATATGCTGAAATTCTGTAGTTGTAAGTTTGCCTGCTCCTGAAAAATTTTCTGGCAACGTCACTGATATAGACTTATGTTTGGTGACATGTATTATGATGAAGTCATACACGACATGTATGTTTTGTATGAAACTTAAATTTATTTCAACAAGTTCAGTATTAAGTCTAAAAATAATTTCATATGTGAGAAAAATATTGAACATTTATATCACTTTATTGCTTCTAGAATTTAATAAAACAATTTTCTTATGAACATTGATTCTTTTGTTGTAGATTGAGAAAGCTTGAGCATCGGAAAATGCTTGATCATTGATTGCTAGCTCGAGATGGGAAGCTGAAATAATTACATGAGTGAGAAATATTAAACAATTTTATTTCTTTATAGGTTTCTAAATCTAATAAAGTAACCAGAAATTTTATTCAGCAATTCACCAACCATGAAAATTCACTTTAGATACACACACTGGCCAATAAATTAGAAACTTTAGATTAATACCCAGCCTGTATTCCCAATGTTAATAATTCTACAAGCTTGTAGAATCTTGAGGAGAGCATTTACGTCCAGAGAATGTCATGCATGGCTACACAAATTTTATGATCCTGTAAATTGGATGGAAGAAGAGATTGGAATATGCTGGAAATGGAAAGGCGCATCTGATAGCAAACATTTTCTGCTAGATTAAGATACAGACACTGCAGTGGAAAGTGAATCTCGAGCAATTCTGGTACGTTCTATAGTTGTATTATCATCCTTGAAGTATCTGTCACCTTCAAAGTAAAAATGTAACATTGCAGGGCCAATTAGCTGCCAATAAATCTAGATATTGCATGGGTTTTTGTTTACTCTCAAGTAACCTCAGAAAACCATTTTCATACCAGCAGAACATTCTCCACGCCATGATAACAGGTTTTGCATACTTATGCCGTTAGTGAGCATTTGTAGAAACTCTCACAGGTTTCTAATTCATTGGCCAATGTGTGTAGATTGAAGTGTAAGGTTAGTTTTTATACCAACTATGAGAAAAATGCCACAGCCAGAAATCGAACCCTGGCCCTCCCCTTTACATGCGGATGCTCTTCTAATGAGCCACCCTGGCTGATAGCCAGCTCAGCATTTCTCACATAATAACTGCTGGCAAGGTCACCGTGTTTACAAATGCAGATATAACACATGAGACTATTAAACGTAGTACAACTCCATAGACCAAAAATTTACAACCCGAAATTTTATTCATAAATTCATCAACCATGAAAATTCACTTTAGATAGACCTATTATATGTAATAGACCTTCACAATCTATCTAAAGTGAATTTTCATGGTTGGTGAATTTATGAATAAAACTTCTGGTTTAAAATTTCATGGTCTATGGAGTTGTGCCACGTTTAATATTCTCACCTGCTATATCTGCATTTGCAGACACGGTGACCTTGCCAATGGTTATTATGTGAGAAATGCCAAGCTGGTTATCAGTCAGGGTGACTCAGTAGAAATGCATCTGCATGTTAAGCGAAGGGCCTGGGTTCGATTCTTGGCTCTGGCATTTCTCACATAGTTGATATAAAAATCACTCTTACACTCCAATCTATCTAAAGCTAATAAAGTAAGTTTAAAATGAATATTGACATTTATGTTGTAGATGGAGAAAGATTGGGAAAATAATGGATACTATAAAGCATTTAATCACCAATTGCTAATTAAAGATAACAAAAGAAGGGGAAGGGGTAAAAAATTACATGAGTGAGAAATATTGAATAATTATATTTCTTTATAGGTTCTAAAATCTTATAAAGTAAATTTAAAATGAATTGTGACATTCTTGTTGTGGTTGGAGAAAGATTGCGAATCAGAAAGCTTCCATGAAGCATCTGATTGCCAATCATTAAAGTGGTTTCCTTTTATTCACAAATGATATTCATAACATTTTTTAAAGTGGAAGAAATCAATTAAACATCAGAAGCCAAAAGCTTAATTTAAAATCGAAAAACTTCCATCCTATGATATCATACATATTTAATTTTTAAAATACAAAAGGAAATACAAGGTCTGTCTAGAAAGTAACAAGACTGAATTTTTCGTGCCAAGCAAAAGGCCATAGGGCAGTATTTGTAGGTGGTATGTGTGGTGGGTTTTATGGAAAATAATGTCACCACTTAAATAGCAGAAGTGAAACAATAGGGTACCTTAGTGTAAATAAAATAAAAAACCCCATTTATTTACTTATGGTATAGCCCTATGATTTCCAAAGATAAAAAAATGCAATTACAACATACAGTTTAATAATATTGCAGGCTCTTTGCTGCATATTATTAAATCTAAAATTGAATTTTTTAAAAATACTGGAAATGTGAGTTTTAATCAAAGCAAAGATAGGCTTTGTGTTAACAACATAAATGAAAAAATTGCAAATTAGAATAAAGTTATTCATTAGTAATTAGATTGTATATGAAGGACTATTATTAAATATGAGTAGGGCACGCTATAATGGTGTTTAAAATACATTCATATACTAATAAAGTTTGTCACAAAAATACTAAATTATTTCAATTCATTTTGACTAAAATCAGGGATACTACTCAAAAGAAAATATTTAAAGAAATTCTGTGGCATTCTATGCAATATTTATTCATTATTTCACTAAACTTTATTTTATTCAATATAGAGAATTACAATAAGAAAATTGTTAAATTGCAATTAAATATATATATATATGTATTGTAATATGTATAGAATAATATTCATAAACATTCAAAAATTTATACTGAATAAGCCTGTGCATAAATATTATAGATAAATGTCCAAATCAAATATTTTTACAGAGTTCAGAATTTGTTAAACACTTAACTTAAATTGCCTTCCCATATTTCTATAATACCTACTTTTGTTGCTTTGTACACTATTTTCCCATAAATGACTGGACACTTTTAATTTCAGACATTTTGTCAAATATCTTAAAAAGTACTTGATAAAATAGCTTGAAACTTCAGGAGTGTAAAGAACATGTTATACCTCATACATTTCAGTTTCAGCAAATAATTTGCTTTGAAAGTAAAAAGGGAATCAGCAAAAAACTAAAGAAAAAACAGAATGTCTGGAATTGCTCTATAAAAAGTAGTGTTTGAAAAACACTCTGGCTGTAGCATGTGGTGGTTTATTTTAATTATCTGTATTCATTTGTATGAGTTTAGCGCTGTATGTATATGGAAATATAAAGATTTCTTTTAAAAATTGACCAAAAATACCTCTCTTTTTTCATTATAACATGCAGTTATGAGTTCACTCAAAAAAGTGTTAAACTATTTTTCTCCATATTAAAGCCAGATTTAGACAAAATAAAATTTGACCCAGTAAGTATACAATGTTGATAAAATTGGCATCACTATTGTCCAACATAAAGCCTAAAAAATTGTAGCCATAAAAGGAAAGAAAAAACGTACACAAACTATCATCTGCTGAGAGGAGATCCTTAATCATCACAAGCATAGGAAAGGGTGGGCCTCAAGTCCACTTGATTATCACAATCCTATTGATTATCACAAAATTTTCTTTTAATGCCAAATGAAAGAATCACCTATTTAAAATCAAAATAAATGTCCTCAAAATGTTCATAATTAGTGATATTTTGTAATACTAATACTTACTGAATATTATTAACATCTAATTATTAATTGATTTTCTTAAGATTAATTTTGAGTTTTTGTTTTTAATGAAATTATTTGAGCCCCTTCCATGATTTTTAAATTGCTACATCCCTGTTAGTCACTGGCTTGATGTGTAAGTCAGCTGCAGGAATGTTTGCGCCTCCCTTTCATGATATTTCCGAGGAAGCTTATGAAAATAGAGCTAATGGATTGTGTGCCTGCAGAATCCATCGGAGCTGTGTATGAATCAGAGTGGATTACAGCAAAACTTTCCAAACAATGGTTTTGACATTTTTTTGTTCATTGTAAAGCCATTAAAGGGTGATCCCATTGTCTTGGCACTGGATGGGCATTATTCACATTCTTATAACCTGACTGTCATTCACATTGCAAGAGAGAATGGTATTACAGTCAACTCTCAAAAATCCGCAACCCTAAAATCCGCATATCATTTGCAATGTAAACAAACATTGTCACAATTGATTTGTTGATTAGTGGATTGCAAAAATTCAGCTGTATTAAGAGACAAATCAGTTTTTAACTGATGCTGATGAATCACCAATCACTCAACATATTGCAGAGGAGGAAATGATAAGTGTAATTATACATAATTATTAAAAAATAAATGATAATCATTTAGAGGAAAAGGAGAAAGACAGTTTTCATGAAAGATTTTCCCTCATGCAGATAAATACTCAAATTTTCTCATAGCACAAACTTATGTGATTGACCAAGAATTGCTGACTTTTTTGCAGGTTATACGAAAATAAATATTTATGAATATTCTTACTTAAACTAGTATTGATCAGACTTTTCAAAAATCTAGGTAATTTGTAACTATAATGTGATATATAAAAATTGTTCTTTAAATTAAAAATTTCATGAATATTTGTACTTTTATTAGACACACTATATTTCAGCATTGTATATATAACATATTTAAATTGTATCTTAAAGATTTGCTACTCAAATGAGGTTCTAAGATGTAAATAAAAGAAATTACTCTAAAATCTGCAAAATTCAGAAATCCGCAAAACACTTCGTTTTAAGCTGTGCGGATTTTTGAGAGTGTACTGTATAATCATGTATTTTCTCCCTCATTCAATAGCAAAACTTCAGCCTCTCCTATACATTTTGTAGCCATGTTTACCAAAATAACGGACCATTTTCCCATCAATACTTAAATGTTCTGAAAATACACCAAACTTTTGCATAGCTTCATTTAACAGATTGTAAATTGAATGGACTTTATTATAGCAATCTGATGAATTGATTGCAGTATTGTCGTTGAAGTGTAAATATTTCTTAATATCAAAGTATTCTTTTCTTGACATAGCTTGACTAACAATGGTTGTTCCAGTATCAGGCGCATTTTCCCAATACATTTTTTCTCTGGGTAAAATGTGATATCCGCTGTAAAACATCATTCTCAAAAATTGTTTTATTTCGTCATTTTTCAGGGAAAATTCTTGATTATTTTTCTGTCTAGCATGCTTGTTGCTTTCTTCTACTGTTTTCTCAATCATTTTTTCAGCCACCATCTTGAATATTTCCACAGGTGATTTTCTTGAAATAATATCTACTATTTTTTGACAATGTTCACTATGAAATAATTCAGGAGTCAATGAAAATTTCGCTACACGATTAGTCTATTTTGGTGTTGAAATATTAATTTCTCAGAGCCAATAAAACAAGAGAAACAAAGTTTCCCCCTCCTGATTCAATTCCTAGAAAACAGAATGTTATTGAGTACCGAGCAGGTAACTGCATGTATGTGCCTTGCTCCCTTGCTGGTTGTTCCATATAGTAGGGGATTTTACCATTGTCCTCTATAGAGAACGGCATCTAAATCTCTTTTGAAACCAGTTTAAATATAGATATTCTTTTCCGTTTTTGCTCAGCAATAACATTTAGGACTTGTAATTATTAATTTTTTTAAAAATTTGTATAATTTTGTTAGCATAATTATTTAAATTTTAAATATAATTTATGTCACATGAAATAGTAAAAATTGGTCAATTTCCAAAATCTAAAACAAATAGAAAAAATTAAAATTGAATATACAGTAAATATAATTAACATTAATCAATCTTAAGTTACATTTTTGAAATGAAACATAAATACAAAATACAATATTAGCTGTGTACAGTCATCAAATATTAACTATCCTCTACAGAGGACGATGCACAGTGGGGTATTTGACGAATCTCGCTGGCCAAAATTATTTTTTTGTTAAAAACCAATTTCAATCAATTCTTTAGTCACGAAACTATTATTTTTGATGCATATTAATATTTTTATTCAAAAAAAAACCTTTTTTGGAGTGTTTATTTACTGTAAAACAATAAATACTCTAAAGTAATAAATATAATATAAAATCAAATATAGTATACATATTATTTAAGATATCATAAATAGGAGCATATAAGAAATAAAAATATTCATATAAAAATGGTAATAATAAAAATAATTATTCATACAATTAATAAATAAGTAAGGAAAAATTTCATCATCACTGCATATTAAAGATCTATCATCTGTTTCTTTGTAATTGGAATTCTATATTATGTCATAAATGCTTGTAGAAGATTCAATCGGTTATAACTCTCTGGAGCTTTTTTTTTTTTTTTTTTTTTTTTTAAGAATTTGACTTTTTTTGTATTGTGGATCTCATTCCAGTTATCACTCCCTAACGTAATCTATTAAGAAATCACGATTACAAGAAAATCTTAAAATTTTTTGTGGAAAGTTTTTTTTTTTTCGAAATAAGCGAAAATAATTATTGCGTGCTTCAGCTCTTTCTTCAAACAATTGACTAATTGGTAATATAGCTTGCTGAATTGCAGTGGGGTGTGTATTATTTTGTGCATTGTGGGTGATATTGGATAAGATACCAAGGATATTCCTAACAGAGTTCTGTTGTTTTCTCTAGATATTCGGCAATTTTTTTCACATGAACTCTGTGGCCACTTCAAGTAATCATGACGCTGTAAATTGAAGAAAATCCTTTATATCAATATCAGCACAAGTTTCATTTATTATAAATTACTTTTCCTTTTCAGGATAACAGCCCATTTTCGCACGCTGCAACACGATACATAGAGGACTTTTTTCTCTGAGTACTTCTTATGATTTTGTATTGCATAGCTGCCAAACTTTTTAATTTTTAAATCAGATTTGTCACCAATATTTTTATAAATGAATCTTTTAAGCATATTTTCGGTGATTGCATAATCTGAAAACGTTTATAAAAACTTTCTTGCATGAACTCTCTCTTAAAAATAGGAGAGTTGGCACCTATGGTATTGGTTTCTTGAAAAATTAGCCTATAATGATATGGCTTGCTATGGTGATATTTGTGTACGTTTTACATGTGCTTTGACAATTTTTTTTTTTTTTTTTGCTCATTTTGAGTAAAAGTAACTTCTTTTAGTATGAAAACAGCACATCTTGTTTCAGAAGTTTCCGACTTAGTTTGTTTAGTATGTGGGAGCACTTCAACATCTGTGGAGCTACGTAGGGTTTCAGCTTTTCTTGTTTAGATCTTTCACTTCATTTACATAAGTCTCTTACTGGTTTCTCAGAACGGTTCACACATCTAGGAATTTCAAATCTCCTATCCAATCCTTATTATTTTCTATAAATATATCTTCTTAGTATTGGACATTAATTCACCTGTTCTTCATTTTAAATTTAAACCATGAGAAACTTTGATATTCTTATTTCATCTTCATAAAACACAATGATTTGAAAAAAGTAATTTTCAATATATCTTAATTTTTTCTTTCTATTTGATGCATTTTACCACAGAGTAATGTTAAATAATTCTCTGTGAGTAATTATTTTGGCATTTAATAGTCCTAGATCAAAATAAAGACGTAGTACAAATAAAAATGAATAAATAAAACATAAATGTTATGTGATCGGCAATTTTTTTGTAATTCTTTTTTCTAATAGCTGCGCCAGTTTAAACATTAAAAAAGGTGTCTCTACTCAATAGAAAAATATGTTTTAAGAAATACAATTAATTATTCCGAATTTTTGGAAAATACAAAAGCAAAATCTAAATTTAATAAATGCATTCATTTAATTTAGCTTTAAATATTAAACAAATAATACTTTACTTTATTCAAATGAAAATGTCTGAAAAATATACACATGTGATCACTTTATTAATATCTCTAAGAATTTGTTTTGCAGTAAAGTTTATATAATGTAAAAATTTCAAAGCTTTATAACTAGCTACTTGAAATGCATTGAAAAAAAAATTAGACCTACATTTTTAGAACAGCCTTTATTTAAAAAAGCGGAAGAATGCGGAACTATTAGTTTTTACATAAATAACGAGAAAAAAGTCTATATTTATTGCTAGAAGAAAAATCATTGCAGGGAAAGGCAGGGAAATATAACTAAATCATCTGAATTTGCAAAATATAGTATAAAAGTAAGAGAGAAAAAATGCATTATTTTAAATTTCCTTTACAAGTATAAAATATATTTTTTCCTCAACTAAAATAATAAAAACCTTTACACACTTATCTGCCATGTCCCTTTCCATAGCAATTAAATTTCATACAATTCCCTAATAAAAATAATCCACATTCAAAAAGGAGACGCTGAAGTTGGCAACTAATGAGCAAAACTCTGCTGAACGAAACATTCGAATTTCAACTGATACCGAGAATTTCCAGTTTGTTTATACGAGAAAAAAGTGGTATCATACGATTCCCCATTTATTTATCTTCATCACACACCCATATTTGTACATCTGCATTGTAATTTTGAAATCGACTTTTGGCCAGCCAGATTCGTCAAATACCCTACTGTGCGATGGTAAAATGCAGGTTAAAACAAACTATGTGTAAATAAATTTTATCTAAATTTGGCAAATTATTTTTCCTTTTTGTTTTCGTTATATATATTATTATTATTCACTAGTATGTGTTTAGTTTGAGTTATATTCCGTTTTTATTATTCAAAGTGAAAACCATTTTTTGATTTGATAAAATTTAATTTTATCAAGTTTTCACAATTGCAATGGCAACGATGGGGCTCTACTCAACCAGCAATGGCGCCGAGTTTTTAAAAGAGAGGAAGGAGGCGTAAAACAACAGTTTTGAAAAACCTTCAAGCACTGTGCCGCCGGAGACCAAGCTGGGGTGCCCCAAGCGAAACTAGTCGACAGTATAACATGAAGAAATTAAAAAGGTTGTATATTTTGAATTTTTAATTCATCACTTTTGTTAACACGTTGAGTGCCATGTCAGCTATTCTAGATTCCAGACATTTTGTCACATACCTTTAAGTACTGAAGGAATCATCTTGAAACTTTAGAAGTGTGCAGAACATGTTATACTTCAAACATTTCAGTGAAAGTTTTATCCCGAAAGTTAAAGCAGTACCAATAAAAAATTAAAACGTTGAGCGCCCTGTCAGTCATTGGTGGCTGACAGGGGTGGCTGCCATTGGTGGCATTTTTATGTGTTATTGAAAGAAATGTGTTAATGAGAGATATTTATAACTAAACTAAAAAAATATAAATATAGAGTCATTATAATTAAAATTTTTGCTAAAACAGCTTTCTGCAGTTAAAACGGGCTGTTACCAAACTTAGTATAGAGATTATTCATGATATGAGCTTTTAATTATAACTATCTTGTATGAATATAATATGCATTATTTTATAAAAACTTTATACATGAAATTGTATCTATAAATCAGACAAAAAAAAAATATTTAAAAAAAAAAAAAAAACATCTATATGTAATATTAACACAAAATTTTCGTTACACATTTGTGCAAATAAAAGTACGACACTTTCAAATCGGTAAGAAAAGAGTGATTTTGAATTTTATACTATAAAATAATGTAAAAAACTATCACCTATTTGGATACAGTCTACCGTTGAGCAAAAGGTGTGTTTATTTAGTATTTTAAGAACAAAAAATAAAAATAAATAATAAATAAATAATAATGTGAAAAGAGGAGGGGGCATTTTACCGAGTAAAGGCTTTTATGGCATTTTACATTATATATAAAAAAGATAAATACACTAAAACGTTATTTAAAACCCCAGTGGCGGAAACACCACGACATAGTCGCTGAAACAGAAAAACGGCTTGTGGACAGTTTTTGTCTGCACTGAGAAAAAAATTTGTCCACAACTTTCGGATAACAATTCACTTATAAAAATTTCTGTATCAAAACTAAAACTAATACTTTTATTATTTATATTGTGTTGTGTCAAACATTGCTATAAAATATTTAATTGAATGAATACAATTGTTTATACTATATTGTTTTGTAGTAAAATTGTATTTGTGTGTTGTTGCACGAGATCACCACTGATGTTAAGCCCCCCCCCCTCCTAGTTCCCGTCTCCATCAGCTTTCAGACTTTTTGAGTGTAAGCTATTTTCACCCCTGATTACACGCAAATTTTGCAGACAGATTATGAAATTTTAAAAGCCTGTCGCAGACAGCTTCAAAACTTTCTGCCAATGGGTTTAAAACTTATTTTCATAATCAAATCTGTTGTTTTGCAAATTATGGCCCAAAACCACCTGTCATTTTACATTTCTACGATCTGAAGATTAATGAAGCCTATCATGTTTGAAATTATAAAATATTTTAATGTTCCTCTTTCATATGTGAATTTCATGTATCTTAAATTAAGCCTTAGTGCCTAGTAACTTTTATATTCTCTAAGAATTATCTGAGGATGATAATTTTGCATCTAAAAAAGATGTTAAGATAAAGTTATCAGTTATGGTTTTAGTAATCCACTAGTATCAAAATATAGCAATGAACCTAATTATGTATATACTCTACAAAAGTTCTGTATGAAAGCATGTTGTTTACCATTTAACTAAATTTTATGTTCAAAAGCCTTTTTCTTTAATTTTAAGATGTGCAAATTTTTTCATATATGCACCAATTACTCTTTCTTACAACTACTCGGTACTCGGTATTTGGCCAAAGTGCTACCTGGCCGGTGCAGCACTAATTTCTAATGTGGAAAAAAAAAAAAATTATGCAAGCAACAGGAAATACAATTAATTGCCTAAATAAATAAACAGCAAGATTTTGATTAAAATTTAAGAAAATGAAATAGATAAAATGAATCACATCATATCTTGTAACTGGAGGTTTAGTTGAAATATTTCTTTATTTGCTTAAAATATCCGAAATTGAATTGTACTTGAAAAATTTCATAAAGGTGTTACATTTAAAGTTAAATAATAACAATAATAATAAAATCTCAAACTTCAGATTAATTTTTTTGAATAGAGGATTATACCCATTATCCAATACCACTAACTATTAAAAAATATGATTTTGTGTTCGCAAACTATGCTTAAAAATAGAACAAATCGAAAAACATAAAAATCAAAAGAATTTTGATGAAATGAACCCTTGCATGGTCTGAGCCATACCTTACTAATTACCTTGTACAGTCGGCAGCAAAATTATTGATGCGCTAGCAATAATTTCTATTCAAAAGATGTGCACCTAATACTATTTTGTTAGGTAAATATTTATCGAGTCATGATCTTAGTCTTATACTGTTTATAAAAAAAGTAAGTTCATGATAAAAATTAGTGATCAAGCTAAAGAAAAAGAAAGATATGGATGCACTGCAAATTCACGTGTCTTAAATTCAGTCATATAAGCGTCTTAAAATAGATTTAAGACAGCAAAGTGTCTTAAACGAAAAAATTTCAGTCACTTATGTGTCTTAAAATATAAGTAAGACACGATGCCGTCTTAATTTCAGTCAGCTATGTGTCTTAAAATATATGCAAGACTGAGAGCATGCGCTTTTACAATACAACCTACCCAGAATGCATCATCGCCGAGCGTTATGGCGGACTCCTCAATCACAAGTTTTCGAACTTTCTTTTATTTCCCATTGACTGACAGCATCAGTAAACTCCTTGCTCAAAAGAGAAATTATGGGTCTAGTTAGTAACTCCTCTTGGCAACAAACAAAACAACTGCAACTTCAGCTCTTCAGCCAGCGCGCGCCATTAGCTGCTGTGTGATCTCGGCCTGGACCTGTTTGTTTATGGTTTCGCCGGTTAAAACAAGCGTCATTGAATCTGAATTATGATCCCAAATCCCAACAGTGGAAAATTTTGGTAAGTGACATTTATTTCCTATTATTCAGAGATGATTAATACGATACATGATTGTAAATAATTACAACTTAAACATACATGCACACAAATAAGAAACACTTGTTAATCGAACTATGATATTATGCACATGTTTTCAATAAACAAATTCAGTAAATAATTACTTCATTATTTAATCGGAGTCTTGATTTAATCGTTGTTGCATGTGCACAAAGTTTAGTATGTTACAGGAGTAACTTAATGTAAACAAGCAATGTAATATTGCTTATACATTGTACCAACCGGTCACAAAATTACAATCAAATAGTTTAAGAAACGTTTTCTTTTGGTATTTCAGCAATTGATGCTAAAAAATTTGAGATTATTTTTTTCTGTTTGTCATTTCATTTAGTATATGCTTTTGTCAAAATGAAGTTTAATAAATATATTTAGGATGATACTATATTACCAACAATGCTATAATATGTCTACTTATCACTCAAATTTGATATATAGCTAAATTCGGTATTAAAGTGTCTGAAACAAAAGTAAATAGTTTGATGTTCTTTAAATAACACATTGTTACAACATTTTGTTTTTGATTAATATAAAAAACAAAACTTTAGGCTTTTAAAATTTTATCATGAATTATTTCTATGTTCATTCAAAATATGCTCTGATACCTTTATATTACTAAATTTATTTATAACTATGCTTAATATAGTATAGGTTGAACTTAGTTATGTGATTCTTTAAAAATATAGTTGTTTTCAATAAGATATTATTTATAAGTATGTTTTAAAAGGTAAATATATTAATGTTTTTGGAGAAACTTTATTATAACATTTTGATTAATATAAAAACAAAACTTTAGGCTTCTAAAAATTTATTATTTATAAATCATTATTGCATTTTGATTGACAAATCATTTTATTTGCAATACTACATTGTATATTTCAATTTTTTTAGCCTTGTGCTTTTAGCATTATGTATTTAACCAGTAAAATAATGCATAGCCTAATGTTTTATATTTAAACTTTTTATAGAAGAACTTTTTTTTTTTTTAATGACTGCTGATATTGCACGTTTTTAAGAAAAAGCAATAATTCTGAATGTTAAACAAGCGTAAATTGTGTCTGAAATTCTTATAATTACCCTGAGACAAGAAAAATTTGAATGCTTTCTGGACATGTATAAATTGTAATAAATTTAATATTTACTCGTACAGATTTTTAAAAAAATTATTAGTCTTGAGCTGTAGGGCCCACCAGCAGCCAAGCGGTTCTACGCTTAAAGCTGGTAGATGTGAGGTGTCGGGCTCGATTCCAGAGTGCGCTCATCGGCCTAGCCGTTCAGAGTTTTTTTTTCTGGTTTTCTCCGAAACTTGTATAAATACGGGTTAGGACCCTTTAGAAAACTCCCATGGATTGTATTCCCCCTTAGGCCTAAGATACCAGAGTAGTAGTCAATCAGCCTTACTCCCAAAACACCAAACAATGGCCCAAGCTATACACAGGTACGAATATTTATACAATCAATAATAATAATAATAAATAGATAAAAACTTATTGATAAATGATTTGTGTAATAAATATAGATTATAAATATAATTATTTTCAAATTCATATTAATTTACTGCCCACATATGTTATGTTTTACTTGAAGAAAAAAAAAAAAAAAAATCCAGTATTCCTGTGTTTCTTGCTTATGTGAAAATTCATTAAATAACTTTGGAATTTTAGAATTTCATAAATATTAATATAAATAAACAAACATATAAAATAATGCATACTTTGTGTACATTTCTTAGGTTTTAAACTAGTATATTTACCTAATTTTTTTTATAAATTATCTACAAATTGTTAATTTATAATCGTTAATTTATAAACAGCATAATATTTAGATATTCACTTGTATATAGCAAATATTACTTAATCCTACTTCTGACCTCATAGATTTTGAATTTTGACCATACAGGTTTTTGACAGTAGAGGTTTCTGACAGGTGTTTGACGGTTTAAACCCTTGTCATGTCAAAAACCCAACCCTGCTGAAAATAACAGTTAAACTATAATCATAATGTATAATAAAAAGTAGATATTTTTCCTGAATATGTGAAATTAAGTATCAATAAAACAGTGAAAGTTTTTAAAATAAAAATTAAAACTGTAAAAAGGCAAGAAAAATGCTAATGGTTATATAAATTTTATACAGTCGAACCTTGTTAACGTGAATTTTAAAGCGAATAAAAATTTGTACCTGCTTCAGTAACTGATCTTTATGTAATTAAACTAATCTTCATTTTGAAAGGGATTATGGAAACAGTTTATATTAAAAGTAATTCATGCTAACAGGGTTCGACTGTATTTAATAATATTTGACAGGAAATTTCTGTTTTGCAAGCTACATTATATAAGAATGAAGTAGTATTAAATTCTTTATTTCCTTATTTAATTTAATGGACGGTGATACGGTAATCTCTCTCTTTTTTTTTTTTTTTTTTTTTTTTTTTAAGTCAAAAGTCTTAATACTTTTTTTTATTATATTTCTAATATTAGCAATATTCTTCTCCAGATACAATAAATGTTGTGGTTGAATTAAGGAGCCATCATCCTCTGCAATACTACAGACTCAATTCAAGGTAAGATTTTTATTATTTTAAACTTTCTGACATAATCAGGGACAAAATTTTAAATGCGCAAACATGTCGGTTTTTTCTTTACATTGAAGCAATTTTGAAAAATCAAAGAGCATTTTCATTTTTCTATAAATAATTTTAACTATATTTAAAGTTGTAAACTGATATATATGTTGAAAAGTTCAATATAAATAAAACCAGTAATCCATACATCGCAACCAATGTAAGCAATAAAATTTATAGTTTTCAACAAGGAAAAAAAAAAAAAGAGATAGAACTTATTTTAGTGGTGGTATTTTAGAAATTGAATTTGTGCTTGAACAAAAAATGGATTTCATATACAGAAAAAAAAAAAAAAAAAAAATAAAAATGAATGAATAAATAAAATCATTTGTCTTTACCTGTAATTTTAAACTATAATAAAAACTATAGGTTTATAATATAAGCTATTATATCAGATGTTTACATACTCAATTTTGTATTTTGCTTTATGGAACAATTTTTAATTTGTTAAGTGAAAAGAAAAATACTTATATAGAATTTTATATTTATACTTTTTACTTGCCTTCATTTATTTTTAAATATTTCATGTGTATTATATGCTTGCTCATATGTCTTCACTATCATTTTTAATGCATTGCAGCTTAAAAATTTTAATTTAAAAATGCAGACAATAAAATACCCAAAATCCACAATATTCTAAAATCTGCACAATATCTGGACCCAAACTGTGCGGATTTCTGGGAGTGTACTGTATATATTTTTAAAATACAAAATATAAATTTTGAATATTACAATATTTCTAGGTACACTAATATCAGTATTCAATTGTTTATTAATATTTTTGTTTGAATTCTTTCTTCCCCTCTTTCTTTAGCAGTTTGTGCTAGCTAATCCCCTTCCCCCTTTTTTGTCTTTGTGTCATCAATTTTTAATTAGTGAAACAGTAAAAATGATATTAGTGATAGGTATTTATGCATAATTTAAAATTTTCTTGAATTTTTCTATATTTATTAATATGCTAAATATTTCACTTTATATTTAAAATAAATTTAAATATTTGTATACTTATAACACAGTCATTAAATGGATCCTTCATAAATCCTAGTTATTTTTAATACTACTCTTATATATGTACTAATATATATATTTTTAAAACATGCTCAATCCCCCAGTAGCAGAATTTTATCTGCCAATCTGCGACAGCTATTTAGGTATCAGAAAATAATCTGCATCATAATTTTGCAATAATAATTAACTGAAAAAAATATTGTCAGATTCAGTAAACATATTTTTGATCCCAAGTTTGTGTTTATCTAATGTTAGTTAACCAGATATGATCAAAGCATTGTATTATTAAAATTTTAGTTACGGTAAAGTGTTGATATTATTCATTATTCTTGATAACACACAAGAAGAAATATGTCCATGATTTTGTTCATAGCTCTAGTAAAATGTTTGTATGTAAGGGACTCCAAATTGAAATTAATGCAGCTTTCAAAAATTATAACTAGATGTAGAACCATTAAGAAATATAAACACACTCTTATCAACAGTTCCAGTTTGTTCGTCATTGCCATCTGTACATTATCTTAAGTCCCAACTTTTACAGGAAGCTTCTGATATTGGAATTGTGTGTATAAGTGACTTAATAAGTACAAGTATTGTCTTTTAAAGATCACCAACAGGTTTTTTTGTATGAAGACTTCATGTCATATGTGATCCATATCTTTATTTATTTATGCAGTGAATGAAGGATTGAAAAGCACAAAATTTCTGTAAAGCGTTTGATCACTAATCGTTAGGGATGGAGGAGGAGGGGGGGGGGGGGAGGTCGCACAATTTTTTTTTAAGAGTGAGTGTTATTGAGCAGTTCTAATTATAAGTTTTAGAATGCATTAAAGTTAGTTCAAAAAGAATATTGATATTTATGTTGTATTATATATGAAGAAAAATTAGAAATCGCAGTGCTTCGCAGATCATTAGAAGAAAGTGTGTGTGTGGGGGAGGGGGATAAAACATATGAGTGAGTGATATTGAACAATTCTTCTTCTTTATTATTTTTCTTCTCTGGAATCTAATTAGGTAAGTTTAAAAAAAGTTGGCATTTGTTTGTAGATGGAGAAAAATTAGAAATTGCAAGGATTACAGATGGCATTTGATCGCCGATTGTTGGAAGGGTGAAGGGACCCACAAAAAAATTATTCAAGTGAAAGATATTGAACAATTCTACCTCGTTATGGGTTCCAGAATCTAATAAAGCAAGTTTAAAATGAACATTGACATTTGTATTGTAGATGGAGAAAGATTAGTAATCACAATGCTTCTGCAGGACGTTTGATCTCTGATCATCAGCAAATGGGGGGGGGGGATAAAATATTATACTAGCAAACCCATGGGAAATATTCGCACTTTCTTTCTTTTCTTATTTATCTTTAAAATTTGAAAGTTGAAACTCATAAATGTTATACCAGTTTCACCACCTAATTAAAATTTTAATTTACCAGAAGGCAAATTATTATTAAAACCAAATTAATATTGTACAATAGGGAAGCCAAAATCATTCAAAGAAAGGTTTCCAAATGAAATTCATTGTTCATGACTCAATTTTCATTATTCCACTGGCAGTACAGCTTTAATATAGGACACCCACGACGTCTTAAATTTTTGTCATCATGTTGGAGATGACTTTCTATTAATTTTGGTATACTTTTTTTTTTGTTGTTGTTTTGTTTAAAAATAAATAAATAAAAAAAATAAACTAATTCCTATTTTGATTATAATTTTTTATGATTGTGTTTTTTAGTCAATTTATGACACAAAAGCTCATAATCTATATATATCTTTAAATTATTGCTAGGTTTAAAATGATACTTGCAAAGATTTCGAAGAAACAATTGTTAAAAATCCTTTGTTTTTCTTAAAATAATCTTGTCATCTTTTCTTGTTAGTCCATTGAGCCAAGTCCGCGTGCTTAAATATTGTCCATGTATAATTATTATTTTTTTATTCTCGCATACTGTATCCTTTCGACAAAAAATAATTGAAACTGGTCCACGTTAGAGAAATATTATATAGATTACACTCATCATTTTTCATTATACTGTTTCAAAATAAAGTATTAAAAATTAAAAAAATCTATCTTCAACTATCTTCCCAACTAGCTAGACATTTGAAACTTTCAGAATTGTTTGGAACATGGTGAATATGCATTTTTTAAATGCTTTTAGCCAACTGTTTCGTGTTTCTGATGCCTTCGGCAGTGTTACCAATACAAAGCTTGCAATCAATTTTTCACATTTCTCGATTAGCTAAACATTTGAAACTTTCAGAATAGCTCAGAACACGGTGACAATGCATTTTTGTACTACTTTTAGTCAATTGTTTTATGTCCCTACTGCCTTCGGCAGCGTTTATATGATTCAACAGAAAATTTATTTAACTAACTTCCCGACTAGCTAGACATTTGAAACTTTCAGACTAGTTCAGAACACGGTGAAAATGCATTTTAAAAATACTTTTAACCAACTGCTTCGGGACTCTGCTGCCTTCGGCAGCGTTACCAGTACAAAGCTTGCAAACGATTTTTCACTAACTTCCCGACTTACATTTGAAACTTTTATAAGATCTCAAAACACGATAGCAATGAATTTTTTTAATACATTTAGCCAATTGTTCCGGTTTCCTGCTACCTTCGGTAGCGTTTATATGATTCAACAGAAAATTTAGAAACATGGTAGGGGAGAGGGGGGCACATATGGACGTTTTTTGTTTTATTAAAAAATCTAACCTTTTTCATCTTTTTTTTTTCATTTTTTTTTACTAACCATAATCTTACATCTAATCTCTTCAAATACATGTACATAAATATTAGGAAATGTGACAAAATTATTTTTAAAAAAATATTTAAAAACATGCAAAATTTGTCCACATCTGCCCCTACAAGGGGTACATTTGGACATGCTTGGGGGCACATTTGGACAAGTAAATATAGCATTATCAACAGTTTAAAATAACAAAAACAAATGACTTGAATACATATATACTGGAAATATCCACTTCTGTTGCTATAAATAAGGGCAATGAAATATTTTAATTATATTTATAATCTTAAAAAAAGGACTTTTAAAGAAAATATATATATTCTAGTGATGTTCTATGATCTTCACGATTTGAGTCGCAGTTTTTTACCTAATCAAAAATAAATTTGCTTTAAATTATGGTGAACATTTTAATAACTAAAACAAATAAATTGAAAATATTCAAATACACATTAATATGGAAAAAAAAAAAAAAAAAAAAAAAAAAAACTTTATTCCTATTTCACTTTATAAGACTCTAAATTGACCATAAATCCTAAGTTTGCTGCTGCATGTTCAGTTCCTCCTATTATAATTGGAGGTGGAAGTTCAGTTACTATGTCTGTTTTCTCAAGATTGGAGAAAATAATTATTTTCTCCAATCACAGAGAGTTTCTTGCTGCTGGTAATAGTTATTTTTTTGCAGTGTATACAATTACGCTTAAATATAATAGCAAAGATTAAAAGCTACAGTCTTTGTTATTTAAAAAATCATTTTAAGCACCTTATTGCTTTAATTTTGTGTTATAAATTCTAAATATAACACATTAGGGGCACATTTGGACAGTCCACATGTGCCCCCAAAACAATGTCCAAATGTGCCCCACAGTCACATGCTTAGAATTTTGTTAAGCCTAGCTTAGCAGAAATTTTTTTTGACAAATATGATTAATAAATCATTATGTTCATGAAACAAGCTATCTAGTTTTATATAATCAATTTTCATGATGCAATATAAATATGTATAATTAGGATTGATACAAATAAAGCATAACTTTACTTTTAAGCTGCAAAACTGCTTGGTTGACATAACTGGAAAACTTTCACAGCCAATTGCTTTAAATTTTCCTGGGAAATGCATCATAGTGTTGCCAACAAAATATAATTATTTCATAATTTTCACATTTATTTAAGTTAGGGAAATTTAAGTTGTCCATATGTGCCCCTGTCCAAATGTGCCCCCCTCTCCCCTATATAAAAATTTTGTTTTTTATCTTGTAATTATTATGAATCTTATTTTCATGAAGGAGCCCATTTTTATGAGTTTGAATTTTGTGAAGGGGTCCATTTTAGAAATTTGAATTTTGTGAAGGGGCAGCAAAAGGGTCCCAATTTTTGTCTGGATCGACCTCTGCATAGAATAACATTGGCTTGGGCTTCCAGTGGTGGTAAGTGTGGCAAGCCATTAAAACCAATAACTTTGATATTAAAAAGAAGTGATTTAAATCAAAGGTTTCTTCTTTTTTTTTTTTCAAAAATAATCATTTTATTTATATCACTACAATCCTGAACAGAAATAGAATTTATTATGATAATTTTCCAATTTTCCTGAAATTTAAAAAAAGCGAAAAAGGTTTAATTTTAGAATTTAGACTCTGAAAGAAGTCTCATGATAGAAGAAATTATTCAAAGTGAAATATCAAGATAAAAAAAAAAAAAAAAAAAAAGAAAAAAGAAGCACAACAGTAATGCTGAATAAATCGTTTTTTCTGCTTATTATTATTATTTTTAATGCTTTAATCATAATGCTTTTATTTATGTATTTCTTAATACTTTTATCATGAAGCTTTTTCAATAATTTTGTTACAGTTACATTTTTATTGTATATATTGAGGGTAAAAAAAAAAACTTAGTGTGAATTTTTTAATGATTTTGTATTTTTATTAATGTTGTTATCACATTATTCAGCTTCGTCTTGCAATTTTATTTCAATATTGCCAGTATTATTATTTGTTGAACCATGTGAAAAATTTGGGGGTAATATATTTTCGAGTGTGACTTTTTAAAACATTTCGGGATTCTCACAATTTCACCCTCTAAAATGAACCCTGATTAATACCCAGAATGTTTATTCAAATATTGTCCATACAAACATGTGAATTTGAGTTGAAATATATACTTAAACATTCTTTTGTGATTTTTTACTTATTTACTGAAATATTCCATGCTTGAAATGTATTTAATTACCAAGCATTTATTGTTTGTTTGGAAAGTCGGGTGGAATCATTTCATATTATTATCATTATTTCATCTGTTTCAGGTCCATCACATCAGAATTTAAGAAGAAGGAAAGAAACTTTAAAGAATGTGATTCTAGAAATATTATGAAGAAATGCTAAAATTAGAAAAGAAGCACTTTATATTGTTAAATAAATCTTTAAATTTACTGAATAAATTGTTTTATTTATTTATTTTTCTTAAATCGTTCTTGTTTGAACATTATTTTCATCCCCCCCCATGTTAATCTGTATGCTGTTAAAGTTTTGTATTATTCAGATTCACTGTTTTAATAAAAAATTAAAAATATTACTTTAAAGTAAAATATATATGAGTTTTTAAGATAATATGTTCAATGTAAAAGATATATCTATTATCTCTTAACTTGATGTTTTGTGTCAATAAATAAATAAATAAAGTAAATAATAATAATAATTTGCAGTAGAAGGTGAAATGTTAAAAAGAAATGCCTGTTGATGAAATATATATATATATATTTTTTTTCTGCAAAATATGTATTAAACAGCCCAGAGAAAAGAAAGAAATTTTGCATACTACAGTTTTTATAGCATAAGTAAACAACTAAGTGCATTTTTTGTGGTTTTTAGCCAGAAAATAAAATGTGAAAAATGTGAAAAATAATTTTTTTTTTTTTAAATGAGTACTAATCTAACTATTGTGAATTTTCTGAATGTGAAAACAGAAAAAAAAAATATATATATAACAAATAATTTTAGAAACAAATTTCTCCATAGAATAACTTAGGCTTTGTTTGTCGGTGAGATTAGATATTGCCTGTTCTTAAAGGAGCTTGGCACCACAGAAGTAGTTTTCATATTAAAACTTATTTTTCCATGTAATATTTATATGATAAATTGAACTATATTATGTTTGTTCCATAAAATATATATTTAGTCAAGAATTATTGTAGTTTGTGATACATTTTTTTAGAGACTTGAAATCTTTTAATTGCATTTTTTCATAAATTCATGATCTTAAAAATGCTAAATTTTCTACAAATATTTAAGGAAGACTAAATATTTTTTTGGATGTTTATAAGAATCTACTTAAAGGATTTCGCAGTATCATTAAAAGAAAAAAAAAAAAAAAAAAAAAAAAAAATCAAAGTTTTACATAAACACATGCATTATTATTATTTTTTTTTTTTTTTCTCTTAAAAACTAGTTGTTAATAAATTTCAAAATCCATCCCTAATTCTTTTTAGGAGGTTGTATTAAACATCCAAAAAAATAAGTCGTCTTGTAGAAGTTTTAGTGTTTTGAAGATCATAAATTCTCCCCCCCCCCCCCCCCAAAAAAAAAAAAAAAAAAAAAAAATGAAAACTGGGAATACGCAATTTAAAGTTTTCATATATGTAAAAAGTATATCAAAAACCATAATATAATTATTCCCTGAATATATATTTTATTTACAAAACCTAATTATTTACAATTTAAAAATATTAAATGGAAATATAAGTCCTATAAGAAAAAGGTATTTTTAAAGAGGTAAACTTGTCTTTTTTTTTTTTCTTAAATAGTGTGTGTAAAATAAAGTTAATAAGAGTATGAAGGATTTTTTTTTTTCCCCCCAGTTTGAAACTAACTAACTTTTGATTGTTGAGGGGGGATGGTGCAACTCCATTCATATAATCCTTTTCTTTTCTTTTTTTTTCCCAATATATCTTTTAAAGCACATTCTAGAAAATTCTAAAGATTAATTTTAGTTGAGGTTTTAGAAAGGCGAAGGCCCTTTTTTCAATAATTTCTCTTATGACAACATCTCAATTGTTTTCTCTGCTTATTTTCATTTAAGAGCAGATAATATCTAATCTCATTCATAGTCAAAGTGCATGTTATTTTATAGGAAAATTTGTGTCTACAATTACTCATTAGCTAACGTATTATATATTTATTTTTTAAAATATTTCTTCATATTCAGAAAATTCACAATTGTTAAATTAGTATTTATTTTTTAAATTTTTAATATTTCACTTTTAAAGTAAAAAAAAAATCACTAAGTGCATTTTTTGATTTTTTCAGCAAGATAAAATGTTAAAAATGTGAAAACAGAATTTAAAAAAAATTACATTATTATATTAACAATTATTCATGAAAAAAAATTTTCCCCATAGAATAACATGGGTTTTGGCTGCTGGTGAGATTATGTATTGTTTGTTTTAATAACACTTGATACCACTGATGTAGTTTTCCATTTAATATTTATAAATTGAAGTATATTAGGTTTGTTCAATAAAATATATATTCAGGCAACAATTATGGTTTTTTATTCATTTTTTATAGACTTGAAATCTTTTAATGGTTTTTGTCAGTTTGCATTTTTTCATAAGTTCATGATTTTCAAAATGTTAAAACTTCTATAAATATTTAAAAATAGTTGATAATTTTTGGATGTTTATAAGAACTTACTTAAAAGAATTAGGTTTTATTAAACATCCTGAAAAATTAGTCTTTTCTTAAATATATGTAGATGTTTTAGCATTTTGAAGATCATGATTCCTTTAAAAAAAAAAAGAAATATGAAAACTGAGACTATGCAATTTTGACGATTTCAGATCTGTAAAAAATAGATCAAAATCCATAATAATTGTTCCTTGAATACATATTTTATTTAACAAACTTAATATAGTTCAATTTATAAACAAATTTCCCCATAGAATAACATAGGCTTTGGCTGTCGGTGAGATTAGATATTGTCTTTTCTTAAAGTAGCTTAGCACCATTAAAGTAGTTTTCATAAAAAAAAAAAAAACTTCCATATAATATTTCTAAAATAAATTGAGCTATATTTTGTTTGTTCCATAAAATATACATTTAGTCAATAATTAATGTGGTTATATATATATATATATATATATATATATATATATATATATATATATTTTACAGATTTGAAATTTTTTAATTGCATTTTTTCATAAATTTGTGATCTACAAAATGCTAAAACTTCTACAAATATTTAAGAAAGACTTAATATTTTTTTGGATGTTTATATGAAACTACTTAAAAAAATTATCAGGGATGAATTTTGCAATATCTTTAAAAACAAACCATATTAAAAATAAATATTTACCCCCCCCCCCCTCCAAAAAAAAAAAAAAAAAAAAAAAAAAAAGTTATTAAATGAACATGCATTTTTTTTTTTTTTTTTTTTTAACTAATTAATAAATTTCAAAATCCGTCCCAAATTCTTTTTAGTAGGTTGTATTAATCATTTAAAAAAAAAAAAAAAATGCATATTTTCTTAAATATCTGTGTAGGTTTTAGCAATTTGAAGATCATGAATTCCTTAAAACAAAAAAAAAAGGGGAAAACTAATAATTCGAAATTTGAGGATTTCAGATCTGTAAAAAATGTATCAAAAATTATTGTTCCTTAAATATGTTTCATTGAACAAATCTAATATAGTTAAACTTAAAAATATTAAATGGAAATGTAAGCTTTTATATGAAGCCTACTTTAATGGTGCAGGTCCTTATAATATTTTTTTAAATACTTTTTTTTGGATTTTGTCAACAATGGCTGCCAAAAAACAGAAGTGGTAAAAAATGGCAGCTGAAATCAGTGGTCAACAATGGCTGCCAAGAAAAAAGAGAGAAAAAAAAAAAAAGTGGTTAAAAATGGCAGCTGAAATCAGTGGTCAACAATGGCTGCCAAGGGGAAAAAAAAAAAAAAAAAAAAAGTGGTAAAAAATGGCAGCTCAAATAAGTGGTCAACAATGGCTGCCTTTTAAGACACTTCACGTGTCTTAAATTCAGTTACGTTCCCGTCTTAATTTAAGACGCTTCACGTGTCTTAAAATTTAAGACTCGAATTCGTGTCTGAAAATAATGACACCCATTTCAGACGCTTATGTGTCTGAATTTAAGACACGTGAATTTGCAGTGTGTGTGTTTCAATAATTTTACTGCCACTAGCAACCAAACCCCATATTATTCTATAAACAGAAATTCGTTATGATAATTACCTCTGTTTTTTTTTTTTAATTCTGTTTAGTTTCACAATTGTTAAATTTGTTCTTGTTTTTCGATTTTTTTTTTTTTTTTTATGTTTTATTTTGAAATTATAAAGTGCAAAAAAGAACTTTGATCATTTTTTTCCACTTTGTAACTTCAGTATGAAGTATTAAAAATTAAATAAATAAATTTTGGGAAAAACAAGGGCAAATTTATTCTAGATTTTTTTTTTTTTTTTTTTGATAATGAAAACAAAATTAAAAAAAAAAAAAAATCATTAATTCTCATAAAAATTTTCCCTATATAATAAAATGGGGTTCAGCTG
This sequence comes from Salticus scenicus, assembly GCA_963930645.1. NCBI lineage: Eukaryota > Metazoa > Arthropoda > Arachnida > Araneae > Salticidae > Salticus > Salticus scenicus. The sequence goes on from OZ005657.1 coordinate 49,464,375, forward strand.
TTGGCAGCGATATGTGAGGGTCTCTGACAACTGCAGAACGTTCAGACACCTTTTTTATATAGATTATTCAACCATTATACATGCAAAACAGTCATTAAAAATTATAACTTTCTAGATAACTTTTCTTTATACATGTTTAATAAACCATTAAATCATAATTTCTGTGTTTTGTTTATTAATTTATTTTTGAATTGAATAAGTATTTATACTTTTCTTTGAACAGTTTTGTTTACTTGTAGTTTTTAATATATTTAGTTTTATTTTACAAAACCTTCTTAATTTAGATATTGAAAATTTTCGATAAATTTTAAAGAAAATCCTGCCCCCACCCCTTGTGTGGATCCACCACTGATTCCAATATAATACATACAGTAGAACCTCTATTCAGTAGCGGATCTAGGGGGGAGGCTAGGGGGCTGAAGCCCCCCCCCCCCAAAAAAAAAAAAAAAAAATACTGACATTCACAATTGAATATTACAATTGTAAACTTTTCATTGATCTAGAATAACATCTTGAAAAATCTTAGCCCCCCCCCCCTTCCCAAAAAGCTAAGTTCTGGATCCGCCACTGCCTCTATTATCCAATGTTGAGACCCAACCTATATCAGATAATTGAAATTTCTGGCTAATAGAGAATTTTTCAATAATTATCTAGTTTAATATGTAACATAATTTTCAAACTGCTATTACGCCTACTTAATCTTCTAAATAAATATCTAAACTCAAATTATACATGAAAATTTATTTTGAAACAAAAAACTTAAAATGATTAAAATTGAAGCTTCATCTGGTGTAAATTGGTGGGCATAGGGTATAATGGGAGCTCAATCTAATTTCAAAGGCATTCTAAGAATGAGGAACCAAAATATTTATCTATATTCTTATTTCAGAAAGAAAACTTAAAAAAAAAAAAAAAAAACTTTGAAAAATAAATTTTGGTTAACAGAAAGTGTTGTTAAAGAGTGTCAGATAATAATAGATATTTTAAAAAAGTCAGGTAATTGGCATCGGTTAACAAAGAGTTCCAGTTAAACGAGGGTCAAATAATCGAGTTTCTACTGTATTTAGAATACCGAATTTGGACTTCCTGCTACTAGTATTTGTTCTTGTGATATGCTGATAACAGACTCACAAACACACATAGCCTAACAGATGAAAACCTAACTTTTGGATTTATGGGACTTCAAAATGTGTAAATATAACAAAAAAGTCAATTTAAAAAATTTGACCTAAAAACAATACTTTCTCTACCATACACTACTATCTATCAATAAGTATTTGGACACTTTCACATTCAGATATTTTGTCAAATATCTAGAAAAATTCTTTAGGAACTATCTTGAAACTTTGGAAGTAAAAAGAACATTGTATACTTCATATACTTTTCAGCAAACATTTTGTCCTGAAGAGGAAAAGGGGACTGGTAAAAAATTAAACAAAAGAAAAAAATGTTTTGGATCACCCTGTAAAAAGTAATGCTTGCAATGTCTTTTTGCTGTAGCATGTGATTATGAGGATTCTTCTAAATTTATATGTATAAATTTTTATGAAGCTACCACACACATTCATGGAGATTTTTTTTTTTTTTTTTTTTAATAACCGCTTTTTTAATCATAATACATAGGGTATTAGACCCAGTGAAAAGCCATTTTTAGGAAACTTGGTGTACTACATTAGGCACAGCATACAGCAATCAGAATACAAAAATGTTAAATACCATAGGAAATATGAGTATTTGTACTAAATTTGTAACTATGCATGCGTAAGCTTTTAAAAAATTGCATTCGCATAATTTAATAGCGAAAAATACTGAATTACATATATGAAAATTCCAGATATCGATAAATTCAAAAAGTTATGAGCGATAGAATAAACAGAATTTCAAATCTCAAAAAAAAAAAAAGAAAAGAAAATGATAGGGGTTTTATCAACATTTATTTAAAATCAGCGAACACTGCATTACCCCTGGGCACTGATTGAATCAAAATAAAAATGTGAGTAAAACCCCTTATAAGTTAGCTTTTATTTTGACAGGAACTAAAATTCTCTTTATTCTATTTCGCATGAATTTTTGAATTTACACAATATTTGTTTGGGGTTTTCACATAGTAGCTCAATATCTCTGGCTATTAAATTATGGAAATGAAACTTTTAAAAAGCTTGCACATGCATAGTTAAAAAATATTTAGTAAAAATGTTCATATTTCATAAGATATTTAACATTTTTGCATTATGATTGTTGTATGCTATGTCTAATGTAGTATGCCAAGTGACCTAAAAATGCCATAAAAATTTTGCCATTAAAAAAAATAAATAAATAAATAAATAAAAAATTATTTTATGTTTTAATTAAGAAACCATGTGATTTATGCTATGAGATCAGTTGGAATGCTTATCAGTCGCAATTTTTAAAACGTCGATGCAAATTGGCAGGGGCATAGCAATTCAAAAATCATGGGTGGAGCTCAAAAAATTTCATTTTAAAAATGGCTTAAAATTACTATTATCAAGAAAATCAATTAATAATTAAATATTAATTAATATTCACTAATTATTAGTATTAATTACAAAATATCATTAATTATGAACATTTATAAGATTTTAATTTAGCTTTTAAATAGGCGATTCTTTCATTTGCCCTTAAAAGGAAATTTTATAATAACCAATACGGGGGGGGGGGGGGGGGCCCTCCCTTTCCTATGCCAGTGCAAATTGGGTCTATAATATCACATTTTAATTACAAATTTAAACAAATCTCTCAAATAGATTTTTACGAAACACACTTAAAGTAATCGTGATTAAACCACACTTCTAATAAAAATAAACCACATTAAAATAGGGTCATGTATTTGGAGGTATCTATTGAACAATTATTATTAATTGTTTATAAAAATTTACATTGGGGAATACATATACTCGTGAGCGGGGAAAAAGGGCAGATGGAATGAAAATTATTGTTTTTATATCACCTTTCTAACGATTTCAGTGAAATTTTAAATATCACTTACTTTTTACGAAAGCTTACAGTGAACGTAATTTAGTAAATGCATTATAAGAGGGAACATGAAATTACAAATACAATTTTTGTTCTTCATTCCAACCCTGCCCCCCCTCCCCCCTCTAATTTCCAGATATATATAACACACATTTTAATTCTTCATAAACAGTAAGTGATAGTTATTATACACAGTTTCATTAAAACCGATAAAAAAGTGATACTATAAAAATATTTTCTTTCCATGTGCCACTCCTTAGTTCCCTTGAGTCTATGTGACCCTTACTACATGTTACTCTTAAATACTAAGTGAATGTTGTGTCAATTTAATTGAAGTTAGTAAAAAAATAATTTGAAAGTCATCATTTATTTCTCTGTGTCCCATTAATACCCTTGATATATGTTTTATGCCCTTTTCTTCAGACCTATATCAACTATATATTTAAAGATAATTGACACGATTTATATCCGTCCCGGGTGTCACCCACCATAGTTACGCCACTGGCCTGAAGAGAGATGTAATCACTAGTAAAATTTACAGCTATTAGTTTCATCATATATCAATTTTAAAAAAATCTAATCACAAACTGTCTACATGCTTTGTTTTAAAATCAAAGTTTTTGTTAATAATAATAATAAATTAAACGTGATAATTATAAACACTTATTTTAGTTAATTTATCATAAAGAATAACGAAAATATAAATAAAAACATACTTTTTACGTAAGACACAGACAATTTTAAAACCAAAAGCAAAAATACCGAACAAAGACTTCGGAACGAAATGATGAGCGAAGAAATTAAATAATTAATAATAATAAATGAAAAATAAATTAACTAAAATAAGTATTTATTTTACGTTTGATCATCATGAAGAATAACGAAAATATAAATAAAAACTTACTTTTTATACAAGCCAGACAATCCTAAAACCAAAACTGAACAATGAAATAAGCCTTCGGAACTTGAACTTCGACATGAATCTCTATTCTACCTTCTACCAGTGTTTCCAACTCAAATTTTGACATGTCCCTACGGACAGCTTAAAATGTCCCTACGTTGATGATAAAAGTCCCTACTTAACGGCAGAGGATGTTCGTAGGACGTACTTTTCTCCTCACGATATCCTGGGGAGAAAGGTTACCTCAAAAAAGTCTGCAAGAAGTCCCTGCTGTTGACAACACTGATCTCTTTGCTGTACGGAAAAGGAAAACTCGCGCATGTGTGAGAGTGAGACGAGATACAACAACTCATATCTCATATCTCAACAACTCATATCTCTTTTCTTTGGAATGATATTCTTTGGGGGAAAAGTAACTCGTGTCGAACGCGCGGGCGCGGAAGCTTTTCTTTTTCTTCTCTCCATCGAAATTCACAAGTGTCATTGTTATTTTCGTACTTAATAATCTGCTTATATTTTTATTTACGCAGCTTAACATTCGCGTTATTTTATTGTATTTTGTTCTTATTATTATTAATAATATCTTTTTTTAAGAGCAACAGGTACTGCGTTGTATTTATATGGTTTAAAAAAATATATTATTGTAATGTAATATATCTATTAATTTTCTAAAGATGACACTTTAAAAATATGAATTATATTCACTAAAGTACATCATAGTATATAAAGTATATTTTAATTTATTTCGCGAATAAGTAATTTGTGTGTCACTGAGTAAATAAATAAAATATTCTTTATAATTGCGATCGGTAATTTCATATTTATAACAGCTTATTCAAAATATTGGAATAAATTAAATAAGCAGTGATTCATAAAAAATATTTTATCAAAGCGAATTTTATTGTGAAATTAACAAATATATTTACATAAATGCCAATTTTTACACCTTTTGAATACTGCTATTTAAAAATAGTTTTTTTTCTCTTGTTAATTGAAAGATTTTTAAAAAAATAAAAAAATTTTGTATGGAATATGCAAACATTGGTATTTATGTATTGCCAATAAAATGTACAAAAGTTGTCATTTGTGTATTTACATAAATTAAATCACGATTAAAATCATGCTTTATGAAAATTAATGTGTACAATTGTGCATAATGTATATTACACTGCTCGGCATTGAAAATTGCCTCTGACACCATTTCAGCATATTCTTATGTAAAATGACCTCCTAAATCCGAATATGACGCCCATTTTGCCCTATCACCCACAGTTTTTTAGGAATGACCCCCTATTTTTATATTTTTTCGGTGATTTTATGGCTATAAATTTGATTTTTAGGAGGGGGGAGGATTATTTTAACCGTTAAATATCTTCTGAGGGGCTACAGAGTTGGAAAATTCTAAAACATGGACATTTGCAACAAGGGAATAGTTTTGGAGGGGATTTGCCACTGAAATTATGCATTACATACAGGGTTGGCAAGTTTTTGACAACTGACAGTTTTATCAGGATTTAACCTTGGTTTTAGCCGTCATGTCAAAAACCCCTTTTTGACATAGTTTTTGACAATTGTTGTCAAAAACCTAAAATTCTGTACAAAAAGAATTCTGAAACTATTTTTTGCGACTAATTTATATCTACATTTTATTACATTTTCCTAAATTTTGGTTTTAGTCCCTTGAATAAATTTTATAATAATTTTACACACCAAAAACCACATATCTCATCAAAAATTAAAAGTGTGATTTTTGTCAGTAAGCTTCTTTTTGAAAATAGAAAATAATTTTAGGCTACTATAAAATATGGAATGAAAAATTATAAATTGAAATGTACATTAGTAAAATAATCAATGAACCAGTTCCTTTTAACTTCTAAAAGTAAAAATATATATTTCAATGTTGTACTGTTACTTTTAGCATTTCACTCCATTCTAGTTCTTTTTTCGCATTAGAGAAAGTATGTAATAACAAAATACTAATTGTGAAGCCTTTTGTATTATGTCTCTTTCTTAATTTAGAATAGATTTATACAAAATTAAAAGAGATCCTCTACAATCAACGCTGAACTGAGTGGTGTAAAATGCATATGCATTATGAACTGAGTAAATTCTATTGGAATATTAATGCTTATTCTACAGTGAACTTTTAATTTTGTAATTAGTATTACAGGGTTCCTAGCATAAAAGACACTCAAAAATAGTTGCTTTAGTCGCCTTTAATGTATAAAATAGTAGCCTTTAGGATATTGATTAAAATCTTTGATTGTTTTGCCCTAGGTAATGGAAATATTGCACTAAATTTCAAAAATTAGATAAAGAAAAATAGAGAAGAACAATTTTCTGTTTAAAAAAAATATCCATTTTTCTTAAAATAGAGTTGATTAATCTTAAATTAATAGCTTTTAAGCTACTTTCGCACAAAAATAGTTGTTATAGTAGCCTGGGATTGATTTTAGTAGCAAAAAGTTACTTTTTAGTCGCCACTGGGAGCTCTGTATTTACTCATTACCTAAAATATATTTTTTAATATTTAATTTTGAAGCTATAATTTTGGTAAACAAGTTTTAATTTAACAATTGTAAAAACTGAGTTTAAAAAGTTATGAATAATTTTTTTTAATAATAAATTTTTCAATAGAATAGCTTGGTGTTTAGACATTTATGACAATAGGTGATATGTCACTTTAAGCCTTTCCACTATCACACCTTTGTCGAGACATCCTGATATTGATAATAATAATTATCAATATCCCTTTATTATGAAATATTAATTAAAAACCTGAAGCTATAATGATTTCAAATTATATAACATTAATGTTGTAATTGCTGCTTATGTCATGTCTATGTACAAAATGAAATATTTAGGTAACTTAAAATCAGTGATTGAATAATAATAAAAATCATGGATTTAAAGAATTTAGTCTTTAAATTAATAACATTATTTGTAACTAACTTGAATAATTAAATAATAAAAAACATAAATAGTACTTTGAAAAAGGCATCTAATAATTTCAGTATTTTTTGCTTATTTTTCCTTCACAAATAATAATTATATTTAGTATTTTAATTAAAATTACACTAATTTAACACAAAACTATTTATAATATATAAATTATGATTTACTCAGTTTTGTATCTTGATTTACGATAAAATACTTTAAATATGGTCATTACCTGAGGTTTTTGACAGTTTTCAACACCTTTTTGACATGTCATATCGAAAACCACTTTTTAACATCAAAAACCCAACCCTGTTACATATCTTATATTTTTTTTAATCTGTTATTAATGTTATTTTTAAAACTTTATATTTTTTTATGTTTTAGGTATTAAATTAATTATTTTTCATTCTTCAAATCAAATTCATGGTCATAAAATTATCGAACAGGGAAAGAAATTGAGGGAGGGTGTGATGTATCTAGAAAATGGTGGGTGACTGGGCAAAATGGAAGTCATATTCAGATTCAGGAGGTCATTTTACATAAGAATCAGCAAGAATGGTATCAGATCTCAAAAAAAAAATTTTTGCAGAGCAGTGTTATTAATCGATAATATTAAAACACAAAGCACTTTCTGAAATGAAATATTATCGTTATTGATGCTCAATAGATTTTATTTTCATGCTATGTCAGGGTTTAATCTGACTAAAAATTTTCTTTAGCAAAAAAGCTAAAATCAGAAAAAAAAGCTTTAGCAAAATGCAAAAATGCCAGAAGCAGTAGAAAAAGATGAATATCAGTTTACACATTATTCTAAACGCCTCGACATGTTTGATTTTCATTTGTAAATTAAACTTAAAAGTTTTTAATCAGGTCTTTAAAGAGTTATACACAGAAGATAAATTTTTTTTTAATTTGAAATAAAAAACAAAAAAGTAATTAATAATTAAACTTACGACCGTAACCAGATCAATCCAAATATAGTACAAGCATGTATTTTAACACATTTATTGGCAGACATGAAAAATATTAAACTTTTTAGATTATTACTTTATTTTGTAAACTTTTTTAAAGCAATATGAACATCTTATATACGAATTATATTATTTTTCTGGAGATATAATTATCACTATGGCACGTAAAACTACATTAAGCTTATACTGTACATCTGAAAATAAAAACATAACTTAAGTAATATAAGTGAAATTGGTTTATTACTATTGAAAGCTTTTTGGTTTATAATTTATAATTTTTCTTTCTTTCATATTAGACCACTTTACAAATGCCTCATGCTTATTTACAAATTGATTTCCTGTATGCGATTCTTATGCATAGTTCAGCATTTGATTTTCCTTATATGCATGAAACAATGGATTTTTCTTGATCAATGTTGCAATTTTTTTTCCCATAAAGATTCATCATAATATTTTCGTTTTTTTTTTTTTTTTTTTTTTTTTTTTCAATTTGTTTTTAGTAAGATGCTTTAGCAAAAAGGCGAAAACATGTTATTTCATTTTTGCATTTTGGATAAGTCTTTTAGCATTTCGCGAAAAATGCTACCGTAGCGGAAACACTGTGCTATGTACAGTCAGCAACAAAATTATTGAAGCACTAGCAATAATTAGTATTTAAAAGATTTGCGCTTAATACCGTTTAGTTAAATAAATATTTGTCGAGTCATGATCTTTGTCTTATGCTGTTTGTAGAAAAGTATGTTGAAGATAAAAAATTAGCGATCAAATTAAAAAAATATGTATGAAAAGTATTGATGTGTGCTTTCTTTCTTTATTCTTACCATAATTTATAAATTCTTTCTTTTAATTACTTCTCACATTCTTTTGGTCATATTTAGAGTAAAATTAAGAAAAATCTTGGGATTTTATTTTTATTATATTGAGCACGCTTAACTTTTGTAGAATGAAATTTCATTAAATTTATTCCCCCTTCCCCTCCAACCAAAAAATAATTGAAACTGGTTAAGAGCAATGCGAAATATTAAAACAGGAATGTTTAAAACTTTATGCCGTGAAAAGATTTTAAGTTGCACATGATCAGTCAAATTTTGATGGGTATTATTTAAAATACTGGATATAATTAATTTAAAAATGAATACACATAAATTTTTATAATCCATAAGTTTAGTTATGATTTAACCCTCGCTTTCCCAAGATCAAGGCGTTACTACAGAAAAATTGCTTTCAGGTGCCGCTTGGCACGTTTGGCGAAAACAACCTGCACCGTGCCTTTTTGTATCGTTTAGAAGTTGCAACTTTCCACTGGTTACATTTGCTATCTCTGGCGAATTAGCGCACTTTTTGAATGAGGAGGGCTTAACTAAATTTCAACTTCAAAATGACCCCACCTTGGGAAAGCAAGGGTTAATTATTTTTTCCTCCTTAGTTTTCTAATCATTTTCATCGCCTTTTAAAATATATATAGAGAGTTCATAATATTGTAATGTAATTAATATTTATTAAATTTATTTAGCAACTGACTAAACTTGCTAACTGCTTTGGATCAATGATTTTATATGCTCAATGCTGCATCTACACATCTTTAATAAATCTTTAAGTAAAAAAACATTTTTTAAAATCAGAAGATTTTTATTGTGAAGCCCTAAAATGCATAAAATAAAAATTCATTAAACCCATGACCATCGCATTATCAGCATGACGTTCTAACCAGAAGTAAAAAAAAAAGCCATACAACATGCTAGAAAAATCTAAAAAATGCAAAAAAATATTGTTCTTGAATGCTTTTTAAAATATTTTGAATATTTAAAAATTTTCAGTGCTTAAAAATTTGAAATATCTATACCTATCTATCTATGTATATATACATTTTCTTATTGGTGAAACTTATGTTTTTATAGCAAATCAGAGCAAGAATAAAATTTTATTTTATGCTGTTTAGAGCTCCACAATAAGCTTCCAGCAATTTTTCCTTTTTTTTTTTTCTTTTACTTAAACTTATTTTTTGTTCTTTTTAGTTACTAAAAAGTACTACTTTAAAAAAAAAACTAATCAAAATTTCTTAGGATATTGTGCAGACCGTGAAAGCTTTCCTTCTAACATATTACATCTCTTCTATTAATTATTGGCAAAAAAGCAACATATCCGCGTTCAAGGACCGAACCCACTACCATCGCATTATCAATATGATGCTCTAATCAACTAGGCCAACAAACGACACAAAATTATGCTTACATTTATTTTGAAGTGGAAGTGCCTTGTTTTTTAGCGTGACATGAAGACGTGATGACTAAGACTACTATATAACATGCTGAATCCTTCGCCGCCATTTGTACGTCAAGTCTGTCATTGCTAAACTATAACTGTAAACCGGCTTTACCCATTTATTTATGTATTTTTTACTTAAAACTTTTCAATTTGTGCTTTTTTAATATCTAAAATATTTTGTGTTCTCTAATATCTAAAAAAAAAAAAAAACTCTTCAAAAATTTCTTAGGATACTGTGAGTCAATGAATTTTTTTTTTTTTTTTTTTTTTTTTATCAATTGACACCTTTTCTACTAATTACACTGCTCAACACGAAAACTGCCTCTGACACCATTTCAGCATATTCTTATGTAAAATGACCTCCTGAATCCGAATAGGATGCTCATTTTGCCCTATCACCCACTGTTTTTTTAGGAATGGCCTTCTATATTTATCATTTTTCGGTGATTTTATGGCTATAAATTTGATTTTTAGGAGAGGGGGGGGGGGTATTTTAACCGTTAAATATCCTCTGAGGGGCTACAGAGTTGGAAAATTCTAAAACATGGGCATTTGTGACAAGGGAAAAATTTGGGGGGGGGGGGGGTAGGATTTGCCACTGAAATTATGTATTGCGTATCTTTTTTTTTTTTTTTTTTATGTGTTATTAATGTTATTTTTAAAATTTTATGTGTTAAATTAATTATTTTTCATTCTTCAAATAAATTCATGGTCCTAAAATTATCAAACAGGGAAAGAAATTAAGGGAGGGGGTAGTGTATCTAAAAAACCGTGGGTGACTGTGCAAAATGGGAGTCATATTCATATTCAATAGGTCGTTTTACATAAGAATCAGCAAGAATGGTATCAGATCTCGAAAAGGTTTTTTTTTTTTTTTTTTTTTTCAGAGCAGTGTTATCTGCAAAAATCAACACACTAGACCTTTAGGGATAAACTCTCGACCACCGCGTTATTAATGTGACGCTCTAACCACATAAGTCATGGAGCGACAAACTTAATTTATATTTACTTTAAAATGGTGGTGCCTTGTTTATTAGCGTGACATGATGACAAAGTCAATTTCATATAAAAAGCTTCTAAAAATTAATAATTCAATCAAATCCCTTTACGGCAAAGTTCCATAAAAGGAAATTTTTAGTATTTCTTAGCAGCTTTACCATACAATTAACACAAATACATTTTACTGAGTTTTTATGGATGGCAAATGGATTTTTGCTGAACTAAGGAATTTGCTTTAATGGTATTCAACTGTAATGTTCATGTATAAATATATATTTATACATGTAGTGGGAGAGATACATATATAATGATACTATAAGATTCACTGCTTTACAGGGCCGTGCTTAGGGGGGGGCGACCGGGGCGGCTAAAAATGACAAAATTTCAGCTAAAAATTAGGTTTACTAAAATTGTTAGACTTTTTTAAAAACATGATTGGATTGGATTTGGGAATAAGGTCGATTGACTGCTGTAGGTCCTAGACCTGAGGGGGAGCACCCTCTATGGGGAGTCTTTCTAAGGGGTCCTAGCCCATATTTACGCAAGTTTCAGAGAAAACCATGGAAAACTCCGATCGGCTAGACCGACAAGCGTGACTTGGGATTGAACCCGGCACCTCATGTCTACCAGTTTTGAGCGCATAACCACTCGGCCACTGGTGGCCTATTTTTAAAACAGAGAAAAAAAAAAACTTGATAACTTTTCATCTGTGGCAACCCGGCAGTTTTAGGCTTTAAAGGATAGTTTTCAGAAGCAGAAGGAGGGAAATAATTTTAGTGCCTAGTATGGCGACTAAAATCTTTTGTCTAGGAGGGCGGCTAAAAGTGTAGGCACGGCCCTGCTGCTTTATATATATACTATAAAGAAAGAGAAATTCATGTATCACAAATTCATCTTTTTTTTTTCCATTAATCTTTATAAAAATAATTAAAATATTGACAATATTAAATTTTTGAATCTTATTAATATAAACTTTTATGAATGTATATCCACCCGTCTTAAGCTGTGGTGGCCACTGCTCTTTCTGAAATTACAAGTCAAAGTTGTTTTCAGTCAAATTCACTGTTTTTTTTTTGTTTTTTTTCCCTAAAAGAAGCAAAAGACAGTAAAAATAAATTCATGTGTCACAAATTCACTTTTTTTTTTTCATTAATCTTCCATGAATAATTACTATGTCTGTATTTTGCATAGTATTGTTTTTATTATCTATTAAAACTCTTCAAATACGAAGTTAAGAAATTTACCTTTTTTTTCCCCAGAAATCTGTACACAAAATGTATAGTTGAACAAGTAAAACATCAACAATATTTCAAATTTTTAATCTTTTTAATGTAAACTTTTATATATATATCCACCCATCTTAAACCATGATGGCCTCCGCTCCTTCTTCCAGTTATTAATTTTTTCTGTTATACTTTGTTCATATTTGTTATATATGATCTCCTCTATCAATGTCTCAGAAACAACTCATAATATGCTTTGTATAGGGTTTCACTTCCTTATGTAATTGTTTATTGATTAATTCAAGTCTTTTTTCTTGGTTTTTGATCATTGTAATGATGAATTATTATATATTGAAAAAGTTAATATAAGTTGTTTCTGAGAAATTGATAGATGAGATCATATTATATGTTATATGTGTGTATGATATAAGAACTGAAAGCTATATTAAACAAGGGCAAAAAGCAAACAGCTGCTTTCTGTAAACATATCTTAATTTTTTTTTTTTTTAATATATGCAGACGCACACATACAAATAAACACACACACATGCATATATATATAATTCATTATTATAAGGATCAAGCACTGAGAAGAAAGACTTGAATTAGTGAGGTATTAATAAATAAATATATATGGAAGTGAAGCATTATACAAAGCAAAACACATTGAAAAATTTAATAAATGTAGGGGAGAAGGTGGTAATATGGACCACTTTTTATTTTTTAACAAAAAATGCACTTTTTAATGGAATTTTTTCAACAATAACTACTATAATTTGACAAAGTATCCTTCTACTGAACATTTAAAGTTATTAGAAGGTAAAACATTAAACGATTTGAAAACCATTAATTGTTTTTAAACATAATACAAAAATAGCTGTCTTAGAAATTGGGGTGGTAATATGGAACAATAAAAAGTGAAACAAAAAAATATTTATTGGGTTATTTATTTCAGAAAATATTACTAAAAAAAGGAAAACCTGAACATCTAAAGGAAAGTATTGTAAAAAATACGCATATTTTATCAAAAAACATAAAGAGGAATTTTTTTTTCCTGTAAAATATTGTTTGTAAAAAAATAATAATCCTAAAGTTCAAATTAGTCATACTTAGAAACAAAAGTCACAAATATAAATGTCACCTTCACATCCACTGCATAAAACATGTGCCCATTGTTGGCATACAACACATTTAATCCAAAGTTCTTGATTCCATGAATTTTAAGTTTCAAAAATATTTATCCTTAATTTAATCCTGCTATTTTACTATTCAAACTTACAGTTAATAAAAACAATATTAACAATATCTTATATTTATCAATAAGGATGTGAAAAATAGTCATGAAACTTACCTTGTGAAATTTTTTAGAACTGCATAAACAAAGATCCGCCTGTTACACCTTAAACAAAACAAGCTATACTGATGCCAAGCGGTATAGCAATTATTATGATTCCCATTAATTAAGTTTACTTTAGTAAACACAGATGGCTCCAGTAGATAAGTAGAAAGAAGCGGTTTCATATTACCACCCTGTTTCATATTACCACCTTCTCCCCTACAAAATTAATTGAAAATTCATCCCCCTCCACCCCCACAAAAAAAACTGTTTTTATCAAAGGCAATTGCAGTAGCAAGTTAATAAATAACAAGTTGTTTCTGAAATAGTGATAATATGTAAGTGTTAATTATTTGCCTTTTGCCTGCCAAGTTGGTTAAAAAAAAAAAAAAAATGTATAGTAATATATATCTATAGCATTTTAAAAAGTAATAAAAATACACTGGAGGACTGGCATTAAAAGTAATAAGTTAAAAACTTCGAACTTTTTTAAACACCATAAAATGCAAAAAACATGCAGTTGCAGCTTGTTTGCAGCACTTATACCTACTTTCTTTGCTTGACGAAAGGTCGTGTTTTATTTTGACCCAAGACATTTGTTGCATTTTTTTTTTTATTATTATTATTTTATGATGTTTATTTAAAAAAATGGAAAAATAATAAATGAATAGATGGTAAAATAAATTTGACATTTCTGTTTAGTCAAATCCATCTATAAAAATAATAATAATAAAATTAACCTATAAAATCATGTAAATAATTAAAAACCAAAATCATTTAATCTAGGGTTATTAAAGGAAATTTATATATACAGTCGAACCTTGTTAACATGAACGCTGTTAACTTGAATTACATTTAACATGAACTGCTTTCACAATCTCCATCAAAATGAAGATTGCTTTAGTTATATAAAGATTTGTTACTGATAGCATAAACTACTGATAACATGAACAGATTTTTCTATCCCCCTTGAGATTCACGGTAACAAGGTTTGACTGTATATATATATTATAACAATAAAGATTTTATATATGCAGTTTGACGCTATTTTATACTATAAATGCTGAGATATAGCCATCTGGAAAATTGTAGAAAGTCAGTGAAAACAGCAGCATCTGTCAGATGATATACACCCAGATTAAATCAAGATAATTTTCCATAAGAATCATTTCACATATCAAACTTTATGCTGTTATATGCATAGATTCTGAGATATAGCCTTGTCATAAATAAAAGAAAATTACAAATTAGCAGTGCCATCTATTTGGCAATATACACCAACACTATTTTATATCAAAATTTAACATTTAATTTTTTTTTTTTTTTTTAATTCTTCTCTTTTTTAAGTTTCTAATGTGAACTTTTTGCACTGTTATTACTAGCACATGTTTGATTTAGCACCCTGATCTGGCGATATATACCAAAATCTAATCAACACTAATTTATGTCAAGGTTTAACCTTTTTTTTTTTTTTTGGTAATATCCCTTTTCTTTTTTTAAGTTTCTAATATGAACTTTTTGTACTGCTATTACTAGCACATGTTTCGTTTCAGGCCCAGGTTGGGCCATATTGCAAAATAAAGACAAATTTCTAATAGGTTGGACCAGATCAGCAAGCAGCACTCAATTCGAGACCAAATTGAGAATTTCAGTCTGTGCCCATGCAGATCTCATGTCTAAAAGTTGCTAAGTAACAGTACATCTCCACGTTATGCATATTAAAAACAAAAACTGTGAATAAAACATTATCTGTACATTACATTACTAAGCTTAAACAATTCTTAAATTTTACTATTTGTAATTTTCTAAACTTACTAAACTAACATTTATACTGGCATTGGTTAATCAATGTGATCAATTTGTTGTCTTGAACATAAAATCTATAATTTTGTTAAAGGTTCAGAAAAACTGGGGAAATAGAAGATATTTATCTTTTTTTTTTTTCAAATGGATACACTTTTTTTTCCCTCTCAGATTTTTTTTTTGTGTGCGTGTGTGTGTGTGTGAGAGAGAGAGAGAGCTCAGATATGGAGGGAGGAGGAGGGTGCTAAAGAGCCTCTGTGCCCTGTGTCTTCAAAAATCACAGTCAAGCTCTGGGTTTGAATGTGTATAAATACAATTCATAGTTTTTAGAATTTATATAATTACAGACTAATAAATTGACTATATAATCAGACAACCAAAAGATTTTTAGTTCAAGTTATAGCCTATGGTAGAATGGTTAATTTAAGGTAAAGTTTATGCAAATCATACGAAATTTACAAGAAATATCTCTCCATTGTAAAAGTTTACAGTATCAATTCAAAACTTGCATCATATAAATTTCTTTGTTTGTACTCTTTACAGATTTCACATTTTCATACAAAAATTAACTGTCACTTGAAATTACCCTAAATCTTTCATGCTTGTAGAGCTATTCCCTTAAACAGAGAGGGGAAAAAATATGTGTTATTGCAATTGTTGAAAATGTACTATTCCTTTATATGTGACTCTGAAGGATAGTGTATTTTTATATTAAATTTGTCACAAAATTTTCAATTATAATTGTATTTAATATATTACACTTTTACACTTATATATACAATTTTTTAGTTTAATTTTCTGACATTCACTTTTTTTTTTTTTTTTTTTTTTCTAATTGCTAAACTAATTTTTAAATTGGCTATTAGACACAAAACTGATCATAAATACGTAAAAAATAATAACATAATAAAATAAAGAAGAAAAAAAAAAAAATTAATTTTCGAGAAATTTGAGAATTTTTTGGTTTAAAACGTCTAAATGTTAACCTCATTCAATTCAAATAATTATATATTAATATAATTGTAAGTAAACACTATAAATTGCAATAACTCACAACAGTGACTTGGGGTCAAAATAATAGCATCAGGTAAAAAAAAAAAAAAACTATCCTTCATCAGATGTAAAGTCCAGAATCCAGTACATCAACAAAGCGGCAAGGTATACTCATGTCTACTAAGAAATTTGAAGTGACTCCTGCATATGGCTTCCTCTGAAACATCTTTTGTTAAATTTCGAAGAGTTCTGATATCCACTGAACAGAGCAGAAACAAAGTTTAAAAGTCGATTGATATATTGAAAAATTATTGCATTAAAAAAAAAAAAAAAATGTTAAATGTTTAGTTCAGTGCAAAACCAATAAACACTAAAGGGTTAAAAGCAATTTTCTTTCATAACGATAAAGATAAAAATTAATGAACATCAAGGAAAAAAGAAAAAGAAACATAAACTGAAAAGGAATTTCAATCTAGATTGGAAGATTTAATCTGCATTTGAGTTTTTTATTGATTCATTTGCAGTTTTTACTTTTCTTGAATGTTCTCCAGTTTCTGATATAATATTAGCTAATAAAACATCAGTAAAAATATATAAATAATTCTCTTCCCTGCCTAATTTACATTTTAAATCATTTATTTTATACATTTTACAATAATCCAAAATAATGTCCCATATATTTATTCCCCCCCCCCCCCATAGGATATGAATTTATCAATCCTCATCATTAATGGTTTCCCTGCAACATTTCTGTCATTCCTTTGTTCGATGACTTTTTCCCTAGATTATGAAGTTCTTTATATTTTATTTTGTTTAAAACACAATACCTAATTTTTCATCTTTACAACACTTCTCAATAATATACTTTTACTTTCTTCTATATTCAAATGAAGAAAGTATTAGATTTGTGAAAATTTATTTCTGGTTTTCGATGGATTTACACATTTTGAGAAGTCTAGTACACAATTTGATTATTTCTGATGAATGTGTACATGTGTATTTGGCAATACATAAAAATTTTTAAAGGCATGCTTTTAATTTAATAGGCACTAAAGACTCCAATTCAGCGGATGTTCATAATAAACATATATACTACAAAATTTCAGCTCAATTGGATGATAGGAAGAGTTTTAAAATACGTAAAAAAAAATATTAATGGAAGTTGTGGGACCAGGGCCTCAGCCTTTCCTGCCACTGCTTAAGGTTGTACATCAGTCAGATTTCCTCCTTCTTCCTTCCCATGTTATGATACAAGTTTTTATTTTATTTATTTGCTTTGTTTTATAAGATATAGCATTCAAAAATGGAATTTTTTTCAATTGTGTCTTTTGAATATTACTCTTTAAACAAGTTGCCTTTTAGCTTAGTGAGCAAAATAAATATTTTACTTTATTAAGTAAACTTAGGACACTAATTTTCAACCCCTAAAAGAAATATTTAAATTTATTTTTTAAAGAAATTGCTCATTAAGCTAATAGACGACATGTTCAAAGAGAATAATTAAGAAAACTTTACTTTTTAAAGAGATATCCGTATAAAACGAAGCAACAAAAATCCCATAGGATAACATGGGAAGGAAGGAAGGGGGAATCTGACTGATGTATAGCCTTAAGCATGTATTGTCATTGAAATTATACACGTATGTAAAGCTGAATTGGATGATAAGAAATGAGTTATAATCAAAACAAATTTTTAACTGGATAAAGGGGTCCAAAGCCCCCACATTCCGTTACCAGTTGGACATGTAGTAATATCAGTTATGCGTGTATGCACAATTCCAGCTTAATCAGAGGCTAGAATGTGGTTTAAAATTCAAAACAAATTTTAAACTGGAGTTGGGGACTCCTAATTCCGTTACTACTTAAACATGTATTATCACCGGAATTATACAAGTATTGCAAAATTTCAGCTCCGACAGATGATAGGAAGTGGGTAAAAATTCAATTCATAGATTTGATCCTCACATGTACATAAATAAACAGCATACCAAATTATATAAAAGTGTATAAAAAAATTCTGCTAACTCTAGCTGGAGAACAAATGAACAGAATTTTATATAAATTTTCATGTAGTTGCTTCTTGACATAAATTAGTGCCTATCAAATTTTATTACAATTCGCTAACAGCTGGTGTTGTCATCCTGTGTTTTCTTATTTTTTTAATATGGCAATATAGGACAAAATTTTGGCCAGTGTGATGGCTTGGTCAGTAGACAGGCGATTAAGCTTAGTACAGTAACAAGGGAACATTTTTGTTCTGGTTGGATCTTCAGATTATGTAGTCTTAACCCATATTGTACCAAGCATTGAAATTATTATTTTATTTAAAATCTTAAATATATGTTTCTTTAATTAAGCCTATGTCTACACACAAAATCAAATCCAATAAATCATAAAGATTTATTGGACTTTTATAGAATATACAGTAGAGAATCAAAAATCTGCACAGCTCAGGACCAGAGGTTTTGCGGATTTTAGGATTTGGTGGATTTCGGGGCCAATAAAAAAATGATTTTCACTTTGAATAATAAAAACAGAATATTATTCAAACTAAACACATACTAGTGAATAATAACACTGAACATTAAATTACTAGGTACAGAAGAATAATAATGAACATTAATGAAAATATATAATGAAAACAATAAATAAAAATGAAAAAAATATATATATTTGTCAAACTTTGATAAAATCTGTTCGCATGTAGTTTGTTTTAAACTACATTTGAACCTACTTACATGAACCTACATACATGATTTATTTATTTATTTATTGTAAATAGTAGTAACACAAATTTATTTTTCTAAAAATTTTATTAAGTTCTTTCTTACAATTATGCCTTCATCAGAAAAATTTTAAAAAATTAGTTTGTTATTATTAACCTGATTGATATCGTCATTATAATAAACATTATTTTTGTTTGATGAATTTAATATACTGTCAGTAATTTGAATTTCATTAGCAGCAACTTGGTTCTTGCAGTCTTTCATATTAATATTATTTTGTTTTGTTTTTTTGTAATCATAAAATGCAAACTTAAAATCTGTATTCAAGATCTTTTTCAAAAATTCTGATTTGCAGTTTTGTAACTTATTAATAGTGAATTCATTGTTTGTATCTGACAAGCTGGTCGGATTTCTGGTTCTCTTCTGTATAGCCTTTAATTTAAATTAAAATATCCAAAAGAATTTATATAACTACCACTTATGCATGGTGTCCTATTTTTAGGACGATGGTGAAATATGGGTTAACACAAATTCTTTTAATTCATGCATGCGTCTTGATATTAATCAATGAATCTTTACATATAATACTATCATCAAGCCGATGAGCAAACAAAATAAAGATTTGGAGAACTGATGAATATTTTTTCAATTAAATTGCAATAAATATTAAATTATGCTTAATAATATGGAGCTTTAAAACTACTTAAATATGTGATAATCATTTTAGAACCTTTCTGAATTTGTAGCTTACTTTTCTGATAAAATATGGATATATTTTGCTTCATACATTCAAATATTGGATTCAAAATATGCACACAAGCCACTGAAGATAACAAAATGTAAAGTGCTTTATTGTCTTAATGAATAGTTTAAAGTTTTGATTAAAATTTTGGCTATGAAACCTGAGCTGTTTTCTTTGACATTCTATAAAGTAAGCACATAACTTATAAAAATAAGTAGCAATCAACTCTCATTACATTAGTCTGCAGACTTATAATCTGCATATTTCTCTAATCCACAATTGATTTTTTAATGTAAACAAAAAAATTACAGCTGAAATTTCAAAGAATTAGCAACATATTTCTTACATTTTTATTCATTTTAATTGAATTTTTAGCTTAATCCTGTCTTAATTTATGAAATGATGCCATAGATATGAACACTCATGTTTTTATTTTAGATGAAATGGAATTTTGAAAGGCTCAACAATTCTAATGCAGCATTTAAATAGAATATCGCCACTCTTCCCCCCAATAGTTTGTTTCCAAAGAAAAAACAATCAGTTTAGCTGAAAATTTCAAATGAAAAATGAGAATTAATGAAATTGCGACTTTAAAAACTGGAGTAAATATTTTCAAAATTTAGTCAATAGGCTCGCAAAAGGAGATATATACAAGCATAAATTCTAAAGAACATTAGTATTCCCACACATTTTTTTTCTTTTTGTTAGAAATTTGTTGTGGTTATATGTTGATGACTATGTAGAGCTATGAAGATACACTATGTACATTACTTACAAAAAAAATGCAGGAATGTTGCTTTTTTACTTTCTATATCCCTTTTGCAAGATTGAAATTAGTTTGTTTTTCATGCATACTCAAATTACTACTATCTATGAAACAAAAATAATTTTTTGTATTGTTTTAAACAGGGTTCATACTCATCAGGGAATACTCAGGGATTTTGTTAAAAAAAGTCAGGGAAAATAAAAATTTTCATTAAAAGTCAGGGAAAATCAGTTATAAAACCTGGAAAAACAAATATTTCCTTTCTCACAAGTTATATTTTTCTTATTTAGCTTCATATCAAAATTCAATTGATTAAGTATTGTGAAAATACACATGTAGACAATGATTTCTATCATGACTATAATATGACACCATACAGTGTAAGTAGCTGTGTATTTTGTCCTGTCTAGAGGAGCATTTCTTGTAATATGTCGCTAATATTATCTTGAAAATTGTCTGGGAATTCAGGGAATTTTTTTCCCATGTATGAGTATGAACCCTGTTTAAAGAATTACTAATAAAAGAGACAGGCCCGGACTGGCTCCTTTGGGGGCCCTCGGCTAGAACTCGAAAAGTGGCCCCTTACTAAAGAATTTAGAGGGAACTAGCAGGCTTCACCCACTTCACTGGTCACTATATTTAAATGAAGTCTGAAAATTACATACAACTTATTAATACTAAAAATTTCATAAAATGAAAAACTATCATAAAAATTCATTGTAATCGTTTAAAACATCAGTTATTTACCCTCCCTCGCCAAAGGGAGGAAAAGTTGCAGACCCCAAGGGGTGAAAGCAGATCTTTCGTAAAATCCCTCTATAATGTGTGTTGTGTACCCATAAAAAAAAAAAAAATGACTTCTTGATAATTGTAAACAAAGTTACACTTGAAAATGCATTTTTTGCACACACACACCCCCCCCCCCCCCGCCAAAAAAAAAGAGGAAAGGGGGAAATTTGACAAAATCTTTTTATAGCGAGTGTTACACTCACATAACCAATCCACACACCAAAATAAAGATTTCGTAAGATAATTTCTTTATAGTGTGCATTAGGTACACACAACACACACCAAAAAAATCACCTTCCTGAAATAATTTGGAATAGAATTGCGCTTGGATATTTTTTTTTTGTGGCCACAAAAACCCCCCAAAAGGGGAAGGGGGATAGTTTGCAAAATGTATTTTTGGAGTGTTTTAGGCATAAGCAATAGATACACTCAGAAATTGCCTTTCTGAGATAATTTAGATGATGGCTACAACTTGGAACGTGTTTTTGCTTTTCCGATCCCAAAGGGAGGGACGGGAAACCGTTCGCAAAATTCCTTTATAATGAGTGTTATCTACACATAACAAACTCAAATACCAAAAAATTGTCCTGAGATAATTTGGAACAGAATAATGCTTGCAAATTGTTTGCTGCCCCCTCGCCACTCCCATGGGGAAATTTAACAAAATCCCCTTACAGTTAATGGTTGATGAAAATATTCAACACACATCAAAATTCGTGAACCTAGCTTCCATTGCTTCCCCAGGAAAAAATTAATGCAAAAAGGCGGCTCTGAAATTTGCCCCTCTTGTAATCCCCCCCCCTCTTAAATAAAAAATCGCAAAGCACACAAAATGGGTTTTTGGATATATATTCCAGAAGACACAGTTGTTTTCTACTTCAACTGTCAATTTTTCATAGAATTTTACTGGAAAATCCGGATTTTGCGAAATTCTTCCCCTCCACCTTAAATATCAAGAATTCGAAAATCGATATATATTTTTCGCTTTTGTACACAAATCTAGTGTCTTGTGCTGTTTCTTAATCGTGAAGTAATTTGGAGCCGACTTATCCCTTTCCGCCCGATACATTTTTACCTTAAAACATTACATTCTTCTGTTTTTACCGGCTGAATGAAAAATCATGGACTACAACCGTGATTTGTTGATTGAAAATGGTACTTTATACTTGCTGCGAATTAGCACGATCGTTCATTTCCAGTTTTTATTGCCTACGACTGTTCCAGATGCAAGTTTATATGTGGATGTCGTAGATGTCTAACCCACGCGGTCGTGCGGCCTGGGTCGGAAAAGGCTATGCTCGTAAACGTGCTTTTTTGCCTCCCCCCAGAGTGAGGGAAAGTGGGAATTTTGCAAAACCCTGTCTTAGTGGGAGTCAGCTCTCTAGAACCAACTTTCACTACAAAATTCATGACCCAGTTCTGCACAAAATCGCCACCGCTGTGTTTATTCAGTTGGCGGAAATGAAGTCCCCCCCCCCCCCACACTTTTTTTTTTTTACCCTTGGGCACTGAATTTTTAAAATTCCAAAAATATGTTTTTAGATGTTTGTGTTAGCTATATTTTAAAGCAAAAATTTTACCGATATCTGTTTTATCATTATTATTATTATTTAAATATAGAGGATTTTACGAAATCACGTTCTGTCCTCCTTGTCCCCTTTAAGAGCGAATTTTGTAAAATCGCTGCATTAAGGGGTGCTTACACTATATGCTCTATAATCTGATTCAGCTTTGGGATTGTGAAATATTTTTATTTTTAGACAACCAGATCACTTTGTTGAAGAAACCATAATAATCTAAATCCTACAATAAATAATGCCTAAATAGTTACAAAAAGGGACAAAACGGTAATAAATTACCAATCAGATTTGGGGGGAAAAAAAGTCTTCTTTAATTGTGATTCAGTTGATACAAATTGTAAAATATATTTTAAAATAAAAAGGAAAATGACTCTGAAAAACATTGGTGTAAATATGGTGAACTAAGCAACTCTCGACAAGAATTTTACTTACGCTATTGAGACAGGGGGGGGTTATACAAAACTGTACCTAAATTTTTTTAAGAAACAAATATAATAATCGTTGCTAAGGAACGAAATAATTACTGCATGCTTTTATATTGAAAAATAGATGTTAAAAAAAAATCGACTTACGAAACTAAATTTTGTTTCGTACAGAATTTTATAGGGAAAAAAGGCTGTGGGATCAGCATTGTGAGGGCGTTGGGCGTGAAAGCCCCCATAATGCTGCTAAGAGCAGCGGGAACTCAAATTGAGACATTGATTTTTTTTTCTTTCATTCTTTTCGCGTGTGTGTGATTATAGTACACTGCTAACTGATATGGAACTGTAACTGTAAGATCATTTAAATATAATGATCAGTGAATAGCGAAACTGGTAAAGCCTACTAAAAACCACAGAACGCGTGGACGGGTTCAGCTAGTTTTTAAATATGTCTAATTTTCACACGAAATTAAGAACCACTATTTTTAAAAATTAATTAATAGAAATATTTTGGTACTGTTTTTTTCCCGGTAGTTCAACGGAAGATTTGTGTAATACCTTAACTTTCTACATTATATTCTAAAACAATAGAAAAAAAAATCCCTCTATTTAATGAAGTTTCATTCGAATAAAGAATTGTGCCTGAGAATGGCCGCCATGCATACGAAAAGTGAAGCGTTGATGACAGTCACTTGATTAGTACTTTTATTATAATGAATTTGAAGGCAAAAACGAAGCACAGCAAGAAACAAAAATAAAGGCTTTGCTCAAGTGGTTTACCAAGTATGTAGAAGGTACTTAAGTATTATTTCTATATAATATCGCTAATTTTCATCTTAAATTAAGAACCTCTAATTAAAAAAAAATAATTTTATTAAATTTAATCATAGAATTGTTTTCCATGAAATTATGAGCTAATAAACTAATTCGAGTAACTTGTATTTAATGTATCATTGTCGTCCCTCAAAGGTCGACTTTGCGACTGAGAAGTGAGCTAGTTAACCAAGTATTTAGACATAGGAAATTTTTTCTACATCTAAAGATTTTCTCTTATTTTCTTTCCGAAGCGTCACATTGATAGACACATTTCATGTTGACACAACTCTGACGCTGCTTTAAATACAACTTTACTACAAGACTCAGCGAGTGAGCGTTTAGTTATATTATGTAAGAATTGCAGCTCCAAAGAAACGTAATTATCGCAATCTAGACGAATTATATTTTAAATTCTATGTCTGTTTATGATAGGAGAACAAACATACAGGATGAAGCATGATGCAGCGTTCTGCCGTTCTCCATGAATGAAACATTCTCGACTTCGCTTGTGCACGCATACAATCAAGAAAGATAAGGTTTTCATCACAAAGCTTCTATACTGTTTGCATTTAAGTTCTTTGGTCGCGAACTTGCCTGAAATTATGAGTACTGCACAGCACGCGATATGTCAAACTTCATTTTAAATCCGTAAAATGATAGGAAAATAAATAGTCTAATTACTCTGATGTAACTAATTACAAAGTAGTATGTTTAAGGAGTTTTCTGGGGCCCCCTTCAGTCGGGGGCCCTCGGCAATCGCCGACCAGTCGACCTGACCAGTCCGGGCCTGAAAAGAGAACGGTAAACTATTTTTAATTGTTAAGCTAATTACTGTTGATTTCATATACAGGGTTGCCACTCAGTTTCACAAATAAAATTCCCTGACTTTACCAGGTCTATTTTTAGAAAATTCCAGTCACAAAATTTGGTTCACAGCATAAAAAATAGATCACAGTATAAAACAGAACTTAGCCTGGAACATAAAAGGCACAAAATTGCTATTTCAAATGACAACAATGAACAAGTTATACACATCAAAATTTTGTCTGATTACAAAAATAAAATTGACGAAAAAGACATTTCTGATATAATAAGTTAAATAAATAAATAGGTTAATAAGGAAGCTTAATCTTTCATAATAAAAAGATTTTCACAGGATATTGTTTAACAAAGAGTTTTTTCCTTCTTTTTTTCTTTAATGACTCGTTGCATTTATAGATATTTTAAACTTTTTCAAATCTCAAATAAAATGCAATATAATGATTTTTGATTATAGATGATTATGAGAATGATGATATAAGACACACTTTCAATATATATAATTTTAAGTATATTTGTAAAAGAATTTCAAATAGTTAGGAAAAATAAAAACCCAAAATGGGTTTAAAAATAAAAAAAAAAGACAACCCTTTTTTGTGAGGAGTAAAACTTTTTTTTCAGCAAGTGTAATCTGAGGTGAAATTTTGGACCTTGTTATTTACCCATGTTTGCTAAAAGCAATAAGTAGAAAAAGTATTTGTGTACCTAGGTATTTTTTGAATGCCAGAGACTTTTTTTTTTTTTTATTTCCCCTTGAGAATTAAATTTTTCCCTTTTAGGCCTCATGTGCATAAGCCTAAATCCGGCACTGGGTGAATAATAGAATATACACAATCCCGTAATTAAAAAAAAAAAAATTATTTACCTGGATTTCTTATTTTAGCCCAAATAATATAATAAAAATTCTGATCAGTAGAAATGGAAAAAAAAGAAAGAAAGAAAAACTTGACAAACTAAACAAACTTACTGCCAGGCCTATTTCAATCAGCATCTTATCCTCTTTTAGTGTTAATTATATTTTGTCATATTATATTGCGCTATTTGTTATTTTCTATCAGCACAATATAACTAAGGGTTGCAGTAGAATGAAGCTATACTATATTTTACTGTAAGCAGCAATGTTTATAAGCTTAAAAAGATATTAAAAAAAAAATATCTATATATTTAAAATTTCAACTCACAGAAACATTGCTTTATGCGCTCTATGCACACCTGACTATCTGTCACATATAAATGATGAAGTGATGGTTTTGATACACATGAAAATGAAATTAATTTTCAAAAATACTCGAACTTCATTGACAAAATATTATTTCTAAAATGAATAAAACTGAAAATTAAAACTAGTTATAATATTGCAACCCAATTAGTACTGGTGAAAACTAAAAATTTGTAATGTTGAGTGTAACATATAAAAAAAAGAACATATCAGTAAAATAACTGTTACAGATCAAGTTATTTTTTACAATTTTTAATACAGTATGAAACCGTTTATCCGGAAAACAGTTATCTGGAATTATATTTTAAAACAATTTATTTCTGATATATATATATATATATATATATATATATATATATATATATATTTTTTTTTTTTTTTTAACTACTTATGGAAGTTTTTTATTTATTATTTTTAAAAAATAATAATGGTTAAGAATTGTAATTTGAAACAATTAAAAGTAAACGAAATATTTAATTTAAAAAATATTCCACTAAATTAATTATAATTCCACTTAATTTTATTATATTTAAAAGTAGTAATTTATTTATTTGGTAGGGAGTGTTAGTAGAAAGATAATTTTTTAAAATTCTAAATGTTATGTTATTTCTATATTCCAGCAGATTCGGATAATACAAGTATTTCTTTTTTTTTTTTTCCCTATGATTTTTAAATGTAAATATAATGCATAATTATCTATCATAACATATTTTTGTTCCTATAGCTCCGATATTGCATAAATAGTTATTAGTTTTGAAGAATGTCAGTAGATAGCACCACTACCCTATACAAACAGACAATTTTTGACATTGGTTCTATACTGAATTTATTTACTATTATTACTTTATTTATTTATTTGTTGTAGGGGGTTGCTGATAAATAAAATCACATAATCTTTAAAAATTTATAAATATTTTGCACTTTTATGGATATAAAAAACAAATTTTCATAAGAAATATAAAGAAAGGCTCGTAAAGTCAGATCATAATTTTCAAATCCTTAGCAAGTAATATTTAAATGTTTTAAAATAATTGGCAAATTATAATTAAAAGCATTTGGATTTCGGTAGATTTTGATTTTTATGTAAGGTTAACAAGTTTCACAGATAATACATATAGTATATATATTATATACAATTCAAATTCTGATTACACAATTTATCTTGATTGAAAATTATTTAATTTTTTTTTTCAGGTTAATTAAATATTTAAATTTGATTAATTGATTAAAAATATTAATTAATTTTTAATATAAATATTTATTTTAAATCAGAACCATACACATCCTAAAAATGAGAGTTGCTTTGGTGAGCAACCATTTATTTGGAAAAACCAGTAATCCAGAATAGTTTTGTCCCAACTCCCAACCATTCCGGATAATTGGTTCTCTACTGTATGAAAAAAAAAAAAAAAAAAAAAGGATGAGTGATTTTGTTTAGTATGCTTCTTGGCAATTTTTCTGAAGACAGCACACGTAAAATGCACAAGGTGCCAGTGCTAAATTCCTTACATACACTCACTCATACGACATCATAGCCTGAAAGCCAGAGAAAACAATTCACTCAGGTTGCTTTCTGGCAATCTAGCATGCTCATAGAAATCTCACCCTTTCCAAATTTTACTTATAATTAAGAGGACTTGGTACCACTGAAGTAGGTTCCACACATAAACAAGGCCTGATTTACCAAGGGGCAAATAGGGCAAGCACCAGGGCCCCCAAAATAAACTGCCTTCTGAAATTAAAGGTATTTTACATGTATACAAAAATCACTTGGTGCATCTTATAATAGAAGGGGGCACCCAATTAATGATTTTGCCCTAGGCCCCCTGTACTGTAAGTCAGTCCTTGCATATAAAAGCTTATATTTGAATTTAATATTTACAAATTGAACTATGTATTTTTCTGGTTTTTTCTATATATTTTTTACAGATCTGAAATCTTTAAATCATGTTTTCTTATTTTGCATTTTTCATCATCTTCAAAAAGCTAGAACTTCTACACATATTTAAGAGAATACATTTTTTTTTTTTTTTTTTTTTTTTTTTTTTTTGGGGGGGGGGGGGGGGGAGATGTTTAACAGAGCCTAGTTAAAAGAATTAAGGTTATATTTTGAAATTTATTCATTAGTTTTGGAGAAAAAAATTAAAAAGTTTGTGCCTATATAAAAATTTGTAAAAAACATGATTTCTGTTATATTATTAAATATTTTTTTCTTTTAAAGATATTGAAATAGCCATCTCTAATTCTTTTAAGTAGGTTTCATTAAACAACTACAAAAAATATTAAGCCTTTTCTTAAATATCTGTAGAAGTTTTAGAATTTTCAAGATCATGAATTCATGAAAAGAAATGCAAACTGAGAAAATGCAATTTAAAAATTTCAAATCTGTAAAAAAACCTTTAAAAAATTATAAGAATTGTTGCCTGATTATATATTTTATTGAACAAATCAAATACAGTTCAATTTACAAATATTAAAATTAAATGGGAAAATAAGCTTTTATATGAAACTTAAGTCAAAAGACAGCAAGACCCCTTAAAATATATAACAAAACATGAATGGAAAGTTTATTACGAATATTTTTATACATATAAGAAATTTCAAATTGGTATATAAATTAAACATTTGAATCACTATTTTAAAGTTAGGAAAATTTAACTGTAATCAGGGCAGCTAAAACATTTACTTTTTGAAACATGATTCTGTTTACAGTAATCATTTCAAAAACTTTCTTAGACTTGTTTTTCAATCATCCCCATACCAAAAAGTGAATCTTCCTTAAAATTTCAACTTAGAGACCAATTTTTTTTTTTTTTTTTTTTTTCTATGAACCTTGCACTTGCATTCATTCATGTTAAGTGTATCAGAATGTAAACATTACCTCATCAATGTAATGGCAGTAAAATGTACTGAAAAATGCATGCGCGTAGCCAGGGGGGGTGCCCGGGCACCCCCCCGTTCATGCACACAGAGGTGTGGGGAATTCCACCAATTTACTTGTCACTGGTAAGTAAAATTTTAAGCAAGAGAAAAATATACCAAAAACTTCAATGTATATTCATAAAAACAGACTTTTGTTTGTAAGTTTCTTAGAATCAAAATATTTTGCGATATCTTCCCGTTTTAGACATCTTGAAAGCGGAAAATGACTTTCTATGTGTGTGTTTATGGGGGGGGGGGCATTGTGTGTCAGTGCATCTGTTAACTATTTTTGTCCAGGTTTCACGTGAGAATGGCTGGACGCAATTCATCGGCTTTTGGCAAGAATTTAGGTCTGTACCAGCTTAAAAGTAAACCTATCAAATTTTCCAAAATTCCCTCTCTGTTCCTTCCCTGAGGGCCGAAAGACAAAAACTCGTTAGTAAGCATAACTCGGCTCCAAATTACTTTACGATGAAGAAATTGCACGTGAAGAGACTCGACTTGTATACGAAAATAAAAATTTCTGCGATTTTGGATTTTTGTATTTTTAAGAGAGAGGAGGGAGAAAAATTGATTTTCAGAGGGAAATTTCTGAAATTCCGGGTTTTTGAGTAGATACCAAAAGTGATATAAATAAAAACAGCCCTGCGTCTTCTTCAGTAAACTTGCAACTTTCAATTTTTTTTTCGTATATGTGTGTGTGTGTGGGGGGGGGGGGGCGTTATAAGGAGGCAAATTCGAGATTCCCTTTTAGGGCTAAATTTGTCCTGGGAAATCAATGGAAGCTGCAGTCACAAATTTTAGTGCATAAATTCTTTATGAGCATAACTAGGTTTTATGAAAATCCCCTCCCGAACAAGTACAACAAATGGATTTTCTGAAATTTTCCCTTCCCCCCACCGCTTCTTAAAGGCGGGGGGACGCTTTTTCAAGAGTAACTCTGTTCCAAATTATCTCAGATAAACGATATTTTGATGTGTCGATTAGTTATACGTTCCCAATACACACACCACAAAGGGATTTTTCGAAATGACTTTCTAACTTCCCATAGAGGGGAGGGGGACAAAAAACACGCTTTTAAGCTTAAATATGCTCCAAATTATCTTAGAATGGCGAATTTTGGTGAACGGTTGTTGTTTAAGTGTACGCAATTTGGTGGAATTTCGTGAAACTTCTAACGTACCCGCGCGCGAGAGAGAAAGTGAATTGCGGGTAAATCGCTGCTGATGGCAATGGAAACCCGAATCCTCATGTTGCGAGCAGAAAAATCCCTACCTAACGTAGTGGGAATTTTAGCTGAGGTTTCATCTAATTTCAGTGATTTTTTTTTTTTTTTTTGTAATCTTTGAGATTCTATTAATAATGATATGGAAATTTTAGAATTCACTTAAATGTAGCGACCAGCGAAGCGGCAAAGTCTGCTAGTATATATATTCACTGTATTTCTTGCTGTTCCTAAATACCAAATGCAGCAATGCTGTCAGAGCTGGTACAGCAGAGGTGCCAAGTTTGAACAGAGCGTTTTAGCAGCCTAGCTGTTTAAAGCTTTTCCCGCACCCCCCCCCCAAAAAAAAAAAAAAAAAAAAAAACTTGCATGAATATAAGCTAGGAACCTTGGTAGTCCCCTCTCCGTGAGGAACACTTCACCCAAGCCTAGACACTAATGCAGTCGCAAAGAACTCACAATCGTATTTAATCCCATTATCATGGAACTATGATACTGAATGGTATTTCTCACTGAGATTGGACAAATGGGACCTGTTTATAAGGATATGCAAAAGAAAATTCACATATTTTATTGTTTGTTGATGGAACTTTTCATTGGTTAATTTAATTTTATTTTTTAAGTTTTCTGAATGTATATTATAAACGGAGGGAGCTTGAAATGATAATTGAAGTCGGTAAGCTTCAAAAAGTGATGTGGATAAACGTTCTGAATTATTTAAAAAATGTTTTTAGTTTAATTACAGCGTAAAACTTTCTAAGAATATAGTTATATTCATTAAATGAAGAGTTTTGCTGGGTGCAGTAAAACATCACACTTCCGAAAAATATATGCACTCCCCCCCCCCCAAAAAAAAAAAATAAATAAATAATAAATAAATAAATCTACCCAAAAAACGTTGTAATGAAGCGCATCTTCCTTACTTTTAAGTGAATGTAAATTGTGTTTCTTTTAAACTTATCGAAAATTGTCACTTAGGGCGAAAACTACTCACAACGGCTACACTAATGGGCTTGATCTGAATTCGAACCCGGCACCAACCGTCTACCAGCTTCGAAAGCAGAACCCCTCATTCACTTATAGTGCCTGGCAAATGTGTTACCTTATGTGGATTTTCTGTGTAATTTTATTTTAAGGAGTTTCTTTTTTTTTTCCTTGCTATTTTATGCCATTTTTCATGCACTTCTGATGTATGATGGTCATTTGGCATTCTGCTCAACTGTCATTCGACACCTTTTTCCTGCATCGATACATTAACTGTACTTTGTGTTTATTTTCTGTGGGATTTTCTTGGTGTGAGTTCATTTCGTTGCTTCCCTCCAATTCTATGCAATGTTTATGAAATATGTGCTATCATCATTTGCCAATCCGTTCAGCTGATGATCAGAGACCAATCGGAGATAGAAATGCTCTATCTGCGTTCATACCATTCCCTGCCTTTGATAATACCACCTTATGAGCTTATTTATTGCGATTTTCTTAAAGTTTTCATATTATAGTCTAGTCACCACATTTTAGAGTTTACCACAATATAATTATATTCTAGTAAGATTCACATATAAACAACTGAAACACGGGTAGGATCTGGCTCATATTAATCCCTCATTATGTAAAGAAGCCTAGATTTCTATTTGTTAATCAGATGAAAATTTCCATCTGATGATTGGTTAGTATTGGTCGTATATCAACCGCATAGCTCAGTTTGTCAAGCACTAACGGGTTATATCAAAAGTCTCAAGTTCCATTTCTGACCTTGTCCCTTCCATTTTGTTAAATTAAATTCTGCTTTTCCATCAAAACTGTGTGCAAAACTCTTTATTTTTCAACTTATTTTTGACATTATATATACGTTTAAATCTATATCTGTTTATGAATCAGTTTTGATTTCTTAGTTTTCGATGCAGAACTACACTGTTTGTTCAACCTATCACTATTGAAAATTGTACACTAATTAATCAAGACAAAATCTAGCTAATGCTATATTTTTTGCTTCAACAGGATTAATTTAAACAATATTAATTTAAAAAAAACTTATGTTATCTTTAACATTATAAACAAATACGGAGCTGATTAAAAAAAAAAAAATACATGTCCTTTATTTATTATAATTATAATAATAATTATCATTATGGTACAAAAAATGAATATTTTTTTACGCGTGAAAAATAAAATGAAAATAAAATAAAATTGATGTCATTATAGCTTCACAATATTAAACATTCGATTTTTAACATCGGCTTTGTATTTTTATTTAATAATTTTAGGTTTTGAATTCATTACTTACATTAAAATCAAAATTTTTAATTTTGATTGATTGTTTGGGATTCACATTCGATTCAAATGGCTCTAATATGAATTTTATTAAGATAGTTTAATTAGGTTTTTTTTTTTTTTTCTAAATAACATTTTATTCTAAAACTCAACAGTCATATAATTAGTTAAAACTTACGTTTAGTACCTATAAAAAAAAAAAAAAAAAAAAATGAATCTGTTATCCATCCAAAAAAAAGTTTTTTCTACGGAAAGACTTCTGCTGTAAAGAGAGCGAATATGACAGAGGAAGAAGCAGCAAGAAATTATTCAACAGCCACATCTTATATAAATTCAAGAAATATTTCAAGAATAACTAGTTAAAAGGAAAGCTGTAAGAGACTAGAAAGTACTACTGTATTTCGACTAGACAGGTATCGTGCAGATGCTCAACAGACAGAGGTGAAAAAACAAAAAGAAACTGAAGAGCAACGGCATATTTGAATTCAAGCTGATGCCAAAACGTCATAAATGATACAATTTATCAAGTATTGGATGCTGCTAATTAGTTTTTAGTGTACATTTAACTATGATTCTACTTTTGATTATGCGTCTCGAAGTATTGTCAGTGTCAGCGCAGGAAAATTGGTAAATGTTTGTGGAAATTGTAGTGCTAAAAATTGTCTCAGAGCCTCACCTGCAAAGTTTTGTTACAATGGAAAATTTCATTTACCTCAAACTTCTGAACAATCAGAATCTTTGTAAATTTCTCTTAGATTCTTTAAACAGTACTTCAACCCAAAATTCGTCAGGTAGTTCTGCTAATTGAAGTATATCATTATTCTTTGTATATATATATATATATATATATATATATATATGACATACATATGAATACACGTATATTAAAATACTCATACGCACGCTTACATATAAACATATGTGTACTATGTACGTATATCTATGCTGAAAATTTCAAATTAAAATTTGGGCACCCCCCCGCACAAAAAGCTGGCTACGCCTATGAAATGGGTGCTAAAAAGTAAACTTAGTAAAGCAAGCATCATAAATTGCAAAATAAAATATTCAGAAAAATTGTTTTGTACTTGGAAAAAAAAAAAAAAAAAGAATTAATAATCTGAACCATCTACAAAAAAAAAAAAAAAAACTAAGCATCAAAGCTGCATGAAATTTTGTTGAAAGTTTAAAAAATAAAGATTAAGAGTAATATGTATGATTTCTGTACACTATGCAGTGGCGGATTAAAAAAAAAAAAAACACTGACATTCACAATTGAATATTGCAATTGTAAATTTTTTATTGGTCTAGAATAACATTTTGAAAAGTCTCAGCCCCCCCCCAAAAGTTAAGTTCTGGATCCGCCACTGACACTATGAAACATCACTGAACTAACTCAGCCCTCCCAGAAATAAAATCCTAAATATGCTACTGGTGTTCATAGTAAGTCTTTGCAACTTTTTAACACAATCCTCTTTATTAGCAATACATTTGCAGTAGAGTGTCTGGATTCCATTCTAGGCACCCTAATTTGCAGGGGTGTAGCTGATTACTCAAAAATGTAGGTCCCAGAGACTCGCCATGTTTTAAAAAATAAAGTCCTTTTCGAAAATTATGGGCTCCCTAAAAATATCTTTTTTGGAAGCATTAATAATTTTCAGTGTAGGTATCCATAATAAAGATGCACCATAGGGCCCAATATTTAAAAGTAATAAGTAAAAATCTTTGATTAAACACCATAAAATGATGTTTATGTCTCTTTTTCAAGGATGTTTACTTATTAAAGGTACAAATAGTAACAATAAATATATGATTGAATAAGATAATGTAACTGAATATAATCCAATTTAAAGTTTATCAAAAATAAATATAAAAAGGATAAATTAAAATTTTGTAGTAAATATAAGACTGCAATAAAAATGTAAATTAAATATTTCTAGAAACACCAGCATAAAGAATAATATCTTCAGTCAATATAAAATTTTTGTAGCACTCCCCCCCCCCCCCAATACAGATCAGTAAAAGTGTGCATTTTAACATAATATTATGCAAAAACTGAATAAATGTGTTAATAAAAGTTATTATTCTTCATATGATACATTTAAAAATTATTTTAAGGTAAATAAGCAAATTCACCGCCAGTTTTTTTATTAAATTGTCTGAAAAATGAATTTCTTAAATTGAATATCTGAAATTGTAAAATTATTATTACATGGATCATAAAGAGAAAAGGAACATTTTTCATAAATTTTATTAATATTTCAACATACTACTTAAAAAGAAAATAATATCTTGAAGTATTGATAACATAATAATTAGTGTTTAACTAGGAAAAATTTGTTTTTAGCATTTAAGGCTAAAATTAAAACAAACATCTAAGTCCTAATCTTAATCTAAAATTTAGATCCACCGCAATGGTTAAAAAAATAAAGCGCGGCCGCTATTTTCCCATGTAGGCTTAACTCGTCCGTCATTTCTACTCCGATTGCCGATGTAGGCTTAGTGCCGCGGCTGCTTTAATTACCAGCAAATGAGAATATCGCAGATTTATTGTTGGGTCCATTGAAACAAAAAGCATAATATATTAAATAAATACATTTAAGAAATGTATTAAGGAAAATCGAGCAGAAAATAGCACGTCCCTTAAGACACGTTATTCTTCGTATATTATATCTTTTTTTATTGTTACGCTAGTTCATATTGGAACTAGCGTCAACTTGATCACTACGGTGACAGTTAGCGACGTCAATGAAGACAAACTTCAGTTCGGAGAAGATAATCCATTAGAAGATTTTGAGCATATTTCTCCCGGTGTGAGTGAATTTAGAAGTTCGTGCCAGTTTAATTATACCATTCGTTTGTCTTGAATGAGTGATTTATCATCGCTCAACTCAAACTACTACATCTAGAAACATGAAAATTGGTAAAAACATTTCTTCTCGGAAGTAGACATCCACTAAGAAGCAATTTTAAAAAATTCACCCTCCTTCGGGGGGAACGGGGGCAAAACGCAATTTCACAAAAACCTTTATATCTCAAAGAAAAAAACAGATATCAGTAAAATTTTTACTTTAAAATATAGCTAACACAAATGTCTTCTAATCAATTTCTGGAATTTTAGAAATTCAACCCCTGCGAGGGAGAGAGAGCAAAACGTGATTTCATATGCACAAATCGTCGTTTCACATAATCCTTTATTCGCAAAAAAAAAAAAATATATACGTGAGATTTTTGCTTTAAACTATAGCTAACACAAATACTTGGAAACCAATTTCAGAAATTTGATCTCCAAAGGGGAGTGAGTGGCAAAACGTGATTTCACATAACCCTTTATATCTCAAACAGAAACAACGACAAAAAAAAAAAAGATGTCCGTTTGATTTTTACTTTAAAATAAAAGAAACACAAATACCTAAAAACCAATTTTTGGAATTTTGGGTACTCAGCACCCAGGGGGGGGGGGAGGACAAAACATGTTTTCACATGGGCCAAAAAGTGGTTTCACTTAATCCTTCATATCTCAGAAAAAGAAACGGATATCCGTGTGACCGATTTCTGAACTTTTAGAAATTCGGCCTCCAAGGGGGGAGGTAGCGAAATGTGATTTCGCATAATCCTTCATCTAGACAAATAAAAGAGTACATCCATCATTTAGTCAACACTACTGTGGCGATTCCGTGTGGGATTAGGTCACGAATTTTGGTGTGAAGGTTGGTTCTAGAGCTATGACATACACTAAAACGGGGTTTTACAAAACTCTCCCCTTTTCCCTGTGAAGGGGGCGGCGGTAAAAACACGTTTTTAAATTTTTAACATGAAGGTATAGGGCAAAATTATGTATAAATGTACGTAATGAGAATTATTTTTTAATAATCATTATTTAAAAAAAAAAAAAAAAATTGCAATAATGATAGTCAACTGGGGAAAAAAATTGTGTATGTAAGAGCAATGCTTTTCCCCCTGGAGGTATTGGCGAATTTTAATTTTGTGTATCTTTCAAAAGAGCTCGTCCGTACAGTACCTTTAAAACGAATGGTTGAACCGTCGACTTGCGATAATTTAAATTAAAGTTATCGATATTTTTAATTAAAAAAAAAAAAAAAAAAAAGCTTTTTTTTTTTAAAGGTGTCATATAGAGAATAAAATTGACCTGATAAAAAGGGTATTGCAGGTTAAGCATATGAAAACTGCACCAGTGTCGAATGAAGAGTTCTTGCCTGCTATTTATTGTTCTTTATCTGAAACATTTTTTGCACACAATTTTAGACTTTTACCCTCAACGATTAGGAAGTAATGGGGGTGGTAACCTAAAGCGTTAATTTTAATTTAAAAAAAAAAAAAAAAACTATTCAAGATATCTTAACGAGGTTGAAACTATTTATAAATGTTTATGAAGTACATAATATATAATATATATATATATATATATATATATATATATATTTTTTTTTTTTTTTCAGAATTTTCACTCGATTTTAAACGGTAGAAAATGATAAGTATATTTTTGATGAGTGATTTTTTATACTATCCACCAAAGTGACACCTACCAAAAAAATACAGTTTATTTGTTTATTAGTTAGCTATTACATATAAAAATTACAGATGTGTCAATTGGTAGAACGTAGTGAAAAAAATAATAATCACTTAATAATAATACCAATGATGTTATATTTATTTTTAAAAACTACTTAATATCAATAAATAAACAATGAAAGCAAATATAAAAATGCTCTATTAACATTTGTTATTAAAACGTAACAATTAGCAATAATATATATATGTATATTTGTTTATTATCAGGGATCTTACATCTCGCTCTTTTTTCAAAACACTTTTAAGGATGAGAAATTTTCGTAATTTTTGCTACCTTTATTTTTACATAATAGTCTCTATCCTGTTTAATCACGTCACAACACTTCAAAAGTACTGGTATAAAAATTTCTATATGAAAATAGCATAGATGACAAAATTTAATTTATTCCGGAGTATTTTTTAGCCCCGCCTTTTTTCATATCACTTATTTTTTAAGGATAAAATTGCCTGATTTTATGGAAGTTATATATTTCATAAAAAATTTCTATAAATAAAGGCGGGGCTAAAAGTACTCCGGAATAAATGAAAATATTGGCATCTATGAAAATAGCAGTAGCAGCAGCAAAAAAAAAAAAAAAAAAAAAGGGCGGATGTTTCCCCCATCTCCGAACGTGTAAAAGGAGGTATGGAATACTACCCATATAATTAGCTGTAAATATAGCTGCCAGCATTTTTTATTTTAATTCGTAACATTGTTAGGCAGTTACTGATAATGTTACAGAATGAATTAGAAGTCTCTCAGTTTTTAAATCTTTTTGCGCTTCTTCAATATATGAGTTTTAAAAACTTTTCTAGAGAATGAACCCTTTGACATACAGTAACACAGAATTTTATACGTTTGAAAAGTACTATTTAATTTGGCTAAAGTATATTTATAAGCTTTTCCGTTCTTTTAAATAATAATATTTTGATAAAGGTCTACCAATTCATTTATTCTACATGCATAATGTTTTATTCATTTATTTATTTATTTACGAGTGTGATTTTTATAAATCATCTACTATTGTTAAACGTAATCAGGTACAATTGACATAACATCCTTTATAAATCTTTCACATAGCTCCGCCCATCAAAAAAGACATCGTTCGTACAGTCCTTGAAACTTCTTAATTTCCTGCATCACTATTAATATTTAACAATTTTTTATATTTAAAATGCCTTAAAATTTAAAAGGAAATCTATTCCATAAAAGTACTGGTGGTAGAATTCTTGAAAAAAGGCGTGGCCATTATGAACTATGAATGGAGAAACAGCTCTTGACAGATGCATGAAAAAAGGCGGCGCTAAAAATACCCCGGAATAAATTAAAATGTTGGCATCTGTGCTATTTTCATACAGAAATCTTTATATCAGTATTTTCATAGTAATATGTCGTGATTAAACAGAATAGAGACTAGTGTATAAAAATAAAGGTAGGAAAAATTAGAAAAATTTCTCATCCGTAAAAGTGTCTTGAAAAAAAAAAGCTTAGAAGTGAGATCCTCCCTGATAACAATTAAATAGAACATGTTTTTATTGCTAAATGGTACATTTTAATAACAAATGTTAAAAGAGCATTTTTATATTTGCGTGCCTTGTTTATTTATTATTATAAAATAGCTTTAAAAATAAATATTATATCATTGGTATTATTACAAGGGTGCAAAAGTTTCCGTCTCAGCACGGAAAACCTATACCAGCGTATTTTTATCAATAATTTATAACATATTTGTGGTTTAATTTATTGTGATTGATAATAATAGAAGTTATTGATAACGAGTACTGGTGTCAGTCTTTTATTTTCAGAGTGAAACACTTGCACACAAGTATTCTTGTTTAATGATTATTATTTTTTTCACTACATTCTACCAATTTGACACTTCTGTAATTTTATATATAATAGCTAACTAATAAAAAAATAAATTGTATTTTTTGGTAGGAGTCACTTTGGTGGATAGTATAAAAAATCGCCCATCAAAAATATACTTATCATTTTCTACCGTTTAAAATCGAGTGAAAATTCTAAAAAAAATATATATTATGTACTTCATAAACATTTATAAATAGTTTCAACCTAGTTAAGATATCTTGAATAGTTTTTATTATTATTATTATTATTATTTAATTTGACGTATTAGGTTGTCATCCCCATTACTCCCTAATCGTTGAGGTCAGAAGTCTAAAATTGTGTTCAAAAGATGTTTCAGATAAAGATCAATAAATAGCAGGCAAGAACTCTTCATTCGACACTGGTGCAGTTTTCATATGCTTAACCTGCAATACCCTTTTTATCAGGTCAATTTTATTCTCTATATGACACCTTTAAAAAAAAAAAAGCTTTTTTTTTTTTTAATTAAAAATATCGATAACTTTAATTTAAATTATCGCAAGTCGACGGTTTAACCATTCGTTTTAAAGGTATTGTACGGACGAGCTCTTTTGAAAGATACACAAAATTAAAATTCGCCAATACCTCCAGGGGGAAAAGCGTTGCTCTTACATACACAATTTTTTTCCCCAGTTGACTATCATTATTGCTATTTTTTTTTTCTTTTTTTTTTAAAATAATGATTATTAAAAAATAATTCTCATTACGTACATTTATACATAATTTTGCCCTATACCCTCATGTTAAAAATTTAAAAACGTGTTTTTACCGCTCTTCATTCGACGCTGGTGCAGTTTTCATATGCTTAACCTGCAATATCCTTTAATTTTTCTGAATTTACAGATTTATCTGTAACAGATTTTCGCTTCAAACTCCATCAAAAATTAATTTACAATATACAATAGCGCCAGATTTTTCGGTACAATGTTTTTTAATTAGGTATTTTAATATTTTTTCCGGTGGTAACTGAATTATACTTTACAAGTGTCGTACCTGATAAAAATTTAATTTTTCTGAATTTACAGATTTATCTCTAACACATTTTCGCTTGTAACTTTTTTAAGAATTAATTTACAATATACAAATAACCCCATTTTCTGCACTGCTTTGATCTCAGGAATTCGATTATGAAGTAAAAAATAGGGGTTGCCATTGAAAAAAGTAAAATCAAATTTCGCTCTGAAAAATTATTGGTGACTGTTGAATAAGAAATATCTTCAGTCTGGAAATAATGGTCGCGGCTCATACCCCAGTTTTTACGGTACAGTCGGGGGGAAAAAAAACGCAACACTCAACGTAACTTCGTTGCTAATCAATGTAGAAAAATGTAGTAGGTATCATTCGACGGGGAAATGTGAGTAGTTTCAGAAAATGAACAGAAATTTTGAATTGGGGGTCGTCTACATATTAAAACGCGCACCAACTTTGATTTTTTCAATGGTAACCCCCTATTTTTATTTATATTTGAATTCCTGGGGTCGCGACAACGCGAAAAAGTATATTGGTTGTATATTTTACTCATTTTTTCCCAGAGTTATAAGCGTTGAAAGTTTGAAGGTGCTAATGTTAAATTCATATTTCAAACTTCTATTAATATCTTCATAAAAAATAACTTGATCGATATAATTTTTTTTTTTTACGAGATACAGTGAAGAAACCCAAACATAATCCATCATTACTTTTGATTCTGGAAAATATTTTTAATTTTGAAAAATATTAATAAATTCATATTCATAAAAATTATGAATTATGACCTATATTAATTTTTACATAAAATGAATCCTAATGCTGAAAAACATGGGTGTGCAAATTTGCAGCTCATTCCAGTTATTAGTTTTCGAGATATAAATAAATCTTTCTTTTGGAGTGGTTTAGGGGGCCGTCTCTTATATAGTTTTGCATGAGATAACGAATCAAATCTTTAAAAATAACAAAGAAAATTAAACAAAATACTTTTATTTTTTATTTACGGGTCAAATTATACAACAGCAGCGTCAAACGCAAAGAAATGAAACAAAAATGATGATTTTTAGACATTAGTGTTAGCATCAAGAATTCCTGTTTTCTAAAGAAGACAAGCCCCGCCTTCATCGTTCTTCAAAACAAAACAATACATTAAAGAAAAGTAAATGTGACACTGATTATTCGTGTCAAACCCCTTATTTTATGTTGACAAAAATATGCACAAGTGGTATTTACTTCATCGATTAATTGGTAATTAATTTTGAATCTTTTAAACAAACGCTAGAAGAAAAAATTTAACTAAATAGGCGGGGTTTACTGTTTTAAATAGAAAAATGGGTTTAATGTGAAATTGTCAAATATAAAAAACGAATGGAATTGGAATGCAAGACAGACCTGTAAAATCGTTTCTTAACTACCGTCATAGTTAAAAAAGGCTTAATCATTTGCTTCATATATTGCTTTATTTTATTTTATTTATTTACTTATTTATTTATTTTGTAGGGGGACGATTATTATTATAAGGACACTTTATTCTTTAAAATTTTATTAATACATTTTAACTTTATACATTTTTAAAAACATACTTTACCTTATATTTTAACACTTTTTGGGACTGCAGGATTTTATCTTTTTGACAGTAAGACCCGACTACGGGCGTTATACTCTCAAAATAAAATATTTCAGAACAAATTTTCTGTATTCACAATTATATTACAAATGGATATACATTATAATTATATTCTTTCTAATCAATACATATCTATCCATAGTATATTTTATTGCAAAAATATGAACACTGGGTACACACTTAAGAAATATGTAACACACAAATTACGAAAGAAACGCCCACTAACAGAGTTACAGATTTTCAAATGGCGTGAATCTACGTAAGCGGTCGCGAAAGGGTTAATTAAGAAATTATATTTTCATAGAAATTATAAAACGAATCGTACAGTTCCACAGATTTCAACTGATCCAAAACTGGTAAGTGCGATTAAAATTGTTTAATATTTACTTCATGAACACTTACAATAATTTATCCGAAAAGATTTAGTTTATGCGTTGTTGTGTGCACACACACATATATATATATATATTATTTCATTTCGCATATTATGTTACACCTACGAAAGAAAATTTAAGCCTTATTGGTGATTAGTACAGCCATAATAGACACTTTTACTTGAAAAATATTGCGCGTTTTTCACAGAGTACTGTATGGAGTAATCGCAAGTGTAATGTATTTAAATAGACGTAAAATTATCTAAAAAAGTACTGAAGTATATATTATAAATCTAAAAAAATGAATTCAGGAACTGAAAACAGGGCAACGTTTTATTAATATAATTTTTTTTTTTTTCCTGAAAGATTTCCGGTGTGAAACATTAAAATTTTCTATATTTCTTATAGGATCTTAATTTTATTTTTCTACATTTATAGATAACCCCCTAACACATTTTTCATTATAACTCTATAAATACTAAAGATAAAGAATACAAACAATATACTTTTCCGCACTGCCAGACTCTCAGAAATTCGAAAATGAAGTCAAAATTGGGTGTTGCTATTGAAAAAATCAAAGTTGGCGCTCATTTCAATATGTTGATGACCCCTAATTCAAAATTTGACGGCATATTCAGAAAGTGCTTTGAATTTCCTGTTGAATGATGTGTATTAGATGTTTCTGCGTCAATTAATAACGAATTTACAGTGGGTGTTGCGTTTTTTTTTCCCCGACTGTACAATGTTTCTTTAATAGGTGTTTTGATATTTTTTCCGTTGTTAACTGAATTATAGTTTAAAACTTTCGTACCAGAGAAAAATTTAATTTTTCTGAATTTACAGATTTATCTCTAACACATTTTCGCTTGTAACTTTTTTAAGAATTATTTTACAATATACAAATGACACCATTTTCTGCACTGCTTTGATCTCAGGAATTCGATTATGAAGTAAAAAATAGGGGTTGCCATTGAAAAAAGTAAAGTCAAAAAACTCTTAAAAATTATTGGTGACTATTGAATAAGATATTTCCTCAGTCTGGAAGTAACAGTGTTGCCAGACTTGGGGTCTTTTTTATTCAACTACCACCAATAATTTTGAGAAGTAAAATTGGACATGCATAATAGACGATTAATCGTCGATGTGATTAGGCAACTGTTACTATAAAAATTTAATGGTGGATGTTGAATAAAAAAGTCCCTAAACCTGGCAACACTGGGAAGTAACTTCCGCGGCTCATACGCCAGTTTTTACGATACAGTTTTTTAATAGGTATTTTCATATTGGTTTTTCGGTAGAGCTTAATTATTGTTTACAAGTTTCGTGCTTGATAAAAATTTAATTTTTCGGAATTTACATATTTATCTCTAACACATTTTCGCTTGTAACTTTTTTAAGAATTGATTTACAATATACAAATGACACCATTT
The DNA here is from genome assembly GCA_963930645.1 of Salticus scenicus. Lineage (NCBI taxonomy): Eukaryota > Metazoa > Arthropoda > Arachnida > Araneae > Salticidae > Salticus > Salticus scenicus. The sequence continues at coordinate 49,507,950 of OZ005657.1, forward strand.
TCTGGACTGCCTTGATCTCAGGAATTCGAATATGAAGTCAAAAGCAAGGGTTTCCATTGAATAAAGTAAAATCGAATTTCGCTCTCAAAAATTATTGGTGAATATTGAATAAAAAATATCTGCAGTCGGGAACTAATGGTCGCGGCTCATACGCCAGTTTTTATGATACAATTTTTAAATAGGTATTTTCATATTGGTTTTTCGGTAGAGCTTAATTATTGTTTACAAGTTTCGTGCTTGAAAAAAATTTAATTTTTCTGAATTTACAGATTTATCTCTAACACATTTTCGCTTGTCACTTTTTTAAGAATTATTTTACTATATACAAATGACACCATTTTCTGGACTGCCTTGATCGTAGGAATTCGATTATGAAGTCCAAAATAGGGGTTGTTATTGAAAAAAGTAAAATCAAATTTCGCTCTCAAAAATTATTGTTGACTTTTGAATAAGAAATTTCTTTTGTCTGGAAGTAATGGTCGCGGCTCATACCCCAGTTTTTACGGTACAATGTTTTTTTAATAGGTATTTTGATATTTTTTCTCTTGGTAACTGAATTATAGTTTACAACTTTCGTGCAAGATAAAAATTTAATTTTTCTGAATTTACAGAGTTATCTCTAACACATTTTCGCTTGTAACTTTTTAAAGAATTAATTTACAATGTACAAATGACACCATTTTCTCGACTGCCTTGATCTCAGGAATTCGATTATGAAGTCAAAAGCAAGGGTTTCCATTGAATAAAGTAAAATCGAATTTCGCTCTCAAAAATTATTGGTGACTATAGAATAATAAATTTCTGCAGTCTGGAAGTAATGGTCGCGGCTCATACGCCAGTTTTTACGATACAGTTTTTTAATAGGTATTTTCATATTGGTTTTTCGGTAGAGCTTAATTATTGTTTACAAGTTTCGTGCCTGATAAAAATTTAATTTTTCTGGATTTACAGATTTATCTCTAACACCTTTTCGCTTGTAACTTTTTTAAAAACTGATTTACAATATACAAATGACACCATTTTCTGGACTGCCTTCATCTCAGGAATTCGATTACAAAGCTAAAAATAGGGGTTGCCATTGAAAAAAGTACAATCAAATTTCGCTCTGAAAAATTATTGGTGACTATTGAATAAGAAATTTCTTCAGTCTGGAAGTAATGGTCGCGGTTCATACCCCAGTTTTTACGGTACAATGTTTTTTTAATAGGTATTTTCATATTTTTTCTGTTGGTAACTGAATTATAGTTTACAACTTTCGTGCCAGATAAAAATTTAATTTTTCTGAATTTACAGATTTATCTCTAACACATTTTCGCTTGTAACTTTTTTAAGAATTAATTTACAATATACAAATGACACCATTTTCATGACTGCCTTGATCTCAGGAATTCGAATATGAAGTCAAAAGCAAGGGTTTCCATTGAATAAAGTAAAATCGAATTTCGCTCTCAAAAATTATTGGTGACTATTGAATAAAAAAATTCTGCAGTCTGGAAGTAATGGTCGCGGCTCATACGCCAGTTTTTACGATACAGTTTTTTAATAGGTGTTTTCATATTGGTTTTTCGGTAGAGCTTAATTATTGTTTACAAGTTTCGTGCCTGAAAAAATTTTAATTTTTCTGAATTTACAAATTTATCTCTAACACCTTTTCGCTTGTAACTTTTTTAAGAATTAATTTACAATATACAAATAACCCCATTTTCTGCATTGCTTTGATCTCAGGAATTCGATTATGAAGTAAAAAATAGGGGTTGCCATTGAAAAAAGTAAAATCAAATTTCGCTCTGAAAAATTATTGGTGACTATTGAATAAGAAATATCTGCAGTCTGTAAGTAATGGTCGCGGCTCATACCCCAGTTTTTACGGTACAATGTTTTTTTAATAGGTGTTTTGATATTTTTTCCGTTGTTAACTGAATTATAGTTTAAAACTTTCGTACCAGAGAAAAATTTAATTTTTCTGAATTTACAGATTTATCTCTAACACGTTTTCGCTTGTAACTTTTTTAAGAATTATTTTACAATATACAAATGACACCATTTTCTGCACTGCTTTGATCTCAGGAATTCGATTATGAAGTAAAAAATAGGGGTTGCCATTGAAAAAAGTAAAGTCAAAAAACTCTTAAAAATTATTGGTGACTGTTGAATAAGAAATTTCCTCAGTCTGGAAGTAACAGTGTTGCCAGACTTGGGGACTTTTTTATTCAACTACCACCAATAATTTTGAGAAGTAAAATTGGACATACATAATAGACGATTAATCGTCGATGTGATTAGGCAACTGTTACTATAAAAATTTAATGGTGGATGTTGAATAAAAAAGTCCCCAAACCTGGCAACACTGGGAAGTAACGTCCGCGGCTCATACGCCAGTTTTTACGATACAGTTTTTTAATAGGTATTTTCATATTGGTTTTTCGGTAGAGCTTAATTATTGTTTACAAGTTTCGTGCTTGATAAAAATTTAATTTTTCGGAATTTACAAATTTATCTCTAACACATTTTCGCTTGTAACTTTTTTAAGAATTGATTTACAATATACAAATGACACCATTTTCTGGACTGTCTTGATCTCAGGAATTCGATTATGATGTCAAATATAAGGGCTTCCATTGAAAAATGTGAAATCAAATTTCGCTCTCAAAAATTATTGGTGACTATTGAATAAGAAATTTCTTCAGTCTGGAAGTAATGGTCGCGGTTCATACCCCAGTTTTTACGGTACAATGTTTTTTTAATAGGTATTTTCATATTTTTTCTGTTGGTAACTGAATTATAGTTTACAACTTTCGTGCCAGATAAAAATTTAATTTTTCTGAATTTACAGATTTATCTCTAACACATTTTCGCTTGTAACTTTTTTAAGAATTATTTTACAATATACAAATGACACCATTTTCTGGACTGCCTTGATCTTAGGAATTCGATTATGAAGTCCAAAATAGGGGTTGTTATTGAAAAAAGTAAAATCAAATTTCGCTCTCAAAAATTATTGTTGACTTTTGAATAAGAAATTTCTTTTGTCTGGAAGTAATGGTCGCGGCTCATACCCCAGTTTTTACGGTACAATGTTTTTTTAAGAGGTATTTTGATATTTTTTCTGTTGGTAACTGAATTATAGTTTACAACTTTCGTGCAAGATAAAAATTTAATTTTTCTGAATTTACTGAGTTATCTCTAACACATTTTCGCTTGTAACTTTTTTAAGAATTAATTTACAATGTACAAATGACACCACTTTCTCGACTGCCTTGATCTCAGGAATTCGATTATGAAGTCAAAAGCAAGAGTTTCCTTTGAATAAAGTAAAATCGAATTTCGCTCTCAAAAATTATTGGTGACTATAGAATAAGAAATTTCTGCAGTCTGGAAGTAATGGTCGCGGCTCATACGCCAGTTTTTACGATACAGTTTTTTAATAGGTATTTTCATATTGGTTTTTCGGTAGAGCTTAATTATTGTTTACAAGTTTCGTGCCTGATAAAAATTTAATTTTTCTGGATTTACAGATTTATCTCTAACACCTTTTCGCTTGTAACTTTTTTAAGAATTGATTTACAATATACAAATGACACCATTTTCTGGACTGCCTTCATCTCAGGAATTCGATTACAAAGCCAAAAATAGGGGTTGCAATTGAAAGAGGTAAAATCTAACGTAACTCTTAAAAATTATTGGTGACTATTGAATTAGAAATTAAAACTGAATTAGATTGTTGAATAAGAAATTTCCTAAGTCTGGAAGTAACGACGACGGGTCATACACCAGTTTTTACGATACAAATTTTTTAGGAGGTATTTTCATATTGTTGTTTCGGTAGAAATAAAATATTGTTACAATGCAAAGAGGATTGCACTGAAGACGGTACGCTTTATTCTACCGAAACAGCTGTATGCATTTCCAATATTTTTCTTTGGCGTTTCTGACGTAGTAGTTTATTCGGGTTTTTATGTTCCAGCTCCAAGTCTCCTGTTATTAAAACTGAATTAGATTATTGAATAATAAATTCACTCAGTCTTGTGGTAATTGAATTATAGTTTACAACTTTCGTGCCAGATAAAAATTTAATTTTTCTGAATTTTTCGCTTGTAACTTTTTAAAGAATTAATTTACAATATACAAATAGCACCAATTTCTGGACTGCCTTGATCTCAGGAGTTCGATTATAAAGCCAAAAATAGGGGTTGCCATTGAAAAAAGTAAAATCTAACGTAACTCTTAAAAATTATTGGTGACTATTGAATTAGAAATAAAACTGAATTAGATTATTGAATAAGAAATTCCCTCAGTCTGACGGTAACTGAATTATAGTTTACAACTTCCGTGCCAGATAAATTTTAATTTTTCTGAATTTACAGATTTATCTCTAACACATTTTCGCTTCTAACTCTGTCAAGATTTAATTTACAATATACAAATGGCACCATTTTCTGGACTGCCTTGATCTCAGAAGTTCGATTATGAAGTCAAACACACTGCTTGCCATTGAAAAAAGAAAAATCAAATGTCACTCTCAAAAATTGGTGACTATTGAATAAGAAATTTCCTCAGTCAGGAAGTAATGACCACGGGTCATACGCCAGTTTTTATGACACAATTTTTTTAGTAGGTATTTTCATATTTTTTTTTTTTTTTTTCGGTAGAACTAAAATATTGTTTAAAAATTTCGTGCCTGATCGAAATTAAATTTTTCTAAATTTACAGATTAACCCTAACACATTTTCGCTTGTAACTTTTTAAAGAATTAATTTACAATATACAAATGGCACCATTTTCTGGCCTGCCTTGACCTCAGGAATTAGATTATGAAGTCAAAAGTAGGGGTTGCCATTGAATAAAGTAAAGTCTAATGTACATTTCCCCTTTTATGATTGAACTGTAATTTCTTATTCAAAAAGTCAAGTCATTTTTCTATTATATCTGATATCTATTTCAAGTCAGTATTCAGATATTTAATTTTTTAATTAATTTTTAATTCTATGTCCCATTTATGGAAGATTGGCGTGTAAAAGGTTAATGAATAATGTCCATTCCGTGGTAGATTATAATTTATTTTTTCTATATGTATAGCTCTTTCCGACCCGAAATATTTTTTACCTTAAAATATTGCAGTCTTCTGTATTTTTACTCTATACTGGTATCTATGACACTGAAAAAATAATTTAAAAAATTTTGTTCCCTGTGGAATGTAGAGGGTACCTGCGCGATCTTCCGAGTTGAGCTTTTTCTGTGAAATCCTCACCTGTAAAATTTAAAGAGTTGTACATTTTCTGGAACTAAGTTGATAGGAGAAGCAAATTATATTGATCTCAAATTGTTACAAATAAGGAAATTCATTGACGTATTATTCATATGTTGACTGATATTTACTTACAACGAAAATCTTTAAAACTTGCTATCATTTTTTATAAACATAAGTACACGTTGCATTTTTCATACCATGTTTTGAACTGCATTTGCGGTTTTCAAATCTGCATTTTGAAGATCTCGAAATATCATCAACACGTGGGATATCTCCATACATATCGTAATCTTATGCTCCAAACTACTTAATGAATTTTCATCGTTGATGAATTTATCAATAAAATTTCTAAATAGTTTAAGGAATTAATGGTAAAATTGGATATTGGCAGCAGAGTTCCCAACTTCTATAATTTATTCACGAGCATTTTTAGACCCGCCCCTTTTTTATACCGGAAATTTTTAAAAATTATTTTTTTCTTATTTAATCGTTGTCACATATTGAAGAGAAATAATCTATAAAATTTCTGGTGTGAAAAGAAGGCGAGGCTAAAAATGCTCGTGAATAAATTATAAAAGTTGTGAACTCTGATTGGCAGGCATCCTGACATATTGAAAGTGTAACAACGCAAAATCGCTGTCTGAAAGAAATAGTCCTGTCGTACTAAAAAAAGACAAATTTAGAAAAAAAAAATGAAAATGAGAAAACATTAATGTTTGTTGCTCTTATAAAAGTAATAGAATAGGATGTTTATCTGGAGTTAAAACTGTTTTTTTTTTTTTTTTTTTTTCTTTAATCCTCAAAAGAAATACATGTTCTCGAATATTTATTGTTTATAAAATTTGATTTGCTATAAAAGTTATTTGTTCACTTTTCTTTCTTTCCTTTTTTATTTTTTTACTGCTTTTCTTATGAAAGTATAAAAAATAATCTAAATACAAACAAACTCAAAATAACAAAACACTGTAATGAAATAAATTGTTTAGAAAATTTTCAGAGCAACATACTTGTGATGTCGATTATCACAAATTCTAAAAAATATAATCATAATGTGTATTAAGTTATCATTAAAAATTACACATGGTCATCCTTTAACTAAAAACAAAATAAATTATGTATGAAATATGCAAGTGGAAATATTTTATGTACGAGAATTTATTTATTTTATTTTATTTATTTTTTCATACAAACGTCCGAAAGCAAATATTTTTTACGGTTTCAAGACTAGGCAACTCAATCAAGTTATTTATGATTATGTTATATCACAATAGTAGACGCACTAAAAAACGTTCGTGTACTCATAGAAAACTCGTTACATACACTGAACCGTAACTAACAACACTAATTTCAATTTTCAGCTATGCCCACGGATTAATATCCGTGGGTTTACCACAAAAACTAGGGCACGTAATATGAAATTTACAAACGCGATCTTTAAATATAACTGACACCAGAATAAGCTTGCTCAAAATCTTTTTTATAAAATTCCGCCTTCCACCGAGTAGTGTTTTCTTTTCTCTTGGCATGATATAATCAAGTGATCACGCTTCGTCGTGAGAGCAGAACTTAAATAGCAGTTTGCATCGACGCTTTGGAGAAAACCTTTCTCCGCTGGATATCCTGGGGAATAACAGTATGTCCTGCGCACGGGGGTGCCATTATTTCATAGATGCGCGAATTTTTAGCTATTTGAGATTTCTCGCGCACTACGTCATAAGGCGGAGGATGGATCAAATCTTGTTTACTTACATTTGAAATAGCTGTGTTCTATAAGTCAAGCATACAAATCTGATGTATATATTATAATTAAAACAAAACAAATAACTGTGTTTAAATTGCTTTTTTATGATTTAATTTTTTTTCTTTTCTTTTTATCGAATTTGTTTAAATGTACCGTGTGATAATCTTAATCTACGTCTTTTGTTGCATCTTTGACATGCTCCGTATTAGAGCAGAGCACATAATAGATTATTGAAAGTGATAGAACATTGATGAAGAACTGTGATGTATAATAGCAATAGATAGATTGCTCATAAAAACAAATCATGTAAGTAATATATCATCGTGTATATTATATCATACACTTTCAAGATCAGAAGTAATAAATCAGAGGGATATTAAATTTTCAATAATCATGTAATAAGTATGTTTGTTAAATGTTTATGCTACTTCCCTTCGATTTTCAAGTATACTTTTTTGAAAGCAGACAGTAGCCAATGCTTGTTGTCTGCTGTCAAAAGTGACTTTTTTTTTTTTTTTTTTTTTTTTAATTCAAATAGGGACATAATTAAGATTTTTTTAAAATTTATTATCTTTATGAAACATGAAACAATTTGTGGTATCTCATAATAAACAATGTTTAATTTATGTAGTGGATAAAAATGAGTACACACAAAAATATTTCTGCAGTTCAAAATTAAATTTGCAGTTAATACAACTAAAATGAAATAAACTTTTGTGTAAAAAAAAAAAAAAAAAAAAAAAAAAGGTACTTTTTTAAATTTTTTTTTCTTTCTTTCTTTAATCCTCTGTAGAAAGTATCTGGATAATTGAAAATTTTATGAAATTGTTCTTATGTAATAACACATTTCAATGTAACTTTTGTATAACATGTTAAAAGTGTCAATAGTAGCACATGTTTTCCAATGAAAATAGTTTTAAAAATACATGCATATTATTGATTGCTGTAGTATACAAAATTTCATGCAAAGTGAAGTATAATCATCTCTCAAAAATCCACAATTCTCTGAAATCTGTATATAATTTGCAATGTAAACAAACACTGTCATAACTGATTTGCTGATTACTGGATCGCAAAAATTCAGCTGTATTAGGAGATAAATCAATTATTAATTTGTGCTGGTGAATCACCAATCACTCAACATGTTACAGAAACAAAATAATAAGTTTACTTATTTATAATTATTAAAAAATAAAACATATTAATTTAGAGGAAGAAAGAGAAAGACAGTTTTAATTGAAGATTTTTCTCTCGTGAAGATAAATATTGAAGCTTTCTCATAGCACGAACTTATGTGATTGACCAAAAATTGCTTACTTTTTTGCTGGCTATAGAAAAACAAATATGTAGGAATATTCTTGCTTAAACTACTATTTGATCAGACTTTTCAAAAATCTTGATAATTTGCAACTAAAATATGATGAATGAAAATTTTTCTTTAAATTAAAATTTCATGAAATATTTGTACATTTATTAGTTACACTTTATTTCAGCATTGTATGTATAGTATATAAATTATTTCTTAAAGATTTGCTACTCAAATGAGGTTCTAAGAACAGGGGTGAAACTTTTCAGGGGCTACCCCTGAATTCAGGGTTTTTGAAATTTTTGCTGTTTCTGATTTTCATGTAAATTATTTTGTTTTTACAGAAATTTCTTATTTTGAATGTTTAATTTTCCTTATAATGTATTAAGAACTCTCCAAATATCATTTAATACAGGTAGTCATATGATATTTCATTATTAAATCTTCAATATCTGCATGCAAATATCAGTTTTCAGGGTTTTTGCATGCTAGGTAGTTTCACCCCTGTAAGAAGTAAATAAAAGAAATTGTTCTAAAATCTGCAAAACACTTCGTTTTAAGCTATGCAGATTTTTGAGAGTGTACTGTATCTTAATTTTAAATGTTTATTTTATTAATCTTGGAAAAAAAAAAAACTTATATTTTAATTCTGATGCGGTAATGGACCATCATTTTATACTCATGGTCTAGTATCAAGTTTTTGCTGGAAATGTTTGTTTTATAAACTGTGTTAAAGTTTTGTCAGATCTGTGTTTTCGTACCAGCCTTCTACTTGAACTGTTTGTGTTTTATGAATTGTGCTACCATCGTGTTAGACTTGCGGCCTAGTCTCAGACTTTTTTTGTGACTGATTATGTTTTTTGAACTGTGCTATCACCATATTAGACCTGTCATCTTGTTTCATATTAGTATTTCAGAGGTTAATCTAGAACAAATTTAGTACCCCATTGAGGCACATTCACAAAGTCAACTTTTGGCAATGAGGTACCTTCACAAAGTCAAATTTTGGCAATGAGGTATCTTCACAAAGTCAACTTTTGGCAATGAGGTACCTTCACAAAGTCAATTCTCAGCAATATTTTTATAAGCTTTGCTGCATCAAACATATAAAAATACCCTCAGTTTGAATATTTACTGAAGAAAATGGTAAATAGCTAAGTAAACACCTTCTTATCTTACGCATAAGAAATAACTAGCTAACATATATATTTATTTTACAACTGTTCCATTTTATTTTTTAAATGTATTTAAAAATTTTAAAAAACTTTTTTTCTTTGCGCGCATTTTGGTTAATTGTTCTGAAGCATTATTTTTCACAAACTTACTTGATTTTTTCACAAATTATTTTATAAATTCACAAATGGGGTACCATTTTTAAAAAGCTGGATTAAACCCTGGACTGTTTGTGTTTCATGAATTGTGCTTTCTTCCTATTCTGTTATCTTCTGACAGTCTACTTTTTCAAAGAATTTAAGGGTGTTCCATGTCCCTGTATCTTGAATGTATGATGTTAAAATAATCACTAGACTTGCTAAAGGTAAAATTACACATTTCGAAGATTTTATTTTCCAATAGTGCAAGGCCATAGCAAAGAGAGTGGTTTGTGGGATTCAATTTCCTCTCCTTGGCTACGGCCTGGTTTTGTTGGATTTTTCTTGCTATGCTTTTTTCAACAGCAGAGTACACCAGGGTTTAAGCTGAGTAAAAATTTTCTTTAGCAAAAAAGCTAAAATCAGAAAAAAGCTTTAGCAAAATGCTAAAATGCCAGAAACAGTAGAAAAAGATGAATATCAGTTTACACATTATTAAAAAAACCTTGATATGTTTGATTTTCCTTTGTAAATTAAATTTAAAATTTTTTCATCAGTTCTTTAAAGAGTTATACTCAGAAGGTAAATTTTTTTTAATTTGAAATAAAAAACAAAAAAGTAATTTATACCACTGTAACCAGATCAATTCGAATATACTACAAGCATATATTTTAACACATTTATTGGCAGATATGAAAAATATTAAACTTTTTAGATTATTACTTTGTATTGTAAACTTTTTAAAGCAATATGAACATCTTAGATACAACTTATATTCTTTTTCTGGAGATATACAGTACACTCTCAAAAATACGCACAGCTTAAAACGAAGTGTTTTGCGGATTTCTGAATTTTGCAGATTTTAGAGTAATTTCTTTTATTTACATCTTAGAATCTCATTTGAGAGCAAATCTTTAAGATACAATTTATATGTTATATATACAATGCTGAAATAAAGTGTGTCTAATAAAAGTACAAATATTTCATGAAATTTTAATTTAAAGAACAATTTTTATATATCACATTATAGTTACAAATTATCTAGATTTTTGAAAAGTCTGATCAATACTAGTTTAAGTAAGAATATTCATACATATTTATTTTCCTATAACCTGCAAAAAAGTCAGCAATTCTTGGTCAATCACATAAGTTTGTGCTATGAGAAAATTTGAGTATTTATCTGCATGAGAGAAAATCTTTCATGAAAACTGTCTTTCTCCTTTTCTTCTAAATGATTATCATTTATTTTTTAATAATTATGTATAATTACACTTATCATTTCCTCCTCTGCAATATGTTGAGTGATTGGTGATTCATCAGCATCAGTTAAAAACTGATTTGTCTCTTAATACAGCTGAATTTTTGCAATCCACTAATCAACAAATCAGTTGTGACAATATTTGCTTAGATTGCAAATTATATGCAGATTTTAGAGAATTGTGGATTTTTGAGAGTTGAATGTAATTAGCACTATAGCATGTAAAACTACATTAAGCTTATACTGTATCTGAAAATAAAAACATAACGTACAAAAAAAAGAAATATAAGTGAAATTTGTTTATTATTATTCAAAGCTTTTTGGCTTACAATTCATAATTTTTCTTTCTTTCATATTACACCACTTTACAAATGCTTCATGTTTATTTACAAATTGATTCCCTGCATTGATTCCCTTCTTATGCATTGTTCAGCGTTTGATTTTCCTTATATGCATGAACCGATAGATTTTTCTTGATCAGTGTTGTGATTTTTTTTTCTTTTTTTCCCAGGAAAAATATGTTATAATATATTTTCGCCGATGATTTTTTTTTTTTTTTCAATTTGTATTTAGTAAGATGCTTAAGCAAAAACATGTTATTTCATTTTGCATTCTGGATAAGGCTTTTAGCATTTTGCTAAAAATGCTACCGTAGCGGAAACACTGGAGTACACTTGGAATTCAACAACCAAAAATTCGGTAAGTGATCTTAGTACCCTTCTAATTTCTGTTATTAAGGAACCTATTTTACTTGTAAACTGATACTAAAAATTATTTTGAAATATATTGTTATGCTGAAACTTTTTTTAAATGGGGAAATAATAAATTTAATATGAGTTTAAAGTCTGACATAAATATTAAATTCTCCTATTCCCAATCTTTAGTTTATTTTTAATATTAAAATTCATAACAACATTGAAGTATTTAAAAGGTAAACAAACATACCATAATATTACAGATAACTGAATATATTATGTATTTCTTTTTAAATTGAAAATTATAAGTGTTTTATTTTGAACAAACTATTTTACAGAATGTATTTTTATTTCATTTTTACTCATAAAATTAAAATTAATAATTTTACTGAAATATCTGAAATGTAAACAAACAAATCACGCTAGTACAGCAAATTTTATATATTTTAGTTTTTTTAAACAAATACGTGCGCTTTCTTTTGAGCAAAACATTTAAATAACTGCATTTTTATTTCATTTTAATATAATTTAAATTCATTGTCTTATTGAAGTAATTCATGACAATATTGAAGTATTTAAAAGGTAAACAAGCATATCATAATATTACCGATAACTTCATATATTGTGTATTTCTTTTTAAATTGAAAAATATAAGTGTTTTATTTTGAACAAATATTTTTAAAAATATACTTATATTTCATTTTTACTCATAAAATTAAAATTCATAATTTTATTGAAATATCTGAAATGTAAACAAACATATTGTGATCGTACAGTAAAATGTATATATTTTACATTCTTTTAAAAATATATATGTGCTTTCTTTTGAGTAAAACTATTAAATAATTGCATTTTTATTTCATTTCATTTTAATATAATTGAAATTCATCATTTTATTGAAGTATTATAAATGTAAACAAATGCATAGCAATGTTGCCGAAAACGCGAAAGCTTTATAATTTTTTATGAACTTATATGTATTTAAAATAAATATTTTAACGAATGTACTTTTATTTTATGTAATACCGTACATGATTTTCGTTTTTGGGTAATATTTATATCAGATTATAGGATATATTTTTTAATAAGTAATAGCTAGCTCTGGGCTAACAGCTGTATATTTGTATCGTAGTTTGTTTCTGTCTTCTACCTTGTGACGTTTCACTTCTGCTTGCTTCTGATTGGCTACTCTTCAAATGGCCCAACCTTATGATAGAAGAACCCGGAACAGGACAATTCCGCCGAGAATTTTAACCCCCCTTTTCCCACAGAGGACCACTCCGCTGCGCCATTTTCCTGAGACGAGAAGAGGGGGTCTGCAGCAGTATTTCCATTTTTGGCGACGCATTGCACTTTGGCGGCACATCGAGCATTATATAAGAGCCCTTCCCCCTCGCTTTGGGAAGATGAGTAAAAGTGAAATAGATTTTAACCAAATTATGAGTAAAAAATTTTACTCATAAACATGCATTTAATTTTATTTTTCATTATTATTATATGTTCTTTTATTTGACAATTATTTAATCGTATTAATAAATTCTGCTATTAATGAATTTATCTCTAATTTTCATGTAGCACTTGACTATCATAAAATTCAAGTAAAAATTAACTTAAGAAAAAATTTACATTTTAGTTTAAACTATTCCGATTACATTTACAAAATTATTAAAGATAAATAAGAAATTAAATTTTCTTTACTTAACATAATATTCAAATATATATTACTTAACTTATATTAAATTTTCTTTACTTATTTTCTTTAATTGAATTTCTTAATTTTTTTTTTCAACAGGGATAAATAACAGTAATAACAACAGTAATAATTCTGTGCGGTGAAAATCATCTCCATCTGTATATATCGTGGAAAATAGTTTTAATAAACTTCAAAATGTATAAATATAACAAAAACTCGATTTCAAAAATTTGACCCAAAAACAATATTTTCTCTACTATCTTTCATATCTATTTTATATAGCAACTTTGTTGCCGGTATATAGCATAAAAGCTGATATGGTCTTTCCGTAAATAGAGTTAAATTATCAACATATAGTAATAAATACACTTTTCAAAAATAAGTAATCAAGTTTCAGTTAATTAGAATGCATTATGTTTTATATATATATATAAAAGAAAGAAAAAAAACAATTATAGCTGACGTAAAACACCAAAAAAAAAAAAAAAAGAAAAAAAATTAATTACATCATAAATAAATGAATAAATAATAATAATAATAATAAAAACTAATAAATCATAAATCAATTTTTTTTTTTTTTAATTTGCCTCCATGTTCAATAGTATAAAATTACGGTTTTGCATTTGTTTAGTCAATAAGCATTTCTAACACTCTAAAGGTTGTTGCCTTATAAAATGAAAAATCTGTAGTTGAAAATATAGGGAAGTTACATCTATACAAATTACTGTGCCTATGCTTTTTATTGAATTTTAAAAAATTGACAAATTGAACAACTTTCTATAAAAATTTTTAATACAAAAGATTACATGTATAAAATGAAAAAGTGCATAAAAATAAAGGTATTTTTGAATGCCTCTTTAAAATTCTAATAAGAGATTTTCTTTTCGATTACATTCTCATTAACCATAACTTTCTAACAATGCTACTTTCAATCCTCTACCACCATAATTAATATGTTAAAAACGTACAACAAATTGCATGTTTGCGAATAAATATATAGATTATTACCATTCTTTGTGTATTTATTTTTAACAAAAGTTGAATGCCTGAAGTTTTAGCATTCTCGCCAACTTTTATTTCGCCAAAGGTAATGCCTTCCCCCTTCATTCGGCGGAATTGTCCTATCGAGAGAAAACGGCAGTAAGGAATGCGGCGGAATTGTCCTGCTGGGGAAAACAGCTGATAAATTTTTCGGCAGAGTTGTCCTATGCCCGAAGAACCTTGGAATAAATTATGTTTGTTTACATTTTTTTTGTAGCACATGCACGTTTGGTTTCGTACTTTTATTAAGATAACAGCTTTTTTCAAAGCTTTATATATAATTATTTTCTTTTTAAATTTGATATTTTTACTTTCTTCTGTCTTCAATAGAAAAAAGTATTGGATTCGTAAAAATTTTCGATTTCGGGTTTTTGATGGATTTACACGTTTTGAGAGCTGTAGAACATGGTTTTACCATTTTTAGAAAATGTCTGTCTGTCTGTCTGTCTGTGTGTGTGTGTGACAAAATTTTGTGGCAACTGTATCTCTGGAACTACTGCACAGAATTTCATACAAATTGGTATGTAGTTGCACCTTGACATAAATTAGTGCCTATCAACTTTTGGTAAAATTCGTCTTACAGGTTGCGTTGCCATCCTGCTTTTTCTAAATTTTTAAGAGGGTGATATAGGGCAAAAATTTTCAAGATGGGTATCTTTCGAAAGGTTTCGTCAATACCTTTAAAACGAATGGTTGAACTATAAATCTGTGATAATTTAAAACAAAGTTATCGATTTTTTTTTTACTTTTTACGAAAAAAAACTTAGAATTTTTTTTTTTTTTTTTTCTCTCCCCTTAATTTTATCAAACTCCCACGGTTTCTGTGTTCTGACAAACTTAAACTAATTTTTACTTTTTTCCCCTAATTTTGTCAAAGTCCTACGGTTTCCGTGTCTTGACAAACTTTAACATATTTTTGCATTTTTCCCCTAATTTTGTCAAAGTCCCACGGTTTCCGTGTTTTGACAAACTTAGAATAATTTTCACATTTTACCCAAAATTTTGTCAAAGTCCCACTTTTTTTTAATTATTGTTACTGAGTGAATTTGTATAGGAAAATATAGAAGAAAGTCTCGTGGTGGCCACAACATACTAGTTTTATTGTTATTTTTCATTGTTACTTATTTTGTTTCATGAAGTTTGTTGTTTTTCAATCTTTGCAATGCCTGGGTGCTCAGTAGCCATTTGTAAGACATACAAAACTGATTTAGACGTGAGATAAGAATATATTTTACATTTCTTATCCTCTTCAGATCACTGTACAGTCCCAGTAATAAACAAATTGTTGTAAATATCCCTTTTTGAAAAGATAGATAAAAAATTTCTCAAACCAACTGTCATACCTTGGCATTGAGCATAAAATTTTCGTAAGATACTTTCTTGCACACTGAAATGGACACTGAAACCACATGCAACTGGTCGATCACCTATTTGTACTAATTCAAAATGTCAAAAGAGTCATTTGGCAATTCTATAAATGTAGCTAGGTTTTCTTCAGCTGGCATTAAGTATCATAAGCCATTTATAGTATGGTTAGAAAATAACTGAGTTGCCAAGGATACATTTTGGCGATCCCTGCATTTTATAGTAAGGTGATGTTATGTCAACTTAGGGCATATTTTCATTTCCCCACAGTCAAGGACTAATAACTGTTCTATTGATGCTTTTGTTACTTCCTTATTTCCTAGTAATGTGAATCCAGAGTCTAGAAAATGGCTTCTAATCAATTTGAAAAGATGTGGTACATCAGTAAATACCCAGACTTTTCTTTTGAGATAATGAGGATTTTCAAAAGATGAATTCAGATAATCAACATTTAACTCAATCCACAGTTTCTTATTCTTTGGCCCAAGATCAGCTACAACTGCTACAACATTAAATTCAATTCTTTCCAAACTTAAAATAATGCCCTTCAAAGTAGCAGCTGTCATAGGAACATCAAAATCAAAATATATTGGCTGCTTCCAGTTTGAAAAGAGGCCACGCACCATTGCCACTTGCACATTGCTGTGAGGTCCAATAATTCTATCTTCTTTCTCATCATAAGTCATTCTTGCATCTACGTTCATTTCATCAAATGAAATTACACAGACTTTTTCTAAATCTTTGAATCTCTTTCCCTGTGTTTTCATGATATCAGTGACATCATGCCTGGACGACATTTAAATGACTGATTTATCCAATGTCTTAGTGTGTTAATTCCAGGTAAAGGAATCTCACTCTATCACTCAAAAAATTGTAGCACTTGCCTGAAACTGAACGCAAAGTTATAACCTAACATATATCCATCTTATCCTATTTAACATATTTTTTTCTGTCAGCAAACAACGTATCTGATTTTTTGTAAAAACTTTACTAAGAATTCAATTTATTTTTCGTGATACCTCTAACTCATGATTTTTTTCACAAAATTTTGTATCTCTTTACGTGTCAATGCGAACTTTTTAGTACTTGAGTCATACTGTGATTTTAATTTATTGTTTTCAAGAATTAATTATTCATTCTGTTTCTTCAATAAACTAATGCGCTTCAGTAAATCTTGTTCCTCAGTTGAAGTACTTGAAAGATCCTCTGTAGAAACAATTTACATACTTGCCAACTTTTCCGTTTTTCCCGGAAGACTTCCGGTTTTTTAACGTATTTTCCGGTCTTCCGGACAGATGATGAAATCTTCCGTTTTTTAAAAAGTCGCGGATATCGTTCGTTTTAAAAGGAAAACCCAAATGTTCTACGAAAACTCCTGATTCCCAATCTTTTTCCATCCATAACATAAATGTCAATATTCATTTCAAACTTGCTTTATGAGATTCTAGAACATGTAAAGAAATAGAATTGTTAAATATTTCTTGCTGATGTAATTATTTTTTACCTCCCCCCCCCCTTTCATTTATTTCCAACTAGTGATCAGCAATCAAATGTTCTGCAGAAGTCTTTTGTTTCCTAATCTTTATCCATCTGCAACATAAATGATAATATTAATTTTAAACTTCTTTCATTAGATTCTACAAGCAGAGTTGAAAGAGTTTAATATTTCTTACTCTGTAATTATTTTTGTATCCCCCCCCCCTCCTTCCCTGGATTGTGATCAATGATCAATTCTAGAAACAATAAAGCAATGGAAGTGTGCTCAATATTTTTGATGTATGTAATTATTTTTAGATCTTTATTGCTGAATTTAATGAATCTTTTTTTTTTCCTCAATTAAATTAAATATTTGTATGTCATATTTATACCAAATGTGTAAACATGGAAAAAAAAAATTAAGAATAATTTTTTCAGGTAGGAAAATTTTTTCCAAATCAATTTAAGAAAATCAATACTTAGTTGGTTTTATGCATGTTTGAAACTGATAATTAGCTACTGCTACTTTTTTTTTTTTTTTTTATGTATGATTAATATACATACACAAAAATCATATTCTATTTATTTAAAAAATTAATTATACTTTAACTTAACTAAGTTTTTTGTCTATTGTTAAATAAATTTCTTACAGATTCTGTTTTGTAGATATTTATATGTTGAAGAGGAATAACTTAATTTAAAACTTTTATATATTTAGTATAATCAATCTATAGTAAAAGTTTTTATAGATTGTTTTAAATATTAAAATTATAAAACTGTATTTTTTTTTTTTTTTTTTTTTTTTTTTCTATTTGACGTAACAAACAAGTAAAAAAAAAAAAAAAAAAACCTTCCCTTTTTTTATGAAATCTTCTGTTTTTTCAACAAAAATCTTCCCTTTTTTTATTAAAATTGGTTGGCAAGTATGAATTTATCCAATTTTCTTTTATTGGGGGGGGGGGGGACACATTCTTTATCGTGGCTATCCGAACGCCACGAAGCAGCACAGTAGTCTTTCAACTGTTTGAGGCGCTACCGGCCAACCACACGCAATCTATACACATCTATGCAGTCTTAAAAACTAGTCTTCAATAAAAATAATAAAGCAAATTGTGTTTTTTGGAATAAATCCAATGCATTTACAGTAAAAGTACGAATTTTGAAAACATCACGTGAGATTAGGGGAGGGGGGAGGGGGTCGAGCCAAATCTCACGAAATCTCACCAGGGGAGAGGGGAGGATCAGAAAATCTTCAAAACTGCCTCATATAATTAATGGACCTAAGTGTGTTAAAATTGAAGACAATTGAATATATAAAAATCCCAGTGTCATATGAGAAGAAGAGGGGATCTTTCTAAGGAGTGTCTTAGCTTGTATACAAGTTTCAAGGATATTGATAGAGAACTTCATACAGCTAAGTCAATGAGGTAGATAATTATGATAGAAACTCAACGTGTGATTTTTTTTTTTTTTTCCGTGTGTGTTTTATAAATAACATTAAATTTCAGATATTGAAATTCTATAACAAACTTGAAAATTGGTTTTACAAAAAAATGGCCCCATATATATATATCTTTTTAACTCGCTATGTAAGTTCTGTTTAATATGTCTTTATAAGTTTAAACTTTATAAGGAGTCTTAACTTGTGTTCGAGTTTTTTATTGATGCCGAATGTGTTCAACTGTTGCTCTGGCCAGCGCGTTCTCCTGATCTCGCACCAATGAAAATCACTGTTTAATCGTTGAAAAGCGACTGGCCCCCCACCACTCATCAGTAACTTCGATCGATGAATTGTGGCATCGTGTTAAAACTTCATAAAGTGCTCTACCCATACATGTGATCCAATCGCTGTTCGATCCAATGCCTACGCAGATATGTGCTGTTATTGCTCACAGAGGTCACTGCTTTATGTACTGTTTTCTCAGTACATATTGCTCCAAATTTCCTGAAATTTTAATCAATTGTTCTTTCTACTATAATGTATGTGTCCAACAAATTTCATTCCGTTATTATCATTCCTTCTTGGTGTTGCATTTTCAATGTCGAGCAGTGCATTCAACAATTTCCTAAATTGATTAAGTTTCTTTTTTCTCATCATTCATTTGATTTGCAACAAAAGATTGCAAGTTAAATAAAATATTTATGGAATGTTTATTTAGAACTATATTGCTGCTGCTACTAAGATCGTGGCTTGCAGGCAGCCATGTTTGTTTAGAAATATATTTTCTATTGCTAGCAACAGGTGGCGCTTCTGGCATTGCATATGCCGAAAGCGTAGCTGAAAACTCGATTTTAGGTATCATATTTCCAATATGGCGATACAATACCTGACCCTCTAATACTATGCACATGCACTCCTGAGGACAGCTATGGTGCTAAGCACATTTAAGGCAGAACCATTTTATGTAAAAGTCTGAACAAATTTCCATTGCATATTCTAACAGCAACAACACTTTTTGGCTTTACAAATTCACATTTGTCATGTTGAACTTTGACCCCCTGATCTAATGCTTGACTTAAATAAATTTCTTGAAGCATTTGGAGCATACAGTACATTTTCCATTATGCCGTCTTTCCAGCTACCATGTACAAGCATTTTCACAGATATCTTGACATGACCATATGCTTTCCTTGATGAACTATTTGCAACTCTCACTTCTATTGGGCATATATATTTTGTGTGGCCCCTGTGTCATCACTACCATCTACAAGGTCTTCACTTATAAAAATCTCTTCTTCTTTAGACCTTTTATCATGCACAGTATTTTTCTTTGATGTACAATCCCTTTTCGTGTGGCCTCGTTTTCCACATGTGAAGCATTTATATTACTTTCCTTGTTTATTTATAGTCCTTTCAAATTTCGCTGTTTTACAAGTAAAGCAGCTAGTTCAGTTTCTTGAGAAGATTCTGTCAGTCTTCTCTGCTCTTCTGCAACCAACTTTTTTCGATTCTGTTAGTGTTTGTTGCTCTTCAGGTCTTGCACACCAACACATTTTCAGGGGTTCAAAGTCACTAGATAAAGTTTCCAAGAGTTTACTTATCATTATAAAGT
Organism: Salticus scenicus; assembly: GCA_963930645.1. Classification (NCBI taxonomy): domain Eukaryota; kingdom Metazoa; phylum Arthropoda; class Arachnida; order Araneae; family Salticidae; genus Salticus; species Salticus scenicus. Next base: position 49,528,136 of record OZ005657.1, read on the forward strand.
CATTGGGTTTAATGTCTAAATCAGACATACATTAAACTAGGCATTCCAATTTTGCTATATGCATAGCCATTGTACTTGTAGGATCTCGTGTAAACAATAAAAATTGCATCTGACATGCATATTGTGCTTGTATGTTTTTCTGTTCAAATAATTCATGCAATTTTACCCATATTTCCCTGGCAGTTCAGTACATCAATACAAGATCGCATATTCTAGAATCAAGTATCCAGGAAAAAATTCCTTGAGCAGCTCTGTTACCTTTATCGAACTTGGTTAACACATTATGAATATCTGCCGTAGTATCTGCGGGAACCTGTTCTAGTTTTATGATTTTGCCAGAACGCACCTCGGATTCCATAAAATCCCAATTATAAGCCCCCTCTCCATTTTTAGGCAATTTTTCCATAATTCTAAAAATAAGCCCCCCCCCCTCTCTATTTTTTAATTTTGAGTAAAAAATTAAGTTCTGAAATCTTATGTATATTTAATGATTTTAAATAAATTTATTCTTTAAAATATTTTTTACAGCAAAAAATATTAACTCCCTTTTCTCCTTCTGTTTTAACAAAATAACAACGAGGTGTGAGAATGAGAACTATAAAATAACTATAGCTCAATATGAAATTGAAAAAGTAAACATATTTTCCGATAGATAGCAGCAGTAATCTTAATTCTAGATAATGTTCTTATAGGCTCCTTCAATATTCATTAAAATAATAATTGAATGTATAAGTAAACTTTTCTTTATTTACCTTTCATATACTAAATAATAAATAGTTATTTATTTATTTAACAGATGTTGCCTTTTTAAAAATTTACTAGCTTTTCTTTTAATTATTTCACTTAAAAACATTGTCATATTTTTGTAAAATGTTATGTTTAATAACAATATATAAAATGAATTTTATGCATTTCATATATACCTAAATATATACTCTTATTAATTTATACCTTTACTTTTCCATAATCAGTCTTTCATTCTTTTTTATTCATTTTTAATATTAATTATATAAAAAAAATATTTAAATGAGTAATACAATGATTTTTAATTAATAATTCAAAATTTATTTCTGTAAGTTACATTCAATTTCTGGATTAGATAATAAATATTAGTTTCATTCTCTGGTGATAGATGGCATCACCACAACTTTGTAAAAAAGAGAAATTTCTAATAATCTTGATTATAAGCCCCCTCCCTATTTTTGACTGGTTTTGCTTGTGAAAAACGGGGAGCTTATAATCGGGATTGTACGGTACGTTTTTTCCCCCATTCATTTCCATCGTACCCCATTTTCCGAGCTGAGACGTTTATCAGTCGTAAATATTTCCTTAATTAGCTTTTAATTATATCACCAAGATCAGTTTTACAACGTGAATCTCGCTGTCACATTGGTTAGGTTTAATTCAATACTTTTCACTTAATTTTAGCGGAGTAGAACACGAATCTGGGCTCATAACATGTTAACACTTTAACAAAATTAAGTTGCAGAGATTAGATTTTGAGTTTTAATTAACATAGTTATGGAAAACGACAAATTTTATAGTAGTTACATAAAATAATTATCGCACACGTTACGAAATGCTACACTATAACTCAACAGACACGAGAACTTGCCATTAGCACAAAGAAAAAGTTACATGGCAAACACCACCCCAAATTTCAGTGGAGGGTCATCCTCCCGGAAATGTTGCACCAGATAGTTGTTGAGCTCTCTCAGGGCCATTCCCACCATCTCCGGTTAAAGGGAAAAACTCGGATTAGCACTCACAGCTGAGATTTCTGCATCCCACCATCGTCGGTTAGTACTAACGGAGGTTTAATATTTAATCGGTCGAGTTTCCACTCGTTAGCTCTTTACCGAGAGTTTAAATATGGCGGAACTGTTTGGATGTTGTTGTCTGTTAGTGTTAGTTTATTATTATTTTCTTTTTCATTATGTTGGATGTTGTGCAAAAAATTTTGTTTGATGATGGTGACGAAGATCGTTGTTTTGTTCCTGTGTCCAGAAACATATCGGAAAAGTTCTCTTTATGATGAAAAAAAATTTTAATATCGTTTTCGCCTTTTAAAAACTTGTGCATTAGATATCTTTTCAGAGATTGAGCATGGTATTTCATACAAGAGTGATCGGTGAGTTAATTTGTACACTTCTCTTGTAGTATTCTGTAAAAAATGAATTTTTTGTTTGATATTTTGGATCTAAAGTATGCCAATCTAATTGAACGCCTTATCTAATGTAAACAAACAAATGATGAACTGCACATATTCTAAAAGCCTCGTAAAAGAACTTAGATTTTGTTGTTCTGGTTCTCACATAAAATAATTCTTTTTTCATATGTATAACGTATCAGTGTTTTTGTCTGAAGATATTTTCTGTCCTAATTTCTCCTCATAACTAATATTATACATATGCTGAGATATCTTTGGGAATCTTTTTTGAAAAGTGAAATTATTTCTATAAACTTCTATACTTTCCTAGATAATTGTACATAATCTCTTTACTACAATAAGAAAAAGCGCTTGTCTGTATACAATTAAGTAAATTTGTCTGCAGTATTTAATTAAGTATTATTGCTGTAGAGAAGTTTTCTGAACTTGAGAATTTGTTTTTAAATCAAGAAATGCTTTATGAATTACCTACTGTTATATATGTATCTGTTTAGAAATGTTTTTTTAATTTACAGCTTTTGAGTTTAATCTTTTTTTTTACATTGCAATTTTTATTTTATTGTTAACAACATTTAAACATTCATGTCATAGGAACAAATACTAACTGTTTAGAGTATTTTCTGATTTAACTATGCTCAGTTAATTTTTATTTATTTTTTATTATTAACATTGGTTTTTGTCTTCAGATTAATGTATACTAGGTATATATATATATATATATATTTTTTTTTTAAGTATATTTTTTTACACTATAATCATCATTTGTTATATCAGCTTATTCATTTAACATGTAAAACATTAAACAAAAAAAAAAAAAAAAAGTAACAGTATGATTTAAGTATTATAAAATTTGAAAAGTAAACTTTCATATCAGTTATAATTAACATACTAATATCCTATCTTATTTGCTTAAGGTAAAGTTTTGAAATTCATTTAGAGCATGTTACAAAATTAAATGATTCCGCATATGATTAACGCTGACCTTCGATAATATTTTTGAAGATGATGCCCTGTTCAATGATTCTGATTACAGTCTCTTATGTTTTGATAATGATTTCTTTACTCATAGCTCCAAAAAATTTTCAAAATTACTTTTGATCAAAAACAAACAGGATGTTAAAATTTTGTTTTGATAAATATTAAGTAAAAATTAAAAAGCTTTAAAAATTGCCACAATATAAATTATTTTTGGCTTGGAAATATAAAACAAATAAGGATATTATTATCATATTGATGCTTTTTAAAACTGATAAAAGAATTTATACATTAAAAAAAAAAAAAAAAAAACTTCTATCTGGGACAGTAAAGTTTATTACATCGTAAAACTTGGTAAATTTTTATACGAGATTGATACTGAATGCAGTGTGGCTTTTTATGAACCATGCAAAAATACTAGGACTGAAAAAGAAAAAAATACATGAGCCAGGTTCGAACCCAGCACCTCTCTGAAACGTAAAGTATGACAAAGATATTTATTAGACAGGACAGAAGGACGCAATTTTACTGTAAATAATTTTATTTTACTTAATCATTTTTACTTTTAGTTGGATATTTATTTTTGTTTTGTTTATTTTCAATTTTAGATGGATGTTCAATACAGGGATAGCCAAGGTTCATCTCAATCTCCGCCTTTTAGTGAGCTATCACCAACAGATGTCAAGGGCAAAAAAGGGCCAGAAAGAAAAGGAAAGTGTCCACGTAAAAAATATGGAAGATCTCAAGGAGTACAACCCGAATGATCCTGATGTCTCCCCCCCCCCCCCTCCCGAAAAGGCAAAAGCCTGGTGAGTGTCTCATATTGGGTGGTGTTTATTAAAAGGCTACCCGATTGAGGCATCTTTCCCTGCAGTGCTTTAAAAATGACGAGTAGACATCACTAATACAGAGACATCAGACATGGCTTGCTATACAGGTAATAGTTATTTTAAACTTATTTTTATTAATAAAATAACACATTTTTATGACAATATTTATTTATTTAAATACTTTGATATGTATGTGATGTTATATGAAAGACTAGAATTACACATACATTTATGATACGATAACGTTTATAAGTTCGTATTTGATTGTTCAGGACCATTGTTTAGAGGTATATCATTCATATAAATTTCAAAATGAATAGTGTTAGAATCATTTTTAAATTTGAAGTCATTTTTAATTTTCTTACAACTTGAACCATGAGATTTGGCCTCATAGATGACATCTCTGATACAGATTATTCTTCGGGGAATTCTAATCCACGTTGCATTATCTTCATTACTTATTTTACACTGAATATTAACAGATAATTAACAGATTTAAATTGATAAATTAAATATCTGCATAAAACTGTTCATTATTATTAAAAACTGATTTTTAAAAATGATTTAATGCAGGCATCTGCGTGATTTTTCTTTTACGATGATAGACCGTTTCTCAATTTTCTTATTTTTAATTGCTTCTTATTTTCTTTAAAATATATATATATATATATGTTTTTATTTGCATTTAAAAATCTATCTATAATTCTCATACTAGCTGAATTTTCTCTATATGCATGTTTTTAAAATTGTATGCATGAATATTAGAAATCTCTTAAGGATAAAAGCATTTAACTTATTAATTTGAAACATGTTTTGTCTGTATCCACTAAATTGAGAGAATGGCTAAGTGTAAAAATTTGGTTGATGTATCTGAAAAAAGTCTTGGTGTGTAGATGTGTCATCAAAAGAGAAAAATAAAAAAAAGTCGAACGGTTTTCCCCCTGGGGGGGGGGGGGGGCAGGGGTCAAAAACATGTTTGCGAAAATTACTTCACGGTGAAGAAATTGTACATGTGGGGGACTAGACTCAAATACTAAAAAATCACTTTTTTGTGATTTTGGAATTTTCGATTTTAAAGCTGGAAAGTAGATTTGGCGTGAAAGGGGGGGGGGGGAGTTAGTTAGAGAGGGAAATCCGTTCTAGACCCACACATGTAGCACCTCATTTTAAAGGTCTTGAAATTTGATGTTGATTGGGGATGTCTGTATACAATATGGTGCACCCCCTAGTGGTTAAAAATAGAACTAGGTGATTTTGTAGTAGGCCCTATCATGTTACACCTTATTTTAAAGGTTTTGGTATTTCCTGACCGTTGGTGATGTTCGTATAGAATACACTGTGCCCCTGGCGGTGGTAAGTGGATTTTGCAGCGCGTGCGTAGCATGCCTGCTATATGGTGCCGCAGCCACAGGCAGCGGAAACACGAGTCAGAGGCTCATTCGGTTCAAGGTTAATTTTTGAGAATTTTTTCATGTTATCAGCGGCTCACATATATGCTGCCGCAGTCACCGGGGCCACGAGCCCGAGTTCCGTTCAGTTTGAGGTAATTTTTTTGTTACAGATGATTATTTTTTTCACGATGCTCTCATTTAAAAATAGAAATCCAAACAAAATAGAGTTAATGATATAAAATCATATAAATTTAAGGTTCATTTTAGGTTATTATCATGGGCCCGGGCAACACCAGGCAGATATGTTTAGTTTCAGGTTAATTTTGGGGAATTTTTTCACGTTATTAGCGGTCCGCATATAAGCTGCCGCAGGCACTGGGGTCACGAGCCCGAGTTCTGTTCAGTTTGAGGTAATTTTTTTGTTACAGATGATTATTATTTTTTTTTTTTCACGATGCTTTCATTTAAAAATTGAAATTCAAACAAAAAAGATTTAAAGATATAAAATCATACAAATTTAAGGTTCATTTAAGGTTATTATCATGGGTCCGGGCAACACTGGGCGGGTTTGTTCGGTTCCAGGTTAATCTTTGGGAAAAAAAATTTATGTTATTAGTGGCCGGCATATGCGGTGCCACAGGCACCAGGTTCACAAGGCAGAATTTCGTTCGGTTCAAGGTAATTTTTTTGTTACAGTTTATTTTTTTTTTTTTGGTGATGCTTTTATTTAAAAATAGAAATTCAAACAATATCGTGTTAAAGATATAAAATCATACAAATTTAAGGTTCATTTAAGGTTATTATCATGGGCCTGGGCAACGCCGGGTGGGTCAGCTAACATGTAATCTTAGTATTACACAAAATAGAAAATAAAAGATAGCAACTGTTTATTTGAAGTCAGTTTAATGTCACACTGACAGTACTTTGCAGAAAGTGATGTCATATATAGTATTTCTATTTATAAGCACTTTTCCGAATTTCTTTTTTTAAGAGAAATGTCGTAAATTATATTATAAAATAAAAATTAATTTATCTAATATTAAGCTCTTAAAGTGAGAAACATGTTTTTTTTTTCTAATCTGCATTGATATTATAGTACTCACGAGTATCTAAATTCCAATATAATTTCTTGATTAAGGCTTATTTTATTTCCTTTTGGTACGAAGTTCCTTAACGCAGATTGCAGTAGGACCTAACTGGCAGAAGTCGTCACGTAACAAAAATGCATTACGCTACATCTCAGGTTCTATTGCGTATAATAAAACAAAACTTGATATGTAAGGTCATGAGACAAACTTTTCTACCAACATTTGGTGTCAACCTCTCAGCAGGTGGCGCTGCCGCACAGCGATTTCTGCAATTTAAGGAAAGGCTATATCTCAGGTTCTATGGTGTATAATCAAGCATCCTATTGGTGCCAACAACGAGATAAATAAATAATAACAATCTAGATCTCTACATCAAATCAAATTCAGAATTGGAGAAAAGGCGTAAGGAACTTCGTTCCTGACGGGGGTCCCTTGACCGCACATCTGTTTTAAGATAAGAAATATAGATATAACATTCAAAATCTTTTTTATTAAAAGATGTAAAGATATAATGCACATAGTTTAAAAAAAAAAAAAAAAAAAGAGAGAAATTTAAATTCTGATGATGTCTAGTGTTGGGTTTAAGGCCAGTTAACTGAAGGAGGGTCCTAGGCTTAAATGGTGTAACCTCCATGAGAAATCATTCTAAGGGGTTCCTACCTCATCTTAAAGCGAGTTTTAGAGAAAAATACAGAAAATTCCAAACGACTGGTAATTGAACCCAGAACTTTCTGCATACCAACTTCAAGATATTCGAATTTTGATATTTCATCGATAAGACCATCGCTGAATTTTTCGATTGTAGTCATAAGAACATAATTTTTTATATAATTTTATGCAGTTTTTTCCATAATATTAAACTGAAGATTAGCTATTAAAAAAAAAAAAAAAAAAAAAAAAAAAAATTGTTCAAATAATGAATATTTTCAACTTTAATTCAGTTAAAATAATCTGTCAGCTTGAACACTAATATAAACTCAATTTTCTATGTACTGAACGCAAGTTACCTTCATCTACTCATTCCTACCGTGGTGGTTTAAGTAATTGGAGAACTGCTGGTTTATCTGCACTTCATTTGTCAACATACCTTAAATTTAAGTAAAATATTAATGCTATATTTCTCAAGTTTAATATAAATTTGTTATTTTGTACTTTACCCTACATCAAGTGACCTTTTGTGGGTATGAAAATATCTATAAAAATCGGTATAAATAATACATTGATTATATTATATTCTGATTATGTAGAATTTATCAGAAAAGAATCTTTGATAAAAAAATAAATTATCTTCTTTCTTATTACATTTAAACAAAGCTTTGGCATTTATTATCTGGAAAAAAAGTAAACACCCCTTTGCAGAGTATGGAAATACACTAGCTAATAAAAAGGAAGACAAACAGAAGAAAAAATTTAACTTAACTTCTTTGCAGTGTATATAGTAATTTCATACATGACCATATATACTGCAAAGCAGTTTTCTTGAAATAACAGCTAGAAGAAGTGAAATTAAGATAGAAAACTTCTACTAGCATAATATTCAACTGACATAAAGCAACAAAGAAATTATTACATAATGTAAGTAAAATTCAGATGAATTTTTCTTTCATTTTGTTTCTTGATGCATAATTAAAATTTAAGTTATAAAATATAATAATACATATTTTTTTTAATGTGGCTGTAGGTTTTCTTAATTTATTTTTTCAAATTCACAGAGTTGATTTTATTTTATAATATATATATATATAAGAATTCTAATATTACTTAAATGTTTTATTGTGTTCTTACTATACTCTCAAACTATTTTAATATGAATTGTTGATTTATCCTATGTATAAAATTTGAGTGCATTTGTTATTTTTTCTAAGTGCTTTCTTTCACCTTTCCACTGACAGCATCCTTTTTTTTTTTCTAAATGATGCTCCAGTGCTTTTGCACTAATTCTAAAATCCATTTTTTCTTCTGCAAGTGAAAAATTGTTGACTCTTTCTGGCTTATTTCGACAGACTGTAAACATAACTACTGCCTAATTTCTGTTTTGACCATAACTGAATCAACCAATGACAGTATTACTAAGCATTCCCAAAGAACCAATCACAATACCTCTTTAAAATCCCTTCAAAAAATCCCTCCGTTAGTTAAGGCGGGTCTCCACCTTTCCCGTCTTTCCATCCAAGATGGCGGACTTGTAAAAAAGTGGTTCGGAACAAGATATGGGGGTTGGTCTAAATTTCAGAATTGATAGTTACCTCCACCAATCCCAAAAAAGCATGTGAATTCCCTATCCCGTAAAAAATTATCTGTCAAGTATTGACAGTTTCAATTCAATCCCCCAGAAGGGTTCTGTTATCTGTAACAGGTTCGGAGTGAGAGGTATTACCATTGACACTTCCGCTAATTATCTACGCTAAAAGAAGTTTTAAACCAACATTCCAGATTACTGAAATGCTCACACATTACAGCTGAAATTCTGCTGTAATATACATATGTGTGTGTGTGTAATATATATATTTATTTAATACAACTTCTAAAATCAATTAAAAAAAAAAAAAAATAGAGAGAAAGTACGCAAAAGAAATTAATGAAATGAATTAATCGTTGCTAAAGTGTGCAACTTTCCATTGGGATTTTTTTTATTTATTTATCTATATATTAATTTGAAACATGTTTTTGTCTGTCTCCACTATATTGAGAGAACGGCTAGGTGTAAAAATTCAGTTGAGGTGTCTAAAGAAAGGTCTTGGTCTGTAGATGTGCTATGAAAAGAGAAAAATAAAAAAAAGTCGAATGGTTTCTCCCCCCGGAGGAAACAGGTGGGAAACCGTTTCCCACCCGTTTGGGTTAAAAACGAATGACGTCATTTTCGGAAATGCAACAATACAGCGAGTTTATCTGAATTTTTATTGCCTTATAAAAACAAAGTTCACGTGTTATCATTTTATTTTTTAATTATTGATCCTTTTTTACAGTGTGGCAACATGATAAAATCTATATATTAATTTGAAACATGTTTTTGTCTGTCTCCACTATATTGAGAGAACTACTTGGTGTAAAAATTTGGTTGAGGTGTCTAAAAAAAGGTCTTGGTCTGTAGATGTGCTATGAGAAGAGAAAAATAAAAAAAAGTCGAAGGGAGGGAAACGGGTAGGAAACCGTTTCCCATCTGTTTCGGGTTAAAAACACGTTTACGAGCTTAACTAAGCTTCAAATTACTTCACGGAGAAGAAATTGTACATATGGGGACTAGAGTCGAATACTAAAAAACAATATCTGCGAATTTGGTATTTTCGATTTTAAAGGGGGAAAAAAGGGGGAAAGTAGATTTAGAGGGGAGGGGAAAGGGGGGAAATTAGTTTGTGAGGGAAATCCGTTCTAGACCCACACATGTAGCACCTCATTTTAAAGGTCTTGAAATTTCATGTCGATTGGGGATGTTTGTATACAGTATAGTGCGACCCCTGGTGGTGAAAAATGGAACTAAGTAATTTTGCTGTAGACCCTACCATGTTACATCTTATTTTAAAGGTCTTGGTATTTCCTGACCGTTGGTGATGTTCGAACAGAACACAGTGCGCCCCCTGGCGGTGGAAAGTGCAACTAAAGGATTTGGCAGTTGACACCACCATGTGACACCTTATTTAAAAGGTCTTGGAAATCCAAGGCGATTGCTGATAGAAGTCTTGAAATTTCATGTTGATTGGGGATGTTTGTATACAATATAGTGCGCCCCCTGGTGGTGAAAAATGGAACTAGGTGATTTTGTAGTAGACCCTATCATGTTATATCTTATTTTAAAGGTCTTGGTATTACCTCACCGTTGGTGATGTCCGTACAGAACAAACTGCGCCCCCTGGCGTTGGAAAGTGCAACTAAAGGATTTTGCAGCTGACACCACCATGTGACACCTTATTTTAAAGGTCTTCGTATTTCCTCACCGTTGGTGATGTTCGTACAGAACAAACTGCGCCCCCTTGCGGTGCAAAGTGCAACTAAAGATTTTGCAGTTGACACCACAATGTGACATCTTATTTCAAAGGTCTTGGGAATTCAAGGTGATTGGGGATGTTTGTATACAATATAGTGTGCCCCCTGGTGGTGAAAAATGGAACTAGGTGATTCTGTACTAGACCCTATCATGTTATATCTTATTTTAATGGTCTTGGTATTTCCTCACCGTTGGTGATGTTCGTACAGAACAAACTGCGCCCCCTTGCGGTGGAAAGTGCAACTAAAGGATTTTGCAGTTGACACCACCATGTGACACCTTATTTTAAAGGTCTTGGAAATTCAAGGTGATTGGTGATGTTCGTATACAACATACTGCGCTCCCTGTTGGAGGAAAGTGGATTTTGCAGTGCTTGCGTAGCATGACTGCTATACGGTGCCGCAGCCGTAGGCAGCGGTAACACGAGTCAGAGGTTCGTTCGGTTCAAGGTTAATTTTTGAGAATTTTTTCATGTTAATAGTGGCCTGCATATACGTGCCACAGGCACTGGGATACGAATCCGAGTTCCGTTCCGTTTGAAGTAATTTTTTTTGTTACAGATCATTATTATTATTATTATTATTATTATTTGTGATGTTTTCATTTAAAAATAGAAAATCAAACAAAATCGAGTTAAAGATATAAAACCATACAAATTTAAGGTGCATTTAAGGTTATTATCATGGGCCGGCCAACACCGGGCGGGTTCTTTCGGTTGCAGGTTAATTTTTGAGAATTTTTTATGTTATTAGCGGCTCACGTATGTGCTGCCGCAGACACCGGTGTCACAAGACTGAGTTTCGTTCGGTTCGAGGTAATTTTTTTGTTACAGCTGATTATTTTTTTCGCGATATCTTTATTTAAAAATAGAAATTGAAACAAAATCGAGTTAAAGATATAAAAGCATACAAATTTAAGGTTCAATTAAGGTTATTATCATGGGTCCGGCAACGCCGGGCGGGTTAGCTAACATGTAGCCTTAGTATTAAAAGAAACAGAAAATAAACGATAGCAACTGTTTTATTTGGAGTCAGTTTGACGTCACATTGACAGTACTTTGTAGAAAGTGATGTCATATATAGTATTTCAATTTATAACCATTTTTCCGAATTTCTTTTTTTTTTTTAAGTGAAATGTTGTAAATTATATTAGATGTTTTAACTTGAAATACATTTAAATAATGATACGACGATTTTTGAAACATTACGGTCAATAAAGTGACCGTCGAAGTCGACGTGTTCCAGCTAGTTTATTTATTTATTTATTTTTTAAGAACAATTGGAGGGGGGGGGGGAATTACATTACCCCTCCAATATGAGATCAAACTAAAAATCAGTTAAAAATAAAATTGAATGAAAAAATGCTAAATATGTTTTTAATAATCTGGTGTGTCACTCACACGACTCTCTCTTACCCTGAAATTTAATACTATAAATACAGGTTGGCGATTATGAGGTAAGATAACGAGTACTGTTATGTAAACCTATGTTAGACAATTCAAATTAGGCTTCGGAAGAGTTTTATATGATAATTAGTTCTCTGTGTGTGTGGGGGGGGGGGCTTCCGCCCTACTCAATCCCCCGTTTCATTAATGCACCTACATTTATATAGAATTTAAATCTGTTATTAAAATTAAAAGTTTACTTAAAATTATTCAGACAATTTTCACACGCAACATTCCTTGAAACTTATCAATCTTGATCAAACTTTCCCAACAACAAACTCATATCAACTTCAAAATACAACATTTGGATCTCCTAAAATTATTCGTTTTTAAGTTACTCTAAAAGATAGACAAAAATCAAACCTTAAAAACCTGACTACGGTAATCAGGAAACCTCAAAACGTGTAAATGTACAAAAAACAAGCGATGAACATTTAGCTTAAAGCATACATTATTTACCATATCTCTACGAGGAATTTATTTCAATTCCCGAACAGCTTTCCTGGAAATGGTAAAATATTATTAGTAAAACAGATCCACTAACAACAAATAACTAGCGTATTGTGGCCACCACACGATTTTCTTCTATATTTTCCCATACAAATTCACTCGGTAAAAATAATTTATTAAAATTATTATTTTAAAAAAATTATCTTCCATGATAATGAAGACGATTTCCATATTAGAGAAGTAGTATAACACTAAATGAATTTATTCTCAATATTACACTTAAATATATATATATATATTTGTTAAAAATGAAAAAAAATCGATAACTTTATTTTAAATTATCGCAGATCGGTGGTTCAACCATTCGTTTTAAAGGTATTGGCGAGCTCTTTTGAAAGATACCCATCATGAAAATTTACTCCCCTCGAGGGAGGGGGGGCGGCGAGGCTCCTACATACACATTTTTTTTTTTCCCAGTTGACTATCTATAATACAAAAAATATATATTCGTTTCATTTGGTTAAGTGCAGTCTGTACATGTTAAACTCTACTTACCTGCAATTTCCCCCATACACGTAATGTATTTGAATACTTTTGAATGTCCCTGCACACGAACCATTTCCTTCATCTCAACGAAAAGCTTACCGCAGCATCCCTACATGATACACATTTAGAATACTGAGTTTGGAATTTCTGCTACTATTTGTTGGGAAAGTATGAAAACTAGATTGTCAAACATAAAATTTATTTTGAAAATTTCCTTTGAATGATTTAGTTTAACTATCATTAGCATTTCATCCCCCAAAATTAATAATAATTCGGCTTCTGATGAATTAAAATTAAAATTTAGCGGCGAAGCTCCTACATACGCAATTTTTTTTTTTTTCTTTTTCCCAGTTGACTATCTCTATTACAAAAAATATATATTCGTTTCATTTGGTTTAGTGCAGTCTATAGATGTTAAACTCTACTTACCTGCAATTTCCTCCATAGACGTAATGTAGTTGAATACTTTTGAATGTCCCTGTACACGAACCATTTGCTCCATCTCAACGAAAAGCTTACTGTAGCATCCCTACATGATACACATTTAGAATACTGAGCTTGGAATTTCTGCTATTATTTGTTCTTGAGATATGCTGATAACAGACTCTCACACATCCACAGAGATACACAGACCATTCGCTAAAAACATGATTACAAACAATTTTGTAGAAACGATATGATAGTGGCTTAATAAAATACGCGAGGATAAAAAATAATAATAATAATACATAAGCAATATTTAAGCACGCAGACTCAGTTCAGTGATCTTATTAAAAAAAAAAAAAAAAAATCTGGTGTGTCACTCACACGACTTTCTCTTACCCTGAAATTTAATACTATAAATACAGGTTGCAGATAAATAGGTAAGATAACGAGTACTGTTATGTAAACTAGTAAACCTGTATTAAACAATTAAAATTAGGCTTCTGAAGAGTATTATATGATAATTAGTTCTGTGTGAGGGGGCTACCGCCCCCCTCAACCCCCCGTTTCATTATTGCACCTATACATTTATATAGAATTTAATTCGGTTATTAAAAAATATAATTCCCTTATTAAAAAATAATTTATTAAAATTATTATTTAAAAAAATTATCTTTTATGATAAGGCAAACGATTTCCACATTAGACAAGTAGTATAACACCAAATATCCAAAAAAAGTCAATTTTATTCTCAATATTAAAAAAAAAAAAAAAAGTACGATTTTTTTTTCTACATTTTTTTTCGTTAAAAGTAAAAAAAAAAAATCGATAACTTTGCTTTGAATTATCGCAGATCGGTGGTTCAACCATTCGTTTTAAAGGTAATGGCGAGCTCTTTTGAAAGATACTCATCATGAAAATTTACTCCCCTCGAGGGGGGACTTCCCCCCCAGGGAGGGGGAGGCGAGGCTCCTACATACACAAAATTTTTTTCCCAGTTAACTATCTCTATTACAAAAAATATATATTCGTTTCATTTGGTTTAGTGCAGTCTATAGGCGTTAAACTCTACTTTCCTGCAATTTCCCCCATAGACGTAATGTATTAGAATTCTCTTGATTGTCCCTGTACACGAACCATTTGCTTGATCTTAACGAAAAGCTTACTGTAGCATCCGTATATGATACACATTTAGAATACCAAGTTTGAACTTTCTGCCATAATTTGTTTTTGAGATATGCTGTTAACAGACAGACACACACACAGACATACACACAGACCATTTGCTAAAAACATGATTTATTGTATTCAGGGGACCTCAAAACGTGTAAATATAACAAAATTTCGCGTTCGAAAATTTGACCCAAAAACAAGTTGCATCTTTACAATCTTTGCAAGCGTCATTTAAAACCTAGCAATACTTTAAAGGTATAAACAAAATATGAACCTTTGTCATATATTGACTGAAAAACGCAATAACAAAAATTATAATAAAAATAGGCATTAAGTTAATTTTAACAAAAAATTATGCCAAAATTAATAAATCAAAAAATTAAATTAAAAGGCATTGCCACCATGGCGGCAAAAGTTTAAAAGTCGCCATAGGGTCCTATACTAATGCTGCCTTGCATGGGGAAGTATGAAAACTAGATTGTTAAACATAAAATTTATTTTGAAAATTTCCTTTGAATGATTTGGTTTAACTATCATTAACATTTCATACCCCAAAATTAATCATAATTCGGCTTCTGAGGATTATTTCTGAGTGATGAGTATAATTTCCCAGGATTTATTTCGTCACTGTTGTCACAAAGAAAAACAAATTCTGTCCGTAGTGGAGGGAGAAAAAAAAAAAAAAAAAAAAAAAAAGACAGAAAGAAAGAAACCGAAGCTCCTGTCTATTTCTTAGAAAATACAATAGAGTTCTGGGTGAAATAGAAATTAATTTAATTTAGGGTGATGTAACTTTTTTTTTTTTTCTAAGTTTTTTCTCTCTTTTTTTTCTCTCTCTATAAAGGCATGCCGTAACAATGTTACGTTTCTTAGCAACGGTTACTATATCAGAATCGGACTCGGTAAAGTAAAAGAAAAAAAGTAATAAATTTGGGGTATTTAGGCATTATATTTTTTCAACAAAGAGCTGTCGACGATTTTCATGAAGTTGCGACAGTTATATTTAGTTTATTTAAAATAAATAATTTTCATAAATAATTAAATTTAAATTACGTTTCATTACTAGAATTATAAAAAACGCATTACTCAAAAAAAAAAAAAAAGATAATTTCACAGGATTTATTACGTCATTGTCCGTCGTCACAAAGGAAAGCAAATTCTATTCATAGTGGAGGAAAATAAATAAATAAATAAATAAATAAAATGAAAAAAGAAACCGGAGCTCCTGTCTATTTCGTAAAAAATACAATAGAGTCCTGACCAAAACCAAAAGTAAATAATCTAGTTTAGGGTGATGTAACTTTTTTCCCCCTAAGTCTATTCTTCTAAAGACATGTCGTAACAATGTTGCGTTTCTTAGCAAAGGTTACTATATCAGAATCGGATTCGGTAAAGTAAAAGAAAAAAGTAATAAATTTGGGGTATTTAGGTATCATATTCCTTCAACAAAGAAACTGTCGACGATTTTCATGATTTTGCGACAGGTATATTTAGTTTATTTAAAATTAATAATTTTCATAAATAATTAAATTTAAATTAAGTTTCAGTACTAAAATTATAAGGAACTCATTTCTCAAATAAAAAAAAGATAATTTCACAGGATTTATTGCATCACTGTCGTCACGTCACAAAGGAAAGCAAATTCTATTCATAGTGGAGAAAAAAAAAATGAATAAATAAACGGAAGCTCCTGTCTATTTCGTAGAAAATACAATAGAGTCCTGAGCAAAACACAAATTAAATAATTTAATTTAGGGTGATGTAACTTTTTTCCCTAAGTCTATTCTTCTATATAAAGACATGTCGTAACAATGTTGCGTTCCTTACCAACGGTTACTATATCAGAATCGAATTAGGTAAAGTGAAAGAAAAAGTAATAAATTTGGGGTATTTAGGTATTATATTCCTTCAACAAAGAAACTGTCGACGATTTTCATGAATTTGTGACAGGTATATTTAATTTATTTAAAATTAATAATTTTCATAAATAATTACATTTAAGTTACATTTCAGTGCTAAAATTATAAGAAACTCATTACTCGAAAAAAGAAGGATAATTTCACAAGACCTATTTCGTCAGTGTCATCACAAAGGAAAGCAAATTCTATCTATAGTAGAAGAGAAAAAAAAAAAAAAAGAAGAAGACAGAAAGAAAGAAACCGAAGTTCCTGTCTATTTTGTAGAAAATACAATAATGTTCTGAGCAAAACAAAAATTAAATAATTTAATTAGGATGACGCAACTTTATTTTTTCTAAGTCTATTCTTCTATGTAAAGGCATGTTACAACAGTGTTGCATTTCTTAGCAACGGTTATTATATCGGGATCATATTCTCTAAAGTAAAGGACAACGTAAAAAATTTGAGGTATAGTTTGGTATTATATACCTACAACAAAGAAACTAGCGATGGTGTTTATGAATTTACAATAGGTATATTTAGTTTATTTAAGTTTAATAATTTTCATAAATAATTAAATTTAAATTAGATTTCATTACTGAAATTTCAGTATTTTACCATATTTTTATTAACTCGGTTTCTTGTTTGTGTATTTGTTTGTCCAGTACAAATCTTTCAATCGATTTTTAAGTAACTTCCCAACTTGCTAGACATTTGAAACTTTCAGAATGGCTCAGAACACGGTGGCAATGCATTTTTAAAATACTTTTAGCCAATTGTTTCGGGTCCCCTTTGCCCTTGGTAGCGTTTATATGATTCAACCATACACACAGAAAAATAAATTGGTCACAGTGACCTGCCAAAATGCTCCGCTGACAATACAGAATTGACTAACCAAAATAACTGACTAGCCAAAAAGTGTACTTGCTGAACTAGTCTCCAAAACTGAAAAGTGTACTTGCTGAACTAGTCACCGAAACTGAAAAGTGTACTTGCTGAACTAGTCACCAAAACTGAAAAGTGTACTTGCTGAACTAGTCTCCAAAACTAAAAAGTGTACTGGCTAAACTAGTCACCAAAACACTACTCCAGACTAGGAAGGTTAATATTATTAGACAAAGAAGGCTAGTCGATAATCATAATTATCTGACCAGGAAGGTTAGTCAACAACCGCAGTTGCCAGACAAGGCAAGTTAGTCAGAATCTACACTTGATTAAGAAAGTTAGTCAACAGATCCCAGGTATCTGACCAAGAAAGCTAATCAATTTTCAAAGAATATTTGAAGAGGCAGGATAGTCAAGATTATTTGCCTGACTAACCTGTCTGGTAATATCTGAACAGGAAAACTAGTCTCTATTTGACTAAGCTGCTTCATAATATTTGTGGAGTAAGATTAGTTAGGGAAAAAAATGACTAGCCTGTCTCATAAAATTTGAGACAGATACATACTTGCCAACATATTTGTTTTAAAAATCTGTAGATTTTATCGGAAAAAAAAAAAAAAAAAAAAACAGTAGATTTTGTAAATTGACATTTTTAACAATAGAGACTGAATTTATCTAAATATATAGTAGACGAAAAGAAAAATATATGAATATTTACAAAATATTTTTCATCAATAAAAATTTTCTTTAAATAAAAATCACTCATCTTTCAAACGAAAACAAATAAAATATTGAGATTATGTTTCTCAAGAATTAATTTCAAATCCTAAAAATTGGGAAAAAGAAAATATTGCCAATGATATTTACTTAAACACAAATTTCTACATTCGTAGCAGATTTTGCTTCATTAAGAAAAGAACAATTAAATGTTTATTCATAGCAATTTTAAACTAAATTTTCACTGCATTTAGAAATTAAAATGTTCTCCAGATTTTTATCAGATAATGAGGATCAAAATTCAGTTTTTAATTATCTTATCTGACTGAAAATACACTCACAATGGCTATGTAAATATACTATTTAATTACAAAGCATTATTTAAAAATCTGGTGTGAAACAACCACACGACTTCCATTATTCACTATTACACGAATTATATGCATTTTTACTTTCATTACCCGAATACCGTAGGTAATGGAAGTATTGTATTCGGTCCAAAAATTCAATGTCGAGTTTTCGCTTGACTTACACGTTTTAAGGTCTCCTGAGTCCAAATCAGTAGTTTTTGGCAATAGTGTATATGTGTGTGTATGTATGTACGAACGAAACCTTCTGGTTATGATATCTTCTAAACTAATAGAGATAGAACTACGAAACTTCAGCACTGAGGCAGGTCTGGTGCGCAGATAACTGTTCCAAATTTTGGTGAAAATTGAAAAACCGGAAGTGGGACCGTAAGTCCGTATTTCAAAAACGGCTCCAGCTATTGTCTTCAAAGATGTCACATAAACACTCTATTAGATGTCCTTTCGAATGATTTAGTTGGTTAGTTCAGGAAAATTGACAAGCACCCTGTATAAATAGCTTAATTTCAGGTCTCGCAAGTTCGTACCTTTAAAAACGGCTGTACGGATTATTTTCAAACTCGCCATATTAACTCACTTTTAAATATGCTTTTCTATGTAATTATAGTTTTCCGTTCAATAATTGAGTATGTCAAGTTTTGGTAAAAGTTAGTATCTCAAAAACGGCTCTAACGATTTTCTTGAAAATTGTCACATAAATCCATTTTAGATATCCTTTCTCATGTATTAAGTGGTTATTACAGGAAAAATAACAGTCATCTTGATTAAGTAGGTCAGTTTTAGATCTCGGAAATTGGTGTTTGAAAAAATAACTCATTCCCTCCCCCCCCCCTTATTTTTTAACTCGCTATATAAATTCTGTTTTCATGTTTATATATATATATATATATATATATATATATATATATATATATATATACACACACACATATATATATATATATATATATATATTATCTTTCTCTTATAGTAAATTTGTTTGGTGTCTACTTCGTTAGGTCAATTTTACGTCTTCGCTGACCACATTATTTCTAAAAAATGCATATAATACGTGTAATAGTGAGTAATGGAAGCCGTGTGGTTGTTTCATACCAGATTATTTTGAAAAAATGTGATCAGAAGATATAAAAGTGACTTAAAGAAGTAGAAAAACGTAAAAATTTTCCCAGTAAGAGAAATTTTATACACATGTAAAGACATATAAAACGAAGCTTACATTAGCGAGATAAAAAATAAGAAAAAAAAAATGGTAGAGTTATTTTTTGAAACACCAATTTCCGAGATCTAAATCTGCCCAACCTAAGCAGGATGGCTGTTAATTTTCCTCTAATAACCACGTAATACATGAGAAAGGAATGGGTTTATTTAACGATTTTCAAGAAAATCGTTAGAGCTGTTTTTGAGATAACAACTTTTACCAAAACGCAATTTTTGACCGGAAAACAATAATTACATACAAAACTATATTTAAAAGTGAGTTAATATGGTGAGTTTGAAAAAAATCCGTACAGATGTTTTTAAAGGAACGCGCTTGCGAGACCTGAAATTGAGTTATTTATACAGGACGCCTATCAATTTTCCTGAACTAACCAACTATATCATTCGAAAGGAATTCTAATAGAATGTTTAAATAGCAAATTTGAAGAAAATCGTTAGAGCCGGTTTTGAGATACGGACTTACGGTCCCACTTCTGGTTTCTGATGCCCCACTTCCGGTTTTTCAATTTTTACCAACATTTGGAAAATGCATCTGTGCACCAGACCTGTCTTAATTCTGAAGTTTTGTAGTTCTATCTTTATTAGTTTCGGAGATATGATAGTCAGGAGATTCCACACATACACACACACTTACCAATTGCTAAAAACCACGTTTTTGGACCCAGGGAACCTTAAAACGTGTAAATCAGGTGAAATCTCGATATCGAATTTTTGACCGAATACAATACTTCCATTACCTACGGTAGTTAGGTGATGGAAGTAAAGAACCTAAAAATTTAAGTTTGTTTTGAGTTAATTAAAATCAATAATGTAATTTTTACACATACGTTTAATAAGCCTCATTTCATTATTATATTTATTTTCTGTATATTTTCCTCCATATATTTTACAGTAAAATTGCTCAATTTTACAATTTTTCTTGTAAGTTCCTAAAAACAGCTGACCAGTAGAAATAGCTAAAAAAACGGTAGTCTACTGGTAAAAACAGTAGAGTTGGCAAGTAATGCAGATTAATCAAAATTTTAATTGTTTAAAATCCTTCATATTTTATGAGGAATAAGAGATTCATGCTTGTTTGCAGGGGTTTTTGTAAAAGCATTGTTATTAGTCTTAACCTCTTAACTTTTGTAATTGTTTAATTTTTCCCCCCTTTAAGGTGTTCAACCTTGAAAATACATTTAAAGAACTTTTCTGAAAAAATATTACTTGTCTATCAATTCGGAAAAAAATACTCATAGCTGCCAACTTCAAATTATTCCGGAAAGTTGTTAACAATCGCCCTTTTCTTCATACCATATTCTTTCTAGAATAATTTTCTTTAGCATGTAATTACAATTAAATATGAAGAAAATTACTCCTCAAAGAATATGGTTTTAAAAAAAGGGCGGTACTAACAACATTCCGGAATCAATTAAAAAAGTTAGCAGTTATGAATACTGGAAATTTAACAAATCACTGAAACAAAGAATTCGCTGTTTTAAACATTCTTCCCTACATTTATTTATTATTATTATTATAGATTAACACACGCATTTATCCAACACCTTCTTATCAAGACTTTCCAAGTGGATTGTGGCGCCACATGATTTAGTCCATTTTTTATACACATCCTCATATATGGATTTAGTAATATATATATATATATATATATATATATATATATATATATATATATTTTCTCCTCGGTGCTTTCGTTTTATACGCTGTGGTTACAAAAATAAATATAAACTTTTTTTTTTTTTTTTAAGTTCCTTTTTTTAATATTACCCCTTTCATTCCCAATTTTTGCCCTCCATAAAACAATCAATCTTATATTTAGCCATAAATTTATTTCAAAGGTAATATATATAAATATTTTTTTTAAGTAGGAGTAATAGCAGAGTACGAATTAATATAGCTAACAAAGCAACTGAGAGGTGTTTATTTATGTTTAATATAACCACTGATGCCATTAATAATCACAACTTTTCAATAAATAAAAATATCAAAATTTTGGAAAACATACATGTTGTAATTAATTAAAATACAAATTATAAACATTAAAAAATAAAATAAAAAATATTTCAAACAGTTAATTTACTTAACCCTTTATATACCAAATCACCTTATTTTTGGAAAAATAGTTTGAAACTTTTTTATTATATTTCTTTGCTGCAAGAGAAACATTTCATATTAAATTTAGCTTAAACTATAGCTTAACAATAGAGAAAACTTAAACTATAGGAACTTTGAAGTTCCAATGAAAGCCTGTAGTAAATTTAGGCTATATTGAGGAATTTTTTTGGTGGGACTTTAAAGTCCCGGTGGGATACAAAGGGTTAAACCACCTGAATATATGCATATATTTTTTAAATAATGGATTTTTTTCACCAGATTAAAATTATAAACAGGTACGACGATACAATGTATTGATATAGACAATATAAACGATATATAAGGTATAGAAGTTACAATGTACTAAATTATAAATGACATCAAACTCCAAATTTCCGGTTATTTAAAGTTTTAAAATCATAAATATTAATGATACACCTTTTTTTTTTTTTTTTTTTTTTTTTTTTAAGGTGAGGGTGGATATAAAATTTGCATTAAAAACACATTTTACCGTATATAATAAGAATTTTTTTTTCCTTTAATCATCTCTGTTAATTTTAATGTATAACAATAATTTACAAGTATTTTGATCATCCAAAATAACTCTCACTTACCTGATAACATACTTTCAACATTCTTTAGATCGACATTTTAAATAGATTTATTTGCTTATTTAAATAAGAAACTAAGTAATTAAAATAATACATAAAAGACAAAAATCAAGAGAAAAAAAAATAATTTTATTGAAAATTATAAATATGTTTCATATACATAAAGAAGATTGTTCTATAATTTGCATAAAAATTAATCATAATAATAATATAAAAGCACAGATATCATTAGGTAATAAAACGTAAATTTTTTGCCTTGGCTTTTGCAATACTTCTCAAGTTTTTGTTAGTGCCTATTTGTTAACTTTTTCCAACTTAATTATTTACAAATCTAAATAGCTCTTAAGCAAAAAAGAAATATTTCCACAGGACTTTGTCTTCATGTACTTGGCTTTGATAGATATGATGGCAAATCACTGAAAATCGTAGGAATAGCACCATCTTTAACAATTGGTTTATTTCTTGGGACTTGATATAACTTTTCTTCCTTTTTATTAAAATATGTTACTGTTTGTATAATTTCATCAGGCTTAAAATGAAGCTCGCAAACCTTAAAAGGAAAAAAAAAAAAAAAAAAAAAAAAAAAAAAGTCATTAGGATATCGCTAAAAAGTACGTTATATGAGGTGTAAATTTCACCTCATTGCATAGGTTGCATTTAGTTAGGAAGTTGCATATTTCAAAACCTTTCTTAATCTATGCATAAATTATTATATACTCGTATATAATATATATATATATATATATATATATATATGATTACTTACTACTTGATTACGCACGCACCAGATTTCTTTTTAAATCGATCTGGTTTTACTGTTTTTTTTTTTTTTTTTTTTTTTTTTTTTTAAGGAATATATCGCTGTTAGTACACAATTGTTAAACATATTTGGAAGCTGACAACCATATTATAAATGTTAGCTATATAATTTATGTATGTTCAAACAAATACAAAAGGTCCAATACAGTACAGTCTATGGAAGGAATTTCTTTAAAGTGCCTTTTAACATATTTCCAGGGGTGCAGAATATGTCCGAACGCGCGAACGTTGTTCGGGGGAAATTTTGAATACTTATTTTCTTAGAATAAAATAAAAATGAAAACGGAAAAAAAAAAATGACCTAATGAAAAATACAAGTAAAAATTTTCCAGTAAGAGAAAGTTAATACAAGCGTAAAGACATATGAAACAGAGTTTACATAGCGAGTTAAAAAAATAAGAGAAAAAAAGGGGGGGGGGGGCGGTTAGTTTTATTAACTTTTATTTTTATTTTTTTTAGTCTTTGAAACACCAGTTTCCAAGATCTAAAACAGATCTAACTGATCAGGATGACTATTAATTGTCCTGTAATAACCACGTAAAGCATGAGAAAGGATACCTAAAATGGGTTTATGTAACAATTTTCAAGAAAATCGTTAGAGCCATTTTTGAGATACCGACTTTTACCAAAACTTGGCATGTTCAATTCTTGACCGGAAAACAACAATTACAAACAAAAGTATATTTAAAATAGAGTTAATATTGCAACTTTGAAAAAAATACATACAGTCGTTTTGGAAGGAACGCACTTGCAGTACCTGAAATTGAGCTATTCATACAGGGCGCCTGTCAATTGTCCTGAACTAACCAACTACATCATTCGAAAGGACATCTAATGGAGTATTTATACAGTAACTTTGAAGAAAATCGTTGGAACCGTTTTTGAGATACGGGCTTACGAACTCACCTCCGGTTTCGGATATCCCACTTCCTATTTTTCCAATTTTCACCAAAACTTAAAAAATTCATATGTACACCAGACCTGTCTCAATTCAGACGTTTCGTGATTCTATTTTTATTAGTTTAGGAGATATCATAGTCAGAGGATACCCCCCCCCCCCTCCCACAGACACACGTATACTGACCAATTGCCAAAAAACACATTTTGGACTCAGGGGACCTTAAAACATGTAAATCAGATGAAATCTTGATATCGAATTTTTGGACCGAATACAATACTCCCATTACCTACGGTAGTCGGGTAATGGAGTAAAAATATACTGAAAAAACAAAATTTCTAATATTAAATAACAAATTGGCAGCTGTTTTCTTCTGTTACAAGTATATATATATTTTTAAATACCTGTAACTTACATCCCCTGCCCCCCCCCTTTCAAACCCCCTCCTCGAAAGTTAAGTATTTGAAGTTCGGTGATATATATTTAGTGATTCATTCAAGCTAGAGAAAATATCAAATCTCCAAGTTTTTTTTTTTAATTAGCTAAAATGCTACAAGAATAATAATCCAATTCACATAAATAAACAAACACTTTAATGAATAATACCAGGAGACTTGGCGTTGGAATATTAAAACAGGAATAAACTACTACGTCAGAAACGCCAAAGAAGTAATTTTTCAGTAATTTTTCTTTGGCGTTTCTGACGTAGTAGTTTATTCCTGTTTTAATAAAACACTTTAATGACCGGCGGATGGGAAAAATTACGTGTTTGTTTATTTTAGCCGATAAGAAAGGGAGGGAAGAAGGGGGAGATAGAAATTGCTCTCCCCCCCCCCTTCGTAACCAAACCCCGCGCGTACGCACACACACACAAAATAACAATAATAAATAAAACAGAAGAAAGAAAGAAAAAGAACTTGAGCAGTTAGCTGTGAGTGACAAAACATAAATTTTTGAATGAGTTGGTTCTTTTTGTGTCTTAAATTTTAGTTTTCACATAAGAACTTTAACAATTAGTTAAAACTTTTGTTGTTCTTTTATGGATGTTTATAGAAGCCCAATCATTTCATATTAATTGTTATTAATCTAAACTTATGCTTAAGCTTTTTTATATTATTTTTTCAATTTAAAATTATTTTGCATTACAGTAACACACATACTATTCTTTAGTTTTTTTGTATTCAATAGAAGAAAGCATTGAATTCGTAAACATTTTCGGTTTTTTAATGGATTTACGCGTTTTGAGAGGTCCAGAACATGTTTTGACCATAGAAAATGTTTGTATGTGACAAAAAGTTTTGTGGCGACTGTATCTCAGGAACTACTGCACAGAATTGCATATAAATTAATATACGGATGCACCTTGATATAAATTAGTGTCTATCAACTTTTGGTACCAATCGCTCAACAGATGACGCTGCTCTACAGCAATTTCAGAAAAGGCTATATCTTAGAAACTACTGCACGAAATTGCATATTAATTTGTACGCAGATGCGCCTTGACATAAGTTACTGCCTATCAAATTTCTGGTGCCAATTGCACAACATGTGGCACTGTTATACGTCGATTTCTGCAATTTCAGGGAAGGCTCTATCTCAGGAACTACTGAACAGAATTGCATATAAATTTATATGTAGATGCACCTTAACATAAATTATTAGTTTATGCCAACTTATAGTGCTAATCGCTCAACAGGTGAAGCTGCTATACAGCTATTTTTACAATTCAAGGGAAAGTTATATCTCAGGTTCTAATGCGTATAATCGAACAATATTTAATGTATAAAAAGGCCATTATGATACATAATGCTTATTAAATTTGGTATATATAGGCGATATGTGGCGCTGTTATACTGCAATTTTCCCCGTGATCATCTGCACGGTAAAAATTTACTTCCGTTGGACCTTTAGACTACCTCTCTGATATGAAAATCGTCTGCATTAATAATGGATAAAAATAAAAATAAAAAATAATTTCCATTGCATGATTTTATATAGGAAAATGTAGAAAAAAGTTAGTTTTGTGGTTGCCTCAACATAACATTTTTTTTTCTTCTTTTTTTCTCCCTGGGGGTAAAAAAGGCAGGCTTTAAACTCTTATACTTTTTTTTTTTTTTTTTTTTTTGTAATGATACATATCAACAAATGTCTGTTAGCTGCAGATTCTGTCATTCAACTTTTGAACACTATTTTCTCAGACTATATGGCTCGTTTTGTTCAAGGTTAAAATTTGCCCATGTTTTGTGCATTTTGTATCTTTATAGTAATTTGTCTCATTTTTATAGCATATAACTTTTACTTTTTCAGTTTGTTCAATGAAACAAATAATATGAAATTAAGTACGTATTTTTAACAAGATATCTTTTGTTTATAACGAATACTTAATAGTATCTAATAATTTAAACTCATATTATTTTTGATTAACTTTATTCTAAAGAATATATATATATTTATATATGATATCAAATTTTTAATAACTAAAAATATCAACCTTTTATTACAATCATCAATCATTTGAATGCAACAAGTAGCATGAAGTTGAATCTATATGTATTTTAACTAAGACATCCATTATTTATCGCTAATAACTAATATTGTACACAAGAACAATAATTTAACTTTAAATTGAGAAAAGAATATAGTATGTGATATTAAATTCATATCATTTTTGCTCAAATTTGTTCTGAAAAAATTGTTATCAAACATTTAGTAATAAATAAAGACATTTTTTATTACATACAGTTATCAACCATTTGCCAAAAATATTTAAATTATAAAGATATATTTATTTATTTAGAACTGGAAAGGAAAAAAAAAAAAAAAAAAAAAAAAAATAGAACAAATAACAGATAAACGAGGAACCTTTTAATTTTTTTTTTTTTTTTAAATCATCTCATTAAAAATTTTAAATATAAAAAAGTATGAATATTATTCTTTATTTTTAATAAAATCACACAATCAACTGTGGAAGAAAATCATATTTATAGAATTTTTTTTTTTCCGGTGTTCGAGTCCCGGTCCAGGCATTATTTTCACTCAGTGGAAAAAATTTAAAAAAAAAAAAAAAAAATCAGTAAATAAAATTATTCTTTATTGTTCTGAGATAAGATACATAAAATGTTGCAAAAGATAATTTAAAAACATACCTTAGAATTCGGAGTTATTCAAAATCCTTATAAATAGCATTTTTCCATATCTTTTTTAAATTTTTATCTCTTGGAATCCAAATACCTTCTGAACCACCTTTAGGGGAAAATAAAGCGTTACTATTCTATATATAAAAATATTAATATGAGCTTAATGTTAAAAATATATGTAAAAATCTATAGTTCGACAAATTAAAATACTTATTTTTATAATACAACGATACGCAAAACTAAGATTTATAATAACGTATTTTAAAATTTATACGTTTTAAACAACTTTATAAATTAAAACAAATTCTAAATACGATTGATATTGTTAGAAGATTACTAAAGCTTAGAATTTTACAAATTTACAATTTACTATTCTAACAAAGCTTACAATAATATATATCTATCTATCTATCAATCATATAACTTCCCGACTAGCTAGACATTTGAAACTTTTAGAGTAGCTCAGAACACTATGAAAATGCATTTTTTAAAATACTTTTAGACTCAGTTTCGGGTCCCCGCTGCCTTCGGTAGCGTTGATATGATTCAACAATCACATAACTTCCGGACTAACTACACATTTGAAACATTCAGAATTTTGAAGCAATTATCTCAGAACTACTACATAGAACTTCATACATATTGATATGTAGCTGCACTATGACGTAAATTAGTGTATATTAAATTTTGGGAAAAAACGTCCAGCATGTTGCGCTTTCATTCCGTTGTTTCCAAATTTTAGACATGACGGAACCACAGGACTTTCTGACACCTGTTGAAACATATATACTGTTAGGAAAACATTGAAATTTTTGAGTCAGATTATAATTAGGTTAGTAAACGAACAAATAGAAAAGAAAGAAAGAAAGAAATTTGGGGTATTTAGATATTATCTTTTCGACAAGTAAACTAGCGATGACTTTGATAAATTTGCGCTGAAGTAATTTTCATAAGTAAATAAATTCAAACTACATTCCATTACTCGAATTATATTATTTTAATTATAAAAAACAAATTTTAAATAATAGTCTTTTTCCTTCCCCCCCCCCCATTATTTGTTATTCATCATGGAATTTGGTCACTGTTTGGAGAATATGGCAAATTTGAAAATAGGTTTACTTGGAAATATCGACCGTTATATGGACGAAGGCGGACTAGTTTTCAATATTGGCTGACAAGAAAGCACATCCCAATTTTTCCAAATTTTAAACATGTCAATATAGGACAAAATTTCATAATAAACTTGCTCAATGAGGATTATTTTTGACAAATTATTAGAAAATTAAAAAAGAGCTATTTATAATACTAATAGCCAACTACGGAAAAAAATATTTGAACACGTAAAAGAGATGCCCAATCCTCCCTTCCTAGGAGAGGAAATTTTCAATACGGGTATCTATCAGAATAAATTATCAATGTCTTTAAAAGAAACGACTGAACCATTCATATGTTATAATTAAAAAAAAAAAAAAAAAAAAAAGGGTCAAATCGATTAATTAAAAAAATTTGTTTTAATTATTATTATTATTATTTAAGACATTTTTTAAAAATGTTTTTACTAGAGCATACAATCAACTTTCTTTGGACATTTCGTGTTACGCTTCTATGAGGGGGAAAAAAAAAAAAAAAAAAAAAAAAAAAAAAACTTCTTCAATCAGCATGGAAGATAATTTAATAAATTATTTGTACTGAGTGGATTTTTGTATACGAAAATATAGAAGAATGTTTTGTGATGGCCACAACGAATTAATGGCAAATTCGGAAATTGTTTCATCTAGAAATATCGAGTGATATTGTAGTAAAGTTGACGGTAGTTGAAAACTGACTATTTTCTAAATAGTCGCTGTTTCATTTTAAATAGCGGGAATTAAAAAATAAATAAATAAATAAATAAAAATTCGTTTTCCGTAAGACATTAAGCATTGATTCTTCAGTGGTCTTTGTTAGTCTTCTATGCATATGTACATGGAGTGTTATTCTGATTAGATGATTAAATAACAAAAAAAAAATAAAAGAAAATAAATAAAAAGTTTAGACAATTTATAATTGGAGATTTGTAAAGTAAAATGGTAAAGATGTTGATCAATATTCAGCCAAGTTCTTTCATTGCGCCGGACACACGTGGACCAACGAATTAACCATAGTATTACATCAGGTGCGGATCAGTAGCATGCTGTTATTACTAACAATAATATTTTTGGTGAAAACTGGAAAACCGGAAGTGGGTCCATAAGTCCGTATCTCAAAAACGGCTCTAACGATTTTCTTCAAAATTACTGCATAAACACACTCTATTAGATGTCCTTTCGAATGATATAGTTGGTTAATTCAGGAAAATTGTAGTCGTCCTGTATAAATAGTTCAATTTCAGGTACTGCAAGTGCGTTCCTTTCAAAATGGCTGTAAGATTTTTTTCAAACTTGCAATATTAACCCTCTTTTAAATATACTTTTGTATGCAATTGTTGTTTACCGGTCAACAACTGAATATGCCAAGTTTTGGTAAAAGTCGGTATCTCAAAAACGGCTCTAACGATTTTTTATCACATAAACCCATTTTAGATATCCTTCATAATGATTTATGTGGTTATTACAGGAAAATTAATAGTCATCTTGATCAGGTAGATTAATTTTAGATCTTTTAAATTGGTGTTGAAAAAGAAAAAAAGAAAAAAAAAACTTCTACATATTTCCCTTTTTTCTTTTCTTTATTTCTTTAACTCGCTGCGTAAACTCTATTTTATATGTCTCTACACGTGTATTTCTCTTACTGGAAAAGAAAAAAAAAAAAAAAAAAAATACATATAATACGTGTAATAGTGTGTAATGGAAGTCGTGTGGTTGTTTTACACCAGATTTTTTTTTCTTTTTATCTCACATACAAACTTTGGCGTATTTACATACTATAAAACCTGTGCATAATAGCCTTCCTCTAAATAAATAAATAAATAAAAATTGGTATTAACTGAAGATAGTTTTTTTTTTTCTTTTTTCTTTCTCCCTTTTCTTTTCTTTTTTTTTTCTTTATGATTTCATATAAAATATTTGTTTGAGCTACGAATTATTCAAGTAAAGTTTCTATCATAGAAATGTATTTTTAACCCTAAGAAAGAAGGGTGTTATAAAGTTTAAAGCCTTTATCTGCATGTCTGTATGTAACACTACAGCTTGCAAACGAAATGATTGATTTCAATGTTTTTTAAAAAAAGAAAAAGAAAAACACTCGTAAACGGGATAATTCTTAGCTAGGTTTAACGTAAATCTGTTTGACAGGTAATAGTTCAGGTGAAATTTTCTGTGATATTTTGTAATGTTTAAGTTGCCAGATTTTCTATTAAACTTATAGCTCGCAAGCTTCCAATTTAACTTACACAATTGTTAAAAAGGTTAGGCATTCTAGATGAGTCATGTGTTTTTATAGATTTGAGTATAAAAACTGTATTTTCTTCATTTTTAATAAGGGGGACTATTAGTCTCAACCTGCGGATTTTTACGATACCAGTTTTACGATATTTGAGCATTTATTGAAAATAAATTGAATAATTTGAAAGCGATGTTATAATTAAAAAAAAAAAAAATTACTAATAATCCTTCATACTAAACTAAATTCTGCTTTACGAGATTTTTTTTTCTTTTCTTTTTTTTTTTTTTTTTTTTTTTTTTTTAATGACTGAGGACTATTAGTCTCAATTTGCGGATTTTTATGATACCAGTTTTACAATAGCTGGATATTTATCGAAAATATAATTGAATAATTTGAAAGCGATGTTATAATTTGAAAAGAAAAAAAAAATAATAATAATAAAATCAATAAATAATAATAATAATAAATAAAGAAATAAAGAAATCAAACTAATAGTCCTCCATACCAAACTAAATTCTGCTTTTCTCAGAATTTCATCAAATTCTTTTTTTTTTTTTTTTTTTTTTTTTTTTGAAAGAAATAGAAAAGAAAATTAATAATAATTAGTAAATAAAGTAAAAATCAGATTGCAATATTGCAACATTTCCATTGCGCAATAAATTTTCGAAACGTAAAAAGTATTTTTTTTCTAAAAGGAGCAACTTATTCATTTATAGATCTGAAGTAAAACCCTGTTTTGTGATACAAGCCGGTTTCTTGTAAGAAGTCCCCCCTTTTTGAATGAACGCTTCACACAAAGATCATCAATCAATAGTAATTGCTTCCTCCAGTGCGAGAATCCTTCTAGGGCGGAGTTTGAAGGGAAAATGCCAAATTTTTAGCAAAAATTCATACTTTGCCCCTTTGTTATTAATACGCATTTAAAATTAAACTTTTTTCTTAGGAATTAATAGTAAGCCTGATTATTTAGAAGATTTTTCCGCTTTTCAGCCTTTCGATATCATAATTTGTTAATTTCTTACGAGCTATGAAAACAATCAAGGCAAATTTCGCATTTTTTAGCTTAAAAATGAAATATTAAAATTTAAAAAAAAAAAAAAAAAAAAAATTTCAAAGCGAAAATTTTTTTACTAGTTGTGCATTTTCTGAATGTAAAAACAGAATATAAAAATATGTAATAGTTTAACCGCAGCTTGGTGGGAACGGCCCTCAGTGGTAGGTTGAGATCTGTCCATTCATTCCATCGTAGTAGGTGAGGGTTAGACGGTCGTTTTCGTCAAAAAATACGGTAAAATTGTTAAAAAAGGATATGGCAAGATGCTCCCCAAAAATATAATATAATACTCATTTTCTTGTGTTGTAGACAGGGGCGTAGCATGAAAATTTGATTGGGGGAGACCTGATATTTGGCACCCTTTCGTATTCCTCATCTAAAAATGCCACTCGCCTCGCACCACCTTAAGCCATTCACTAAGACAAAAAACAAATATATATATATATATTTAAAAAAAATCGCCAACGTCTATGAACGTATTTTGTCTCCAATATTTAATTTTATAACATCTATGCTGTACTAAACTAAATACTCAGGTAATTTCTAGAACCACAGCATAATCAAGGTTTAGGGTATTAAATTTAAGATAAACATACACAAATATAAGAAAATAAACGAAGCTTCCCGTGACAAAAATAGATAGTATTTTGAAGCATGTATTTGAGAAGTTTTACAGTAGCATATTATCAAGAATAAATAATCAAAACGAAATCTTAAATATATTTGTGTTATTTTTTGTTTGTTTATTTTTAACATCAGACTTGGATTAGATTACTTCTAACGATAGACTAACTTGTGGTTGGAGATGTCTTTTTGAGAATAGAATAGACTAGGATAAATTACATTTCATCTTACTGACGATGTTTATGTTTACATTTTACACATCGCAGCGCGATAGGGATTCGTTGATCAAAATCCAAAACGCATGCGTGAAATGACGAAATTTGCGTCAGTTCTACGTAATTTGAAGAACCAATCAGAGGAAAAAAGTTCCCCTGTTACTGTTCTAAGTTTAATCGCCTGTACTTTCAAGGGTGTTGCCACAGACTAAGGAAACACTTAGACCGGGCAAGGCGGTTCTAAAAGTGAAGTCTCAACTGTAACCGAGCCGCCATATTGGTATAAGCAAAACATTAATGCGTTTTTCATACAATTGTATTGGTATTATTCTATATTAATTGTAAAGGAGGCTATGAATCGTGAAAAATGGCTTGTGCAGCCTATGGTTGCACCAATAGACCATCTAAGAAGGTTCCGGGAATTACGTTTCACAGGTAAGTTTCAGTAAATATACTTGATCAACAAAAAATCGTATATCGTAAAATCCAGTGTTAGTGGGGGTCAGGGTTCTTAAACCAACCTGCTCACTAAAATTTGTGACTGTATCTCCCATAGAATCCCCACGGCTGTGTTGAGTCAGTGAATCAGTGAGTTTACTCTTATATATGTAGAAATAAAAAAAAATTTGCCCCCCCTCCCCCCCTTGTTGTCAAAAATTTTTTTAGATATTCTGTAATATCTGTTTTTAATATCTTGAAGTTACAACCTTTTGGATATTTATTTTTTTCATTGAGAAATAAAACAAATGTGAACTAGTATGTTGTGGCCACCACAAGACTTTCTTCTATATTTTCCTATACATATTCAATCAGTAACAATATTTTTATAAAGAAGTACAATTTTTTTTTCTCTGTTTTTTTTTTTTTTTTTTTTTGTTGTTGTTAAAAGCAATACATATTCAAATACTAACAATATAAAAAAAAAAAAAATCAAAAAATACGATTTTTTTTTTTTTTTGGTTAAAAGTAAAAAAAATCGATAACTTCGTTTTAAATTATCACAGATTTATAGTTCAACATTCATTTTAAAGGTATTGACCAGATCTTTCGAAAGATACCCATCTTCAAAATTTACCCCCCCCCCTGGGGGGTAGCGATGTCCCCACATGCACAGAAATTTTTTCCTAGTTAACTATTACTATTATCAATAACTCATATTAATTTTACAATCACAAGTTAAAAATAACTCTCATTATGTACATTTATACGACATTTTGTCCTATACTGCCATGTTAAAAATTTAGAAAAAATGAGATCACAGCGCCACCTGTTGAGCGATTGATCCCCAAATGTAATCAGCACCAGTTTATGTCGGGGACCAACTAAATACCAAGTTTGGTTAAATTTCGTTAAAAAAAAATAAACTATTTTTTTTCAAAGTTTTTTTTGTTAAAAGTAAAAAAAATCGATAACTTTGTTTTAAATTATCACAGATTTATGGTTCAACCATTCGTTTTAAAGGTATTGACGAGACCTTTCGAAAGATACCCATCTTGAAACTTTGCCCCCCCGGGGGGTACTCCCCCCAGTGGGGAGGGGGAACCGATGCCCCCACATGCACAAAATTTTTTTCCCAGTTAACTATTACTATTATCAACGAGACCTTTTGAAAGATAACATCTTGAAAATTTACTTCCCCGGGGGTACTTCCCCCCCAGGGGGGGGAACCGATGCCCCCACATGCACAAAATTTTTTTCCTAGTTAACTATTACTATTATCAATAACTCATTAATTTTGCAACTCATATTATTTTTGGTTCGTGAGATACAGCGTCCAGAAAAAAATGATACAGACAGACAGACAGACATTTTCTAAAAACTATTAATTCGTGTTCTGGACATCCCAAAACATGTAAATCCATCAAAAAACGGAGGTCGAAAATTTTCGCGAATCCAATACTATATTACATATAGAAGAAAGTAAAAAATATGATTTAATTCCGTTCTTGCCCCCCCTTCTCCCTGAGGGGGGTCGATATTAAAAAAAAATATGCCAGAAATCTTCGCGGGAGTGTACTCGACAACTTCACAAAGTTTCGTGGCGATCGGATGAATGGTGTTGCAATGGATGAAGGATAAAGAGACAGACATGCATTCGTTTTTACATATACAGATTGCAATGTTACTGGTTTCTTGCTTGTACCAATATGGCCGCCGGTCGCTCTAAGCGCCTTACAGTTACTTCACTTTTCCCCATTCAAGAAAGCCGTCTGACCGGATCTAAGTGTTTCCTTAATCTGTGGGTGTTGCCATCTGGGGGATCGAGGGCACAGGCCCTCTCGTCGGTTAATAAGTGCCCCCCCCCCCTTCGGGGCATATTCCTAAAATCTGCCAAAAAAAAGGCTTCTTTTTTTCCTTCCATTTAGCAGGTTTTTTTTTTTTTTCTTTTACATCTTTGGAGCATTCTTAAATTTTTTCAGAGAATCTATATATTAACACACAGGGGCCGTTCAAATATTACGAAAGCACCTAGGGGGGGAGGGGGGGTTTGAATGATGCTTACGTAAGACATTTTCAAAATCTCTTAACTTGTTTAAAAAAAAGATATATATATATATTAAAAATTTCAAATTGAAAAAAAGAAATAGCATAAGAATATTAAACTTGAAGTTCTGATGTCAACTATTTTGATTACACAAGGAAAACATAAACGATCTTTTTTTATCTAGAGGTGACTGCTCATGTTTGATGCATGAGGGCTTATTATTTCTGAGAACTTACTACTATTTCCAATTGTGAGAATAGAATAGAGTAGACCGATGCGATATGTTGTATTGTGACAATATGAGTTTTCCGGGAAAGTTTCCAAACCGTAAGTAAAATTCCATCTTTGTTTCCACCCCTCCTCTGACAAGTGATTGAACCCCATAACCATAGTGACCGACTGCTCTACTGTCTGGTGTCTTGGGAGTTTTTAAAACCTCTCTACTGTAGTGTAGTGGTGTTTAAAATAAATGAAATCGGAAATATGTCTTCATTTCGAGAAATCTTGTACAAAAAACTTTTTTAAAGTTTCAAAAAGTCTGCATCAGATAAACCTTTGAAGGATATCCAATGTAAAACTAATTATGTGTGGCGGCAGTACAAAAAGCCTTCTAAAACTGACAAAGAGTTAGAGGAATTGGTGCTAAACAGAATTGAGGACGAGCTGCGTAAGGCAACCAAAAAAAAATCAGTCTTTCTTGATCATTTTATAAAGGTTAATTATAATCAATTTATTCTTAAAATTTTAAATATATTTTCTCATAACTTTAAGTTTACATTACTTGTTATGAAATAACTTTACTTATTCTTATTGATATTTGCTACATTTATTAAAATATGTAGAATATTGCACATTGTAATATATAATAATATGTGTTAAAATTAGCATCTTTCATAAATTAATTAAAAAAAAAAAAAATCTTTACCAATGCAATCTTAAAGAAAAAGTATTCTTTAATTTTCAAAAATAATAACTTAGGAAATGAAGTGGTTCGATTACCGTTAATTTCCGGGAAATAAGTCGCAGGTAGTTTTAATTCATTTTACACCACCATTTTATAAAAGTTATTTTCATATATATGCAATCATCGATTACTTAGATAGAAAATAATAAATAAAAAACAGTTGTGTGAAAAATGGCACAAATGAATGCGGCTTATCTCCCGGATATTACGGTAATAATTTGTACTTTGAATAAAATATTAAATAGCAAATAACAATAACTCATTATGAAATATAAGGTATTCGAAATGCATGATTACACTTTAAATTAAATCTTTTTGTAAAAAAAATAGAACCGACTCCAAAAAGCAACTACTATTCAAACAACTAAAAAAATAAAATAAAATAAAAAATAAATGGTATGAAATGAAACTGTAAATTGCGCCTAAAAGTATAAAATAATTTCCTACGCCAAACAACCTATAACACTACAATTAATCATAACTTTTGAAGTCGGCGCAAAATTAAATAAAATTTAATTAGTTTTTAAAGGTTTGTTTTTAGATTGCTAGCAACAAATGCTGTTGTCTCGAATGATCCATTTTCATGTTTCCTTTATTATGTTATCACTGTATACAATTGGTCCATTAGTAGCATCTACATAGAACAGTGAACATCTTCACAATGCGGTATTTATATTTCTACGAAGTTAGATCATCCTTGATGGCCTTTGAATTTGGCGATAAAAACGTAAGGCACAAATATACACGCAAGATGTATATTTTCATAATATATATTGTACGATGTGTTGTTTCATATTCTTGATTACTCTCTTAATATACCTTATTAAAATAATCATGATATCCCAAAGACATTAAATATGTTTGCCAGATAATTTTGCGATTTTTCGTTCACCAAGGACGTCAGATACCAGCATCTTCGCCAATTTTTGCTGCTTACGAAATCTTATTTGTTTTCTTGAATCAAAGTAGTTTTCGGCTGCGTTCTGCAGGTAACAATGTGAGACGTGTATATTGAATAGGATTTGATTTTTGTATTGAATAAAGGTATCAATTTTTATTTAATTTTGCGCCGACTTCAAAAATTATGATTAATTGTAGTGTTATAGGTTGTTTGGCGAAGGAAATTATTTTATACTTTTAGGCGCAATTTACAGTTTCATTTCATACCATTTATTTTTTATTTTATTTTATTTTTTTAGTTGTTTGAATAGTAGTTGCTTTTTGGAGTCGGTTCTATTTTTTTTACAAAAAGATTTTATTTTTCTCTTTTCAGTGAAAACTTATTCATATAGCAGAACATCAGAAGACGTTCGAAGGAAGTTTCACAAATCACAACTTCCAAGAAAAGTGACATTACTCAAAAAATGGTTTATGTCACTGAAAAATACATTAAATACACCCAATGTGAACAAAAAAGTTACATCTCCATCTAGAAAGTTATCCACTCGAGAGACAGTTGTCCCAGTTTTATTCTAGTCAAGTTATTTTTAAGTTTATTTTTCTCAAATGCTGCATTTTAAGATTGTGTCACTTTTCTTGCCTTTATTGGATATGACCAAAACACTATCCATTGAACGAACATACGTTAAATTAAAAAGTCTTTAGAAATGTAAAGAAAGGATACGCTGTATTCGTAACCGAAAATTCTGTTAGGCATATATATTGAACTTTACAGTAAATACGTGTCACCCGCTGCGCTGGAAACTGCGCAGCGTAAAGTTCAAACAAAGAGCAAAATATGCATTGCAGCTGACGGACAGAAGTTTCACCATCGATACTTACACACTGCTTTTACCATTGTAGCTGCTTGCGTTCAGCAGTTAGAGTGAGAACAGACTTTTGTGAGTATCCTGTAATTTGTTTATATCTTAATGAAATCCTAATGAAACTTATTTCAGGCCAAGATCATTACGAACAGAAAAAAAAGTATTTAAATTAAATCATCTCTTACGAAGTTATAAGCTAACAAATTTCAACAACAACAACGAGAAACATGGTTTGTATTGAGAACCTCTTCCTTTATGAAGTCGGCTTAAAACGCCTATGCGTTAATCGATGTGACCGCTTACAATAACCATACTTTGAATTTTACATAGCATAAAATGTCGCCCGCTACGCTACAACATATGCAATGTTTTTCAAGTGTGCACAAAATAAGAAATTGTGAACAAACAAATGCACGTTTTAAGCGTTCTGTTTTTAGCATTAATGTCTAAACTATCTTTGCGTACTACATCGATGATGCTCTGCAATTTTATAATTCACTTTTTTCCCCTGTCTTGAAACGTTTCCGAGATAGGATCGCTAACTCCACTCTTTTCCACCAGGTGGCGCTTTAGGCGGTTGAATCGCGTAGCACATGTCCACTTTACTGTACCTACATACCACTTTTATGACTATAGCTGCAGCTGTTCAGCAGTTAATAGAGTCGGGACTGACTTTTTTGGGCCCCCTGTATTTTCTTTTGATCGTAAAGATCTTACAATGGGACCTATTTCAGACCAAATCCTTTACAATAAAACAAAAAGTATCAAAATCGGATCATCCGTTCAGAAGTTATGAGCTAACAAACAAAAACAAAAACAAAAACAAAAAACATACGCTTTGAATTGAGAACCTCCTCCTTTTTGAAGTCGGTTAATTAGAGCATTTCTTACGAAGTTATAAGCTTACAAACACCAACAAAAACACATAGCAAGAATTAAGAACACCCTCCTTTCTGAAGTTGGTTGAAAACGACTTTGCGCTAATCGATGTGACTGCTTACCGTAACAGTACTTTGAACCATAGAGTATACGTGTCATCCGCTACGCTGTAAAGCGTGCAACGTAGTTAAAGTGTGCACTGTGTAGGAAATTGCGAACAAATAATTGCACGTTTTAAGCGTTCTATTTTTAGCAATAATGTCTAAAAACTGTCTTTTCGCAGTAAATCGATGATACTCTACAACTTCGTAATTAACTTTTCTCCCATCTTGAATCGTTTTTGAAATAGGAGCGCTAATGCCG
Source organism: Salticus scenicus (assembly GCA_963930645.1). Taxonomy (NCBI): domain Eukaryota; kingdom Metazoa; phylum Arthropoda; class Arachnida; order Araneae; family Salticidae; genus Salticus; species Salticus scenicus. Next base: position 49,566,966 of record OZ005657.1, read on the forward strand.
CTGTTTTTCACCAGATGGCGCTTTATTTTCTTTAGATTGTAAAGATGTTATAATGGGACCTACTTCAGACCAAGATCTCTACAACAAAGCAAAAAGTATCAAGTAACCGTATTTTGAACTATATAGCGTATGTCTCACCAGCTACGCTACAACGTGAGCAATGTAGCTCAAGTGTGAATAGTGTAAGAAATTGCGAACAAAAAAGGCACGTTTTTAGCCTTGTACTTTTAGCATTAATATCAAAACTATCTTTTCGTACTAAATCGATGATGCTCTGCAATTTTATAATTCACTTTTTTCCCCTGTCTTGAACCGTTTCCGAGATAGAAACGCTAGCATGAATGTCTAAACTGTCTTTTTATAATAAATCGATGATAATCTTCGACTTTCTAATTTCTTTTTTTTCTCTAGAACCGTTTCGAGATAGGAACACTAACTCCACTATTTCCCACCAGGTGGCGCAGCAAGCGGTTTAACCTTGTACTGCAGGGCCACTTTACTACACTTACATACCATTTTTATTACTAGACCTGCAGCCGTTTAGCAGTTAAAAGAGTTGGGACTGGTTTTTTTGGGCACCCTGTATTTTCTTTAGATCGTAAAGATATTACAATGGGACCTATTGCAGACCAAGACCTTTTCAACAAAACAAAAAGTATCAAAATCGGAGCATCCGTTCAGAAGTTATGAGCTAACAAACATAAAAAAAACATACGGTTTGAATTGAGAACCTTCCTTCTTTTTTTGAAGTCGGTTAAAAAATAATTACACATAAAGAAACAATGATGTACATTTATGTTTTTTTTTTTTTTTTTTATGTTTCATAAAGTAACAATCAAAGTTTATTTTGCAATATCCGAAATACATATTTACACTTTTATGGTAATTTTTATAGGTAACTAGCTGCCTAACGGCAGCCAGCCTGTCCACCGAATGGACAAATATACTTACACATATTAGTTAAAAATCAATCTGACATGTTTCATTTCGTGATTTAATGTTATATTTTTAGGTATTGCTAAATTACTTTTAAATCTCGCACTTTTGTTTCTCGTTTTGTGAATCATTATAAGATGTAAGCGAATGAAAATGCATAATTATTATATCATTGCTATATTTAACTCATACGAATGCAAGATTTTAAAGTAAATTTAGCTATATGTAAAAAATAAAGCACTGAAATCGCGAATTGAAACAGGTCAGGTTGTTTCTTAACTAAAATACATAAGTATTTGTCAATTCAGCGGACAGGCGGCTAGTCTATATTTAAAATTTGATGAACATACCTTATTTTAGAATACTCAGCAATTTAATTACCAACAGTTTGATTACCGGTGACTGATATATTAGTCCTCTGAAATGCAATTTTTCTTGTGATACACTTATTATTCAAATACCTATAAAAATTCAATTTCATTCAAATTAAAAAAAAGAAAGAAAGAAAGAAAGAAAAGCAGAGGTTTATAGTAAAACTCGAATAAACTACTACGTCAGAAACGCCAAAGAAAACTATTGGAAACGCATACAGCTGTTTCGGTAGCCTAAAGCAGTGCAAAATCCTTTTTGCACTGAAGACGGTACGCTTTAGGCTACCGAAACAGCTGTATGCATTTCCAGTATTTTTCTTTGGCGTTTCTGACGTAGTAGTTTATTCGAGTTTTAATATTCCAACGCCAAGTCTCCTGTTATTATATAGAGGTTTATAGTATCAAGATTATTTTTTATATAATTTTCTATACATATAATAAAATAAGATGTTTGTGTGTGTGTGTCATTGTGTATGTATTTCCAGAGTTTTTTAGGAAAACGGCTGATGGCTGAGCTACACAAATTTGCATAGAGGTTCGTAATGACCTCTCCTGGTGCACCTCGAAGCCTGATTTTTGAATATTTTATTAGTTTTCTTTTAATTAATTAAAATGTGAAAATAATAACCTTCTAATTTCTGATAAATTAACCATTTAAATTTTATCCATAATTTAACTGTTGCCTTTTTTTTTTTTTTTTTTTTGACAGAAAAAAAAAAAAAATATATATATACTTACTTAAAATGAGGAAAGTAAATTAGAAAATAAATTAGAAATATCAGTCGTATCGTTACAAATAAAGGACCAAATTAAAGGGGCAATTTTTGAGAATCCGGCAGATTAAACAGCTTATCGATCAGACAATTAGATTTTTTAAAATTAACTAAAGTATGAATTTTAGGTGGTAACAGCAGGCGACTGTATGAATAAATAAATAAATAAATAAATAAATAAATAAATCTGCTACTCATTAAGTCACATGTTTTTGAAGTACGATTAAAAATTACAGTTTTCAATTTTTTTTTTTTTTTTTTTTAATTTTCTTTCACGAACCCAAACATATAATATACTGCCTGTACAACACTAGACCAAATTGCAGTTCAAATTTCATTAATTTTAGTTAATAAACAAAACAGTTACTTTTTTTTTTTTTTTTTTTTCAAATTAAAATTTACTCTAACTCTGAAAAGATTTATCTGATACGATACATTAAGAATTCGGGCTTTAAAAGTTCTTTTAAATAGATTATTTAAACTCTATGAATGATATTTTTATTTTATCAGTTTCATTAATAGATCCTCCTGGGCGATTTTTTAAATTTTGGTGTTGAAGTACACCGAATGTTTTTCGACAAGAAGTTTAATAAAGCAACAACGCACCAAAAATATAAAGAAAATTATAAAGAATACAAAAAGAAAAAAAATATTAAACTTAAATAGTAGTCACATAAATGATTTATTTTTATAGAAAGTTTATAGAAAAAATGCAGTTTTAAAGATAGCAAATTTATTTTAGCAAGCACTATTTTAAACCTAAAAGCCATTACAAATATAAACAGAATAAGAAGGATTCTTATACATAAACAAAAAGGTGTCTGATAAAATTATTAGAAAAATAGTTATCTCCTTTACATACAAATATATATATATATATATATATATATATATATCCATCGCTATTTTATTTAGCTTATATGGCGACAAAAATTCAAAAGCCGCCAATGGAGCGACATAATAAAGTTGTGTAGCACAATAATGTTTTACCTATTTATATACACAGTCCAGTCACATTAATGTGACCACTTGTCAAAAGCCGGAATAACCACCTTTCGCAGAGCGGACTGCTGCGAGACGTGCAGGAAGAGAGTCACATAGGTCCCTGAAGGTGTTCTCTGGGATGTTGAGCCATGCCGACTCTAATGCCGTGGCCAGCTGCGCTAGATTACGCGGTTGAGGATCCATGGCGCGAACAACTCGATCGAGATGGTCCCACAGATGCTCGATTGGGTTTAAGTCAGGTGAGTTTGGTGGCCAGGGGAGGACGGTAAACTCATCCTGGTGCTCTTCGAACCATGCACGTACACTGGCAGCTGTATGGCACCTCGCATTGTCCTGCTGGAAGATGCCATCATCCTGAGGAAAAACAATGCGCATGTAGGGGTGAACATGGTCCGCAAGGACAGATGCGTACTTGTATTGATCCATTGTGCCTTCCACAATGATCAGTGAACCTAGAGAATGCCAGGAAAACATTCCCCAGACCATAATGCTCCCGCCTCCAGCTTGGACCGTTCCGGCAATGGTTGCAGGGTGGTTCCTTTCAGAGGTTTCACGCCTTATACGCCAACGTCCATCTGTCCGATGGAGCATAAAACGCGATTCATCCGAAAACGCAACCTGTCGCCACTCAGTGGACGTCCAGCTGCTGTACTGGCGTGCAAATTCTAGCCTTCGCCGTCGATGAACAGCAGTCAGCATAGGTGCACGAACCAGGCGTCTGCTTCGGAGGCCCAGACGCAGCAATGTTCGCTGAATAGTAGTTTGGGAGACACTTTTGGTAGCCCCTTGGTTCATTTTGGTGGTCAGTTGCTCAACGGTAGCCCGTCTATCTGCCCGAACGCATCTCCGCAACCGTCGTTCGCCTCTGTCATCTATGGCCCGTGGTGCACCACATTTGCCACGTCGCTGATTTTGGACAGTCCCATTTTGCCATGCACGGTACACTTTTACCACGGCGGCACGCGAACAGTTCACAAACTCAGCCGTTTCGGAAATGCTTCCACCCTTGGCCCGAAAGCCAATGATCATGCCCTTTTGGAAGTCGGATAAATCGCTTCGTTTCTGCATTACGCCAACGATTGAAATGTTTTCCGAAGCCCTCACACACCCTTTATATACGCTCAACTGCACTGTGCTGCCACCTGCCTTCTGTGATTGGTTATTTAACTCTGACATGGAAAGTAGGTGGTGGTCACATTAATGTGACTGGACTGTGTATATATATATATATATATATATATATATATATTATATATACTAATCACTATGCCAGTGGCGGCTCGTGCACCGAAAATTGGTGAAGAGGCACACTGTATTTATTTATAGAATACTCATTATTTTAGTAGTATAGAATACTCATTATATTACTCATTATTACTCATATTTTTATACTCATTATTAGTAGAATCATTTTCACTGCTGTATTCATTTAAATAAGTATTTTTAGTTAATTTTAGTTAAGACTATGCTAAATAAAAATTATGATTAAAAATACTTAAATATTATTTTTGAGCTCTTCACCTACTTTCGGTTCACGAACCGCCACTGCACTATGCTAATTTATCATACAAATAAATGAGAAATATTTGAACAGAAATATTTGAATAGAAATATTTGATTAATTCAAATTAATATTTAAATAAATAAATGAAAATAAAAATACGTTTAATGGGAAATATAATATAACAATAAAAAGGTTAGTTGTCTAAAATATGATAGAAATAGCGCTCATAGCTTACTGTTACAAGGGATTAAATCTTAAATGGTGTCAAAACTTCAAAAGTCGCCAGAGAGAACTATATTAAGGCTATACTATGATCAGGTTTACAAACATGAATTATATATTACCACAAAAATTGTCTCATGCGACAGACGTAGCCGGTCATAGCATATTGTAATATTTGGCGTGAAATTGCTGTCATTTTTATGGTTGATCAGATAAAATAAACATAGGAAATAACGTAAAAGCAAATATTATAAGCACCACGTATAGTGTAGTTCACATGTAACTGGGATTCGAATATAACAGGTAGTACACATAATTTTTTTCAATACTATCTATTTCGAAACTGTTATCTAATAAGCACTAAAATGGAAGTCTATTGGTAAACCATTGTCGCAGGTAATACGGAGAGGCACCCGAGTTTTAGTGGATGATCAAATCGCTGCCGAAGGCAGCAGGGATCTGAAACGAGCTTTTGAGCAATTTCGGTATTTTATTTTATTTTTCTAAAGCTATATAGAAAAGAGTTTCCTTTAAATTTAGTGACCAGCGAAGCGGGCAAAGCCAGCTAGTTAAAAGTATATACACTACTGGCCATTAAAATTGCTACACCAAGAAGGAATAATAATAACGGAATGAAATTTGTTGGACACATACATTATAGTAGGAAGAACAATTGATTAAAATTTCAGGAAATTTCGAGTTATATGTTCTGAGAAAACAGTACATAAAGCAGCGACCTCTGTGAGCAATAATAGCACTTATTTGCCTAGGCATTGAATCGAACAGCGATTGGATGACATGTACGGATAGAGCACTTCATGATGTTTTAACACAATGCCACAATTCATCGATCGAAGTTACTGGTGAGTGGTGGGAGGCCAGTCGCTTTTTAACGATTAAACAGTCATTTTCATTGGTGCGAGATCAAGAGAACGCGCTTGCCAGAGCAACAGTCGATAACATTCTGTATCAAAGAAGGTCCGAACAATACAAATAGCTTGCGGTCGTGCATTATCTTGCTTAAATGTTGCGCTTCGGAGGCTTTGAATATAGGGCAGAGCGATGGGCCTTAACTCATCAGAAATGTAATGGCTGGTATTTAGAGTGGGCAGAATGCAAACAAGAGGTGATCGGGACGTGTATCCAATGGTACCACATACCATCAATCCAGGTGGTGACCCAGTATGCGGCTACCAAAATTCTGATTACCCTCAAAACTCCATAATTGATATGGGCGCTATTAATGTGTGATCAACGATGAACCTGGACGCTGGAATGGCGTGAAGTCACCTTTCAGACAAATCACAATCCTGTTTACAGCATCAAGATTGCCTTATCCGTATTTAACGGCATTATGAATAATGCACATTGCCAGCTGGGATTCGACATCATTATACTGTCCATCATTTGCAATGATGTTATGGGTTCCCATTGGACACACGTCTCGATTATTTCTTGTTCGTATTCCTGGCACTCGGAACAGCGGCCATTAAATTTCTGATGGGTTAAAGGCCTGTCCCTCTGCCCTGTATTCGAGGCCTCCATAGCGCAAAAATTAAGCAAGATAATGCACGACCGCAAGTTGTTTTTATTGTCGGACCTTCTTTGATACAGAATGTTATCGATTGTTGCTCTTGCAAGAGCGTTCTTTTGATCTCGCACCAATGAAAATGACTGTTTAATCGTTGAAAAGCGACTGGCCCCCCACCACTCTCCAGTAACTTCGATCGATGAATTGTGGCATCGTGTTAAAACTTCATAGAGTGCTCTACCCGTACATGTCATCCAATCACTGTTCGATTCAATGCCTACGCAGATATGTGCTGTTATTGCTCACAGAGGTCGCTGCTTTATGTACTGTTTTCTCAGTACATATTACTCCAAATTTCCTGAAATTTTAATCAATTGTTCTTCCTACTATAATGTATGTGTCCGACAAATTTCATTCCGTTATTATTATTCCTTCTTGGTGTAGCAATTTTAATGGCCAGTAGTATATAAACGTGATACAAGTCTGTTTTTAAGATTTAAAAGAAATTACAGAGAAAAAATTACAAGCACAGAAAGAAGAATCATAATATAAAATCTTAACAGAGAAGAGTGTTCTTAACTTTTTAACATATTTATATCATGAAATAAAACTTAGAGCATCTTAAACATGAAGATAAATAAATTTTGTTTTACATTTCAGGCAAGTTCCTTAAAAAAGGTTGCTGTGTCTACTAAAGTTGATAGCGTTAAACCACGGACTTAGATAACAAGGACCGTTTTCCCCAACGGAGGCCGTCCCTCAAAAATGGACCCGAAATGGTCGCTATTATTCGTTCGCCGCTAGGGGTCGTATGTGTTCTCTGACTGTCCACTAACGCCGTAGAATAGCATTGTGAGCAGACGAAATTTTGCTTTTATTTTCAGTTTTATTTTTAATTTATTTTTAATATTAGATTTTTTTATTATGTCACACTGTTACGCACCGGGTTGCACCTCTGGATATCGAAGTGTTCGAAAAAAAAAAAAAAAAAAACCAAGGAAATAGGTGAAAAGAACCCAAGTTTATTTCGTCCACCTAATGTAAGCTATTGATTTTAATGTTTTATTGAATGATAAAATTGTTGTCTTATAAATATTATATTCTATTACTATACACACACACAAAAAAAAAAGTCTGATTTAATTGGGATGGTTCTTAGTAAAATTCTGTTTGATAGATTTTTTTTTTTTTTTTAATTAATTAAAATGTAATTTTTCAGGTCACTTTGCATTAAGATTTTAAAATTTGAGTGCTAGCAGTATTCCTTTTTTTATATTATTCGGCTAAGACATGCGAGCTTGCAATCTTCGGAATGTAAATCATGTTAATTATAAATCACGTTTTTATTTATTTTTTTTTTTTTTAATTGGAGCTTAAAAACAAGTATTTTAAAAATCTTGAATTGTAAACCGATTTTGGCAAGAGTTAAAAATTGGTTAAAAATGATATGAGTTCACAGTCATACTTTTTACTTTCTTCTACATGTAATATAGAGAAAGTATCGGATTCGCGAAAATTTTCGACCTCCGTTTTTTGACGGATCTACACGTTTTGGGGTGTCCTGAACACGAATTGATAGTTTTTAAAAAATGTCTGTCTGTGTGTGTGTCTGTGGTTTAGTGTTTTAACTGTATCTCACGAACCAATGAATGAAATTCAACCAAACTTGGTATATAGTTGGACACTGGCGGGGCATTGTGCTGATTAGATTTGGGGATCAATAGCCGGGCAGGTAGCGCTGTGATCGCATTTTATGTAAATTTTTAACATGGCAGTATAGGACAAATTTTCGTATTTTTCACCGTATCTCACGAACCAATGAATGAAATTCAACCAAACTTGGTATACAGTTGGAACCTGACGGGGCATGGTGCTGATTAGATTTGGGGATCAATCGTCCAGCAGGTGGCGCTGTGATCGCAAAATTTCGTATTTTTTACCGTATCTCACGAACCGATGAATGAAATTAAACTAAACTTGGTGTATAGTTGGACCCTGACATGGAAAGGGTCTGATTAGATTTTGGGATCAATAGCTCAACAGGTGGCGCTGTGATCGCATTTTATGCAAATTTTTAACATGGCAGAATAGGACAAAATTCCGTATAAATGGGCCTAATGAGAGTTATTTTAAACTTGTGATTGTAAAATTAATATGAATTATTGATAATAGTGGTAGTTAACTAGGAAAAAAATTTTGTGCATGTGGGGGCATCGGTTCCCCACCCTGGGGGGGAAGTACCCCCCCGGGGAAGTAAATTTTCAAGATGGGTATCTTTCGAAAGGTCTCGTTGATAATAGTAATAGTTAACTGGGAAAAATTTTTTGTGCATGTGGGGGCATCGGTTCCCCCCCCCCCACCGGGGGGGAAAAGTTTCAAGATGGGTATCTTTCGAAAGGTCTCGTTGATAATAGTAATAGTTAACTGGGAAAAATTTTTTGTGCATGTGGGGGCATCGGTTCCCCCCCCCACCGGGGGGGAAAAGTTTCAAGATGGGTATCTTTCGAAAGGTCTCGTCAATACCTTTAAAACGAATGGTTGAGCCATAAATCTGTTATAATTTAAAACAAAGTTATCTATTTTTTTTTTACTTTTAACGAAAAAAAACTGTCTGTCTGTATCATTTTTTTGTGGACGCTGCATCTCACGAACCAATGAATGAAAGTTAACCGAACTTGGTATTTAGTTGCACCCTGACATAAACTGGTGCTGATTATATTTGGGGATCAATAGCTCAACAGGTGGCGCTGTGATAGCATTTTATCTAAATTTTTAACATGGCAGTATAGGACAAAAATTCGTATAAATGTGCATAATGAGAGTTATTTTAAACTTGTGATTGTAAAATTAATATGAATTATTGATAATAGTAGTATGTAACTAGGAAAAAAAAATTGTGCATGGGGGGAGATCGCTTCCCCCCTAGGGGGGAAATACCCCCCCCCCAGGCGAGCAATGGGTATCTTTCGAAAGATCTCGTTGATAATAGTAGTAGTTAACTAGGAAATAATTTTTGTGCATGTGGGGGCATCGGTTCCCCCCCCACACCGGGGGGGGGAAGCAAAGTTTCAAGATGGGTATCTTTCGAAAGGACTCGTCAATACCTTTAAAACGAATGGTTGAACCATAAATCTGTGATAATTTAAAACAAAGTTATCGATTTTTTTTACTTTTAACGAAAAAAAACTTGGAAAAAAAATCGTATTTTTTTTTTTTTTTTTAACGAAATTTTACCAAACTTGGTATTTAGTTGGTCCCCGACATAAACTGGTGCTGATTATATTTGGGGATCAATAGCTCAACAGGTGGCGCTGTGATAACATTTTATCTAAATTTTTAACATGGCAGTATAGGACAAAAATTCGTATAAATGTGCATAATAAGAGTTATTTTACACTTGTGATTGTAAAATTAATATGAATTATTGATAATAGTAGTACGTAACTAGGAAAAAAATTTTGTGCATGGGGGGGGAAGTACCCCCCCGGGGGAGTAAATTTTGCAGATGGGTATCATTCGAAAGATCTCGTCAATACCTTTAAAACGAATGGTTGAACTATAAATCTGTGATAATTTAAAACAAGTTTATCGATTTTTCTTTACTTTTAACAAAAAAAAAAAAAAAAAAAAAAAAATTAGAAAAACATTCGTAATTTTTTTTTTTTTTTAAATATTGTTACTGATTGAATATGTATTACTTTTAACAAAAAAAAAAAAAAAAAAAAAACGTATTTTTTTTTTAATATTGTTACTGATTGAATATGTATAGGAAAATATAGAAGAAAGTCTTGTGGTGGCCACAACATACTAGTTTCAATTCATTTCAAAATTACTGAGTTTTAAGATATTTTAAAAATAATTTAAAATGTGATTTTTTTTTTTTTTTTTTTTTCAGGCTACTTTGCATTGACATTTTAAATTAATTTTACAAACTGCCAATCTTTTAACTTCTAATTCATGTTAGATGATAAATCACGTTATATTATTATCATTATTATTACCATATTATAGAAATGTATTGTTTTTAACAAAAAAGAAATTTTTAATTGGTTTTGTCAAAAATTAAAAATAATGATTATGATTTCACAGTAAAAAACTCCTAAATTCAGTTGAAAATTGGAGATTTTAAAGAAAAATTATATTTAATTAAATTCATCACCAGTGCCATAAAACTCTATGTAACTTGTTTTTCATTCCTTTTTCATGTTAATTTTCTTATATAATAAAAGGTTTTTTACATGATTCCTTGTCTTTACTTCTGATAACAGAGTAAAAGAAAATCACCGTATGCATTTACTTCAAAAAAAAAAAAAAAAAAAAAAATTATATATATATATATATATATATATATATTCCACCCTTTTTTAAAAATTTCAACTGTTACAGATAACATATATATCTCAAAATTTATGTATAATTATGGTTATATCGCTATGCAAAATGGAAAAGAACTATAATAATGTTTAAATGGTTATATATACAGTAAAACCTCTCTAAGTTAGACACCTACGGTTCCAAGAAAAAGTGTCCAACTTATAGGGGTTAGACATAATGTTAATGGATACATTCCGTTCCGAGAAAAAGCGTCCAACTTAGAGGGGTGTCCAACTTGAGAGGTTTTACTGTATATACAATTGAACTTTGTTAACGAGAATCTCGAGGAGGATAAAAAAAAATTTTCATGGTATCAGTAGTTTATGCTATGCTAATCTTCATATTACTAAAGTAATCTTCATTTTTACGGGGATCGTGGAAACAGTTCATGTTAAAAGTAATTCATGTATTGGATTGGATTTCGGAATAAGGCTGATTGACTGCTGTAGGTCCAAGGCCTGAGGGGAGTGCCCTCCATGGGGTCTTTCTAAGAGGTCCTAGCCTATATTTACGCAAGTATCGGAGAAAAACACGGCAAACTCTGAACGGTGAGGCCGACGAGCATGACCTGGGATTGAACCCGGCACCTCACGTCTACCAGCTTTGAGCGCAGAACCGCTCGGCCGCTGGTGGGCAAAAAGTAATTCATGTTAACAGTGTTCACATTAACGAGGTTCGACTGTATTATATTACTTCTTATTCCACTGAGATTCAGATAAATATTTTAAGAATTTAATTAGCTTCAATTTCCACAGAATTTGTAAACTGAAGTTCCACATTTTTTTTTTTTTTTTTTTTTTCACATTTTTATCAATATGCTATTTTTATTGCCATCTTTTTTTATTTCTTAGAAATAATTCTAATAAATATTACATGTATTATTTCTTGAGCAAGCTATGCTAATATTGATAAATTTTAATAACATCATATTTTTAACACACTTGAGTCACATTGCCCATTTATCTATAAAAATTAAGGATTAAAGCATATATCATTCTCCTTGGGTCACATTGTATAATACATAGTGGCAAACCTTATATTTAAAAAATTAAGAAATGAAAGAAGAAAAAAATCTCCTAAACAATTTATAAATTGAATCAATTTTTTTTAAAGTAATTTTTATTACCTTTCACAAATGTCAGGTTCGATTATAGGTCGTGCTCATCAACCAATACGTTAGGAGTTTTCCGTGGTTTTCTCAGAAACTCGCGTAAATGCGGGCTAGAACCCTCAGAAAGACCCCCACGGAGGGCATTCCACCTATTGGCCTAGGAACTTAGCGTAGGCAATCGGTCTTAAACCCAAACATTACTTTTTAATTATGTTGTTATAACAGGGTTTTTTCCCCAATTCTTGTTGCACAAGTAGAAAAAAAAAATAATAATAATGCATTCTAGAATGAGAAAAATGTTCTCTAAGCTTCAATATAATAGTTTTTAATTAAAAATATTACTATAGGAACTTGTATTAAAATACTGAGAGAATACTTTAGAAATTATGAGTACCAGGCTGCTATAATGTTGTTAAGGAACAGAGTATTATTTTACATGCAAGAAACAGTGGTATCATACTGTTTGTTGCAAAGATGGATATTCATATAATTACATTATCCAGTATATTTTTCATAATTCCATTTGCACATTCAGAAATTTCTCGACCATTAAATCTGTTCTAGTTCTTCAAAAATTGACTTCTTGATGCTGGTGGACGTGAAGTGTCGGGTTCGATCCCAAATCGCGCTTATCGGTCTAGCTGTTCGGAGTTTTGCGCGTTTTTTTTTCTTTTTCCTGAAACTTGCGTAATTGTGGACAAAGGCCCTTTAGAAGGACAGCCACGGTGGGCAGCCCCAGGCCTTGGACCCTAATGCAGTCAGCTGGCTTTAATCTCCAACACCAACATTGATTTTAAGCTATAAAATCAGATGAATGACCTAAAAGCAGTTTTCGAATCCTTTAGAAGAAAATATTCAGAATTTAAAAAATTTCCCCATACAGTATTATGGGCTTTGGTTCCAAAAATAAATTAATAAAAAAATGCTCCTTTAGCTTTTTGAAAGGGGATGCTCAAATTATTATGACTGACTCTGCTTTTCATTACATTGATTTTTATATCGCGCATATTTAAATATATATATAAGTTAATTTTATTTTTTGAATAAATTATTTGCTTTAAATGAGTAGCAAATAATACAGATTGAAAATCTCTTTAAAGTGCAAATTCTAAAATGAAAAATATTGATAAAAATGAAAAAGTGCTGTATTTCGGTTTATGGATTTATTGGATTTGGGAATAAGGTCGATTGACTACTGTAGGTCCTAAGTCTGAAGGGGAGTGCCCTCCGTGGGGGTCTTTCTAAGGGGTTCTAGTCCGTATGCACACAATTTTCGGAGAAAAACATGGAAAACTCTGAATGACTAAGTAGACAAGCGCGACCTGGAATCGAATCCAGGCACTTCCCGTCACTCAGCTTTGAGCGCAGAACCGCTCGACCACCATTGGAGTCTCGGAAGAGGGAAAAGGGCGGCCTTTGTGAAAATATCATGATAAATTTTTAAAATTTTTCTTTTTTACATACGTTGTATTTTTTTTTTTTTTTTTTTAATTGGAAATGCTGGCATAAATTGTGATTTTTGAAATACATTCATTGTTTTAAATTATGAAAATTCATATTTTCATATTTATTTTATAAATATCATATGTTTTCATTATACTATTTCGTCTTTTTTTTTTTTTTTTTTTTTTTTTCGGGGTGGGGAGGGAGCGAATTGTTTATATTTATAGATATATTTACATACCAGTAGGCGACGCCCGCTTCGCTGGTCCCTATTTTTAAATGAATCACTATAATTACTGAATTCTCAGAATTGCATTAATTTTTATCACGTGAAAAAAAAAAAAAAAAAAAAAAAGAGAAACAAAATCTGATTAGGAATAAAATCTTTTTGTAAAAAAATAGAACCGACTCCAAAAGGCAACTACTATTCAAACAACTAAAAAAAAAAAAAAATATGGTATGAAATGAAACTGTAAATTGCGCCTAAAAGTACAAAATAATTTCCTTCGCCAAACAACCTATAGCACTACAATTAATCATAACTTTTGAAGTCGGCGCAAAATTAAATAAAATTTAATTAGTTTTTAAAGGTTTGTTTTTAGATCGGTTGCAACAAATACTGTTGTCTCGAATGATCCATTTTCATGTTTCCTTTAATATTTTATCACTGTATACAATTGATCCATTAGTAGCATTTACATAGAACAGTGAACATTCTTCAAAATGGGGTATTTATGTTTCTACGAAGTTAGAGTTTCCTTTGCAAATTTGGTATAAGTATGATAACTATCATCCTTGATGTCTTTTGGATTTGGCGATCAAAACGTAATGCAAAAATATACATGCAAGATGTACATTTTCATAATATGTATTGTACAAAGTATTGTTTCATATTCTTGATTGCTCTCTTAATGTATACCTTATAAAAAATAATAATGATATCCCAAAGAAATTAAATATGTTTGCCAGATAATTTTAGGATTTTTCTTTCACCAAGGACGTCAGATACCAGCATCTTTGCCAACTTTTGCTGCTTACGAAATCTTATTTGTTTTCTTGCATCAAAGTAGTTTTCGGCTGCGTTTTGCAGGTGACAATGTAAGATGTGTATTTTTAATAAGATTTGATTGTTGTATTGAATAAAGGTATCAATTTTTATTTAATTTTGCGCCGACTTCAAAAGTTATGATTAATTGTAGTGCTATAGGTTGTTTGGCGAAGGAAATTATTTTGTACTTTTAGGCGCAATTAACAGTTTCATTTCATACCATATTTTTTTTTTTTTTTTTTAGTTTGAATAGTAGTTGCCTTTTGGAGTCGGTTCTATTTTTTTACAAAAAGATTTTATTTTTCTCTTTTCAGTGAAAACTTATTCATATAGCAGAACATCAGAAAACGTTCGACGGCAGTTTCACAAATCACAACTTCCAAGAAAAGCTACATAACTCAAAAAATGGTTTATGTCACTGAAAAATACATAAAATACACCCAATGTGAACAAAAAAGTTACATCTCTATCTACAAAGTTATCCACTCGAGAGATAGTTATGCCAGTTTTATTCTAGTCAAGTTATTTTTAAGTTGATTTTTCTCAAATGCTGCATTTTTAAGTTGTGTCACTTTTCTTGCCTTTATCGGATATGAGCAAAAAACTATCTATTGAATGAATATACGTTAAATTAAAATGTCTTTAGAAACGTAAAGAACGGATACGCTGTATTCGTAACCAAAAATTCTGTTAGGCATATATATTGAACTTTACAGTGAATACGTGTCACTCGCTGCACTGGAAATTGCATAGCGTAAAGTTCAAACAAAGAGCAAAATATGCATTGCAGCTGACGGACAGAAGTTTTAACATCGATACTTACATACTGCTTTTAGCAGTGTAGCTGCATGCGTTCAGCAGTTAGAGTGAAAACAGACTTTTGTGAGTATCCTGTAATTTGTTTATATCTTAATGAAATCATAATGAAACCTATTTCAGGCCAAGATCATTACGACAACAGAAAAAGTATTAAAATTAAATCATCTCTTACGAAGTTATAAACTAGCAAATTTCAACAGCAACTACAACAATGAGAAACATGATTTTTATTGAGAACCTCTTCCTTTATGAAGTCGGTTAAAAACGTCTATGCGTTAATCGATGTGACCGCTTACAATAACCATACTTTGAATTTTACATAGCATAAATGTCACCCGCTACGCTACAACATATACAATGTCGTTCAAGTGTGCACAAAATAGAAAATTGTGAACAAACAAATACACGTTTTGAGCGTTCTGTTTTTAGCATTAATGTCTAAACTATCTTTTTGTACTAAATCGATGATGCTCTAAAATTTTATAATTCACTTTTTTCGCCAGTCCTGAACCGTTTCCGAGATAGGAACGCTAACTCCACCATTTTCCACCAGGTGGCGCTGTAGTCGGTTGAATCGCGTTGCATATATCCACTTTAATATACCTACATACCATTTTTATGACTATTGCTGCAGCTGTTCAGCAGTTTAAAGAGTTGGGACTGACTTTTTTGGGCACCCTGTATTTTCTTTTGATCGTAAAGATATTACAATGGGATCTATTTCAGACCAAGACATTTACAAAAAAACAAAAAGCATCAAAATCGTTCAGAAGTTATGAGCTAACAAACAAAAACAAAAACAAAAAAACATACGCTTTGTATTGAGAACCTCCTCCTTTTTGAAGTCGGTTAATTGGAGCATCTCTTACGAAGTTATAAGCTTACAAACACCAACAACAGCACATAGTTCGAATTAAGAACACCCTCATTTCTGAAGATGGTTGAAAACGACTTTGCGCTAATCGATGTGACTGCTTACCGTAACAGTACTTTGAACCACAGAGTATATGTGTCATCCGCTACGCTGCAAAGTGTACAACGTAGTTCAAGTGTGCACAGTGTAGGAAATTGCGAACAAACAACTGCACGTTTTAAGCGTTCTATTTTTAGCAATAATGTCTAAAAACTGTCTTTTCGTAGTAAATCGATGATGCTCTATAATTTCGTAATTAACTTTTCTCCCATCTTGAACCGTTTTTGAGATAGGAGTGCTAATTCCACTGTTTTTCAACAGATGGCGCTTTATTTTCTTTAGATTGTAAAGATATTACAATGGGAACTACTTCAGACCAAGATCTTTGCAACAAAACAAAAAGTATCAAGTAACCGTATTTTGAAATATATGGCGTATGTCTCACCAGCTACGCTACATCGTGAACGTGTGCAATGTAGCTCAAGTGTGCATAGTGTAAGAAATTGCGAACAAACAAATGCACGTTTTTAGCCTTGTATTTTTAGCATCAATGTCTAAACTATCTTTTCGTACTAAATCGATGATGCTCTGCAGTTTTATAATTTACTTTTTCCCCCTGTCTTGAATTGTTTCCGAGATAGGAACGCTAGCATGAATGTCTAAACAATCTTTTTGTATTAAATTCATGATACTCTTCAACTTTGTAATTCACTTTATTCTCTAGAACCGTTTTCGAGATAAGAACACTAACTTCTCTTTTTTCCACCAGGTGGGGCTGCAAGCGGTTTAATCTTGTACTGCATGGCCACTTTGCTATACTTACGTACCATTTTTATCTCTATAGCTGCAACCGCTTAGCAGTTAAAAGAGTTCGGACTGGTTTTTTTGGGCACCCTGTAATTTCTTTAGATCGTAAAGATATTACAATGGGACCTATTGCAGACCAAGACCTTTTCAACAAAACAAAAAGTATCAAAATCGGAGCATCCGTTCAGAAGTTATGAGCTAACAAACATAAAAAAAACATACGGTTTGAATTGAGAACCTTCCTTCTTTTTTGAAGTCGGTTAAAAATGTCGCACCGGGTTCTCACTGTCTTGGGAAAAAATTCCCAAAATTCTCTAACTCTTATTTCTATTATTTTCCCCCTTCGCAACCCCTCCCGTCTATCCTAATAATTTTACAAATTCGAAAATATCCGCAATCGATTTGTAAGTATCAAAAACCTCTATGCACCAGTTTTGTACGATCTATCTCTATTTTTTTTATGCCCCTCCCAATAATTTAAAAAATTCAAAAATATCCGCAATCGATTTGTAGGTATCGAAAACCTCTATGTACCAATTTTGAATGATCTAACTATATATATATATATATATATTTGCCCCTCCGCCCCCCTCCCGGCCCTTCTAATAACTTTACACTTTCGAAAATATACCCATTCGACTAGCAGGCCTCTAAAACCTATCTGTACCAATTTTGAACGGCCTAACTGTATTTCTATTTGTTTTTGCCCATAGCCCCCCTCTCCTAATAATTTTACAAATTCGAAAATATCCCCAGTGGATTTGTAAGTATCGAAAACCTCTATATACCAATTTTGAACGATCTAACTGTATTTTTATTTTTTTGCCCCTCCCCCCTCCTAATAACTTTACACTTTCGAAAATATCACCATTCGACTTGCAGGCCTTCAAAACCTGTCTGTACCAATTTTGAACGGCCTAACTGTATTTCTATTTGTTTTTGCCCCATAGCCCCCTTACCACCCCTCCTAATAATTTTACAAATTCAAAAATATCCGCAATCGATTTGGAAGTATCGAAAACCTCTATGTACCAATTTTGAACGATCTGACACTATTTTTATTTTTTACCCCCCCTTCTTGCCCTTCCTAATAACTTTGCACAATCGAAAATATCCCCATTCGTCTTGCAGGCCTTTAAAATCTATCTGTACCAATTTTGAACGGCCTAACTGTATTTCTATTTGTTTTTGCTCCATAGCTCCCCCCCGTTGCTGCCCCACCTGGGGGCTGAATTTCTAAAATTCCAGAAATTAATTTTTAGATAGTTGCATTAGCTATATTTTAGAGCAAAAATTTCACGTATATCTATTTTTTTTTGTTTGAGATATAAAGGATTATGCGAAATCACGTTTTGCCCCCCCCCCCCCCCGCGGGGACCGAATTTTAAAAATTCCAGAAACCGATTTTTAGACATTTGTATTAGCTATATTTTAAAGCAAAAATTTCACGTATATCTGTTTTTTTGTTTGAGATATATAGGATTATGTGAAATCACGTTTAACGCATGTGAAATCACGTTTCGCCCCCTCCCCTCCCCCTTGGAGACCGAATTTCAAAAATTCCAGAAATCGATTTTTAGACATTTGTATTAGCTATATTTTAAAGCAAAAATTTTACGGATATATGTTTTTTTGTTCGAGATATTTAACATTATTTCATTTAATTCTCGCGTTAAAGCGCTCTTTCAAGTCTGAAGTGGAAAGGCAGTCGATGCGAGCGCCATCTTCTAAAAGCGACCAAAATGGGGCCATTCTGATAACACAGCGTCGCTGGTCCATAGTGTACGTCCATGCGTTAAACCAAAATCAAAAGAAATTTCTACTGATGGACAAGAGGAAGAAAATAAAGAGAAGGAACAGGATTCTCAAATTGATAGTAAGCATAAAACCCCTTCTCAGATGGCTTAAAAAAATTTCAGAACTGGAAAAAAAGTTTAAATGCCTTGTATGATGCCAAGGACTCCATGCCCAGTTCTAAAATTCAAAAACAGATAAATAAGGTTTCCAGTGATCTAAAAAAAGAAAAACAATCCTTAAAAAGGAAACGACAAAATGCTGAATACCAAAGAAAACATCGAACCACCAAACGAACAAAGCTTGAAGAAATCTGCTATAATAATCCAGACATTAAAAGAAAATTAGCTTTGAGGGATTCAGTAGGAAGACTAAGCTTAAGTGTACATCAACCATTATTGCTTAAGGCAATAAGCAGACATAGCTATTATTGGAAGCGCTGCAGATGCAAAAAGAAGAAACGAGTCAATACGAAGTGTCAAAACGATGACTTGACTGCAGAACTGAAAAAGGTTGGTTTTGCAATAAGCAGGAGTGGAATATATTTTCGTTTACTTCCAAAAAATTCCTCAACCATCGAAGGTCGAAGACATGTCACCACAGTGCCGGTAAAACTTTCTCGGGCTCAGGCTGACTATCATCACCGATCTCACATTGATACCCAATTTGCAGTAACATCCATCCACTATTTAGAAACTTTAGCTTCAATTCTTGGACCCATGCAAATGTTTTTCTTACACGGGATGACAAAGCACGTGTACATTTGGGAATTACAGCAGCCAACAAACAGGCTCCGATACTGATGCATATGGAGTATCGTGTATCCTTACCCGACCACGGTTGGGTCATTGCTGAATGCCACAAACTTATCCCATTTGTTTACGCTGGTATTGCGATTGCTTCCAAAATGGCAGGTTAAAGTAAAGCCATAGGTTATTCTGGTCCAACGCTTATAGCTATAAGAAGTGGGAAACACAGTTCTTCCACAGTAAATACTCATGCTCAAGATTTTGAAACTTTATTAACACTCAAAGAATTTGAAGAATTAGTGAAAACAGAAGAGGGTTTCATCAAACCTGTAATCATAGTTACAGTTGATGGATGTCCTGACGAGAATCCCTGCTATCAGAGAGTTATATCGTTTGCTATTAATCATTTCAAAAAGCATGATTTAGATGGAAATTTCATAGCGTGCAGTGCTCCTGGTAGAAGTTCATATAATCGAGTAGAAAGGCGAATGGCACCACTCAGTCGAGAACTACCTGGTCTTATACTCCCTCATGACCATTATGGTTCCCATATCGATGAGAACGGTCGCACTATTGATGAAGAAATGGAGCAAAATAACTTTGCATATGCTGGTAAAACTCTCGCAGAAATCTGGAATCCATTAAACATTAACGGTTATCCTGTTACTGCCACATATGTTGATTCAGGCGAACCAGACTCTTTTGGTTATGACTTGGATTGGTATTCGAAGCACGTACAAGAAAGTCAATACTTGCTGCAAATTGTAAAATGCAAAAAGAATTGTTGCTCTCCTGCACGTAGTGGATTATTTCCTATATTAAAAGGACGATTCATTCCTCCTCTAATTAAAATGATACAATCGTCAAATGACATCATTACAAGTGAGGAGGGGAAATTTATAGATTTAAGTCTCAGTCTGTCCTTAAATCTGAATATTACAGCAAAGGGATTTTTAAAGATGCTGTATGACTATCTTTGTCCTTCCATAAAGTCGCAATTATCCACAAGAATTTGTGGAAGTTGTGGCCAATATCATGATCTCAGAAGTCAGCAAACAGACACAAAAAAATTCAACACAGTGAAAAAAGGGAGAAGGCCTGCCTTATACGACCATTGAGAATTGCTGCTCGTCGAGCAAATGAACTTATGTGCATCGTAAAATTCGTGGAAGATATGGAGGATGTTGAGTGGATCAATGAAGATGAAGTTGATCAAGATTGCATCCGAAAAGAAAGTGATGAAGATAATCAAGTAAAACTGGAAAACAATATCATAACAAATATGGAAAAATGGCTTGAGCAGCTGTGGTCAGCATCGGAATAGATATGGACATGTTCAAATTTAAATTTTACAAATGGCTAAGTTCTTCTAAAATTGTGATCTAAGAAATTTTCTTAAATAAAATTGTAAGGAAATTTAACAAGCATTTTTTTATTATTATTTTAAGTCGAGTACAGTTTTTTAAAATTTGAATTAAGTCCTAATTTTTTTAAATTAAATTATTACTGTTAAAAAAAAGTTATGTGCTGGGGGTTGCAATTTGCTTACGTAATTATTAAGGGGGTGGGGGTTGTGATTTGCTTATTTTTGCTAACAAGGGGGGAGGGGGTCAAAAATTGCCAAAAACAGGCTTATGTAATATTTGAACAGCCCCATAGACATGAAATTTCTCTTACATTTTTAGCCTACTTTCAATAAAAAGAAGGGCTTACACATAGTATCTTTTGAAAGATATGGTTAATATGCTTAGCAGAAATATATACATATAATCTCGTATGAGACTAAACAAAGGTATCTTTCTTAGAACAACCAGAGTATTGGTTTGAGATAAAGTAGAACACTTAAAAAATATTTTTTCCCTCTTTTCCAACAAGTTTAAAAGATATTACAATATAGTTAAGGTAAATATAAAACTTTCAAAATGAATTTTAAGAAATGAAAGTAGTAACTGTTGCTAAGGGAAGCAACTTCATAGTTTTAGAATGGACAATACTTAATCTCGCCAACAGCCATGGCCCATGTTATTCTATGTGAAAGTTTGATTTCATGATTGCTCATTACCTAATGTTTTAAATTCTGTTTTCACATTCAGAAAATTTTTGAGTAATTTTACGTTCAAAGATCTGAATATTCAATAAGTGCACCTTTCTCTTTCATTCTTTTTTTACCACAAAAATGAAATATTAAAAATTTATCAATTTTTGGAAAATGAGTAAGAAAAACTTTGCCTTACACATTTGTTTTGATCCATATTGTCTTTCGAAAGAAATTAATTATTTAAAATCTCTTGCTCTTTCTCGAGGCTATAATCCCTCTATTATATTCAAGAATCCTAAGCTTTCTGATTCCAAACTGAATGATCACAGTCTCATCCTAGTTGCTTTATCTTTTTATTCATCACTTTCTTTTAAAATTTCTAAAATTATCTCACCGTTTGGTTTTAAAGTCATTTACACACCCGCCAACAAATTAAATTATCTTCTCTTAAAGATCCCATTCTTACTGAAAACTATTCTGGAATTTATTTAATTCTATGTTCGTCATACAATTTAGGTTATATTGGTCAAACTAGAAGGCATTTGAAATATAGAATAAATGAGCACCATCAGAATATTTGTAATGAAGAAATCTCTAAATCTTCTATTGCTTCCCACTGCTGGGATCATGGTCATTGTTTTGATTTTTTTAAAACTAACATAATTTCATCTCTGGTCTCCTCTTCCATTTGAATATCCATGAAGCTTTTGCAAATTTAAAAATTCGAAAAATCTAGTTAATGATATTTGATCCACCCCGTTATTGTCTGATGCTTGGAAATTACTCACATAAGTTTGATTTTTGTTTAATTTTGATATTTTTTAATTTTTAGATTCTGAAACATTTTTTAATCTTATTTATTTTCTTCTTTTATTTTATAATTCTGCTCACACCATTATTTATGTTTACATTCTTCTTTATATATTTTTGCTCTTCACTTAAAACTGTTTCGTGTGTTGCTGCTTTGACTGCTGCATTCATGCCTACTTTGTTCGCTTGAAAAAGGGTCATGTGTTATTTTGACCCAAAACAATTATTGCAAGTTTATTGCATTTTATGATGTTTATTAAAAGTTTTGTAATTATTGATTTAAATGCGAATTCTGTGGTGCTTTTTTATTATGAAATTAGGTATTGTTAACTCTTCTTAAGGGAAAAAAAAAAAAAAAAAAAAGAGAATCAGTAATTTATTTATTATTATTAGTATATTTAAACCAATTAAAAAACATTTTTTTTCCCCATCTCGCATCAAGTTAAAAAAAAAAAAAAATAATAATTTAAAAATAATTTTTACAAATTGTGTGAAAAGTATTTTAAGAAATGTAGTAGCCATTGCTAAGGAACATGACACTATTACCACATGCCTTTATGTGGAAGTATAAACTAATAAAATCTTTTTGTAAAAAAATAGAACCGACTCCAAAAAGCAACCACTGTTCAAAAAACTAAAAAAAAACAAAAAAAAAGGGGGGGGATATGAAATGAAATTGTAAATTGCGCCTTAAAGTATAAAATAATTTCCTTCGCCAAACAACCTATAACACTACAATTAATCATAACTTTTGAAGTCAGCGCAAAATTAAATAAAATTTACTTAGTTTTTAAAGATTAGTTTTTAGATCGGTAGCAACAAATGCTGTTGTCTCGAATGATCCATTTTCATGTTTCCTTTATTATTTTATCACTGTATACAATTGGTCCATTAGTAGCATCTACATAGAACAGCGAACATTCTTCACAATGCGGTATTTATGTTTCCAAGAAGTTAGTGTTTCCTTTGCAAATTTGGTATAACTTTGATAACTATCATTCTTGGTGGCTTTTGGATTTGGCGATCTAAACATAATGCAAAAATATACACGCAAGATGTATATTTTCATAATATTTACGAAGTATTGTTTCATATTCTTGATTACTCTCTTAATATACCTTATCAAAATATTCCTGATATCCCAAAGAAATTAAATATGTTTGCCAGATAATTTTGCGATTTTTCTTTCACCAAGGACGTCAGATACCAGCATCTTCGCCAACTTTTGCTGCTTACGAAATGTTATTTGTTTTCTTGAATCAAAGTAGTTTTCGACTGCGTTTTGCAGGTGACAATGTGAGATGTGTATTTTGAATAGGATTTGATTTTTGTATTCAATAAAGGTATCAATTTTTATTTAATTTTGCGCCGACTTCAAAAGTTATGATTAATTGTAGTGTTATAGGTTGCTTGGCGAAGGAAATTATTCTATACTTTAAGGCGCAATTTACAATTTCATTTCATATCCCCCCCCTTTTCTTTTTTTTTTTTTAGTTTTTTGAACAGTGGTTGCTTTTTGGAGTCGGTTCTATTTTTTTACAAAAAGATTTTATTTTTCTCTTTTCAGTGAAAACTTTCAGCAGAACACCAGAAGAGGTTCGACGGCAGTTTTGCAAATCACAACTTCCAAAAAAAGTGACATAACTTCAAAAAATGGTTTATGTCACTGAAAAATACATGAAATGCACCAAATGTGAACAAAAAAGTTGCATCTCCATCTAGAAAGTCATATCCACTCGAGAGACAGTTGTGCCAGTTTTATTCTAGTCAAGTTATTTTCAAGTTGATTTTTCTCAAATGCTGCATTTTTCAGTTGTGTCACTTTCCTTACCTTTATCGGATCTGAGCAAAAAACTATCTATTGAATGAACATACGTTAAATTAAAAAATCTTTAGAAAGGCAAAGAACGGATTCGCTGTATTCGTAATCAAAAATTCTGTTAGGCATATATATTGAACTTTACAGTGGATACGTGTCACCCGCTGCGCGCTGGAAATTGCGCAGCGTAAAGCTCAAACAAACAGCAAAATATGCATTGCAGCTGACGGACAGAAGTTTCAACATCGATACTTACATACTGCTTTTACCAGTGTAGCTGCATGCATTCAGTAGTTAGAGTGAGAACAGACTTTTGTGAGTATCCTGTAATTTGTTTATATCTTAATGAAATCATAATGAAATCTATTTCAGGCCAAGATCATTACGAAAACAAAAAATGTATTAAAATTAAATCATCTCTTACGAAGTTATAATCTAACAAATTTCAACAACACCAACAATAAGAAACATGGTTTGTATTGAGAACCTCTTTCTTTATGAAGTCGGTGTAAAACGTGTATGCGTTAATCGATGTGACCGCTAACAATAACCATACATTGACTTTTACATAACATAAATGTCACCCGCTACGCTACAACATATGCAATGACGTTCAAGTGTGCACAAAATAGGAAATTGTGAACAGACAAATGCACGTTTTAAGTGTTCTGTTTTTAGCATTAATATCTAAACTATCTTTTCGTACCCAATCGATGATGCTCTGCAATTTTATAATTCACTTTTTCACCCTGTCTTGAACCGTTTCTGAGATAGGGACGCTAGCATGAATGTCGAAACTATCTTTTTGTACTAAATCGATGATACTCTTCAACTTTGTAATTTACTTTTTTCTCTAGAACCGTTTTCGAGATAGGAACACTAACTCCGCTGTTTTCCACTAGGTGGCGCTGCAAGCGGTTTAACCTTGTACTGCATGGCCACTTTGCTATATTTACATACCATTTTTATCACTATAGCTGCAGCGGTTTAACAGTTAAAAGAGTTGGTACTGAATTTTTCGGGCACCCTGTATTTTCTTTAGATCGTAAAGATATTACAATGGGACCTATTGCAGACCAAGTCCTTTTCAACAAAACAAAAAGTATCAAAATCGGAGCATCCGTTCAGAAGTTATGAGCTAACAAACATAAAAAAAACATACGGTTTGAATTGAGAACCTTCCTTCTTTTTTGAAGTCGGTTAAAAAAAAATTACGTTGTCCTAAATTAAAACTTTTTTGTACAGAAATTTATATCTTACTTAAGTGTTGGTATTGGTGTTTGGAAAAAGGGCCAATTGACTGCTCTAGGGTTCTAGGCCTGGTGGGGAGTGCCTTCCATGCAGGTCTTTCTAAGGGGTCCTTCTTTTCTCCACTATAAATCAAATTTATAGCCATTAAATTACTGAACAGTAGTAAAAATAGCGGGTCATCCCTAAAAAAATGGGAGTGATAGGGCAAAATGACTGTCATATTCAGATTCAGGAGGTCATTTTACATAAGAATTTTCAAAAATGGTGTTGGGGTGATTTTCATGCTGAGCAGTGTTATCCTAAATGTGCAAAAAAATAGCTGATAGTGATAACCAAAACCTTTGTATTTAAAATAATATTTATTCCTTATTTTACATTTATTTTGAACTTTTTAACACTTTAATATTTAATTAGTTTACTGAAATATTTAAATTTTGGTGGTAAAAGTTTGTGCTCAAAGCATTAATTATAAAATAATTTATATTTAATGTAAATATAAAATATATAACTAGCTAAATTATAGTTAACGTAAAACCGAAGTGACAATCGGATAGTTCCTCCCATCTTGCAACAATACCTTTTATTTATTTATTTTGGGATAAAGTTTTCCATTGTTTTAACTTCAATTAAAATGTAAATCAATTTCAACCTAAAAAAAAAAAAAAAAAAAAATAGTAAACATGAAAGAACTTTCACTATTCGCATAAGAAAGAAAGGTTACCTCAACTTAAGTGCAATTAAAAGGAGAAGCACTGAAATACAACACTGGAGAAAGGTCATTATTTAGAGATTTGACACTTTTATAACAATCTCTGCCCTTCTCTTCCTAAATTTCATGAATGTAAAAAAGTGGGAAAAAAAAAAAAAAAAAAAAAAGACTAAAAATCCACAGAGAAAGCATGGGATGAAAATGAAAAAAACTTGTAATGTTAAGTGTGTAAAAAAAAGAAAGAGGCTAACATTGAAAGAAAAAAAAAAGGGGGGGAGAGGAGAAAATTGACTAGAAAAACTCAGCGAAAAGTGGGAAGGGACTCCAGTTGGGGCCCTAAAACTATCGTCGAGGGTTTAATATGTCTCACTTATTATGTGACAGCTTTGCAAAAACAAGCAAGTACATGGAGTAAAAATCCCCCCCCCCCCCAAAAAAAAAAAAAAAAAAACTTGGGTAAGCCCTGTAAAAAATAATGCTTGAAATTTATTGTGCTATAGTATATAATTATGAGATTTCTTTTAATTATACACAAAAATTTATATAAGAATTGCATTTATATTAATACAATATAAGACCCAAAATCTGGAATGTTTTGAAATTCCGATCATTCTTGCACTGAACAGTCTACAGGAAAAAAAACTATGTTTCCAGCAAATTACGGTAACTTAATTCAATCTTAACAAGGTTTTTTTCTCTCTCCATTAAATGATAATTTCTAACCATTTTCCACTGCTTTCTAAAACAACGGGCAGACAACCAGCCTATTTTTTTTTTTTCTTTCTCTACATTTACCTTCAAAGGTTTTGTTTATCATTCTGTTGAGTAAAGAGATAACAGAATTGTGCGTTTATCTTTGTAATTATAAGTACTTGAGCTTATTTTTACTTTCTTCTATATGTAATATAGAGAAAGTATTGGATTCGCGAAAATTTTCGACCTCCGTTTTTTGACGGATCTACACGTTTTGGGATGTCCTGAACACGAATTGATAGTTTTTAGAAAATGTCTGTCTGTCTGTATCATTTTTTTGTGGACGCTGTATCTCACGAACATATGAATGAAATTTAACCAAACTTGGTATTTAGTTGCACCCTGACATGAACTGGTGCCCATTAGATTTGGGGATCAATAGCTCAACAGGTGGCGCTGTAATCGCATTTTATGCAAATTTTTAACATGGCAGCATAGGACAAAATTCCGTATAAATGGGCATAATGAGAGTTATTTTAAACTTGTGATTGTAAAATTAATTTGAATTATTGATGATAGTAGTAGTTAACTAGGAAAAAAAATTTGTGCATGGGGGGGCATCGGTTCCCCCCCTGGGGGGGAAGTACCCCCGGGGGGGGGGGTTAAATTTTGAAGATGGGTATCATTCGAAAGATCTCGTCAATACCTTTAAAACGAATGGTTGAACCATAAATCTGTGATAATTTAAAACAAAGTTATCGATTTTTTTTACTTTTAACAAAAAAAAAAAAAAAAAAAAAAAAAAAACCTTAGAAAAAAAAATTCGATTTTTTTTTTTTTTTTATTTTTTTTATTATTATTGTTAGTGATTGAATATGTATTAATTTTCACAAAAAAAAAAATCTTTTTTTTTTTTTTTTTTTTTTTTTAATATTGTTACTGATTGAATATGTATAGGAAAATATAGAAGAAAGTATTGTGGTGGCCACAACATACTAGTTTAGTTTTTATTTAAGGAATAATTTAATAGGATTAAAATAAAGCTTTGCACTTTAGGGTTTATTAGATGGACCACATCATAGTCTGTTTAGAAATGTGGTATTTTCACTATAGTGGGAATGCTGTTCCTATTTTATTTCTGTTATTTATCCACCACAGTTTTATAATAATTAAAGTTTTTAATTATCGTTCACACGGCATAAAATTATATTGGAATATGTCAGTAATTATTTCTTTGGTGCTTAATTATAAGTGTTGGACGAAAATTTAAAAAAATGTCCCGTAAATTGATATTTTTTTGGAAAGTTTCTAAAATCCAGAAAAATCCAAAATCGCATCGGTCC
Organism: Salticus scenicus; assembly: GCA_963930645.1. Taxonomy (NCBI): domain Eukaryota; kingdom Metazoa; phylum Arthropoda; class Arachnida; order Araneae; family Salticidae; genus Salticus; species Salticus scenicus. Next base: position 49,595,029 of record OZ005657.1, read on the forward strand.
TGCGGTTTCCGGTCCCATACTGTATAAGGTAAAGGTTTCTTTACAGTCAATTTTTTGTACTTTTTTCGTTTATAACATTCAGTGTTTTAAAACCAAAGCAATGTCACTTTTAGAAAACTTGACATACTTTTATATTCTAATTGCAGTATGTTGTCTAATGTATCAAAATTTGATAAAACAAGCATTTTTACTAAATTTTTAACTGTGCAATTCAGTGAACCAACATTTGGTGCAAGGTGCAGCTACCTATTAACAGAATAAATGAACAGAAAAACAAAGATAATGATATTAGTTTTTATGCATTTTTTTTTTTTTCAACTGCTATGCCAATATGCTGCCATCAACAAGATATAAAATTAAATATGATGGAATATAAAACTTCACAATTAGCTTTAGCTTTAATATATGCATGATTTAACATATACAGATTTTGGGTACTCTATATAATTTAATGTTCACTTTTCTCCTTAAATGCCTCCTCCTAATTGCACAGATCTCAGAAACAGTAAAAATGGCTTTAATGGCAGAAAACTTTTACGTTTGTTAAATGAAATAAAAATATCAATTTTAGTGTTTTAATGAAAAATATTCTTTAAAGTATTTTTAATAATTAAATGTTCTTTAAAAATTTTAAAGAAAAAGATTAAGATATAAATATATAACATACTTTGCATAAATATTCTGTAGGCAGTAAAATTACAATGAATTCTATGAAATTTACATATTAGTTTTGTAAATATAAAATCCTGCAGGGCATAAATCCTTGTTTATAACTTTTTCTTATTTAACCTGACTATAAATAAGCAAAATTGTTATATAAATATTACAATAAGGAAAAAAAAAAAAAAATAGCAAAATAATTTAATAATTATAAATGCAACCTAATTTACAGATACTTAAGGGTCTTGCAGACACTAGCAACTCCAACACAGCAAGGGCGGGTTCTATTCAAATCCTTTTGATGTGTGATTTGAGTTGCCACTAGCCTGGAAGAGCCATTTTTCTCCTCTGAAAAACCTCCTACTGCAATAATTAGTACGGGGAACTTGGGTCTTTTGTAAAATTCTTAAACGAGCAATAAAAAGTAAAGTCTTTCATTGTAAACATGAGTCACTTTCAGACAGTGGATAATTTATGACTTTAATGCTTGGCTTCAGTCACAAGTGTCTGCAAGGTCCTTAAGGTTCAGATTTATATATATATATATACACACCAGTGGCGTACCGTGACATTTGAACCTGGGCATGCTCTGAAGCGAACTATGGAAAGAACACTACTGATCAAGACGATATTATTTCATCAAATTTAAGCTTGCATTTTTCCAGTTTCTTGGTTGGTTGGTTGGTAGAATTCAAGTCCGATTGACTGCACTTGGGTCCTAGGCCTATGGGTGGAATGCCATCCGTCGTGGGTCTTTCTAAGGGGTCCTAGCCTTATTTATGCGTCTTTTGGAGAAAATCATGGAACCCGACACTTCCCATCTACCAACTTTGAGAGCAGAACCATTCGGCTGCTGGTGGGCCTCCAATTTCTTGGTAATTTTAGATATATCATATATCTAAAGGACTCTTATATTAACTTATTGAAGGCCCATTTGGTCGCTTCATTGATCGCTGTATTTAAATGAATTTTCAAAGAAATTTAATCACAATTTTTTATATCACTTTAGAAACAAAAGAGAGAGAAAAAAAAAAGATAGAAAGAACAAATAGTGAGAACCGGCAAGAAAAAATCCACTGAAATAGCTGAAAACTTGGCTTCAGGTGTTCGCTGCTTTCTGCTGTGTCTTCCACGACCACACTCTGTCAGATTGGGGACCCCACTGCTATAGTCCGTGTAAACTGAATTGGCCTGTCAAGGTCACTAGACCCTCGTCAACTTTCCTAGAAATGACCCATGTGATCTCATTATCGCTCATTCTTTTCCCACCCCATTTGAGCAATTCTTTGACCAGGAGAATATTTCGTTCACATACAATACAGTTTTCTTTAGACTTGTTCTTTGGATCCGTAGCGTTTAGTTTTTCTCATCGTTTAGTGTTTATATCATTTACTATTACTGGTAGTCCTGATATAAGGAAACAATCTAAGATGATTATTTATCATGTTTATAGTTACTGTAGAATTGACGAAATATAAAGGGGAAGAATCAGTTCTATCACCGGGTCGAAATATCAAAGCTCTAAAATAAGTCTTTTTAAAGGCTAAAAAAACCCTTCTAAGGGCTAAGAAAGCTCTTTTTAGGGGTAAGCCGTATCCAAGGCTAAATTATAATAATAAATAGATAAATAATACACTAAATTATGTTTTGAAGAAAAAAAACCTTTCCTAAAATAACTATTTTAGAGAAATGTCAATGCTACTACCCATTTGGTTTTGCTGTCCAAGCTGGCAGATGGGCAAGGTCAAGGTCGGATCCAAGTCGCGGTAATTGTCTTAGCTATTTGGAGTTTACCATGGTTTTCTTCAAAATTTTTGTGAGTTTTAGCAAGGATTCCTAATAAATACCTCTCAAGGACAGCCAGGCTTTTGTAAAAACAATCGAATTTAAACTTCACACAATCATCATCATTTATATTAAATTTTAATTTTCAAATTCATGATATAGTTCTTAACTCTTGGTTTAAAAAAACTCACTTTTATTTTAAATTTAGATAATTAAAAATATTTAATATACAATTTAAAAGTATTATTTAAAAATATAATTTTAAATTAGAATAAATCTGAAAAATTAATTTCTTTGTATTGTTTACTATTAGCAGTTGAGTTAGTGTTTTAAGATTAGAACGACTGGAATGGTCATTTTGACTGCAAACCTATTTTATAATAAGAATAAATAATTCTATAGCTAAAAAGTATTTAAGTATGATTATTAAGAAAACAAAAATTATTTTACACTGCTCTATAAACGAATTGCTGATGCTAGTCATATAGTTTTAGGTATTAAATAAATCAAAGGTTATCCTAAAATTATATTAAAATTTCGTGGTCGCAGGCTTTTTTCAAACCTTAAAAATGTAGTGAAGTGGAAGTGCATGGGTTAAGACCAAATTGTTCCTTATTTATTCAGATATTTAGCCAGTTTCGCAGAAAAACAAGGAAAATTCTGAATGAATAGAACTACGAGTGTTTCTTGGGTTCGAACCTGGCACTTCCTGTCTAATAGCTTTGAGTGCAGAATCTTTTGACCATTGATACCTCTTGGCATTGATAATCTATGCTAATCGCAGGATTTTTCTGTTTTGATTTCGTCTTGTTTTAACTGATCCTGAAAACAATAACAATATCAGATAAATAACTGATACTATAATTTTTTTCCATATATGATATAATGAGACATGAAATTTAAAAACTATATATAGTCAAGGATAAACATAGAAGGAACTAATCTTTATAACTGAGAACGTGTTTAACTGCTATATTCTTTTTGCGTGTATCATGTAAAACTGAGAGTATTTCTTGGTTTTTAATCTTGAAACACTTATTTTCTTATTTTATACTTTTTATTGTTCTTATACATGAAGTAAAAATGAAAATATATCTATTTTTCTTATATGTAATATATAATAATATGTGGTCTGGAAAATGCAGCTATCACAATGAAATTTTGGTTATGAGATTAATTATATTCAAACATTTTCTACATATCTTTCCGGTGTGAACACAGGTATAATATAAGTACAAAAATAAAGAATGTTTTGCACTTTCTTTGTCCCTAAATTAAAAAGTTTGAAGATTTAACTCATAAAGAAATAAAAATTTTCAAAGTATATTAGAAAATTAACTTTGTTAAGCTAATAAATGAAAAATTCATAATTATATATTTTCTTTTTTAATAATGAGAAGAAAGAGATAACCAAGAGATAGCACAAGAGATAACCTTATATTTATATATGTATCCTTTACTAACATTAAAAAAACTAATCTGCTCCCCATTTACTTTTGCTAAGATAACAGAGTTATGTAGGAAAAAAGATGCAGGGAAGTTAGCGTCCCGTAATACCATGGTAACGGGCAAATGAAGCCCTCAGAGGTGGCCTTGACAGGTCTATTTTTCTTACACAGAGTATAGTGGCAGTGACTTAAGCGAACATTTCAATGTAGGTGCTTATCTGATCTCTGATAGTTCTTACACAAGAAGTTAATTGTTACAATTTTTAATAAAGTTAAAATTTTAATAAGTTTAATTCTCTCTATAATATTATCATTTGATTTCGATAGAAACAATACATTAAAAATAATAAACATTCTTCTTCAAAAGAGGGTATTACGCCTTTACATAAACAATTTTTGAAAATGCAACTATTATGTGTATTAAAGAAAAAAAAAAAAAAAAAAAGAAAGAAACAGTATTAAAATTTTATCATATAAAAACTATTGATCGCATGACTTAATGCGAAAAAAGGAAAAATAAATAGAATAGCGATCACTACTTTAAATTAGAAAAACCTTTTTAACTTGCCTCGTTGTTGGCCGTAAGCTTTTCACCTGGACGTCCAAGCCTCCTCAGCGGCTTCATCTGTCGTGAAATTCGGACGGTGTTGTTGTCTGTGGGCGGTTCTCTTTATGAGATGTCTCCACGCTTCATTTGGGGCCACTGCGTCGCTGTCATTGCACACATTATGGTTGGTTGTAATTTCCAAAGATTCATGGAACATTGCGTAATAGTAATTGTTATAATCGGCTAATTTTTTAGTTTTGTTAAATTTAATCTCTATATTTTCACTGTTATATGTTTTAGCTAGTGCGGTATTTTTTAGTTTCGTTAAATTTAATCTCTATATTTTCGCTGTTATATGTTTTAGCTAGTGCGGTATTTGTTAAGTTATATAATTTCTAATATTTTGATGTCGAAAACCTGGACTTTGCTGTGTTATTTACCTGTTGGAAATGAAATCATCGGAGCCATTTGCGTTCGCACATGTCATTTGCTTAAGTAGAGTTTCTTTAAAGGTCTTTTTTCCTAATGTTACTGTAAAGTTTAATTTTTATAGAATTTCTTTAAAGCTATGTTACTGTAAAATTTAATTCTTACAGTTTTTTCTTAATCGAGCGCTTTTACTATTTCCTTTCTTAATTTTTTCTATTTAATTTTTTTTTTTTTTGTGAACATGAATAGTAAATACTTTAACCAATGGAAATAATTTGAAACCATCCGAATTTCACGACAGATGAAGCCGCTGAGGAGGCCTGGACGTCCAGGTGAAAAGCTTACGGCCAACAACGAGGCAAGTTAAAAAGGTTTTTTTAATTTAAAGTAGCTATAGTGATGTCTCGTTTTAAGTTATATAATTTCTAATAGAATAGCGATCTTTTATAAGAAATGCAGATGGATGAAAAAAACCCAAAAAAAAGCAGAAAAATTAACGGAACATTCCAAAATAAATAAATAATTAATTTAAGAAATTCAGATTTGAAAATAAGGAAAGAAAATAAGCACACACATACAAAAAAAAAAAAAAAAAAAAAAAAAGTAAAAAGAAAGAAAGAAAAAATTCTATGCACACCTGCACAATCAAAGCTACGCATCTGTTAATTTTTTGTAAATCTGCGTCAGTGGTCTGACCTTCATAGCCACACATGAAGAAAACATTTTGCTTTATTCATATTATTTAATAAACAAAATTTGTACATACTTTTATTTCTGGTGGAAGTCTTCGCTTAGAATATGTTATTTAGATTTAAAATAATAATAATACAGTAAAACCTCTCTAAGTTGGACACCTACAGTTCCAAGAAAAAGTGTCCAACTTAGAGAGCTGTCCAACTTATAGGGGTTAGACATAATGTTAATGGATACATTCCGTTCCGAGAAAAAGCGTCCAACTTGAGAGGTTTCACTGTAATAAATAAATACATAAAAAAAGCAACTTTTCTGGCACATAAAACAACTTTTGGAAATTTATCCAAATTTTATTTTGCAATTTAATCATCATTTTCAAATCAATTCTTTTTTTTTTCTCTATTGTAAAATAAAGTATAAGTTTTAATTTATCAATCAGTCGGAAAAGCCAGCTCTCCTCTATGCGAACATCTTTACCAAAGGTAACAAAATCCCTACACTTAAATACCCCCAAACTCCAGAATATGCTGTCCTAGGGTAGCATGCCTTGGGTCGTTTATACAGCGGAACTCCCCTTGTAGTTTCTACGAGTGAAAATTAGAGGGACGTTGACTATTCCCTCAAATAGCAAAAAATCCCTATATCAGGGCATGCTTTAGAAAGGCAGCATGACCTAAGCAATAACCGGTCAGCAGAAGAGAGGGAGGGTATCTCCGGGACGATACTGGTCAGAGTAGGTTTCCTAAATAAAGCGGGAGGAAAGTAACGGCAATAGTAAGGAAAAAAAAAAACTGATTTATCCAGGAATAATGTAACAAAAGAAATTTCCTTTCACTATAATTTTTCAAAACTGAATGATTGATACTGTATAAATGGAAGCGAGTGTTTAACAAAATTAGTTCAAATAATTTATTTTAAAATAAATTCTGTTTAAAGTTTAGATAGCTTTTAGTGGGTATGCGGCGCATGCCTAGCATACCCAGAATACGCCACTGATATACACTATACAGAATTATGCAGTTTAAATGTTAATAAAAAATCATTATGGTTCTTGAAATAAAATTTTATTTGATACATTACATAAAAAATGATTATTCAATTATCCTGTTTGAACATTAGGATTCATGCTTCCTGAATATTTTATTCAGTTGTGTATAAAAAATGACAAAGCTATATTCAGCACAACTACTTCTTAAAACAAATGCTATGCTTTCATTTGGTCCCAAAATATAAAAAACTCAATAACACTGTTTTTCAGCAAATATTTTAAGTGAATTATAAATTGGAATGATTTGTTTTGAGTATTATCACTAATATTCAATTATTCTTGAAAATCTTTTTCTTCACATATGGCTGAGAAAACAATATTAGAACTTGATGTTGTTGCTGACAAAATACAGCTTTTATTAGTTACAAACTTAGATCCACAACACATACATTCTTGTTCTTCGTTATCCTCATAATTTTCAGCGATTCTTCTCAACACCTTTTCTAACACTGGTTTTCGTAACAAAATTTTCATTCTCTTTGACATCTGTTTTCTACCTTCCATCTGTCTTTCAACAGTTTCTTCCAAACGAGTTCGAACAAGTGTAAGTGCATGATGTTCACGAATTGCTTCTGGGTCATAATTAATTACACCAAAACTGTTCCCACATCCATCTAGACAGCAACCACATGGATAAGAATCCTGATTAATTTGGCATTCAATGCCTTTTTTATTACATGAACATTTAAGTGGTTCACAGATATCTTTGCATCTGCAGCCAACTACTTTCCTAGAAAATCTGATTGCACGGCATTCTTTATACTCTGACACCTTAATTCTTATTCCACAGTCCCGAAGAATTGTGCGCCTTTGAGATAATGAGATTGGCTGCAGAACATAACAAGTTTGTACTTTGGGGGTGAAATCATCACAGCCATCATCTTCACTGGCATATGGGGATGGATACTTAATTCGACGAAATTTTGGTAATTTAAGGGCATACTTGGGATCCTTTTCTCTCTGTTTTCTTTGTTGTTCAGCATGCTCAAAAGTCGACAACACTTCAACATCAAAATGAATTTTTTCCATTCCTGTAAAAAAAAAAAAAAAAAAAAAAAAAATGTCAGTTTTAAGGACTTGAATTTTTAATGATAATCAAATGAGATACTGCAAATTAAAAATGTATACTTTACTCTAGCAATAAAAAATACTATATTTTAATTTATAATAAGAATTTTTTCCATTTTTGTTAAAAACAAGTCAGTTTTAAGGACTTGAATTTTGAATGATTATCAAATGAAATACTACAAATTAAAAATATATACTTTACTCTAGCAATAAAAATACTATATTTTAATTTATAAAAATATATTTTAAGATATTTTCTAAAAACACAAAGTTTTGAAAATGGTAATATTTCTGCAACCAAACCGATTCTGAATTACACATCAAATTTTCTGAACCACTATTCCATACATACATGTATGTATTTTTTCTCACATTATATATCCATGTGCGTGTATGTAGTCATTTGGGGGGGAAAAAAAAAAGGCATCCCTAGACTAATTCCTTCACAAACTGAATAAATATACAGTTGGTTGGTGCAGTTAGATTAGTAATGCCTAATTTATAATGACTTTCTTAGGAGGTTATCTACATATTAAAACTTGCACAAATTTTTTTTAATGGCAACATCCATTTTTGACAATTTTTGGGGGTTATTTAGATTAAATCAGCCCAGAAAATAGTTTATGCATTAATCTCTCAATTTTTCAGACTTGCAAGTTGTCAAAATATAAGAATGCAATGTTAAATGAATGTAACATATTAATTAATGTCTTACTTTCTAAAAAATTTCATATCTTTTTTTTTTTTTTTTTTTTTTTAAAGCTTTTGAATAAAGTGACTCAAATATATTCCATGCACATTTTTGATTAAAAAACAATTTTTGAATTATGAAAATTATTAATAAATTAATATTACAAAAAATTATGAATTATGACCTACATTAATTTTTTATATAAATAGAACAGGTATTTATAAAAAATATATACATGGCATTCCAAATTTAGAGCTCATTCCTTTTATTATTTATTGAGTGACAATGATATTTCATTTCTTATTGCTGATAGGGGATTATTTATCATTTGTGTCATCTATAACCTTGTCTACACAAGAATTAAAATAGGTATTCAAGTAGTAAATTTTGATGCACACCACATAGTATTAATTAATTAGCATTACTTTGTTTTATATTTAAAACTAACAGGCTCCACTAGTCACTATATATTTAAAGGATTTAAAAAAGAAAAAAAAAAAAAAAAAAAAAAAAAAACACTATATTTAAAAACATTTATAATAAGAACTAAAAACAATTTCATTGAATTTGGTTAAAACCTCTCTTTGAGTCTCCACTGCTTGCATTTGCATTATAACTGGATATTTTAATTTAGGTGCTATTGTGCAATTGCAATTTACTAGCTGAATCCTTCTCTTTATTGCAAATATATCTACCACATAATTACTACGACTTCTACTGTTAGTCAGATATGCATATGTTATTGTTTTAATGTTCAAAACATATCATGTCTTTGTATGTAATCATCAAGTAAACATATTATTAGTGTTAAAACCCAAATAAATTACTACGTCAGAAACGCCAAAGAAAAATATTGGAAATGCATACAGCTGTTTCGGCAGCCTTAAGCGTGCCGTCTTCAGTGCAAAAAGAATTCTGAATCTGCGGAAGTGCTCGTATTTATACGAGAGGGACCGGATTTAGTTCAACCAATAGGATTGCGGGAAAGGTGGGGAGAGTGGCCAATAGGAATTTATTAAAGTTAGCTGTGTAAACAGTAGAAAAATTAAGAAAATGTGGACTGAATATAAAATTTCCAACAGTCAGACAAATAGGGAATAGCGAAATCACAATTTACAAGGTTTTTAAAAATTTTATAAATATGAAAACCTTCAAAGAAATCGAGTTCATGAATGGATTTAGGTCTGCAAATTATTTTAGCTGAATTAAATTTAAAATTATGATTTTCCTCCCAGCAATGTTTAGAAATTGCCGATTTATTGGTTTCTTGTTTGCGGACCGCAAACAAGAAACCAATTCTTGTCCTATAAAAAATCGCATAAAATATTTAAAGTGATAATGACGTCCATTTTTGTGAGATGCATAATTTAACTTTTTATAATTTTTTAACATTCACGTTTAATTAAATGTGTTTATTTTTATGTCGAAAGAAAATGTACTCGTAATTTTCTTTTGGCAACAATTAAATTATAGCTAATATTTTAATGGCTATTTTAACGCTATAGGATGTTATTTTCATATTTTAATTAATTATAAGAAAACTAATAAAAAATTTGAAGATTGGACTTCGAAGATTGTGTTGTCACCGTGTTCTGAGCAATCCTGAAAGTTTCAAATTTCTAGCTAGTCGGGAAGTTAGTTATAAATCGATTGCAAGATCTGTACAAGATATATATAGAGAGAGTGTGAACTAATAGTAGGAATTGAAAAAGTAACTAACAGTTATAAATATAATAAAAGCAAATTTATCTTCTATAATTGGTTCCATTTTCCTTTTCCTGTAAAACAGAACAATATTTTTGTTTAACAGCGGACATAAATGTTGTCCAGAATCAATATTTAACTAATTAAATTGTTTAGTTTTAAATCTTTATAATAATTTTAGTAGCAACATAATTATCAGTGCAACTTATTTTTATAATTAAAAAATTTTAAATGATATGTATTGTACATAAAATTTTAAATTCTTTTATTTTATCAGTTATTGTCATTAAAAATATTTATTTTGAATAAGCATAATCTTACTAATTAACACTATTTTAATATTAGAATCAAATCAATTTTTATTTCTAAGATAAATATTAGATTAATTATTAATTAGTAGTTTAATATGATTAGGTGTATTGCAATATGCCAAATAACATATATGTAACATTGCAATGCAAATGTATTCAAACAAAAACCCACAAAAGCCCAGAAAAACCCAAGTGGGTTGGGTTTTTCTAGAAAAACCTGGGTTTTTGCCAACCCTGATTAAAAAGTGTAAAAATTTACCCAGTGATCAAATACATCTGCTTGGACTACTAAAGATATTTTCAAAGACTAGTTCAAATATAATTTTATACCTGAAGCTAGCACGCACTGTGCATCAGCTGGTTTTGCTAACAATGCAAAAATTATGTTTGTCACTGACAACTGTCTATCCCATCCAGATGCTGAGTTCTTAAGAACTGACAATGTGTCTGCAGTATTTTTACCTCCAAATTGTACAAGTCTGATCCAACCATTAGACCAAGGAATTCTGAGGTCACTTAAGATTCACTATAAAAGTGAGTTCTCAATGAAGATGTTCACAAAATGCAAGGCATTGTATTGGCATAAAAGATAGAAAACTTTCACCATCAAAGATGTATTATGGAGTGCTGTAAAAGCTGTTGCTAGGACACTGTTGAAAAAAAACACTCATCCACAGCTGGTACAATATGTGGCCATCTGCATTATTTTTTGATGATGAAAGTGAGCCTGAATTTAAAGGATTCAAGATATCAAAGGGGTAGCAAATTATTAAGAATCTGCTGGAGTATGCCAAAGGACTCATGTTCAGAAGCACTATTCATCAATCAAGAAAATCTTACAGTCTGAGATTTTAAATTGACTATTTTTACATATTATGGTTTTAAGTGCTCAAAACCTGTTTTGGAGCAACTTTGGCATAGGGAATTTTTTAATGCCACTATATACAGTACAAAGCCAAAAATCCAGACAATGGATTTATCTAATAATTGAGAGCTAAATTCTATATTCTATTTCAATTATGCCTAAACTTTTAATTAAAAAACCTAAAATTGTTTGTACTAAAAGAAACAATAAAAAAATAAAATAAAAATACGAGAATGTTTTAAAAATGGTAGGTTTTTCTTATTTATTTTCTTTTATTGAAATTTGTACTAACTTTTGTATGCAAATATTTCAATAAATCTATTTTTTGTCAAGTTTAACTTTCAATTTATTTATTTATTGTTAAAGTTGGATAAAAAGAATATTACAGAATATCAAATTTAAGACTTAAATTATACAACCTTTTAATTTCTTCATGTTGAAATGAAAACATGAAGAAATTAAAAGGTTGTATAATTTAAGTCTTAAATTTGATGTTAACTTCATGGTTTAAATAATATAAAGTATTACAGAATATGTTTAAAAATCGTAATATATTATCCAAGTACTTAAACCAAAACATTATATTTTTTTAGGCATGACCAAAAATCCAGAAAATCCAAAATTGCCGCTGTCTTGACGATTCTGGATTTTCGGCTTCATACTGTAAATACTTTAAGGCTTTATTCATAGATTAAATTTCTACAATAAGAAAAGCACAACTATTTTGAAATTATGGTTTTAATATAAATTGAAAGATTTGGAAGCTATGATATTACTCTATAAAAGAAAATATAAAGAATACCTAAAGTAGATCCTCCTGTAGCTGGCACAGATGTGAATCCTTGAGCTCTTTTAAAGTAATATATAGTGACATCTGTAAAGCTGACTTCTTTTTTTCTTGCTTTTTTCTTTGGAGGTTCATCAGATTCTTTAGCTGGAGTAATTACAGGTTTTGTAGGAAAGAGTTCAAAAAATTCTTCAACTTCATATCTTATGAAGTCATATTCCAACTCATGATGCTGGTATTGCCAAGTAATGTCACTCTTGCTTGGAAGCAAGATGCTCTTCGGATGAGTCATCACAACTCTACATTAAAAAAAAAAAAAAAAAAAAAAAAAAAAAGTTATTTTTGATACATAAACAGCCAAGTCAAGTTTTGTTATAAAATAGCTAATATTCAAAGGGACTTAATATTGCAGTCATAATTATGTCATTTGCTATTATTAATGGACAAAATATTAACTAACTTAAAAATAGTAAATGGTCTTGTTTAAAAATTTATATTATTAAGCAAATTACAGAATGTAATGAAGAATATTAATGCATCAGGATTAATTATGGATAACAGATTTAGCTAGGGTTTTTTTTTTTTTTTTTGAAGGAGTGAAAATACTCCTTGACTTTATTTGGAGGAGTAAATTTCATTTTAAAAGAGTGAAATAGAAAAATTAGAGACACAATTAAAAGATTACTCACTAATAAGATGTCTCTGAATCCACTATTTAAATTCAATTTTATTCATACTTAGAGGCAGTGGCGGCTCGTGCCAACTTTCCCAGGTAGGGCCTGGTCCATTGCATGACATGTGAAATATATTCATAATTCAAACGCAAAAAGAATAAGTTATTTAATGGGGGAAATTATCTTTTTTTTAATATTCGGGGTATTTTATGTAAAATATTATTATTATTATTATTCTAATTCATTGTGAATGTTATAAAATTTTACAATGTTACAATATCAAAAATTTTTAACTAAAATTCTTCTACATGCAATTTTTTTTTACTTTTGTGTATAACAAACTCTAAATCCTTTATGTATAAACGAAAGCATTATATATTTAATATATATGTTTCTTGTACGTTTGTTTTTAAAACCACAGCCAAAATATAAGAAATTAAATTAAAATTAGAAATTTCATAAACATTAAATATGTATACACTTTTTCAAAATGCTGAATTTTTAAATTGAAGTGTTTGTGATTTTACTTTTTTATATTCTAGCTTATTAAAAACAATGATGTAGGACAAATGTATAAAAAAGTTAAAATCGTTAGGTGATTTTGTAATGAATATTAAAATTAAAAATTAAGCCTGTACAGAAAATTCAGTTTAAAATTTTATATTCCTTTAACAATACAAATTTTTATAATTATCGCAATAAAAAATTAATGTCTGACATTTTATTTCTTAGCAGTTTTTTTTTTTTTTTGCATAATGTCAAGTTAAAAATACACAAATAAAGACTTTAAAAATTCATTGCCATATTAAAAAAAAAGTGTATATATATATATATATATTTATTTAAAAAGGATTGATTTATCCCTTAATAATAATATTTTAGAAATATATTTTTTAAATGATCAATATTAATTTATGTAAATGCGATTATTATTATTAAAAATACTTTAATCAAATATTATTTGACTGAAAAAATAATCAAAAAATATTACACTAAATCACTTTTTTTTTTTTTTTTTTTTTTTAATGCAGTAGACTACCGATTATCGGCGGTCGGATTATCCGCGGTCCTCAAGGGCTTGAATTTAAGAGGGAATTTAAAAATACAGAACAAACTTATTACAAAAAAAGATCGAAGAGAGTAATGACCTTCAAGGCTTTTAGAGATATTACACGATTCTTGACAGCATTTATGGCATACACACTGCTTGGGAGGCAGTTAAGCAGTCTACATTGGTAAGGTCTTGGTGAAAAATTTTACCAAATGTGGAAAATACTTTGGTCAGAGTTTATAGAGGAGGAAGAAATGTCTGCTCGTGATTTGGAAAATTTAGCTAAATCTGTTACTGGAGGAGAAAAAGTCAATGATGGAAACATTGAAGAGTAGATTAATTGTGATTCCAATGATCCAGGTATTGTACACCTTACAGATGAATAAATTGTGGACCAAGCATTAGACCCAGTTTCAGAAGATAGTGAAGAAGAAGAGGAAGAAGGAGATAAAACTCAGCACAGGATGAGTCACGACGTAGCCCTAGCACTTGCAGATGGACTTATAAAATATCTCGAGAAACAAGACGATGTATCCCTTTGAGACAAAAAGCTGATCAAGAAACTGCAATCGCAAATTAAGAAAAAGTGTTTTAGTACAAAAAAACAAAAATGCTTCACTGATTTTTTTGTTAAAAAATAGAGCAAAATGAAAGTAGAAATTTTTATTAGTATGTTAAATTGTATATGTAGGCCATGCTTAACTGTTAATTAAATAGTATTGCTCAAAAGGCTTTATGTGTTGATTTATATCCCCTTTTTGACCATTTTGCGGATTATCCGCTGATTCGATTATCTGCGGTTGTCTATTCCCCATTCACCGCGGATAATCGGGAGTTTACTGTATATAGTAAAAAGATTTACATATTTAGGCAGCCAGAACTGTTCAAGTATTTAAATCTGATTATTATTTAAACAAAAAATAAATATTCTGCTCACCGAGTTTTTTGTCAAGCAAACCTTTCAATTACTTTCTCATTAAATTGTGGATTGCGAGAACCACAAGTGCATTTAGACTTTCCTGTCCCATAGAATTTCTCAAAAATGTTTTAATCCTTTTGTCAATAAATTTTCAACAGAATTCCTTTCTTTCACTGTTAATTTTTAAACAATCGGATTTATTTTGAAAAAAAAAAAAAAAAAAAAAAACCCATCGAAAAAGTCTCCTCTTTTTCATTATCAGTAGAAAAATAAATAAATAAAAAGTGCTGTGAAAGTCGCTAAATTCTTTCCACGATTCGTATGGTTAATATAAGGAGACTTTGTTATTTTCCATTAAACTACGTTACATGGGCCAATCCGCCAAGTGCCCGTAACACTTTAAAAGTATGGGAATATTAACATTGATAAAGCTCTACTTCGCCAAATGTGTTAACCCGCTGTTCCATGCGTAAAGCAGTGGCGGCTCGTGAACCGAAAACAGGTGAAGAGCTCAAAAATAATATTTAAGTATTTTTAATCATAATTTTTATTAAGCATGGTCTTAACTTAAATTAACTAAAAATACTTATTTAAATGTAAATTTATATCCTTTAAATGAATACAGCATAAAATACAGTGTGCCTCTTCACCAATTTTCGGTGCACGAGCCGCCACTGGCGCAAAGCAATAAATACTATACTAATTAATGCACACGATTGGGCACAGATCAAAGTGCCCAAACGGCTGAACTCCGAATAGGAAGTAGCTGTAATTCGGTAAATGAAAAGCGGACAAAGGGACAAGTAAACTTTATATCCGAGAAGAATAATAGGAAATTGGATGCACGTTTTTAATTTGATAGATATATTTTAGAATTAAATCGTTAGAATTAAAAAAAAAAAAAAAAAAAAAAAAAGAAAGAAAGAAATATTACTTGATTTATAATAGAAAAATTCAAGCGGGGCCAGGCCCCAGGTGTCCTCAATGATGAACCGCCACTGCTTAGAGGTGAGCACACCTGTCTGTATTACTTTCCTAATTATAATTTAATGGACAATAACACATTTTTCAAGGCAAATTTAAATTGTAAAATTTAATGTATTCTGTTATCATAGACAACATTAAGTAACAAAGTATTTTAAATAAGAAAAAAATAAATTAATTCTGTAATAACCATTTAATTAATCAATGTTACATAATTTTTATCTTAATTAGTCCATATATGTAAATTGGTGATGGAATTATGTACAGTTAGTCTGTTTAATACAAAAGTATTTATCAACTTCATAAAGGTATAAATACAAAAATATAAAACTGAAAGGTTAGTGATAAAATGGAATGATTATTCATTACACTACAAAATTTCTATTGATTCAGAAATTAAAAGAAACTTTTTAACAAACATTGAAAGTTGTTAAAAAATAAATTATTGCGCTATGTTTATAGTTTATATAAATGGTGAAAATCTAAAATCATAAAATTTGATTAAGAATGGAAAGAATACTGATCTTCCTTTATAGACTTATGTTAAATGAAAAAATAATCCAGTGTTTTTAAATATTCTTAGACAGATTAAAATAACGAAATAAAAAACTAAAAAAAATAATACCAATTGTTTAACAATATATATTTCACAGTAAAGAGAAAGAAAGAAAAAAAAATTAAATATTTTGATTAGAATTCCAGTCGCCTTTTTTTTTTTTTTTTTTTTTTTTTTTTTGGGGGGGGGGGAGGGCATTTTCCACTTTTTTACAGCATCATCAAAATTGAAATCACAAATAACATTTCCATCTTTTTCATTAAAATCAAGTCCTTGTTCTGATATGCGAGTTAATATTTCTAATTGTTTTTCAGTCAATCTACTTCTATTGTCAGTTTTTATTTTGTTTTGGGTTGAAAATCCTCATTCACACATAGCAGTTGACAATGGCCTTTGCTATTTGTGCGAGTGCAGTAAAAGAAGGATATATTGTAATATTATCAAAAGCTAATATCAATTTGCAAAATTGTGAGAAATTTATTTCTTTATATCGGGAATATAAAGGTTTTACATTAAATAATTCTTGCTTCAGCTCCTCTGCTGAAATGCCTAAGACAGTAGAATCTGAATTATAATAATAATTATCTAATGACTTTAATCTTGATGATTTAGTTGATGTCACACAAGTAGAATTTAACAGATTATCAAAGTCTCTTAATAAATACATTGGTTGCATATTAAATCTCTTTTGCAATTTTTCTACGAGTGCGTTTAGAAAATTTTCTTTAGCATTCATAAATTCTCTCATAGTGTGTACCGTGGAATTCTTCTTTCTTCATACGCATTACTGTTGATTCAAGCTGATTAATCACTATTAAAAAATCTACATCATTTACTTGGAAAACTTTACTAATATTGTTAATAATCAAAAGAACATCCCTTAAAACGATAAAGTAGCAGCAAGTGAAAATTCTAGGCACTGTTTTAATAAACCTAGTTCCTTATCCATGGGATTATTTGAATTTTTCTTTACTGGTATGTATGTCTGTCAGAGCTAGAATAACAGCATCATAACTGATATGACATGATTAAATTGCATTCCTAAGTGATAACCATCGAACTGCATTTAAATCTTTTAGAGTTATGTTTGGCTTATTTAATGCATCTTGCATCAACTTCAGTTTTTATATTTGACAAATGAAAATATGCATATACTGAGCCAAAAATCCTTTGAAAGTTTTGAAATTGATTTATGCCTTTAGCAGCCTGAGACACAGCCAAAGCTAAACGATGAGCAATGCAATGGTAATGCAACAAACTGGGTATTTCTTGTAATTGTTTGGCAAGTCCATTATTTTTTTCCCATCATAACAGCAGTTCCATCTGATCTGTTTGACAGACCCACAATTTTTGATAGGGAAACATTTTTTTCTTTCAGAAAATTTAATATGATGTCTCTTAATGCATCTGCATTGCATTCTCCTGATAACTTTAAATATCTAAATTTGATCCCAAAACATCTGAAATAGCTTTTGATATATCAGTAATTGAAGTGTGGGATAAATTCCTGTGAGTCTCTTACAGTTTAATGATGCTCATGAAATCCTGTGGAAATGAAAGGTTTATATTTAGTCAAGGGAAGTTCCTCTTTTTCGATCGTATATACAGTTTTGAATACAGCCAAATCACCCTCTGTTGCTGTTGAGTTGGTATTATCAACCATATTTTGCAGAGTTTTGGATTCTTTCTTAATATTGAGCAAAAGTTTATGTTCCACAGTTTTCTCATGTCTACTCAGAGTACTTTTTTGGAAGCATGATGATCCAGATATTGCCATGCCAGTCTTCATATTAGCATTTTGACAAATTTTGCAAAACTCGTGTCTTCACGTTCTACATTATCGTTTTTTTTTTTTTTTTTTTTTTCCCCTTTGCTCCTGGTTCAATGCCCGAGGATTCAATAATGTTTTCATTTTTTTTTTAAGACTTCAGCTGAAAAAAAGTCTGTGATAGATTTCGAACTCATTTCAACATCAGAAGTTCATAAATAGGCATCTAAAGAAACTGTGAAAATAAATCGTAAACGGAAATGAAAATACATGTGGTTTTAAAAACAAGAGAAACAGTAACAGCGGACACAGATGATAGACGGCTGTGCACGTGCAGTAGCAGT
The DNA here is from genome assembly GCA_963930645.1 of Salticus scenicus. Lineage (NCBI taxonomy): Eukaryota > Metazoa > Arthropoda > Arachnida > Araneae > Salticidae > Salticus > Salticus scenicus. Next base: position 49,613,361 of record OZ005657.1, read on the forward strand.
AGAAGCTAGAAGTAGAAAAGCAAGCCGCTCCCTCCTTCCAATTGTCCCCTCCCCTCTTTGCTTTTTCTTTCTCTTCATCTAGTAGAAATACTCTTCGTTCCTCCCGCTGCCAATTTCAGATCAGGGTGCGGGCACACAATTTTGTTGCGATCGGTAGCTATCACTGGAAAGGATTCGTTTTTAATGTCTTTTCGAAAACGCGTATTTATGATACCATTTTTTTTTTTTTTTTTTTAATGAATATAAAGCGTGAAAATATGCATATAGATTTTTCAAAAGCGTATTTTTGATTTTTAATGTGTGAAATACGCTTGTAGAGGCATTAAAAATATCTCTGAGGGATAACAACTGAAGATAAATATCTGCTAATATCAAGCCAATGTTAGAAATATACATATTTTAAGTCAGGTTTAATATATTTTATATATATATATTTATTTATTAGGGTGGTCCTTAAAAATTAACATTTAAATTTTTGTATGGGGAACCCACTTATTTTGTTCTATGTATAAAATAAAGACTTCCACAAAAATTTCAAAACAAGTTTTAAGAGTGGCTACCGAGGTTTAAAAAAAATTGACAAATCTGACATATTTTGTAATTTCATTACAAATTATTATATTTTAACTACATTAAAACTCAAGACAATATACATTAAAATATTCTATTTAAAATGTTAAAATACACATAACAAATTTAAATGTTTCGAGCCTTATTTTAGGCGGCTCATCAGTAAAATGCATCAAAAGTGAACACTGAGAAGTACAATAGATTTCCTTTACAAAAGTACAGCGTATTCAGCAGGGTTTGAGCATGCCTCATTAAGCGGTGAAAAATTCTGTTTCGTATACCAGTCTCCCAGGAAAATTTTTCTATAATAATTTGAACAGTTAGATATGATTATTTTAATATTGTTAAAATAATGTAGATAGTCGGTTCCTATGGCATGCTGCACTATTTTAGAGCGAATATCGCAGTTTTTGAAATTTCTTTTATGTTCGAGAATTCAAGTATGAAGGGAATGTCCAGTTTCACAAATACAAACAGAACTGCAAGATTTAGAAGGAATATTATAAATAACCCTGTATGTGAAAAAAAAAAAAAAAAGGGGGGGGGGGGAATAACAGATTTAAAATTAGAAAGGAAATTACGAATCAGAAATTAAGATTTATAGAATACAGATATATTAACAGTGCGTAAAACTGTAGCTATAAATTCAGAAATTTTTCTACAGCATGGAACAGTAACTAAAGATTTAGGTGATTTGGAGGAATTAATATTGTGATTAAATGAATACGACTTTAACACTGATAATCACGATATTAATTCCTCCAAATTACCTACACCTTTCATTACTATTCCATACTATAGAAAAATTTCTAAATATATAGCTACAGTTTTACGCACTGCTAATATACCTGCATCCTATAAACCATTTCTGATTCTAATTTCCTTTCTAATTTTAAACCTGTTATACCCCCTCCCCTCTTTTCCAGTACAGGAGTTATTTATCCCTTGTAAATGTTGCACAGAGATGCCAACTTTGTAGGACAGTTTTCAGTAGTAGACAAGAAAATTTTCAGTAGTTTTGGGTACTTGTCAGTAGTCTGGTAGGTTGGTCTTATATACAGAAATTCAGGTTCAAATTTTAAAATATTTTAAAAGTTATACACTCAAAAATGATTTATACGTTAAACTAATAAGTTAGTTTGTTGTATACCTTTTAAAATAATAAATAAAAATCTGACAATTTGTTTTAATAAATGATGACAATTTGACAAATGCCCTTCAGCAGTTAACATGCTATTTTCACATTTTTGTAAATGTCTTTTCAATCTCAATACTTTTCCACTTACAAGTTGGCCACATCCTTTACATTTATGACTTGAAATATTTTCATTTGAAGAATTTTCAGTTACTTCTTCATAAAAGCCCCAGACTCGATCTTTATGTCTTCCACCACCTTTACTGTTATTTAACACGTTAATAGCCATGTCAGTCATATGTGCCTGACGCATTTTTAACTAGGAAATAACCCTAAAAGGAATATGGTATACGCCGAGTAATTATTAACACGTTAATCGCCATGTCAGCCATATGTGCCTGACGCATTTTTAACTAAATTGTCTAATAAAGTTACCATGGCCCATGTGAAAATTTTTCTGATATTATCGTGGCGATTAACGTGTTAAGCTACTCATAACTTAATTATGTATTTCCACAGCAAAATAAATTAACAAAAGTATTGCAGAAACAATAAACAAATACTATATCACAAATAAAATGTGCTTATACAAACAACAGCCACAAATAACCATGTGGTTATGCAGTTACAGTTAAAAAGAAAATCATGAATTGCAGTTTAAGAACGAACTTTGGTATGGTTACAGTTAGTATAACAAAAGTATGGTGACTGCAGTTAATATTATTATAGACTTTAATAAAATTTTAACTGCAAACCACCACATTGTTTGTTTTAATTTTAAGATGTGTGTTTTGAGCTACAACTCATGTTTTTAACTCATATTAAAGTTTTGTTTTTAACTACAATTCATGTGTTGTGTTATGCTTTTATTAACTGCAGCTTATGTGTTTCAAAGAACATACCTATTTCATCTTCCTTGATGTTTTTAACTGTAACTGGTTTATATTTTTATATTGCATGGTCCATTTTTAAATTTCTAACATTATTATTATATTAGTAGTATTATTTTTAATGAATTGTTGTTTTTATTACTTATTAAGTTATTTTTAATTGCAAAAACAATTATTAAAATTAAAGCTGTTTAAAACCATTTTTAACAGTGCTGACCATTTTTGTTGATTTTGACCATTGTCACTTTTGACCATTTTTGGACAGTTAAAACCATTTTTAACCAGTGTCCTGGTCAAAATCAGTTTTGACTGGTCAAAATTACAACCCTGAGTTATTCATAGTTCAAATCCTCAAAATCAGAATTAAACAAGCGAATACTACAAGCTGCCAACTCTGACGATCAAATGCAAACATAAACAAGAGAATGAGACACAAAGAAAACATTGTATCGGTAGCAAACCATAGAGCAAAAGATCGCTATTAAGATAGCACGTTGCTCAATATTCCTGTACTGTTATTTTTTAAACTGTGGTAGCAAAATATCATCGAAGTTTTACTGCTGAGCAATACTAACGACAAACTTTAAGATGAAAAATATATTTCCTAGTGCTGAACCTGAATCCCAGACAATCACCAATTATCCATAGTGCATTTCTAGTGGGAAAGTAAAAACTCCCTCAATGACTCAACCAGGAATTTCGATAGTAAACGTAAACATAAATTTTAAAGGTTTCTTTAAAGTATAATTTTTAAAATATGGTTTATTAATAATGAGTAGGTTTTTTTTTTTTTTTTTTTTTTTTTTTTTTTTTAAATATATATATATATATATATATACTATTTATTTTAATAGCAGGAATGTTTTAATATTTTCGTATAAAATTATGTAATATATTTTACTTTCTGTTTTCTTAGTGTTACATTTTTGCCCTGCGGACTGTACGGTAGTGCGGACAATCTGATGTTTAAAAAAAATTCACAAAACTTCATCTGCGGACTATGCGTGCGAAATTACAGTACAATTGGCTGAGAGAAACAGAATCTTTGCTGATTCAACATTGGGATGAGCAGCACAGTTGTCTACAATTAGCATAATTCTTGCATCCATGGGGATAATTAAATGAATACACAGTGATTACAAGTTTCTGGTATAAAGTGATTTTCATACAAAGCATTAAACATTCAGGGATGAGATTAGTTAAAAGACAAAAAAGCTGAAACTGTATATAAAAATAAGACGTTGAAATGTAATACTAGAGAGTTTTGGTGACAAAATCTATTACATTAAAGTAATAAATATGTTTACATTCAATATATATAAAACAACTAATTGTGCAATTAAGTTTTATTTGCTTAGCTAATCAGGTTTGCTACACAAATCAGGAGAAAAAATTCCCCGAGTTTTCCCTGTATCATTTAGAAGTAAAACAGATGTTTACAAGTCAATTGAACACATTAAGTGTATATTAGTGATGGCACGAAGCACAGTTTGGCCGAAGCGCCGAATACCGAAGCTTCGGCCAACTAATCGCCGAAGCTTCGGCCGAAGCTCCGGCATCATTGTGGGATTGTTTTGCAGAAGTCATAAACAATAAATTACTCACAGAACACTTTGAAAATTCATCGGCTAAAGAGCTGGAAGTATATATAAACAATCCGCTTTTAAATAGAACACATTGTCTGTTGGAATTGGTGGATATGGAGAGAGAATAAAAAAATATTTTCTGATTCGGCCAAACGCTATTTATCTGCTCCAGGTAGCAGTGTATATAGTGAAAGGTTATTTTCTGAAGCTGAAAATGTTTATGAGGAAAAAAGGAATAGAATGCTTCCTAAAAATGCAAAAACATTGATTTTTTTTGCATCATAATTTAAAATTGTGCGATAAATGATAAAATGAAGTAAGGTTAATTAAACCTTGTATGTAATATGATGAAAATAAACATAAAAAACAATTTACAGTATGTCAGTTATTAACCCAGAAAACATTTTATCGATTGATAATAAATAATCTAGAATAAATTTTATAACTTTAATTATCTGGAATAAATATTTAGAATTTAGATCTAGGGTGGATGTGCAACTGATAGGCACCCTCCTCATATTCTAGTTTATAAAAAATAATAATTCAGCTTTTATTTATTTTTCAACAATTCTCTGCATGTTTTATAATCCTAGGTTATTGTTAATCTTGATTATTGACTATATTGTTAATTTTGATTATTAACTATACATGACTATGACTAAGTTTCAAAGCTAGAAATATTTAAAGAATGTTTCATGCAATATTTTAATAGCTTCATTTTAAAGCAACTAAAGTTGTTCGTATAATTAAATAGTTAACTAAATATAATGTAATATAACATATTTCTTAGCAACTTCCAATTTAAATAGAATATATTATTAATTGTTCTATGATTTATGGTTCCAAAGGGTCAATGCACACAAACTTTTAAATTAAACATAAATTTCTACTATGTTTTATTATAAGGTACCATTGTGCATAACTTAAATGACAATATTTTATATAATAATAATTGTTAAAAGAATATTCACAACATAAATTGTTATAGGCCGAATCAGCCGAATCACGCTCATTATTCGGCCAGGCCAAAGCTTCGGCAAAGTGGCCGAAGCTTCGGCCTTGCCGAAGCTTCGTTCCATCTCTAGTGTATATTAATTTTATTAACTTACTATAGTTGGGGGAAAACCACAATTGATTCATTATATAGCACTAAAATAAAAAATAATAAAATGTTTGATTATGAAAAAATTTTCCAATGCTTTTCCAAAAAATCCAAAAATCACTAAATTTTCCCTGTTTTTTTTTTTTTTTTTTTTTTTTTTTTTTCAATAAATTTTGAAATTTAAAGCAAGGATGTTTTAAACTATGCTGTGAAAAGATTTTAGTTGCACATGATCCGTCAAATTTTGACAGGTATTAACTAGTGATTTATAAAATCATTAATTTTTAGAAGCCTAAAGTTTTGTTTTTATATTAATCAAAATCTTATAATAATGTTTCTCCAAAAACATTAATATGTTTACCTTTTAAAACATACTTATAAATAATAGCTTATTAAAAACAACTATATTTTTAAAGTATCACATAACTAAGTTTAACATATACTATATTAAACATAGTTATAAATAAATTCCGTAATAATATATAAAAGCATCACAGCATATTTTGAATGAACATAGAAATAATTCATGATAAAATTTTACAAGCCTAAAGTTTTGTTTTTTATATTAATCAAAATGTTGTAACAATATGTTTTTCAAAGAACATCAATCTACAAGTATTCTATTTACTTTCCAAAAAATCTTTACAAACTATATTCTGTTAAACTAAGTTTTTAATATGACAATTAAATCATAAATATAGGTTTTTGATATTTTTGACAAGGAGGTTTTTGCCATGACGGTTTTAACCATGGTTTAAGTCATAAAAAACTGGCATGTGTCAAAAACCTGCCAACCCTGCTATACACCATAGCCATCATGTGACCATTTATTTATTTTTTTTTTTTTTTTAATAGAACTGTATTTATAATGCATATTTAATAGTACATAACAGACAGTATCACTTTGAATCATATTGAATGTTGTGATTGGTTGGTTGTAGGGATGAAACATATCTAGTATCTGGCCTATCCAGATGGATTTTAAATATTTAGCGGGGTACTGAATATCCGAAGGAAGAAATTTCTCCCAGAAAGAGTAAACTTCTCTCAGATGAAAGTTTTGCATTTTTTTTTTTTTTTTTTTTTTTTTTTTTACGATCAGTTGTAGTAGTTTGTAAAAGTTAAATGGAAAAAAAGTTGGCTTCTGCAAAAGTCTAATTTGGCCAAAAAGTAGTAGCTTCAGGTCTATGAAATTTAGAAGCTCTATTTTAATTTTACAGGGGTAATTTTTAGACACGAAACTTTGGGGTAATTTTCAGATGCACTTGGTGTTTAAAAACTATTAACTTTTATTTGATTTTGTATTTGAAGTTTTTAAATGTCTTTTCTCATTGTATAAAAATTTTCTAAGCGGTAATCTACATATTAGCATGTTTCCTATTTCACTAGAAAAATTACCTATCAACTTTTACTTTCAATATTTTCAAATGTGTTTATTGTGTATATTTATTTACTTTAGTTGCAGATTTTAAATGGTATTAAAAGGAGAAATTCATTACCTTTAAATTTATTAGCAGAAAATTGCAGAATTCATAAACTGTGATGAGTACAGGCCTTTCTAAAAGGCACTGTTTCATGCTGGGGTAATTCTTAGACAATCCTTGGGGTAATGTTTAGACATCTTGGTGGGTAATTCTTAGACAATTAAAAAATAGATTCAAATTATTTTTTATATGTTCTAGTCGAAGGTAAATTTAATATTATGTAAAAAAGGTATTTAAAAGCCCAGTTACTATTGATTATCCATTTATTGATTATATTAGGTACAATTTAAAAAGAAATCAATAAATATTATAAAACTGTATTACTGATGTCAGTGGCATAGATATTGGTGGGGGGAGGGGGGGGGCATCCCCTTTTTTTCTACTCTCATAGCTGTACAACATATATTTCTTTAAACATTTAAAAGGTGTATTTTTTTTTCCATACTTCTGATAATAGAATAAAAAATTATTAGTCTATTGAGATAATTCATCTCCAATTTTTACAATTCTTCAGAGCGTAGAGAATTTTTAGTGCTGAAACAAGTATGTAAACAAAAACCAAATAACTGTGCGTGGTGAGTAGGTATAGCCCTGCTTACAAAAATGTAGTCTCTGTAGACCAAATTCAGCGAATTAAAACAACAAAAACACTCTGATTTGATCTTCTGTAAGTGTTATTTGGGGGGTCGATTTGTATCTAATTATTTTAAGTTTTGAGGTTGGTAATATTACTATCGATCGAAAAGTAAATTTCTTTCAAATGAAACGATGGTTGGTAAAAAAAAAAAATTAAAACTATCCTCAGTTATATAGAAGTGTGACTCTTGCAATGTTGGTAGCAACAATCTTCAATATATTTTGGTTACTACAAGTAAGCAAACATTATATATATTTAAAACTTTTCCTGTATTACTTTTTCTTCTATAGGTATAAGAAAAAAGCATTGAATTCGGGAAGATTTTTTAACGCCAGTTTTCGACAGATTTGCATGTTTTAAGATGTCCTGAATACGATTTTATTGTTTTTAGAAATCTCTGTCTGTCTATACATAAAAAAATTCTTGAACGCTGTATCTCACGAACCAATGAAAGAAATTTAATCAAACTTGATATTCAGTTGCACTCTGACCTAATCTGGTTCTGATTGCATTTGGGAGTCAATCGGGTAAAAGGTGGCACTATGATTTAATTTTCTTATAATTTTTAAGATGGCAGTATAGTATAAAACTTCCTATAAATGTTCATAATGAGAGTTATTTTTAACGAATGATTGTAAAATTAATTATTGATAATAGTAACACACTAGATAAAAGTTTGTGTGTGTGTAGGAACACACAAGACTACATTCAGAACAAACTGAAAACTAAATATCGGACTGACAGTAGTAGTCGTAGTAATTGCATCAGTGATCGCAGTATTTGCGATGAGGGATTCAGTTGGTAAGTTACAATTACACAACATTCCCCCCAACCAAGTCTTAAAATTTCTACAGGGTTCATACTCAAATATGGAGAAAAAATTCCCTGAGTTTTCCCTGAGTTCCCAGACATTTTTCAAGAAAATATTAGCGACATATTACAAGAAACGCTCCTCTAGACAGGACAAAATACTGCTGCTTCCACTGTATGACGTCATATTACTGCCAATCATGATAGAAATTCAGATAGAAATCCTTATTTACATACGTATTTTCACAAATACTTAATCATTTAAATTTTGATACAAAGCCAAACAAGAAAAACATAACTTGAGAGAAAAAAAACATTTGTTTTTCCAGGTTTTATAACTGATTTTCCCTGACTTTTAATGAAAATTTTTATTTTCCCTAACTTTTTATAACAAATTTCAAATTCCCTGAGTATTCGCTGTTTTCCAGGTTTTCCCTGATGAGTATGAACCCTGTTCTAGAAGTTGAGACGATCTGCAGGGCTGGTGCGTGAGTACTTGGTGCCCCTAGGCAAAGAAAAGTTTTGGTACCCCTTATTAAAATCAATGTCCCTGTATTATTAGAACATACGGGGCATTGTTAAAATGTACTTAAACACCTACAGGCATTTCCAAACATTGCACACTGAAATTACAATGAAATTCGAAAGAAAATGAAAAATCAACACAGATTATTATTCCAACACACAAAAAAACCTATAAGAAATATTCATTCTTTAAGGGACGAAAAGAATATTGAAAATAACATGCTGTGTTGACTCATATTATCTTTAACGCTTTGTACTAGCAATAAGAATTTGTTCACCAGATCTGATAAAATTATATGAATATATGTCACGTCACAATATAATCTGCATTTATAGAAAAAGAGAAAACGCTACTCGATTCTTTGTAATCTGAACTGAAACAGCTAAACTTTTTATTGAGATATGAAGTGACTTTTTGAATGAGCCAGGAAGTTCGGCATTTTTAAGAAAAGAAGAACTTGAGAATATTATTATATATATATATATATATAAATCCTTCTAAACAAGCGGAAATCATCTTTGGAATTTTGTTGTAATAATAAAATTACGTTTGGACTAAACATCTTTGAGGACCCGTGGTAAGCAGTTAGTAAAATGTCGAGAATTGCAGGTTCGATTCCCAGACAGGCCAAAGACTGTCGTGTACATTTACAGTAGTTGGTACATGTAAATCCACCATAACTTCAATATCTTCCATGTTAAGTTGATGCCTTCCAGAAGGATCAAATTTTAAAGGCACCTTCCCTTGGAAAGTATTTGCAGATCGGCAATAGCTCACTGAGCAACTTTAGTGCAACGTTTAGCAACCCAATCTATAACATCATTGAAATGTTTTTCAAGGGTTAGTCATTCATCAATAGTATTATAATTATGTTTTTCTGCATGAGAATTACAATGTAACCTGATATATGTATACCTGTACAAACTAGTACCATTGCATTCACATGAAAAATGTTTCCTATAATTAAAACCAAAATTCAAAAAATAATCGCTTATAACCAGTACCTAATACAAATTCTTTTAAGGAGACCCTCTACTTATCGTTGCCGGTAGCCAAGAGTTATAATGGGTAAATAACCCCCATTATAACTCGTTAACTAATATATATTTTTAACTTCTGATTTTATAAAATTATGGAGTGGAAGGCTGATTTTTTAAACTAACTATGTGGAAAATACCAGAGCCTTCCGCTTTACGTGCGGATGCTCAAACCATCAAGCTACCCTGGCTGATTACCAGCTAGGCATTTTTCACATAACATCCATTGACAAAGTCACCGAGTCTGCAAACACAGCTGTATCAAGTGACATTATTAATCATGGCAACAACTCCAATAGTTAATTTTTACAAAAACTATTATGCCGACAACATGTTTTCTTCATAACAGTATTTTTTGTTGAGCAAATGATTAAGCAAATCTTGAAATTTCCTATTAGTTATTTATTTCATTTTTAAAATCCATACTTAGTTGCTACACAGAGTAGGCAAGTTTCTTCCAGAGTGGAAAAAACTGGCCGGAAGAAATAGGAGGCATATTTATAATAGATAGCCTGAACTTCTTTTAATGCTCTCAAATAAATATTAAAAAAGCAACTGAAAATGCAGATTCTTTTTCTCGAAAAATTCCTCTCTGAGTAGAAGGGGCCTTAGCTTAAACGTTAGTAAATACACAATTTAAAAAAATTAAAACAATTTTTAAAGAATGTCTGAAAATGCAGACTACTCCAATTAAATGCCTTTTAATTTCTTTTTTTAAATTTAGAAGTTTCTCATTATTGCACTTAGCAGTAATAATAATAATAATAAAAGTGCAATTACTCCACTTTTATCAAAAAATTAAAAATGTAATATCTTACAAGTAAATAAAAGTAATTTCATCCCGAAACGAATTTTTAATCTACTTTTTAATATCGCAGTTTTTTTCTCAGAAAAGGATACAGTTCTAAGAACGGTCTGGAGACATGATAATACAATTTTGCTCCTTCACACGGGACATGGCTCCCTCGCTTTGGTGACCCACAGACAGGGTTTGAAAAAACCCGTGTTTTTTTTTTTTTTTAAACCCAGCCCACCTGGGCCCAATGTCAAAAACCTGGGCTTTTTCTGGTTTTTCATGAAAAACCCGGGTTCTTTCGGGTTTACATGAGAAATCTGGATTCCCAAGTTTTTTCAAATTTACATCTTTTACATCTTTTACAAATTTACATCTTTCAACTTTTACATCTTAATCTAACCATATAACATAACATGTAAATCTAAACTGATCATTTTTCAATGAAATCACATGAAGGAAAACTGGAAAACACAATTTAATTTAAAAGTTAAATATTTCATACCTACTTATTAGTAATGTTGAATAGTCTATACAACTGCAGTTAAACTTCTTTCATTTCATATATTATTTTTTTAAGATGTTAATTATATATAAATAATAATATTAATTATATGCATATTCGATTATAATTTATCTATATACAAAATTCCGGTTTGAAAAAAATAAAACTTAAGCATTACACCCACGTGTTTTATTATATATAAATTGTAAAAAATTATAGAAGATTTGGTATTTTGTTAATCTAGAATTGGTCTTTATATATTTTATTGTATTAACTTTCTATAATTAGCAAAATATGCTATTTAAAAAAAAAAAAAAAAAAAAAATGGTTATATTATTTTATTAATTGTAATTTTTGAAATTTATTATAGCATTCTGCTTCATTTTTAGAAAATCCTTTTTTCAAATAAAAATTGTGACATCTTAAAAAATAATAATAAATTATAAATGATTAATAATTAATAAATAATTAAAAAATAATCATAAAAATTAATAGCCATCTTGTTTGAAATAAAAATTATGAATGAATATAATATATAGTAAATTATGAAAAAACCCACTTTCTGGGTTTTTTCGGGCTGGGCCCACTTTGGCGAACCCTGCCCACAGAGGTATAATTTGGATGGGAATATGGAGGACATTGAGGGCTGCAAAAAAGATGGCCTTTATTGGCTTTTTTTACTTTTTTACTTTCTTCTATATGTAATATAGAGAAAGTATTGGATTCGCGAAAATTTTCGACCTCCGTTTTTTGACGGATCTACACGTTTTGGGATGTCCTGAACACGAATTGATAGTTTTTAGAAAATGTCTGTCTGTCTGTCTGTGGTTTAGTGTTTTCACCGTATCTCACGAACCAATGAATGAAATTCAACCAAACTTGGTATATAGTTGGACCCTGGCGGGGCATTGTGCTGATTAGATTTTGGGATCAATAGCTCATCAGGTGGCGCTGTGATCGCATTTTATGTAAATTTTTAACATGGCAGTATAGGACAAATTTTCGTATTTTTCACCGTATCTCACGAACCAATGAATGAAATTCAACCAAACTTGGTATATAGTTGGAACCTGACGGGGCAAGGTGCTGATTAGATTTGGGGATCAATCGTCCGGCAGGTGGCGCTGTAATCGCAAAATTTCGTATTTTTCACCGTATCTCACGAACCGATGAATGAAATTGAACCAAACTTGGTGTATAGTTGGACCCTGACATGGAAAGTGTCTGATTAGATTCGGGGATCAATCGCCCAGCAGATGGCGCTGTGATCGCATTTTATGTAAACTTTTAACATGGCAGAATAGGACAAAATTTCGTATAAATGTACATAATGAGCGTTATTTTAAACTTGTGATTGTAAAATTAATATTAATTATTGATAATAGTAGTAGTTAACTAGGGAAAAAAATTTGTGCATGGGGGGCATCGGTTCCCCCCCTGGGGGGTAAGTACCCCCCGGGAGGGTTAAATTTTGAAGATGGGTATCATTCGAAAGATCTCGTCAATACCTTTAAAACGAATGGTTGAACCATAAATCTGTGATAATTTAAAACAAAGTTATCGAATTTTTTTACTTTTAACAAAAAAAAAAATTAGAAAAAAATCGTATTTTTTTTTTTTTTTTTTTTTTTTTTAACGAAATTTTACCAAACTTGGTATTTAGTTGGTCCCTGACATAAACTGGTGCTGATTATATTTGGGGATGAATAGCTCAACAGGAGGCGCTGTGATAGCATTTTATCTAAATTTTTAACATGGCAGAATAGGACAAAAATTCGTATAAATGTGCATAATAAGAGTTATTTTACACTTGTGATTGTAAAATTACTATGAATTATTGATAATAGTAGTACGTAACTAGGAAAAAAATTTTGTGCATGGGGGGCATCGCTTCCCCCCCTGGGGGGGTAAATTTTGAAGATGGATATCATTCGAAAGATCTCGTCAATACCTTTAAAACGAATGGTTGAACTATAAATCTGTGATAATTTAAAACAAAGTTATCGATTTTTTTTACTTTTAACCAAAAAAAAAAAACTTAGAAAAAAATTCGCATTTTTTTTTTTTTTTTTACTGATTGAATATGTATAGGAAAATATAGAAGAAAGTCTTGTGGTGGCCACAACATACTAGTTTACTATGCATTTAAAACAAAATTAACAGTGTGATGAAAACATTTTAGTATATAAAGGCATTTCTCATTATAATTTGAATAATTATTACTATTATATATGTAATATTACACAATGAACTGAGTCATTTATTCATAAAGGAGGGAGGCATGAAAGTTACTGTTAATTTGCATAGTTTTCATTTTTATATTTACTAGGGATGGACCGGATATCCAGAAAATATCCGGTATCCGGCTGATTTTTCAATATCTGAAATATCATCGGATATCTGGAACAAAACCACCGGATATCCGGTTAATATGCCGGATATCAAGTTTCTGAAAATCTGTTTTTTTTTTTTTTTTTTTACATGTTTTCTTTGGGATATGGAGGGAAATGCGACAAACAACTTTTGTCCCTCCGTTTGGGGGGAAACTTAAAAAAGAATAGCTTCTTAAATCACGTCACTAAAGAAATAATCTCATAAAATTCTATATTTATATCTCCATTAGTTTGAATGGGCATTTCTGAGTGACCAAGCAAGTCAGTCAGGAGATCTTCCTTTATAGACGTAGATTCCTGCAATTTATTTCTTTTAATTAAAAAACTAATATATTGTGACCATCACAAGATTTTCTCCTATATTTTCCTATACAAATTCCCTGAGGGCAAATAATTTATTAAAACTTATTTATTAAAATTATCTAACATGATGAATGAAAATTATTTTCCTCTTAGAGAAAACTAACACTAAATATCCAAAGAAAGACAGTTTTATTGTCTAAAAATAACATCTTAAAAAATGGGTTTTTAAAATGATTATTTCACATATCAAGTTTCGTATTGTTATATACCATAGAAATTTAGATATAGCCTTCCCGTTTTCAAACTTTAATGCACACGCTATGTGCGGATGCACGACCAACATCTGAGTGGAAGTTGGACCCCCTCCGAAACTTTTTTCTGGATACGGATTTGGAACTAGATTAAAGTACGACAATACTTGAAAATAGATAGAAGTGTATTTCAGGTTGTGCCGTCTGTTATTAAAATCGGATTATATTTATGTACACCATGTGGCGTTTATATAATCTTCAGAAGATATACAGGGCTGCCAATATTTAAATCATAATATTGTTACTTTCTTCTATATTTAATAAAAGAAAGTATTGGATTCGTAAAAATTTTCGACCTCGGGTTTTTGATGGATTTACATGTTTTGAGAGCTGTAGAAAACAGTTTGGCCCCTTTTAGAAAATGTCTATGTCTGTCAGTCTGTGTGTATGTGACAAAATTTTTGGCAACTGTATCTCAGGAACTACTACACAGAATTTCATACAAATTGGTATGTAGTTGCACCTTGACATAAATTAGTGCCTATCAACTTTTAGTAAAAATTGTCTTACAGGTTGCGTTGTCATCCCCCTTTTTCTAAATTTTTAACTCAGTGGTATAGGACAAAGTTTTGTATAAATGTGCATAAAGAGAATTATTTTTTAATAATCATTATGAAATTTACAAAAATTATTCATAATAGAGATAGCCAGCTGGGATTCTTTTTTTTTTTTTTTTTTTTTTTTGTATGTGTAGGAGCTTCGCCTCTCCTCTGGGAGGGGGGAGCCCCCCCCCCCCTGAGGGGAGCAAATTTTCATGACAGGTATCTTTCAAAAGAGCTCGCCAATACCTTTAAAATGAATAGTTGAACCCTCAATCTGCGAGAATTTAAAATAAAGTTATTGAATTTTTTTTTATTTTTAACAAAAAAAAAAAAAAAAAAAAAAAAAATAGATGCAATATTGACAATAAAATTGACTTTTTTTTTTTATATTTAGTGTTATACTACTTCTCTAATATTGAAATCTTATACATTATCATGGAAGATAATTTTTTTAAATAATAATTTTAATAAATTATATTTACTGAGTGAATTTGTATAGGAAAACATAGAAGAAAGTCATGTGGTGGCCACAACTTACTAGTTTGTTATTGTTACCATGTCCAGGAAAGCTGTTTAAGAATTGATATTAATTCTACATGGCCATATGGTTAATAATGTATTTTTTTTTAAGCTAAATATTCATTGCTTGCGTTTTTTTTTTTTTATTATTAAATGTTTTGAGGCTTCCTAAATACCGAAGTCAAGTTTTAACGCTTGATCTTTTGTCTGTGTCAATTAAAAACAAGTAATGTTAGGCAAGTAATTTTTAAACAACAACAAATTTTAATAAGCAAGTAACAACAATTTTTAATAAGCAAGTAATTTTTTAATATGTTTGTTAGTAGAAAAAATTGATAATTTTTAAGAAATGTTGCATGTGAAAGTTGTCTGAATAATTTTAAATGAACTATTGAACTTACTAACAGAGTTGAAATCTATATAAATGGATTGTATAATAACGAAACGGGGGTTTGAGGGAGGGCCCTCTCACATATTTGTCAAATAAATCTGTTCCGAAGCCTAATTTGAATTGTTTTAACATAGGTTTACACAACAGTAATCGTTTTCTTACCCCCTAATCTCCAATCTGTATTTATAATATTAAAATTCAGCATAAGAGAAAGTCGTGTGAGTGACACACAAGATTATTTAAGTAAGTTTTGTCAATTATATGCATAGCAAGGCAGACAAAGCACGTAGTTCAGACAACATTGCACATTATATTCTGCTAACCTAACTATCAAAAGTGACACATAAGCATAAGAATTGATATTAAAAAATAAAATAAAACTATTATGGCTTATTATTCCAATGGTATTTACATGTTTTTGTATGTGAATGGAATCCAGTTGCATAAAAACCAAATGCCTGTTTTTAACTACTGTGTGCTCTTACAAAACTGAAATTTTCATGTGCACTGGGAAAGGGGACTGCCGGATACTCGATCGGATATCCGGATCCGGCAAATAAAAAAAATATCCGGAATGCCGGATATTTGTATCTGGTAAAATCCATATTTGGTCCATCCCTAATATTTATATACTTCCAAACATACTAATTAATATTCCATAGTATTGTTAGCCCCACCTTCTTTTCCACGCCAGCATCTTTTAAGAGTATTTTACTTCTTAATCGTAATTGAATTTGGAGAGCAGTACTCTAAAAATTTACTGGTGTGAAAAAAAGGGTGGGACTAACAACACTATGGAATATTAATTAGGATGTTGGCAAGTATGTATTTAGAGCTTTAAGTTCATTTCTTTCTTTAATTAAATATTATATTATATAATTTTCATAATCATAATAAATACTAAACAAATACTAATACATTTTTGTTTCTTCTAACATTTATACAGAAAGAGGAAAATTAATTTTGGCTTTTATACATTCCCCATAATTGGAATGATCTAAGAATGAACTACATTGGTTAGTGATGTAGAAACTAATAAAAACTCTTAAAAGAATGCGGAAATTGGGAATAAAGACAGTCATGCTACTTCTTTTCATTTTGAAAGCTATTTGAACTCTGAAATATTCACCCCCTAATTCTCCGTCAACCTCCATCGCAAGTTTAAGGGCGTGCATCCGGAAATGAAGATTTCTTTTCAACATGGCCGCCCAGGTTCTAAGAAAAAATTGGGGTTGGCCTAACTTTAAAAACTGACAGCCGAGAGCTCCAATCAGTGAATAGTAGAATTCCCCTATTAGTTGAAAAATTATCTTCTTGACTACCTTAATTATTTTGACACTTCCTCTCCTAGCTGTGGGGTGACAAAGGTGATAAGAGACAGTTTCGCACCTGTATTCAATTATCTACAAGAACGCCGCTAAAAAAATATACAAACTATCGCATCGCTCAGTAAAATATTTTGTGAAACGTAAATCACTAAAATAAATAGATTTAAGATTTAAATTCTAATGTCAAGAAATTTAATCTTATTAAATGAATAAATGAAAATTCTTTACACAAAATGTTTCGGAGCAGAAGAAAATATTTTTTTTAATTATAAATACACGCATAAAATATATGAATATTATAAGAAAATGTTTATTGAATTATTTATACTACATATATAGTTTCAGACAGTACATAAAATAGCTCTCTCTCTTGTCGAAAGATTCAAACCCACAGTAGTGTGTTTTAAAAAATAGTGTTTTTTTTTTTTTTTTTTTTTTTTTTTTTTTCTTTTTTTAAGTTTTAATAGGAAATATGTTTACTCAAAAGTTTTTTTTTTAATTCTAACTATTTACTTTCTTTCACGTATACACAGGGTAAAGATTGTTTTTGGGTCAAATTTTCGAAATTGAGTTTTTTTTTTTTCTTTATTATATAATTATACGTTTTGAAATCCTCTGAATTGGAAAATGTTTTTAGCGGTTGGTTTGTGTGTGTATCTGTCTGTTATCAGCATATATCAAGAACAAATAATAGCAGAAAGTCCAAACTTGGTATTTTAAATGGGTTTCATATAAATATGCTACACTAAATTTTTTCCTTGAGACAAAGCAAATGGTTCACGTACAGGAATATCCAAGAGAATTCAAATACATGATGGTTATGGGGTTCAAAGTTCAAATAAATTATGTTCTGATAAGTACAATTTAACATCAATAGGCTGATTAAACAAAAGTGAGTAACAATTTTTTTTAAATGCATAAAAGCATGTTTTGTGTAGATTGTGGTATGGAAATCATTCATCATTCGTTTACAGAGCTCCAAAGTATTTGGATATATTGAGGCTATACTTGGATATTGCTCGAATTATAACTAATTTTGTGTTAGAAGTTTTTCAAGTAAGAATAAATTTAAATACACAACATTGTTTATCGACAATATGCAGAGCTACCCAAAATTAAGCTAAACGCTCTTTTGTATTGAATGTAATTGATGGAAGTGCTTTGCTATATTTTATTATGCCGACGAACACTTGCTCACGAAGCAAAATTAATTTTTCATATCCATACTGTATGTAAACGAATTACTTTTAGTAGTTTTATTCTCAACTCTAGTTTTTTTTTTTTTTTTTTTTTTTTCATAATATCACATTTTGAGGTTCCCTGATTATAAAAGTCCATTATTTAGCGGTTGATCTGTATATATATCTGTTATCAGAATAACATAAAAACAGATAACTGCAGGAAATTCAAAAGTGGTATTTTGAAGTTCGTATTATGTTGCCACTTAAAATTTTGAGCAAGGTTGTCAAGTTTGAAGTCAAATTAGTAACAGCCTTGATTATTATTCATTTGTTTATTTTTACAATTATGCATTATAAATAAGTGGGTTTGATGAGGAGGGGAGTATCCCTCTTACAAAGAAATACATGTGAAATAAAACTGTTCCATATGTTCTAAAAATGTTCCGCAATTTTAGATTTTTTTAAGTACATTATTTTTATTATCTTATGCTATTGATCTTAAAACTTAATATGCAATATATATATATATATATATATATAATGAAAACCTTTTTAAAATTTTTCAGTAAATATTCAATATAATTTTCTTTCATTATTTTATTACAATATGACATTTTCCTGTTCCTCCCTTAAAATTTTAGTCTTGAGTCTAAACAGTTTTAAGATTTAATTAAGTAGAATTACAGTTCAAGGAAAAATTTTATTTATTTATTTATTTATTTTTGGGTCTAATTTTAATGTAATTTTCGAATTTTGATGGAATATAATCCGACACACGCAGAGCTGCAAATACTTTAATTAAGAAAACGTTAAAAATTAAAAAGTAAAATAATACGTTCATTTCCTGATATTTTAACTGTGGATCTATGATAAATAACACATGTGTAGTTGGAATATTTACAAGGCTTTTAGTTTAGAACCTCATCCCCCACCGCCCTTATTATTTCCCAAAATAATTTACATCTCTGGAGAAAGGAAATGCAATAAATTATAAAACAATTAGGATAACAAAATTAATAATTTCAATAATTTTCTACTTGCAACTTTAAGTAAAATCAATCCTATGCAGAGGTCCCCTCCTAGGTGATTCTAAACTGCCCTGTTTTCTGCAATTCTAAATTCTGCTCTTCCAAACTTCACAATTTCATCGCTCCAACGGCACTATTATATATTTCCTAACCCATAGTTTAATTTTTCATTCCTTTATTTAATTATTTTTAACAAATTATTATTATTTTAAAGTTATGTCCAGACATTACAATTTACAATTTTTTAAAGTCATAAAATTAGTTAAAAAAAAAAAAAAAAAAATCTTTATGATATTAAAGAAAAAACTTCAAATCAGACTCTTTCTACCGTCTATGTCTCTACGATGGGTTGGTTTGTCTGCTGTTTGACACTGATATAACAAACAAAATCAAATTTGTCAAATCAAATCAAAAATATTTTATCAATTTCACCCACGATAGCTAATTCTTTTAGCACAAAAATGCTGGAAAATCTTTCTTTATCTATGCATATTTTTAATTTATTTTAGTAACTTCCTTTTATATAAAAATCAACCTCTGACTCTTTTTACAATATATATAAATGCCATAGTAATGGGGAAAATGTTTTATAAATTATGAATGATGCATGGGTTCTGAAACAGATTTTTTTTTTTGTTCAATCTGTCTCTCTCCCCCCCCCTTCCCCTCGTAAAAACAAAAATTTTTTGCTATTGTTCGTATTTAGAAGTATTTTACAAGAAACAATTAAGAAAAGTGCCCTTTCTTCCGGTATCTTTTTTTTCCGCGATCCGGAAAAAAGGGCACTTTTCTTAATTTGCGAATCGAAAAAGTGCCCCCTTTTTTTTTTCCCAGGTGCCCCTTTTTCCGGGATCCGCATAAACTTGCACCCATTTGGCGCAACTTTCGTGATTACGATTTATATATACGACATAACAGCATACTGCGAATATCCCATTCGAAGCACAGTATAAATATACAAAGAAAAAATTCGCTTATTCGATTTTCATTGAATTACTAATTTAATTAACACATTTTCTTGAATAGCAACCCTACCACTAACCAAAAGATTTTACTCTCTAAGCTATGAGAAGCGTTTGGTTCGATTCAAGGCAGCACTCGTCAGCCTAGCACTAGGCGTTTTCCATCGTTTTCTCCAAAACACACGTTAATATGGATTAGGACCCCTTAAAAAGATTCTCACAGAATCCATTCCACCTAGACTTTTTCTAAATTTAATAATAATAATAATAATAATGAATACGAATTATAATAGCTTTAATTATAATAGCTTTAATTTTACAGCAAATGCAATACAGGTTTCAGATTCTCTGTTTTAGGTTGGGACGTCATTATTACAACACTATACTATAATAAAAAATTTAATAAAAATTAATATCCATAATTTGAAATGGACACAAAATGAAAAATAAGATAATTATTTCGTTAGAATTTTATGCTTTTGTATTGTTATTATTATTATTTTGCCGGAGATTTGCGTTATTTATATCATTTTTAATAGAAAACGTGCCATAGCTACCTTGAATAACATATATCAGTTTCAAAGCATTCTACAAAAAAAAAAATAAAAATAAAAATAAATAAATAAAATAAATAAATAAATAAAATAAAATAAAATAAATAAAATAAAATAAAATAAAATAAAATAAATAAATAAAATAAAATAAATAAATAAAAATAACGGAATGTTGAAAAAAAAGAAAAAAAAAATAACCTGGTGTGTCACTCACACGACTTTCTCTTACCCTGAACTTTAATACTATAAATACAGGTTAGAGATTAAGAGGTAAGATAACGATGTTATGTAAACCTATGTTAAAAAATTCAAATTAGGCTTCGGAAGAGTTTTGTATGATAATTAATTCTGTGTGAGGGGGGCTATGGCGCCCCTCAACTCCCCGTTTCATTAACGCACCTACTTTTATATAGAATTTAATTCGGTTATTAAAAAATAATTTATTAAAATTATTATTTAAAAAAATTATCTTTTATAATAATGCAGACGATTTCCATATTAGAGAAGTAGTATGACACTAAATATCCAAAAAAAAGTCCATTTTATTCTCAATATATATATATATATATATATATATATATATATATATATATAAAACGATTTTTTTTTCTAAGTTTTTTTTTTTTTCGTTAAAGTGAAAAAAATCGATAACTTTGTTTTAAATTATCGCAAAACGATAGTTCAACCATTCGTTTTAAAGGTATTGGCGAGCTCTTTTGAAAGATACCCATCATGAAAATCTACTCCCCTCGAGGGTGGACTTCCCTCCCAGGGGGGGAGGCGAGGCTCCTACATACACAAAAAAATTTTCCCAGTTGACTATCTCTATTACAAAATATATATATTCGTTTCATTTAGTTTAGTGCAGTCTATAGACGTTAAACTCTACTTACCTGCAATTTCCCCCATAGACGTAATGTATTAGAATTCTCTTGATTGTCCCTGTACACGAACCATTTGCTTGATCTTAACGAAAAGCTTACTGTAGCATCCCTATATGATACGCATTTAGAATACCAAGTTTGAACTTTCTGCCATATTTTGTTTTTGAGATATGCTGATAACAGACAGACACACACACAGACACACAGACCATTTGCTAAAAACATGATTTTCGTGTTCAGGGGACCTCAAAACGTGTAAATATAACAAAATCTCGCATTCGAAAATTTGACCCAAAAACAATACTTTCTTTTCCTTATGGGTAAGACAAAGTAAAAAAGAGGAGAAGCATTGAAAGTTACAAATACTTCAATTACAAATAATAATAATAATAATAAATAATAATGACATGTTAATTTTTTAATATTCTTATTTTTGAACATAATAAGAAACAGTTCTAAGTTACGGTTTAATATTAACAAGACCTAAATCACAACCCCTATCATACTAAAATACTTTGTATGCGCACGGCAATAGAACAGACTTTTTCAAACTCTAAAACCTAAAAATACTTTAATTGAAAAAAATATCAGCAAAAAAATTGAAATTTAAGAGATAAAATAGTATATTGATTTCAAAATATTTATATTCATAATCTAAATATTTTGTATCGTGGCTGAAATTTGGAATTTTCTTTGAAAAAGGAAAACATAGAATAAAGTTTTATATTCAACTGTAATATTCAAAAGGAAAGAATTTTGTTTATAAATTTTATCCTTCATATATATATTGCCCTTCGCACAGATACATTCATTAGTATGATAGATAGTCCCTAATTAGACGAAAAATAAACAGATGAAAAAATTGCCACAACACACAAAAGCCAACTTGGTCAGTATTATATATATACATATATATATATATATATACGCACATTTTAAACTACAAGTATGAATATTGGCAAAAGCATTTGTTAATTACTCTCTGTACATTTATTTTTATTAAGATATCAAACAAAATAAAACTGCTGTACAAATAGGAAAAAGAATTCAAAGCTATACACAAATAAACTTTTATTGACAAAAACAACATTACAAAATATCAGACAAATTTAGTAATTTTAATTTGATTGGTTAATCAATTATTATTTCTGATTTCTATGTGCCTTATCTCATTTGTCTATTATTCAATCAGATAATATGTTTAATTACACAGGCATACAAAAATTAAGTTTACAAAATTTGATTTGATGATTTCAGCTGACCTTTATGTTTTTTGATGTGCTGAAACCGAAAATACAGCCCATTTTTCTCTATCACGTATAGATTTTTGTCAATACAGGGTGTTTACCGACACGATTTCTTATATATACCATCATAACAATCGGTTTGTTGGTTGGTTGATATGGTTTTAAGTCGCACTAGGGCTTCACAATTTCAACAATAGGCCTACTTGATTAATTAATCATGGAGAAATACTATAAAACTTATTATATAATTATATTGGTGGAAGAGTAATGGAAGAAATTGTACCCTGTTTTGACAAAAATGTATACGTGATAGAGACAAACTGGCTTCACTTTCGGTTTCAGAAAACCAAAAAACATAAATATCAGCCAAAATTATAAAATCAAAATTTTACATGTCGGCCTGTGTTATCTCCTGTGGATAATTTTAAGTTTAACATCAAGTGAGTTTTCAGATACATTTTTCGATGCTGTAACATATTTTATATTGGTATTTGACAAATGAATGTATCGTTTTCTTGCTGACCTAAAGAAATAGACAACTAAAAATGTTCCGGTAAGAGAAAGTTAATACCTACGTAAAGACATATAAAACAAAGTTTACATAGCGATTTTTTTTTTTTTTTTTTTTCTTTTCTTGAAACACTAATTTCCAAGATCTAAAACTGATCTGTCTGATCAGGGTAACTATTAATTTTCATGTAATAACAACGTAAAGCATGAGAAAGTATATATAAAATGGGTTTATGTAACGATTTTCAAGAAAATCGTTAGAGCCGTTTTTGAGATACCGGCTTTTACCAAAACTTGGCATATTCATTTGTTGAGTGGAAAACAATTACATACAAAAGGATATTTAAAAAAGGTTTAAGATTGAAAGTTTGAATAAAATCCGTACAGCTGTTTTGAAAGGAACGCACTTGCAGTACCTGAAATTTACCTATTTATACAGGACGCCTATCAATTTTTCGGAACTAACCAACTATATTATTCGAAAGGGAGTGCTTATACATTAATTTTTAAAAAAGTCGTTAGAGCCGTTTTTGAGATACGTACTTATGGTCGCACTTCCGGTTTCGGATGTTCTACTTCCAGTTTTCCCATTTTCACCAAAATTTGAAAATTTAATCTGTGCACCAGACCTATCTCAATTCTGAAGTTTCTTTGTTCTATCTGTATTAGTTTCCGAGATATAACAGCTAGAAAATTCCTCACACACATATACACATATACACGCACACTGACCAATTGACAAAAACCACTTTTTTGGACACAGGAGACCTTAAAACATGTAATTGAGGTGAAATCTCGATATCGAAATTTTTGACCGAATACAATACTTCCATTACCTACGGTTGTCGGGTAATGGAAGTAAAAATCGAGTAGGTTTTATCCTTTGTTATTTTAAGAAGTAGATAGAAAATTAAAACTTCAAGCTTTAGGCACGGAAAATTGAAGGAGATTTTCCCAAATTAAAGTAATAATAATAATAATAATAATAATAATAATAATAATAATAATAATAATAAACTTTTTACTTTCATTATCCGACTACCGTAGGTAATGAAAGTATTGTATTCGGTTCAAAAATTTCATGTGGAGTTTTAACTGGTCTCCTGAGTCCAAAAAAGCAGTTTTTGGCAATTGGTCAGTGTGTGTGTGCATGTATGGGGTGAATCTTTTGACTGTCATATCTGTGAAACCAATAAAGGTAGAACAATGAAACTTCAGAATTGAGTTAGGTCTGATGTGCCGATGAATTTTAACTTTTGGTTAAAATTTGGAAAGCCGGAAGGGAGATATATGAAGCCGGAAGTAGGACCCTAAGTCCGTATCGCAAAAACGACTCTAACGATTTTCTTCAAAGCTGCTATATAAACACCATATAAGATTTCCTTTCGTATGTAATAGTTGGTTAGTTCATGAAAATGAATTTGAGGTCTCGCAAGTGCATTTCTTTAAAAACGGCTGTAGGAATTTTTGTGCAAACTCGCCATAATAAATCTCTTTTAGATAACCTTTCGTATGTAACTGTTGTCAATAATTGAGTTTGAAAAACTTTGGTGGATGTCGATGTCTCAAAAACGGTTCTTACGATTTTCTTGAAAATTGCTACATAAATATCATTTTAGATATCCTTTCGCATATATTACGTGGCTATTACAGGAAAATTGACAATCATCCTCATTAGGTAAGTCAGTTTTAGATCTCGGAAATCAGTACTTTTTAAAAGCGGCTCTACCTTTTTTCTTTTTTTTAACTTGGTATGTAAATTCTGTTTGTATAACTTTACACATGTATCAGTTTTCTTTCGCTGGAAAATTGTTAAGTGTCTAATTTGTTGGGCTAATTTTACGTTTTTTGACCTTACATTATGTCAAAAAAGTGCATATAATAAATGTAATAGTAGGTAATGGGCTTTTTTTTTTTTTTTTTTCACCAGATGTTTTCGAAATGGTAAAATTATCTAACTGTACATTAAAAATATATAGAAAGCATTATATACCGTCCCAAATTAACTAAAAGATTATTAGTAAAAAGTATAGGCATTAGAAAAAGTAGGTATCCTGGATTTTTTTTTTTTTTTTTTAAATAAGAGAGAGAGAGAGAGAGAGAGACAGATAAGAAGAACAATTACACGAAAAAAATCATCTCTAAATAGAAACAAAAATTTAAAAGTTGCCAATGGGGTCGTATACTAAAGATGTAACACAAAATGGTCTAGATATTACGATTATTTTTTTTTTCTATTCTAAATATATATATCTATACATAAATATATACTTACTGATTTTTAGAATAATATTTCGTAATAAAAAGTTTTAAATAGTACTTATATATTTCAATTAGACAATAAATATGAAGATTTCTTGAATTTCATTTTTCTACTTTTGGTTTATGTTATGCACTAGTAATATCAGTGAAAGATAAAGCGGCGAATAGACGTGCAGAGTGCCGCAGGGGTAAATAAGTGAAGCGAGTAAGGGGCAGAGCACCCTAGTAATAATAATAAAAAAAAAATCTAACGATTGCTCTGCTTAGGAAAAGCTATCACCAAATTGGGAAAAATTTCACAATCAAATCGTAACGGTACATATATATATATATATGTTTGTATGTATTATCATTACTATTATTATTATTTTATTTATATTTTTCGCGTGTAAATGAATTTATGCCAAGGACAAAATAAATTAATTAAATTAATTAATAAACTCATAAGTTCATTTATTTATTTATTATTATTATTTATTTATTTATTTTTATATTTTTAATTAAATATTTAATAATTCTAAAACTATTACAGGGATTTTATTTAATGTCTTTTAATTAATTGAAATAATTTTATTTAAATGCTCAATTCTGAGTCCTTGAGTTATTTCGCATCTTTTTGCGTTCAGATTACGTAAAGAGGTAGTCGGAGACACAAACATTTTTTTTTTTTTTTAAATATTAGATTTTTAAGCAAAGAGTTCTTTCTCTCTCTTTTTTTTTCTTTAATGCATTTGGACTCTGAAAAAGAAAAATTCTGTGTGGACCCAGAAAGTATGTTTTAACGACACCATTATCCCCCTTCCCCTTTCGACATGAACGATATCATCAATCAATCTTAATGACTTCCCGTAAGTTTCGCGGGGCGTTTCCGATGGGAGGCGGGGAAATCTGCTGAAATTGAGGTTTTTCAATTTAAAAATTAAAGTTTCTTATATTCTCATTAATAGAGATTTAAATAAAACAATTTATAAAAACATTAATAAAAAGCTTGGTTTTCTTGAGAAAGAGACACGCTATACAGATTTCAGATATTGCAATTTGTTGATAAGTTAGAGGCTAGTAAAGCAACACAAGTGTATTTTTCGCATTTTACAGCTTAAAAATAAAGGGTTAAAAATTAAATATAACAGTTTTTGTTTCACGGGTCTTCAGTGTATGGTGGTGAATTTTCTGATTGTGAAAACAGAATTAAAAAAAATTCATTAGGTAATGTGTAATTCTATAAACAAATTTCGCCATAGAATAACGTAGGCTTTGGATGACCTTGACGATCCGTGATGCACCCCCTTAACCACAAGTGGAGAAATCCAGGTTAAAAACTTTAACTGCTAGTCAAATATTTCCTTGTGAAGTAACTTGTGAAGCAAGTTAATGAACTCTGCGTTTATCAACCTGCATTGAGAACCACCGTGCTGACTGGCCAATGTATGCACGTGACTCTCTACGCATCAAGCACTGCTCATTCAAGATGGTGGTTCGCACTTGTACATAAAAATTGCAGGCTTTTTCTTGTTGCTGTTCATTAATAAAATTGGAAAACAAGAGATATTTATTCACAAGATAAGAAAACAAAATCTTACTGGCAGACGTCAAAGAAAGACTTTCTGTTATTGAATAAAAAGAAAGTTTCTTTGGATTAAAAGGCTGAGACTTTTCATGAAATAGCCAATACATTTAATTCATGTTGGTATAAGCTGCTGTCAGATATGGGCAATATACTTTATATTTAAGAGCATTGCTTCCCTTGTGAATAAGTGGGAAGTCAATGAGTATTTTAAAAAATAAATAAAAACATTTAAAAATTTTTTTTGATAATTTAAAACAATGTCCTCCCCTCCCCCTCCATTTTTATAAAAAATAAATAAAAAATCCAGATTAAATGAATTTTTAGGACGTTGTTTGTAAGAACCATTAGCGACCTTTTTTTTTTTTTTTTTTTTTTTTTTTCAAAATTAAGTTACATTTTTCTTAGATATGAAATTGTTTGTACTCACCATGGAAAATAATTTTATTGATCCTATAATTTTAGGAAAACAAATTGCACGACATAAATTTGTATTGAAAATCACGGAAAAATGTTTTGTGATTGCCACAATATATAAGTTTAGTTTTAATGTTTAAATGGCAAAAGGATATAAACTGTTAATTGAAAACATTTGCCAATATCTGATAATTTAATGGGTTTTAAGGAGTGATTTATTTTTCTAAAAAATGTAAATCATATTTAATTAGAATTCTTTACTCTCTCATCACGATGTTTGAATTTTAAACTAATTTTTTTCATATTAGATTTGAATTTAAAAAAAAAAAACCTTTATAGTAGATTTTTCAGTATTCTAGTTAGCATCTTTTTCTTTTTTAAAAGGGATTCGAGACGTTATGAAGCTCTCTTTTGATTACCATCGTAAAATTAAGACTTTCATGCATATTAAAATATAACTGTTAATTGTATCTTATTCAAAACTATTTAAATTAGAAAGTAAAATCCTGGTAGATGGGAAGTGCCGGGTTCGTTCCCAGATCTGTCTCATTGACCTAGGAAAATGAGACTAATTCTGAATGAAATGACCTAATTCTGAAATTTCTGCAATTTTCTCTGAAACTAGAGTGAATACAGGCTAGGAACCCTTAGAAAGATTCCCATGGAAGACACTCCACCTATAGGCTTAGGAACCTAGAGTACAGTTGGCAGCAAAATTATCAAAGCGTTAGCAATAATGTGTATTTAAAATGATACACATCTAAAACTGTTTTGTTAAGTAAATATTTGTCGAGTCATGATCTTAGTCTTTTGCTCTCTATAAAGTAGTAAGTTGATGAGTTTCAATAATTTTGCTGCCGACCGTAGTCGGCCTTAAGCCATACAACCCCTTATTTTTATATTGCTATTGTTCAAATATGTCTTGAATGTATTTAGATATTGCTTTATGGATTCATTAAACAGTTAATTTATAAGAAATATTTTATGTTTAAATAGTGAAATTTCATAAGAAGTCTGGGTTTTCTAAAAATTTTAATTATGCTTTAAAATCTAACAAAGTTAAAACAGGAACTAAGATATGCGGATGTGTCTAAAAGATATAATTTTTATAAATTTTGCTCCAAATTCAGTGGTGTTAAAACATGTTTAATACAAATTATTGAATATATGCAATATCACTTTCTATCATAAACAGAAAATAATAACAAAATTATAAAACAGAGTGCAAACAAAATAAAAGAATTTGCATATGTGCGTTCAGCTTCTGTTTACTGTTATCTGCTCATACTCTAACCTACCATTTGAGGTAGGCTGAATTAATGAACCTGATCTGCATTACTCGCAGAGGAGAGTTAACAGAGAATCTAATTTCCTTCTGAATCTGCAGTTTATTGATTAACCTGTGGTTGAGGTTGACAGAGAATTAGGCAGTTAGTCTCAAGTTCTCTAAATGAGTTATATTGAATAATTTCCAGAAAAACAAATGATAAGTCTTGCAAAAGTTGACATTAAATCGTATTTTTCTGCATATAGTCCTTAAGTCTGAAAAATCATTTTTATATCAGAAAGTTTAAATTTACAGACAAGGCTATATTTCTACAAGACAAAATCTTGTTTAAAAATAACCTTGTCTATTAATTAAAATTTCTGGTGTAAAACTTATTTAGTTGACCTGTGAATTACATGCAGGAAAATATGGTATTTTGTTAAATTGTAGAACTGCCCTCCAACTTCAACTAAGAAGATATTTTTCTAAACATAACTTTGTTCAGAACAAACTAAGGAATAATTTAGGTGCTAAAAAAGCAGAAAAATAATTCAAAGTGTATTGTAGACTGAGCCAAGTGATCGTTACATTTAATTTATTTTGGCATTTTTATTAAAAAAAGAAAGTTAATTTAAATTGTATTGAACCAAATTAATTTTATAATAGAGTGTGGTTTTAATTTTCCTATATTTGCCATATAGAATTCTCTTCTTTGAATAATTTTACTCTTATTTCATTAAATTTTTTATTATTTTATTTTACTTATTAAGGAAAGAAAGGAAAATAATAATTTTAATAAAAACAGGCTTTTCTAATTTTAGCTGGTCTTTTTAAAGCAATTCAAACCCAAAAAAGAAAAGAAAAATGTCTGGCTTTTTTTGGCCTGGACAAAATTCAGCAGCCCCGAGGCCATTGCGGCCACAATGAATTTTACGCTGACCAGCCACCATTAATGTACATGACGGTCTTTGGCCAGCTTGAGTATCGAACCCGCAATCTTCTGTTTATGAGCTCGGCACTCTATCACCCAGGCTACTGTGGTCCAGGAACAGATTATAAATTCATGGGGACTTGAGCTTCCCCCCCCAGACATTAATTTTAGAGATTTAAAACTGACCTACCTAATAAGGATGACTTAATTTTCCTGTAATAACCATGGAAAATCAACAATTTGATGCAAAAGGATATTTACAAAGGGATTTATATAGCAATTTTCAAGAAAATCATTAGTGCTGTTTTTGAGATACTTTCATCAAAATGTAGCAAACTCAATTGTTGACCAGAAAATAACATAAAAAAGACCTAATATAACTTTTGTTTGGAGATACGTATAACTTATTGAGGGGAAAACAAATAGATTCAAAAAGTTCAGTAATAAAGTTTAAAAATAATTACACATGGTGAGAAGTATTCAGCTCTGTTATTAAAATATTTTTTTAAATAGAACTGTATTTATAATGCATATTTAATAGTATGAGTATAAGGGTTTTTGAGAGCTGGATCTCACACAGCATCAATGGAATACTGGAGGGCCAAATCATCACAAATTTCATTGTGGCAATCCAAGAAAGTTAAGTATGATTAATCTCTGGATATCTAATGCCAATTCTTGTAAACTTTCACCTGCTCTCCGATAACAGGACTTTATCTGTAAATGACTATATTCTTTTGAACATTTTTCTCCAAAATGCAGCTCCAATGCTCTTGTCAAAGCCTCGAAATCATACTGCTGTGTCGCCTCATAATGATGCGGATAAATTGCTTGGCAGTAGGGTCACATCCACTAGCACTTTAGCTAGATGGAAAACTATGTCATTTTTGCAGAGATTATCTGCCATCGTAGGCAGAAAGCTTTGTTAATTCTTGATTCTGTATTCTTTCATCTTCCTGAGGCATCAATGCTAACTTTTCTTCCATACTCAATTTTCTTCAGCAATTCATTTCCAAATCTTTCTTTAAATTATTTCTCAAGTTAAATCGTTTTAAAAAAGGATAAAACTTAATGTTTTAAATATTAAATTACCTTATAAATATCCTTTATAGGACTTAGCCGATTAATTTTGGATGTATTCACATCCATCTTCAGTGCTAAGCTCAAATGAGACGTCGTACATAGCTGTAAACATCTTTCCCGGTTCTGTAGACTTATTTCTTCACTTCGCTTCGTTTCTTGGGGTCGTTTATTTCTTGTAAAAGTTGCCGCCATTCAGGTGGAATTGCGTAGTGCTCTCGGTCATTTACGGTTTGAAAATTATATGTTATTTCGATGGCCTCCCTTTTTAATGCATAGTTATAACTGTTATACGGGGCTATTTTTTTTAATGTTAATTGGGTTACTATTGTGGGTGGATGAGAAGGCAGTTGAGGATTTTCCATATTTTAGATCTGTTCTATGTCCTTTTTCGCGTTCGCTAATTCTGCATTTTGTCATACCTATGTAGCAAGTTTATCTCCATTGTTATGTTCAAAATCTATTTTATATATTCCTGCAGTGTTGTTTTGGGGGATGACATCTTTTTCGTTACGAATGTATTGAAAAATATTTTTGTCTGGTTTGATTGGTATATTTATATTAAGGTTTTTAGCTTCGTTTCTTATTTTTATGCTGACGCTGTTACAGAAAGGTATAGAGGTAGTGAAGTTGGATTTTGTTTTTTGTGCATTATTAATTTTATTTAAGGTTTTAAGGCGTTTTTTGTAGAGGTTATTGACAAAGTTTTTTGAGTAATTGGCTTTACTGGCAATTTTTTTAATGTATTTAAGTTCAGTATTGAGTAAGTTTTTATTAGAACAAACTAGGATTGCACGGTTGATATATGATTGTAGGGCAGAGTATTTATACGATAGGGGGGTGTTACAGTTTTGTTTATGAACTTGTTTTCACTATTAATAAGAAAAATTGTTTTAACAAATATTTCATACATAAACCAAAACACGGTATCTGTCAATAGAAATAAAAAATAACATAAGTATAAAAAAGAATATAACTTACAGTCAAAAAAGGCAAATAACCATATAAACTCACTGATGAATCCACTGCTTTAGTGAATTCAAAATGGACAAAATATAATAATAAACAGGGAAGACTTAATAACATATAGTTATTTGCCTTTTTCTGACTGTAAGTAATATTCTATATTATACTTATGTTATTAGTTCCCCATCATACTATAGGTATGGCCCATACCTATAGTATGATGGGGAAATTTTCAACCTCGGTTTTTTTACTTTTCTACACGTTTTCAGGTGTGAGGAATCCGAAAATGACAAAATTTGTATGGTGTCTGTTAGTGTGTTAGTCCATTAGTTTGTTAGTTTGTTAGTCTGTGTGCATGATATATCAAGAACAAATTGTCGCAGAGAGGTCAGATCAGTTTTAAAATATTACTTTTGACACTGGCAAGAACCCTATTCCTTTGCAACATTCGAATTTAAAAACTTCGTAAGTTATTAGAAATTTACGATTTTCTTAACATGAGAGAATAGGACAAAAATTCACTTAAATGTGCATTAAATGGAAACTTTTTACTGTAAAAATGTCAGACCAGTTAAGTTTTATTTTCTTAGTTTTCAAGTATTTAATAAGCTGCGTAATTAAATTCTTTTGTAAAACAAAAAATTCTCATAATAAAGCATGGGATTTATATTAAAATCAGAATGAAATAGGAAAGCATCTTTTTGTGGAAGGGGTAATGTTGGGGAGGTTAAGTTAAAATTGTTTAAACGAAAATCCTGTTAACTGCCCATCAAATTTTTTTTATCAGTCATAAAAACGTAGTTTGGGCTGCCTGTATACAAAATTTGGCGAAAATTGAAGAAGGGGCAATGGAAGAAATTGTCTGCTAAAGTTACTCAAATTACATATGAAGAAAACAACAAAAAGTCACTATTATAAATAATTGTAAAGATTTAAGAAAACAAAACTTTGGTAAATAAAAGCTTGTTATGTTCTAAATAAGGAATTATATATTTACATGTACAGTCAGCCAAAAAAAAAAACGCCCCCCCCCACCTAATTTCGCCGTAAATTATCGTAGAAACATGCGACTGGTACCGATCAGTTTGTAATAACGTCTAGTTTATAATGTTATAGTTAGATTTTACTTAGAGGTCGTCTACATATTAAAACTGATATCAACTTCATTTTTTTCAACGGTAACCCCCCTTTTTTATAATTTATTTGAATTCTTTGGATCAAATCATCACGGAAAATGGTATAGTTTATACATTTCGCTCAATTTTTCATAGAGTTATAAGCTGTCAAAGTTTGGGGATGCTAATGTTAAATGAATGTGACAAACATTAAATCATATCTTCCGAAATAATTATGATATTTAAATTCTGTTTTTTTTATTCGTTAGAATGAAGTGACCCAAACATATTCCATGCAAATGTTTGCTAAAAAAACATTTTTTGAATTATGAAAATTATTAATAAATTCATATTTGAAGAAATTATGAATTATGACCTATGTTAATTTTTGCAGGAATAGAACGGGCATCATCAAAAACATCGGTTTCCAAATTTACAGCTCGTTCCTAACATTATTTTTTGAGTTACAGTGACATTTCATTTTTTACTGCTGTTAGGGGGGCGTCACTTGTTATAATTTGTATCCTCTGTGAGTCAATATTTCTGTGCATTTTGACGAAAAACTATTTTAATTTACCTTTATGTTATTATAATTGTTTTCTAAGGAACATTTCGATGTTTATTATACAAATTGGCTTATTTTTTATAAAATTATCGCAATGCATGCAAGAGATTGGGAAAGAATTAAAAAAAAAAATGTAGCCCCGCCTCCATATTGCGGAAACAGTATTAAAAAACTAGTTTGCATACTCGTATATGACTCTATATGTGACGCTGGTATGCATAAATGTCAATGACATTTACTACATTGAATGCTGAAGACAAAATTTAAATGATTTAATTGGAAGTATGTAAAATAATTTTGTTTTATAATGTAAAGTTTTAGAAAAATTCTGTAAAGGCGGGGCTTTCGTTGCAAAAAGGAGTTTACTCGATTCTGAAATGTTAAGTCTTTGTTCTTAAATACTACATAACTTTTTCTAGTTTCTCACTGCTAAAATTCTATTTTATTCCTTTTGTCTTTTGTTTCTAACTTGAATATTCTAGGTTTCGTGCATCTCAAGTTATCTATCACGATTTAGAAAATGCGGTAGGACTAGGATTATTATTTGAAAGAGCAATATGCAGTGAAAAATACTTTTGTTTTTGCTTTCTTTTAAATTAATATAATGAATTTTTATCAGATTTTTTAAAAATTCAGATTTTCTGTTTTAATCTTGTTGTGACATTTATTCGTTTACTCTACCGTTTATGCTATTTAAATTTTATCGCATGACGTAACATAATGAAATATAAACTTTTTATTAAATGTTTTTTTTTTTAATACCGAATAATATAGCGGATTTTTTTTTTTTTTTTTTTTTAAGTTTTCAAAATCTATTATTGAAACAAAGCGCAATATTATTTATTTTCGATTATTCTAATCACGGCATAAAACTGGCAACACATTTATCACGGAAAAAGAATTTAAAACTAAGTAATATGTCTTATAACTTTTAAAGATATAGATTTTATGCATTTAAAATTAAGAATTCAAGTACAGTAGACGACTGCAAAACGGGGAGCATTCGTTCTAGGCAATAGGAAACCGTTTTTTCTATATCCATATTTATTTTCATATGAATATACACAATAATTATACTCTTTTTAGTGAAAGTATTTGTTTCATACTATTTTGTTTATATAAATATGAATATAAGGAATGTTCTTAAGAAATATCGTAACACACAAATTGTGAAAGAAATGCCCACTGGAGGAGTTACAGATTTCCAAATGACGTGAAACTACATCAGCAGTCGCGAAAATATTAAATATCCTTTCTCAGATTTTAGTTTAAATCTTGTTATCTATATTTTTGTATATTATCTATTTTTGTATATTATCTATTGTTGGTTTGTAAGCCTAAAATTAAATGTAAAACTTTATAGTAACACTTTCATGCGGGGCTTACTGTATAAAATAAAAATATACCCAACAAGAAGTAGATAATTCTTTTTCTTAAATATTAAAACCTTTTTTTTTTTCTTTTAACCGCTATTAATATTATTATTATTATTACTATTATTCTTTTACCTTGGTATCTAGATTTTTGTAATTCAACATTGTATTGTAGGGTTCATATGATTCAAGCTATTTAATTTTCTTCGTATGAAGTGACGTATTTTACTATTCAATGTTTAATAAATATAAACCAAAAAAAATCTCTTAATTCACAAACTAACACAGAAAGTTTTGCAAATTAGAATCGTTTTTTATTTTATAATAAACATTTCTGAACTCTGTTTCCGGTGTGAAATTTAATAAATAATGTATACTGCGTGGTAGATCAAAATTTATTTTTTCTAAATGTATATACGGTCCCCTAACACATTTTCATGTGTAACTCTGTTTAGAATTGATTTAAGGTATATAAATAGGTTTTCCGAACTGCCTTGATCTCAAAAATCGGAATATGAGGTCAAAAATAGGGGTTGTCATTAAAAAAATGAAGTTTATACCTGTTTTAATATGTAGATGACCCCTTAAGTAAAATCGAACTACACCATTAAAAACTAGACGTTGATGCAGATCGATAGGTACCAGCCGCATGCTTCTACGATAATTTACGGCGAAATTAGGTGGAGGGGTGGCGTTTTTTTTTGGCTGACTGTACCATTCAAAATGGCAGCTAATCGGCCATTTTTCCATGTACATCAATGCTGATAGCTTGAAAACTACTTCACTGATTTCAAAATAATTGGCATTTCTAGAATCAGTATGAAATGTTCTATAATTGTACCAAATTTCATCCAAATCTGCGTCGGTGGGTGTCATGGCCTGGATGAGGTGACATGGAATGACCCGTGGGTACACCCGAAATTAATTTGCTGAGTCCTATAAAGGATATTTGTAAGGTATTTTAATAAGTGGAATATGTTTCTTTAAACTCAGATTTTGTTAAAGGATGTAATACTTAATATTTGATTGATTTAAAAAATCTTGACAATCTGGTTAGTAAGAATACATTTTTTCCAACATTTTTTCTTTTTTAAGTACCATAAAAAAACTGCGTATAAGCCGCGGCCTTTACGGGAAAAAAAAAAAAAAAAAAAAAAAAAAAAAACTTTTTTTCTTGGCTGCAGCCCTTACAAAAAACAAAGAAAAGTAAGGACTTTTTAAGGACTATGTAAAATAATAATTTATACATTATATAATATTCCCCACCTATATATAGAGAGAGGGAAAGGAGCACTGTTAACTAACATTATAGTCTAATACAACATAAAATTTCATAAGTTCAAGTACAAATTCAAAAAGGAAAATTGAGAAACAATCTTTTTCAATTCATAAAAAAGTAATTATTCACTAACTCACCAGATGATCCTGGAATGTTGTTTAACTCTTTCGTTCCCGTAACGGCCGAATCCGCCCGAAAGCTCTCAGTCCCATTCCGGCCCTAAAACGCCTGAGATTGTTCATCCCCCCTTTTCGCTCTTTTATCTTCGCGATGGTCATTTTTCCGCGGTTAGTTGTCACTGCAGATGACAAGTGGGCGGGTTAACTTTATAGTGACCATGGACGTACACTATGGACCGCTCACGCTGTGTTATCAGAATGGCCCCATTTTGGTCGCTTTTAGAAGATGGCGCTCGCATCGACTGCCTTTCCACTTCAGACTTGAAAGAGCGCTTTAACTCGCGAATTAAATGAAATAATGTTAAATATCTCGAACAAAAAAACATATATCAGTAAAATTTTTGCTTTAAAATATAGCTAATACAAATGTCTAAAAATCGATTTCTGGAATTTTTGAAATTCGGTCCCCAAGGGGGAGGGGAGGGGGCGAAACGTGATTTCACATAATCCTATATAACTCAAACAAAAAACAGATATGCGTGAAATTTTTACTTTAAAATATAGCTAATACAAATGTCTAAAAATCGGTCCCCAAGGGGGGCGGGAGGGGGGGCAAAACGTGATTTCACATGCGTAAAACGTGATTTCGCATAATCCTATATATCTCAAACAAAAAAAATAGATGTACGTGAAATTTTTGCTCTAAAATATAGCTAATGCAACTATCTAAAAACGAATTTCTGGAATTTTAGAAATTCAGCCCCCAGGTGGGGCAGCAACGGGGGGGGGGGGGGCTATGGAGCAAAAACAAATAGAAATACAGTTAGGCCGCTCAAAATTGGTACAGATAGGTTTTAAAGACCTGCAAGACGAATGGGGATATTTTCGATTGTGTAAAGTTATTAGGAGGGGCAAGAAGGGGGGAGGGGAAGGGGGGGACAAAAAATAAAAATAGTGTCAGATCGTTCAAAATTGGTACATAGAGGTTTTCGATACTTACAAATCAATTGCGGATATTTTTGAATTTGTAAAATTATTAGGAGGGGCGGTAAGGGGGGTAATGGTAAGGGGGGGCTATGGGGTAAAAACAAATAGAAATACAGTTAGGCCGTTCAAAATTGGTACAGATAGGTTTTAAAGACCTGCAAGACGAATGGGGATATTTTCGACTGTGTAAAGTTATTAGGAGGGGCAAGAAGGGGGGAGGGGAGGGGGGGACAAAAAAATAAAAATAGTGTCAGATCGTTCAAAATTGGTACATAGAGGTTTTCGATACTTACAAATCGATTGCGGATATTTTTAAATTTGTAAAATTATTAGGAGGGGCGGTAAGGGGGTGGGATGGTAAGTCGGGCTATGGGGCAAAAACAAATAGAAATACAGTTAGGCCATTCAAAATCGGCGCAGGTAGGTTTAAGAGGCCTGCAAGTCGAATGGGGATATTTTCGAAAGTGTAAAGTTATTAGGAGGGGCGAGAAGGGGGGTGGGAAGAGGGGGGGGGGCAAAAAAATAAAAATAGAGTTAGATCGTTCAAAATTGGTTTATAGAGGTTTTCGATACTTACAAATCAATTGCGGATATTTTTGAATTTGTAAAATTATTAGGAGGGGCGGTAAGGGGGGGCTATGGGGCAAAAACAAATAGAAATACAGTTAGGCCGTTCAAAATTGGTACAGACAGGTTTTAAAGGCCTGTAAGACGAATGGGGATATTTTCGATTGTGTGAAGTTATTAGGAGGGGCGAGAAGGGGGGGGTGGGGAGAGGTGGTGCAAAAAAATAAAAATAGAGTTAGATCGTTCAAAGTTGGTTTATTGAGGTTTTCGACTTACAAATCAATTGCGGATATTTTCGAATTTGTAAAATTATTAGGAGGGGCGGTAAGGGGGGGCTATGGGGCAAAAACAAATAGAAATACAGTTAGGCCGTTCAAAATTGGTGCAGGTAGGTTTAAGAGGCCTGCAAGTCGAATGGGGATATTTTCGAAAGTGTAAAGTTATTAGGAGGGGCGAGAAGGGGGTGGAGAGAGGGGGGGCAAAAAAATAAAAATAGAGTTAGATCGTTCAAAATTGGTTTATAGAGGTTTTCGATACTTACAAATCAATTGCGGATATTTTTGAATTTGTAAAATTATTAGGAGGGGCGGTAAGGGGGGTGGGATGATAAGGGTATGGGGCAAAACACATATAGAAATACAGTTAGGCCGTTCAAAATTGGTACAGATAGGTTTTAAAGACCTGCAAGACGAATGGGGATATTTTCGATTGTGTGAAGTTATTAGGAGGGGGGATAGGGGGGAGGGGAGGGGGGGGGCAAAAAAATAAAAATAGAGTTAGATCGTTCAAAATTGGTACATAGAGGTTTTCGATACTTACAAATCGATTGCGGATATTTCTGAATTTGTAAAATTATTAGGAGGGGCAGTAAGGGGGGTGGGGTGGTAAGGGAGGGGCTATGGGGCAAAAACAAATAGAAATACAGTCAGGCCGTTCAAAATTGGTACAGATAGGTTTAAGAGGCCTGCAAGTCAAATGGGGATATTTTCGAAAGTGTAAAGTTATTAGGAGGGGCGAGAAGGGGGTGGGGAGAGGGGGGCAAAAAAATAAAAATAGAGTTAGATCGTTCAAAATTGGTTTATAGAGGTTTTCGATACTTACAAATCAATTGCGGATATTTTCGAATTTGTAAAATTATTAGGAGGGGCGAGAAGGGGGGTGGGGCGTATACACAATGGACCGCTCACGCTGTGTTATCAAAATGGCCCCATTTTGGTCGCTTTTAGAAGGTGGCTCTCACATCAACTGCCTTTCCACTTCAGACTTGAAAGAGCGCTTTAACACGAGAATTAAATGTAATATTTAGCGGTTTTAAAAGGACTGATACATATATATATATTCTTTTTCGCATCATCCCCCACAAACACTAAAGTACCACATGTTATTAAATAATCACACATTCTGTAAGATTATTTTGTATAAGGTTTTAAAAATATGAAAAATTGTAAAAACGTTTATCCTGATTGTGTATAGTTTTAATAAAGCTAATAGAAAAAAATGACTTTTATAGATAAATTGTATATCATACTATCTGAATGAAATGTTTTTTTTTTTTTTTTTTTTTTTTTTTTACATTCTCACACACCGTATAAAATAAAATACTTTAAATTTTCTTACTTTTTAAACATTAATAGCAAGCAACTAGATTCAAGAAACTAGAAAAAATCATCAATTTGATAGATAAATAAAGCAAATTTCCCTGTGAATAAATTTAAATAATAATAATATCAATAAATAAACGAATCCAATATACATATATATATATATATGAAAAACCTATTCAGATATTTCACAGGAATAAAGAATATAGCTATGAAAAAATTTATTTATTTATTATTATTATTATTTTTTTTTTTCAAAATCCAAGAATGAAAACATTCATTATATGTAAATATATCTATATATATAACCAATTCGCTCCCCCCCCCCACCCCGAAAAAAACAAAATAGACGAAATAGTATAATGAAAACATAAACATATGATATTTAAAAAATAAATATGAAAATATGAATTTTCATAATTTAAAACAATGAATGTATTTAAAAAATCAGAATTTATTCCAACATTTCCAATTAATCAAAAAAAAAAAAAAAAAAAAAAATTGCAAAGTATGTAAAAAAGACAAAATTTAAAAATTTATTATGATTTTTTTACAAAGGCGGTGCTTTTCCCTCTTCAGAGACTCCAATAGTGGTCGAGCGGTTCTGCGCTCAAAGCTGAGTGACGGGAAGTGCCTGGGTTCGATGCCAGGTCGCGCTTGTTTACTTAGTCATTCAGAGTTTTCCGTGGTTTTCTCCGAAAATTGCGTGCATACGGACTAGAACCCCTTAGAAAGTCCCCCCACGGAGGGCACTCTCCTTCAGACGTAGGACC
Source organism: Salticus scenicus (assembly GCA_963930645.1). NCBI lineage: Eukaryota > Metazoa > Arthropoda > Arachnida > Araneae > Salticidae > Salticus > Salticus scenicus. Next base: position 49,653,455 of record OZ005657.1, read on the forward strand.
TACAGTAGTCAATCGACCTTATTCCCAAATCCAATAAATCCATAAACCGAAATACAGCACTTTTCCCCTTTTATCAATATTTTTCATTTTAAAATTTGCACTTTAAAGAGATTTTTAATCTGTATTATTTACTACTCATTTAAAGCAAATAATTTATTCAAAAAATAAAATTAACTTATATATATATATTTAAATATGCGCGATATAAAAATCAATGTAATGAAAAACAGAGTCAATCATAATAATTTGAGCATTCCCTTTCAAAAAGCTAAAGGAGCATTTTTTTTTTTTTTTTTATTAATTATTTTATTTATTTATTTTTGGAACCAAAGCCCATAATACTGTATGGGGAATTTTTTTTAATTCTGAATATTTTCTTCTAAAGGACTCGAAAACTGCTTTTAGGTCATTCATCTGACTTTACAGCTTAAAATCAATGTTGGTGTTGGAGATTAAAGCCAGCTGACTGCATTAGGGTCCAAGACCTGGGTGTGGTCCGGTGTGTGACCGGGGCCTGGGTGTGACCGGTCCTTCTAAAGGGCCTTTGTCCACAATTACGCAAGTTTCAGGAAAAAAAAACGCGCAAAACTCCGAACAGCTAGACCGATAAGCGCGATTTGTGATCGAACCCGACACTTCACGTCCAACAGCATCAATAAGTCAATTTTTGAAGAACTAGAACAGATTTAATGGTCGAGAAATTTCTGAATGGGCAAATGGAATTATGAAAAATATACTGGATAATGTAATTCTATGAATATCCATCTTTGTAACAAACAGTATGATACCACTGTTTCTTGCATGTAAAATAATATTCTGTTCCTTAACAACATTATAGCTGCCTGGTACTGATAATTTCTAAAGTATTCTCTCAGCTTTTTAATACAAGTTCCTATAGTAAGATTTTTAATTAAAAAATATTATATTGAAGCTTAGAGAACATTTTTCTCTTTCTAGAATGCATTTTTTTTCTACTTGTGCAACAAGAATTGGAAAAAAAAAAAGAAGGGAAAAAAAAACCCTGTCATAACAACATAATTAAAAAGTAATGGTTGGGTTTAAGGCCGACTGCCTGCGCTAAGTTCCTAGGCCAATAGGTGGAATGCCCTCCGTGGGAGTCTTTCTAAGGGGTTCTAGCCCGCATTTACGCGAGTTTCTGAGAAAACCACGGAAAACTACTAATGTCTTGGTCGATGAGCACGACCTATGATCGAACCTGACATTTCTTGAAAGGTAATAAAAATTACTTTAAAAAAATTGATTCAATTTATAAAATCATGCTTATCTTAGGTAAGGTGACCAGACATCCTCTTTTCAATAGGACAGTCTTCTTTTTCATCGCTCTGCCCTCTTAAACGAAACAAACATTACAGGACTAAAAAGTCCTCTTTATTATGTTTTTTGTCCGCTATCCTCTATTTCAAATGAAAAGGATTTAGTCCTTAATTTCAAAATTTTTGCAAAACTGGGAAGCTCAATCGGCTGTTCGCTGTGTTGAGCGGTGAACACTAACTTTTTCTGCGTTAGGTTCGCAAAAAGAACAACTTTCTAATAAACTTGCCAAAGTATATTATGGTTTATGTCTATTCAGATTCTTCGAATCATAAAGAAATAAAAGTATTCTCTATATTTGTACGATTCTTTGATCTAGAACACGAAATCACTATTGAAATTGTCATAAAATCATTAAGGTGGTGTTACTCCGGCTGATACGCGGTCGGTTGACGTGTGTTCTCACTTTTGCATGAATAATATTCTTCATAAAAATAGGCCCACCAGTGATCGAGAGGTTCCGTTCTCGAAGCTGGTCTACGTGAAATGCTGGGTTCGATACCCGGTCGCGCTTGTTGGCTTAACTGTTAGGAGTTTTCCTTGATTTTCTCCGAAACTAGCGTAAATATAGGCTAGTATCTCTTAAAAAAACCCCACAGAGGAGTCTCTTACTCACGTCTAAAACCCTAGTGCAAACAATTGGTCTTAATGATAACACTACCACCACCTCAAAAAAATATGCAAAAGTTAGTTGAATTCCTTTTATGTCCTTCTAGCAAAAATGTTCCCACAAAGCGACTGTTTTCTTCAATGAACAAAATGTAGACATGTGAAAAAAATCCCCTTTATATACCTACTTTAAAAACTTGTTAACTACTAAGACTAATTTAGCTTATACAGTTGGTAACAAAAGTCTCCGATAACTAGCAAACATTCCTATGTAAAAAAAGTACACTTAATGCAGTTTTGTTAAATAAATCCTTGTCGAATCCTGTTTTCAGACTGACAAAGAACAGGATTCGACAAGGATTTATTTAACAAAACTGTATTAAGTGTACTTTTTTTATATAGGAATTTTTGCTAGTGTTCGGAGACTTTTGTTACCGACTGTACTTGTGAAAACTTTTTTAAAATGTTGACAAAGCAAGACTGTTTTTTAAAACAAATCGTTAGATCTGTCGAATATTAATTTTATTTTTACATTTGCCAATTTTATTTTTTTCTTTTATGATTATAATTTTAATCACAAAAATGTTTACCAACTTTTTTTAAAAATCTAACTACATGAAAGTACCAAAAAAAAAAAAAGTCTATATCAAAAACTAATAATTAAAAAAAAAAAAAAATTTTAGATTGTCCAGTGGCATCTATAAAAATTAGGATTTTTTTTTCTGGTATCCGTATATTATTAATTTAAATTAAGGTGTACTGGTCGAAATTCATCATTTGAGATAAAAATGTTTCCACCACTTGCGGTTGGTTGGTTGGTAGGGTTTTACGTCGCACTAGTGCTGCGCAGATGGGCAATTAGCGACGGTCTGGAACTCGCCCCTAGTGTTGGTCCGGAGACATGCCATCGCAATTTTGTTCCTCCACGGAAGGGATGGTTCTCCCGCTTCGGTGACCACCAGAGGTACAATTTTTGATGGGAACATGGAGGACATTGCGGCCACGACAGATTTTACGTGCACCAGCCAAGCCACCATTAGTGCACACGACGGTCTTTGGCCGGCTAGAGTACCGAACCTACAATCTTCCGATTACAAGGCCGGCGCTCTACCGACTGGGCTACCGCGGCCCCCAACACTTGTGTAAAGTAGCTTTTGAATCTGTTTTTATGATCATTTTCATTCAATTTTTTGTCCCCTAAAATTACCTCTTTTTCAAAATTGAATGTTTTCTATTTTCTTATAAAATAAAAGTATTTAACATTATGAAGATTAAATAACGTAATTTTTTATATTGATGTTTTATGATTATGAGAAAATTATACCTTAAGTGCATATTTAAATCAGAATATTGTAAGTAAAATTTCAACATTTAAGAGAAATGTAATATGTATATACTTGGTTACAAATGAAATGTATACCGTATTAAGAAGGAAGTTTTATCTGACATTTGTTGGATGTCTTTGACTCTATTTATTTTTTCACAAATATGCTCATGCTATAATATACATGATTTACTTTTTTATTTATTTATTTTATATATATATATATATATATATATATACATATTACATATATATTATTTTAGAAGGGTAGGGAATAGCTCGATACACCGACGAGATGACACGGAGATTAAGTGAAAAGCTAACTTTATAAAAACAACTTACCTTGAATTTAATACTCTTAATTTTTACATAAAATCTCTAATTTTCAGCTGGAAGAACACTAGCTTATAAATTATGAAATGTGAATGTGGCACTAGTGATGAATTTAATTAAATATAATTTTTCTTTAAAATCTCCAATTTTCAACTGAATTTAGGATTTTTTTACTGTGACATCATAATCATTATTTTTAATTGACAAAACCAATTAAAAATTTCTTTTTTGTTAAAAACAATACATTTCTATAATATGGTAATAATAATGATAATAATATAACGTGATTCATCATCTAACATGAATTGGAAGTTAAAAGATTGGCAGTTTATAAAATTAATTTAAAATGTCAATGCAAAGTGGCATGAAAAAAAAAAAAAAAAAAACATTTTAAATTATTTTTAAAATATCTTAAAACTCAGTAATTTTGAAATGAATTGAAAAAAGTTTGACTGTGAACTCACATCATTTTTTACCAATTTTTAACTCTTGCCAAAATCGGTTTACAATTCAAGATTTTTAAAATACTTTTTTTTTTAAAGCTGCAATTAAAAAAAAAAAAAAAAAAAAAACGTGATTTATAATTTAACATGATTTAAATTCGTAAGATTGCAAGCTCGCATGTATTAGCCGAATAATATGAAAAAAGGAATACTGCTAGCACGCAAATTTTAAAATCTTAATGCAAAGTGACCTGAAAAATTACATTTTAATTAATTAAAAAAAAAAAAAAATCTATCAAACAGAATTTTACTAAGAACCATCCCAATTAAATCAGCCTTTTTTTTTTTTTGTATAGTAATAGAATATTTATAAGACAACAATTTTATCATTCAACAAAACATTAAAATCAATAGCTTACATTAGGTGGACGAAATAAACTTGGGTTCTTTTCACCTATTTCTTTGTGTTTTTTTCGAACACTTCGATATCCAGAGGTGCAACCCGGTGCGTAACAATGCGACATTATGAAAAAAATCCAATATTAAAAATAAATTAAAAACAAAACTGAAAATAAAACTAAAATTTCGTCTGCGCACAATGCTATTCTACGGAGGTAGTGGACAGTCAGATTTCTACAGTCAGAGAACACATACGACCCCTAGCGGCGAACGAATAATAGCGACCATTTCGGGTCCATTTTTGGGGGAAGGCCGCCGTTGGAGAAAACGGTCCTTCTTCTCTAAGTCCGTGATAGTGACAAGAACGGATAGGGAAGGGAGTTTTCTTGTCCTAAACATTTGCACTATGCAGTGAAATTGGACCAGACAATAATCCATTCTTCCCTAATCTTAAGGCGTGTTGAAATGACACGCACATGAATAGAAAAAGAAGCCACTCTGTGCTTCCGTGGGGGGTGATATCTCGGCCGTTTGTCCGGGATCCTGAGGTGGATGAAAATTTAATATTCATGGGACCGAAAGAGTTAATCCAGTAAAGTTGAAAACACATTTTATTTTTTATGTATAGTTAAATGTTAAAAGAAAAAAAAGGGGGAGGGGGGAAATAGTTTTTAATACAAATTTATTTAACAAGAAATCTCAGTCTTGTCCACAAGCAAAATAACTTACTATGATATCAATTTTTAATGCCAAATTTGTCTAAATGAAACTATATATCGTAATATTGTATATTTATAAGAACATGAAAAAATGACAATATTTTTTATTTACGGAGTATAAAATTAACCACAGCGTGTGAAACAGGGCTGAATCAAACTATGACAAAAATAATTTTTTCTTTGCAGTGGTCTGGTCTGCAGGTCTAATTGAGCCAAGTGCAGGACAGGGTAGGAGGGAGAGAATAGATAAGATCTCTTCACTTCTTCCCCCACAACTGTTTTGTGGTATATAACTGGAAAAATTAGAGACATGAGAAATTAGATGAAAAATTACAATGCTCTTTTTTATTATTTATTTTCACCTCTTCCTCAAAAAAAAAAAAAAAAAACAAGATTTAAAGAGTGATTAAAGAATCAGTTTTAAATTACAATGTGCAGTTTTTTGTTTTTTTTTTTGGAGGGAAACCTCCAGAAGTAGCAATCTAAACTAATTTGTTACTACTATACACAAAGAAAAGCGTGCCTGACTGATCAGTGTCCTTGCTTGAATGAATTATTTTCTGATGCACAATACCGAAAAATGATTCAGTCGCTTTAAAGATGACCTTATTTGAACTTTCATCTAATATTTATCTTGTATTTGACATATGTGCCAGTTTATTTAATGTTGTGTTTAAAAAGTAAATTCTGTAAGTGTGAACTGGCTAACTATGAGCTACTTTAAAAGTGTTTATTAATGGAATAAGAAATTGGATTAGATCAACTTTTATTTATTTCGGTTTCTTTTTCTACTCAAATTTAAATCACTTGGCTCTGGTAGCAAACGATGACAATACTGGCTATAAGGAGTGGGCGATGTAGCGATTCTATAAATCAATTTATCTTCCACCTAATATCACGATATAGAGATAAATTGATTTAACACTGATTTAGAAAATACCTCTTCCCTATCCCCTCCTACAATACAAGTCTTTTAATTAATAGTATACTGACCAAATATGGCACTGCAATTACTAATTTTCTGTAATTTCCCCCATATGGCTATAACTCAGCACCTATTGCTTAAAATTACACCAAACTACATAAGTAAAATTTTTATTAAGAAAAGTTATGTTGATTAAACATTTCTAAATGATTAACATTAGAGGGCGTTGTTATAAGTATTGATATTAAACAGAGTTTTTGATGTGTGACAGTTTTTGCAATGTGCGTTGCCGCTTTGCTTGCAGCACTTGTGCCTATTTTGTTCGCTTGATGAAGGATCTTGTTTTATTTCGACTTGAAACAATGTGTTTTATGGCGTTTATTTAAAGTTTTTAACGAATTACTTTTCAAGCCTAGTCCTCCGATGCACTTTTATTATTGTTAGTTTTTATAGGGTCCTTTTTTCTTTTTACTATGTAGCTCTCTTTTTACATGTTCCTGATATATGATGGGATAGTAAACTTTGCATTTTGATTTATAAAATTTGTCTTTTACCACAGTCAGTTAATTAAATTTTCGCTTTCTTAAAAAAAAAAAAAAAATTTCAAGTCGACTGATAAACTCTACGCGATATTTATGAACCAACTGCCCAGTATAAGTAATAATTTAGCAAAAAATTTGTATAAGCTTATTCACAAATTTTTTATCATTTTAGTAAAAATTAACAAAATTTCTGCTTTTTGTGTCATATTGCCGGAATACGTTGTATTCTAGTGGTCATTATCTAATTTGCCTATAAATAAACAACACATTATTCTGAAAAAAAAAAAAAAAAAAAAAAAGACCCATTCGTTAGATGAAATAGGTAGCAAAGTTTGAAAAAGAAATTTAATTTTAAATGACGGAAAATTTTTGAAAAAACTATTTCTAATAGTATTTTTAAGTATAAACATTGTAGATTTTATTAACTTCAGTAAAGTAATATTTGAAGCTTATTAATGGTATTATAAAAAGCGTAATAGAAAGTACGTACGTAATAAGCACCATTAAAAGTTCTTGCACACATTCTATAAAAATTCCCCTCTCTTACAAAATATTAATAATAGAAGTGTCCGACAAAGCCAAGTTATTGAATAAATAATAATGACAAACATATATGTCGTATTGTATTATGAAACTATTTTTATCGCGATTTACTGTATTCTTAAATATTGTAAAAAATAAATTTATTTTCTATTTAATTTAATGACAAAAAGCTATATACTTATGTTAATATTTATCATAACAATGCATACTGTAATTGCCGAAAATAATTACCTATTACAAAAAGAAATAAAACATTACTTAGCAAACAAATTGGAGTCTCTGTAAAACCGCAATAAATGTCAATAAATATTAATTTCTAAAATAAATATTAATATCTTTATTAAACCAAATCCAAATATTTTTTAAAGAATCAGAAGTGATAAAGATCAAATTAACCGAATGGAAACCGCAGGAATTTATCAGATAACATACAAACCAATGATAACAGTAAAGGGTATTATATAGGTATGACAAAAATTAAAATAAAAATTGCATTAAAGAACATAAAGGTGATATTAAATTCAATAGAACTACTACCACATTAACCAAAATTTTTCAAAACGATAATATTGAAATAGACTTTAATAACGTCAAGAAATTAGCAAATTACGAAAATTATTACTGTGCTATGAGTCGCAAAGCTGTCGAAATTATGAGTAATGAGTGCAGTTGCGATCAGAACAAAACAGCGGACATCGACAAGTGGCGACACCTAGTCAAGATGAGAGAGAGTCTTTAGTGTTAGAGCCAGTCAAGCCAACATACATCTACAAGGAAGTTTGCACTTAGGATGGTACGGGCCTGTACCAAAAATATTTTGCAGCTTATTTCCAAATATGGCCATTTATTTATATTTAATCATTTTCGCTAAATCGATAAAACTACCACTGATGCATTAACTCACAAGCGTGTCGAGTAGGACTGGGCGATGTAGCGATTCTATAAATCAATTTATCTTCCATCTAATATTGCAATATAGAGATAAATCGACTGAACACCAATTTAGAAAATACCTCCTCCATATACAAGTCTTTTAATAATTAGTATAATTGACCGAAAAGCAACGCTGCTATTACCCATTTATTTTTTGCAATTTACCATATTGCTATAACTCAGCATCTATGGCTTAAAATTACGCCAAACTGCATAATTTAAAATTAAAATTTTAAATTATGCAGTTCAAACTCGAAAGTTTTTATTAAGAAAAGTTATGTTGATTAAACATTTCTGGATGATTAACATTAGGGGGCGTTGTTATAAATATTAATATTAAAGAGTTTTTGATGGCCTATTGCACAAGTTTTTTTTTTTTTTTTTTTTTTTTTAGCTGTTTTTCGTGTGTTCCTAATATATGATGGAATATTAAACTTTGAATTTTGATTTATAAAATTTGTTTTTTACCACAGTCAATAAATTAATTTTCCGCTTTCTTTAAAAAATTAATAAATAAATTTTTTTCAAGTCGATTGATAAATTCTATGCGATATTTTTGAACCAACTTAATTTAGTAAAAATTTTTTATCATTTTACTAAATTAAAAAAAAAAATTCTGCTTTTTTGTGTCATATTGCTGAAATACGTTATATTCTGGCGGTCAATATCCAATCTGCCACTATCAATATAAATAAACCACACACAATTCTGAAAAAAAAAAAAAAAAAAAGAAAGAAAAGAAAGAAAATCAAGACCAATTTGTTCATTAGATGAAATAGGTAGTAGAGTTTGAAAAAGAAATTTAATTTTAAATGATGAAAAAAAATTTAAATTCTATTTCCATTTAATAGTATTTTAAAGTATTAACATTGTAGATTTTATTAACTTCAGTAAAGTAATATTTGAAGCTTATTAATGGTATTATAAAGAGCGTAATAAAAAGTACGCAATAAGGACGAATGTAATAAGGAGCACCTTTAAAAGTTCTTGTGTACATTCTTTAAAAATCCCCCCCCCCCCGCTTACAAAATACTAATAACAGAAGTGTCAGACAAAAACAAATTATTGAATAAATAATAATAATGACAGATATATCGTATTGTATTATGAAACTATTTTTATCGTGGTTTACTGTATTCTTAAATATTGTAAAAAATAAATTTATTTTCTATTTAATTTAATGAAAAAAAAATATATGTACTTTTATTAATATTTATTACAACAATGCATACTGTAATTGCTGAAAATAATTACTTATTACAAAAAGAAAGAAATCATTACTTAGCAAACAAATTAGAGTCTGTGTAAAACCACAAGAAGTTAAAAATTTGGAACAGTTATGATTCATCTAAAACTGCATTTTCTTTTCTTCCTGATTTAGCATAGTGTAAATGCAGTACTTCGTCTCTCCTTTGGAATAAACTCAGCAGAGGACTGGTATCTCCTTTAAAATGAAAAGCCGGCAAGTAGCACAATTCATATTACGATAAATCGTAAGACGGCTTTTGCACTTATTGTTAAATCGTTTTCGCTAAATCGATAAAACTTCCCTTGATGCATTAAACTGCAAGCGTGAGCAGGAAACTTGATGCCTAGCTAACATCAGAGTTTTATCTCTAAATCAATGCAGAATTACATCATCTAACATCATCATTCCGAAATTTCGTAGTAGATATCTGTTGACGCATGCGCGCCACCCCGTCGCGGATCACGGGGCAGAAGGCTATGAGAAGCCAAGTACAATGGACGTGGGCAAAGAACTTTAAATTTATTGACGCCCACAATTATTATTTTATGTGCTACCTATTATTTCTTCGTTGTATATAGTGTAAATACTTGATGTATGTGATCGTACAAATTAAAAATATTAAAACAACGAAGATGGTCCGTCGAAAATTAATTATTTGTAGTTAAATTCCTACAAAAAGTGGCTCCGTCGAGAAAGGAGCTTGTAATCAGCGACTCATGGATAAAAATAATAAATTGAAATCTTCCTTGAAAGGGAAGATAACTAGAATTGAAAACTATGTAGAAGGCACGAATGCCGAAAATTACGATATAGATATAGTGGAATTAAAAGTGAAATTAAAGAACATAGAACTGCTACAAACAAAAATCGATGAATTACGACAAAAATACTACGAAATTCAAGACTTGAAAGATGCTGAACAAGCAACCATAGATGACGACCTTGACTCATGTGAAGAACGTCTGGAAAAATTAGAGGTAAGAATTAATACTCTTATTAATTCTTATAAGAAATTTGATTCTCATAAAAAAATAAATGCGACTGAAAATGCATCTCAAGATAACTTTGAAATTAAAACTCAAATTCCTCCTTTAGTATTACCTGAATTTTCAGGAAAATATGAGGAATTCAGTTCTTTTAAAGAACAATTTGATGATTTAATAACCAATAATGTTCATATTAATCAGTCGCAGAAATTATATTATCTTAGATCTTGTCTCAAATATGACGCTAAAAATCTAGTTAGTAATTTTGATACATTTGAATCATTATATAATGCATTTGAAAATCGCTATGATAACGAGCGATTAATTGTTGATATTCATGTACAAAATATTCTGAATTTTGAGAAAATTCAAACTGAAAATCCCAAAGAGATAAGAAACATGATTGATTGCATTCAGAAAAATCTGCGTGCCTTGAAAGTTCTGAAATATGTACAGAATAAATTATCAGATGTTTTCATTATAAATATTCTCGTAGCAAAGTTAGACAGAGAATCTAGAAAGAATTTTGAGTTGTCCCATAAATCCAAAAATGTTCCCACCTTTGAAGAATTTATCAAATTTTTGGAACAACGAGAATCAGTTTTATTATCTATTAATAGAACGAATATGACTAGCGGAAATAAAAATACTAACAAAAACTTTCCGGCTATTAACAAATCTAAAACTCTTTTAATGCATGAAAATAAAAACAAAAATTGTGTCGTTTGTAAAAATACTTATCACCCTATTTATAAATGTGATGCATTTTTGAAATTAAACATTAACGAAAGATTAAGTATAATACGCCTTCACAAGCTTTGTGAGGTTTGTTTTAGGCAAAACCATAAGAAAAATGATTGCTTATCAAAATTCAAATGCACCTGCGGAATGAAGCACAACACATTATTATGTTTTTCTTCTGGCGCCAAAACCCCGGTTCCAGACTCAGATGAAATAAATTCATCCAAATTACCAGATATAGACAAACGGATTGCGCAATTAAATGCTTCCGTTTTGAGTAATAATAGCAGGTATTTAAAAGAAAATAGAAAAAGTATTCTGTTTTCGACAGCTTATATTTATGTTCAATGCGAAAACAAAAAAAGAATAAAAAAAAGATGCGTTCTGGATTCCGCTTCAAATGTGTGCGTATTAACTGAAAAGATGAGTGAATGTTTAGGAATTAAAAGAGAAAAAATAAAAACTCCAGTTTCAGGTTTGAATGGATTGACCGAAAATATTAAGTGGAAATTAGATACCTTTATTTCAAATGAAGATTGTTCCTTTAGTGAACCAGTAGAATTTTTGATTGTAGATAAAATAACTGGGCTTACACCATGCAATAAATTAAACATTTCAGACATAAAAATTCCAGAATTTTTGAAATTGAGTGACGAGACATTTTTTGAACCGAATGAAATAGAAGCGTTAATCAGTGCAGATATATTATTCAAAGTTTTAAAGGATAATACTTATAAAATAAATGACGATTTGTTTTTTAAGGAAACCGAATTTGGATGGCTAGCGTGTGGAAAGGTTGAAGAAACAGAACTGAATAATTCGAAACAGTGTTTCGTTTTGTCAGACGATTCCCTTAGTAGCACTCTTAAACTCTTTTTCGATCTAGAAAGCATTGGAATAAGAGACGATCCAATTCAAAAAGAAAGTGATAAAGCTATAGAAATTTTTAATGAAACGATTCAGTTTAAAAACAAACGCTACGTTGTACACTTGCCTTTTAGAAGACCCTATAATGAACTTTCCGATAATTACACGTTAGCGAAACAACGATTTTTAAGTTTATGGAGACGTTTTAAATATGATAGAGAATTATATGAACAGTATAGAGAGATTATTCGTGATTACGTAAATCAAAAAATAATAGAAATAGTTGAACCCAGTACAGCAGAAAATAATTTAAACAAACCTATTTATTATTTGCCTCATCAGGCAGTAAGAAAGGAAGGTCGCTTAACATCCAAAACAAGAATCGTATTTGATGCAGGGAGTCATCAAAATAATCAGCTGTCACTGAATGATTGCCTATGGCAGGGGATAAATTTAAATCCGAATCTTTTGGATGTTTTAATTAATTTTAGATCTGATATTAAACAAGCCTTTCTACAAATCTGTCTCGCTGATGAACATAAAGACGCTGTTCGTTTTTTCTGGAGTGATGAAGAACCGCATGCACATAAAAAACCCAAATTACAAATTTATCGTTTCAATCGAGTTAATTTTGGGGTGTGTTCAAGTCCATTCTTACTCGCTGCTACTATTAGACATCACATTGAGAAGTATAGAGAAGAATTTCCCGCTACTGTTCGACTTTTAGATAAATGTTTTTACATAGACGACTTAATTTCTGGAGGTAATGATTTTAACGAAGCACTTGAATTATCACGAAGTGCAAAATATATTATGGAAGCCGCAGGAATGTCCCTTAGAAAATGGATAAGTAACGATACCGAATTAACAGAGCAGTGGAAAAGCGAAAAATTTGATACATACCCTGTAGAATCTACCATCAGCTTAGGTATAAATCAGACAAAGATCTTGGGACTATCTTGGGATACTAATAAAGATAATTTGATTGTAGATATCAAGAGTTTGTTGAACTTTATATCCATAAATAAAATTACAAAACGTACCATTCTTCAAGCCGTAGGGAGAATTTTCGACCCCTTAGGGTTAATTTCTCCATTCACTGTCAGGACAAAAATTATCATTCAAGATATCTGGACAACTAAAACCAAATGGGATGAATCATTATCACCAAATATCGAAAAAGAGTGGATGAAATGGTGTTCGGAATTACCCTTATTAAAAGAGCTCGAAGTCCCTAGATTCGTCCTTGATGCCACTTCCCCAGAAGATATAGTTGAATTACATAGTTTTTGCGATGCTAGCAAAAAAGCATATGGCGCTGCCATTTATGTACGAACAAAATCAGAAAATGGTATTTCAGTAAAACTTTTGACTTCCAAGAGCCGTGTAGCTCCCCTCAGCGGTGTTACACTACCTCGCCTTGAATTATTGGGTGCCCTGGTCGCAGCTCGTCTGATCACCAAAGTGAAAAATACTGTAAACCTTAAAAGACCTGTTGAATATCACTGGACTGATTCGCAGATAGTGCTTTTCTGGATAAAGGGTACTAAAACCCGATGGAAGCAGTTTGTCGCCAACCGTGTTCAAGAAATTGCCAGCCTGACAAACCCTAACTCTTGGTTCCATTGTGCAAGTAAAGAAAATCCTGCTGACCTGTTGTCCCGAGGGATGACTGCTGAAAGCCTAACAACCAGCGCCACATGGTGGACAGGTGCTGAATTTCTGAAAGATCCTGAATTTCCGAAAAACAAACAATCTTTTATTGACTTTTCAGAACTAAATGAGGAAGACTACACTCCTGAATTAAAATCTGAAAATGCAGTGACTCTAAATTTGAAAAAGGACTTTACTATTTTGAACTATCTGATTAATCATAATAATAGATTTTTAAAAATATTACGTATATGTAGTTTTCTTTTCAGGTTTCTTCACAATCTAAGAAATCCTTTAGAAAAGAAGAAAGGACCGCTGATGCCTGAAGAGCTGACAAAGGCAGAAGACTTCCTACTGAAACAGCTGCAGGAGGAAGAATTTCCTACTGAAATAGCTGCCTTGAAAAGTGGCGGTAATGTATCGCATAAGAGTAAAATTTTTTATTTATCCCCATTTTTGGATGACAATGGTTTAATAAGGGTAGGGGGGAGACTGCAAAATTCGCAGTTATCTTATTCGATTAAGCATCCTTATGTACTTCCTTCAAAAAATAAATTAACGGAATTAATTGTAAAATATTATCATGAAAAATATTTTCATATTGGTCCCCAACATCTTCTGTTTCAGGTTAGGCAAAAATATTGGCCCATTCATGGGAGAAATCTTTGTAAAAAAATTGTGCACAGATGTTTATTCTGTTTTAAAGCAAATCCGAAAGTATGTGTACAAAAAATGGGAAACTTGCCAAAACAAAGAATAACGCCAGATAAAACATTTAATTCAACTGGAGTAGATTTGTCTGGACCCTTTTTAATCAAAAATAAATATGGAAGGAAAGGTCCAGAAATCAAAATTTATGTTTGTATTTTCATTTGTCTAGTAACAAAGGCTATACATCTTGAACTTATTAGTGATTTAACTTCACAAGCTCTGATAGCTGCGTTAAAAAGATTTATTTCGAGAAGGGGCAAGTGTCATAAAATATTTTCGGATAATGGGACCAATATGGTAGGCGCCAACAGGGAACTAAATGCCTTGTATAAACTGGTAAGAGATAAGGAAGAATCCTTATTCAATTTTTTTGCAGAGGAAAAAATAGAATGGGTTTTTATTCCTCCAAGGAGTCCAAATTGGGGTGGTCTATGGGAAGCAAATATCAAAGCGTTTAAATACCATTTTAAACGCATAGCGGGTAATTCAAAATTTACATTTGAAGAAATGCTTACACTTGTTACTCAAGTGGAAGCGATCTTGAACTCGAGACCACTGACTCCGCTAACTTCAAGTATTGAAGATTTAGAGGTTTTAACTCCAGCCCATTTTCTTATTGGAAGGCCAATAACGGCTGTTGTTGAACCCTCTTTAACCAATATTGAAAAAAATCGCCTAAATGCTTGGCAAAATATTACGAAGTCAGTTTAGGCAATCTGGAAAAGATGGAGTCTTTCTTACTTGAATAACTTACAACAGCGCAGAAAATGGATAATTGATAAAGAAAATTTAAAAATCGGAGACATGGTTTTAGTCAGGGAAGAAAATCTTCCACCATGCAAGTGGTTTTTAGGGCGTGTAATAAAGCTATATCCTGGTCAGGATAATAAAGTTAGATTGGTAGATATAAAAACTACCAAAGGGATTTACAAAAGATCGATCTCCAGATTGTGTGTGCTGCCTATCGAGGAGTAAAAATGAATATGAACATTTATTATATTAATTTACTGTATTATATATATTACTCTAAATTTGTTAGTTAATTATGAAAATTTCTGTTTATTATAATCAGTTAATCTTTTTTCTAATTCTATGTGTTGTGCGAAATATTGATATTATGTTACATTCATTTATTTGTTATTATTTTATCTATTCATGTTATGTGAAATTGTAAATTTGAAGTTTTGCAAAAAAAAATATTGTAAGTTCTTGCATGACAACATAGCAAGGCCGGGCGGGATGTTGACGCATGCGCGCCACCCCGTCGCGGATCACGGGGCAGAAGGCTATGAGAAGCCAAGTACAATGGACGTGGGCAAAGAACTTTAAATTTATTGACGCCCACAATTATTATTTTATGTGCTACCTATTATTTCTTCGTTGTATATAGTGTAAATACTTGATGTATGTGATCGTACAAATTAAAAATATTAAAACAACGAAGATGGTCCGTCGAAAATTAATTATTTGTAGTTAAATTCCTACAATATCTTTAAATCGGATCGCTGATTTTAGCTATAAATAGATTTTTGCATTACATCAATATAAACGCCCAGTAGGGCTGGATGATATATCATCAAATATCGATATCTGCCATAAATCATAATAATCGATACTGATCAACCACATGTCCCGATATATCGGCTATAGATAATATAATTTCTTATTTTCATCTTTTACCTAACAATACGGATGAACAAAAATAGGAATTGCATGCATGAAAGATGAAAAGAAGTTTTACATAGAGAGATTTTATGGGGTGGGGAAGTTTTTTTTTCCAAGGGGGGGGGGTGGAATTGTTACTGTTTTTATCAAGTTTCTGTATATTTGACTGTTTTATGAAAAAATTAAAAATGGCAGAAAATTACTACTGTTCTGAAAAGTAGAATTAACTTCAATTAATTTATATTCCACATTTTCAGTTAATGGAATGCTAAAAAGGGGGAAAAAATAAATATATAAATTTTTTTTAATGTTTTTATTAATTTATCAGAACTTACTAGATATATTTTAATTCATTGTTGAAATATTTATTTTTTTTGTGCAATGATAATGATTTTATATCATCCCATATACAGGGCCCGAAATTTCAATTTAGATTACATTCGCTAACAAAAAAAGTTACTCGCCACAATATCTAATTAACTATTTTTAGTTCCCCATCATACTATAGGTATGGGGAACTTAGATAAGTGAAAATTTTCGACCTCGGTTTTATGACTTTTTTACACTTTTCGGGTGTGAGGAATCCAAAAATATCAAAATGGGTATGGTGTCCGTCTGTAGGATGTCTGTTAGTGTGTTGGTCCGTTAGTGTGTTATAGCCTGTGTACACAATATCTCACGAACAAATTATCGCAGAGAGGTCGAACCAGCTTTAAAATATTAGTTATGGCATTGGCAAGAACCCTATTCATTCGCAACATTCAAATTAAAAAACTTTGGGAGTTATACGAAATTTATGATTTTCTTAACGTGGGAGAATAGGGCAAAATTTCACATAAATGTGTATGAAAAGAAATCAGACTACTTTTAAAATAGTATATATATGATGCTGGTATAAACATTCTTGACTATGAATTTTCTAATTTAAAAATTTCGTAAATCACTGGAAATGTACGATTTTCTTAATATGGTGGAATATGGAAAATTTTTGGATAAACGTCCACTTTAAGAAACATTTTCATCGTAAAGATGTCAGAACACTTTAAAAATATCATTTAATATACTGGCATGAACATCCCTGACTATGAATTTTTTAATCTAAAAATTTCTTAAGTTATTTGGAATTTACGATTTACTTAACATGGCAGAATAGGGCAAAACTGAGCATAAACATCCATTTTGAGGATCATAAATATATCAGACAACCTCAAAATAATATTTGGGATACTTGTTTGGACATGATTGACTACAAATATCCTAATTTCTTAAGTTATTCGAAATTTAAGATTTTATCAACATAACAAAATGGG
The DNA here is from genome assembly GCA_963930645.1 of Salticus scenicus. Classification (NCBI taxonomy): domain Eukaryota; kingdom Metazoa; phylum Arthropoda; class Arachnida; order Araneae; family Salticidae; genus Salticus; species Salticus scenicus. The sequence goes on from OZ005657.1 coordinate 49,670,739, forward strand.
GCGTTATTCCATATAAATATGCATTTTAGAGATTGTTACATTGGAAATAGTAGCATGAAAACTAAACTACGGAATTGACCCCAATAAAATAAATTAGTAGATTAGAATAAGATAAATATATCAAACTGAATGGTGGGTAGCCTATAAGGCGGGGATTTCATTTTGTCACTGTGTTAAGTGTTTGATCAAATTAATTTCTCTTAACATGAATATAATATGTTTTTTGTACTAGAAATTTATGAGAACATACATACGTATAAGGTGATCAGAATTTTTTATTAGAAAAACAGGAGAAATCACGCAATGTCTTTTATTTTATAAGACAGAAGACATTCAATTTTGAAAAAGAGGTCATTTTAGAGGATACAAAATCCTTTTCATTTGAAAAAGAGGACATAGAGAACGAATGACATAAAAAAAGAAGACTTTTTAGTCCTGTGATGTTTTTTTCGTTTAAAAGGGCAGATCGTTGAAAAAGGAGACTGTCCTTTTAAAAAGAGAATGTCTGGTCACCTTAACTAAGAGATTAGCATGATTTTACGTTTTTAAAGTTATTTTTCTTTTTTTTTTTTTTTGTAGCACCGTATATTGTAAGAATTCTATCTACATTTAGACTGAAATTTTACTTGCCATAGTAAAATTTTCCGCTCGCCATTACCATATATGATATCACTGTTTTAGAAGCAAATAATTTTTTTACTACCTTGCTGCTAAAATTGTCCTTAATAAATATATATTAGTTTTTTGGGGAAATAATGTCATTTTTGTATATAAATGAACTTTTTTAAAAACCAGATTAAAAAAAAAAAAAAAAAAAAAAAACTAGTATGTTGCGATTATTTGAATGGCAGCCTTCCTATTCTCATAGAATATTTCTGTATAGCAGCGCCACCTATTGGTGGATGTGCACCCAAATTATATCATTATAATGGTCTTTTCATGTATCAAGTTCGATTATACACAATAGAACCTGAGATACAGCCTTCACTTATATTGCGGAAATCGCTGTATCTTTTGAGCCATTTGCATTAAAACTTGACAGAGACTAATATATGGTTAAGGTGCATCTGTATATAAATTTATATGCAATTCTGTACAGTATTTATTGAGATATAGCCTTCCCTGAAATTATGGAAATTGCTGTATAGAGGTGCCACCTGTTGGGTGGTTGACACCAAAAGTTGACAGGCACTAACATATGTCAATGTGCATGTACATATATATTTATATGCAATTCCATGCAGTAATTCCTGAAATTGCGGAAATCGCTGTATAGCAGCGCCACCTGTTGACCAATCGGCACCAAACGTGGATAAACACTAATTTATGTTAAAGTGCATTTACATCATAAATTTATATTCAATTCTGTGCAGTAGTTCCTCAAATATATTCATGACAAAATTTTTGTAACCCACATTTTCTGAAAATGGTCAGATTGTGTTCTGGACCTCTAAAAACGTGTAAATCCATAGAAAACCAGAAATTTTTACGAATCCAGTACTTTCTTGTATTGAATATAGAAGAAAGTAAAAATCGGCTTCAGCAAAGTCTGAGCACTGATAAAGAGACCTTGTGAACTTGTGAGATTTTATATTATGCAAATTTTCTTTTTTGTTGATATTTTCATGAAAAAATATGATTGAAGGTTGAAATATTTTTATTTGTTCTAATAAAGCAAGCCTATAGCAAATCTCTTTCCTAACAAAACAAAACAAAACAAAAAAAAAAATTGTTTTATAATTTTTTTTATTAACGATAGTCACACACAGCACACTTGTATATCGTTCCAATCAAAGAATCTATTCTTTGGTTTCAATCATTCAAGATTTATTTTGCAATATTCACTAAAATGCATCATGTCTATATCGCATTCATAAATGAAATCGAAATATCAAAGTGCTTAATCAACCCCGCTACTCATGAGTGAAACGAGTCTGCAATGGCAATGCGCTTTATCATCGTAATCATAATTGATTTCTGATTCCTTAATCGAATAAACTCATACTCACTTCACTCACCCACAGCGGCACAGACAATATTCATGAATACCCAGTGGCAGAAAGTTTTGAAGCTGTCTGCGACAAGCTTTTAAAATTTCATAATCTGTCTGCAAAATTTGCGTGTAATCAGGGGTGAAAATGGCTTACACTCAAAAAGCCTGAAAGCTGATGGGGACTGGGTGTGAGGGGTGGGGGGCTTAACATAAGTGGTGATCTCGTGCAACAATACACAAATACAATTTTACTACAAAACAATATAGTATAAACAATTGTATTAATTCATCTCATTCAATTAAATATTTTATAGCAATGTTTGACACAACACAATATAAATAATAAAAGTATTAGTTTTAGTTTTGATACAGAAATTTTTATAAGTGAACTGTTATCCGAAAGTTGCGGACAAATTTTTTTCTCAGTGCAGACAAAAACTGTCCGCAAGCCGTTTTTCTGTGTCTGCGACTATGTCACCGTGTTTCTGCCACTGGGCATGAATATAATCAGAAATATCACGCTTGCGCAGAGTATCCAATGAACATTCATACTCTTCGTTTACTTGTGACGATGACGATCACCAGAGACCGTGATTGACTATTACGGGACGGCACAGTGGAACAACCATGACTGGTTGTTTTGTGAGTAAACGAACGTATTTTGGTTTCAGTTTTAAAGTTCTTAACAGAATAAATAGAATTATATAATTTTCGGTCTAAACTATGTTTTTAATGCTTGATGGTGCATTGAATTCTCGATAAATAATTTTTAAAACCCAATTAAATTTTTATATTAATGAATAGATGAATGATAAGTACTGAGCTACAATGAATCTTAAATAAAGAATAAAGAGAGTAAATGAATAAAAATTCATTTTGTATCTGTGATAGTATTTTTTTTTTCTTTTTTTCTAAAAAAGATTTACATGTATATTGTTTAATTTAATTAGTAGTCTATTTCCGATGTTAATAATTAATTAATCTTGTCTAAATTTATTTTATAAATGAAGTTTATAAACAGAGAATAATTCTTTGTTCTATATAATTATTAAAAAATATATTTTTTAGTGATATACATTAATTCATGATGCTAATTAATGATTGAATCATAAATGAATATATTAAAATTAGATGAACGATCAAAAATCTACACACCAATCAATATTTATGGTCTATTTTTATTGAAATTCTTTTAAAATTAGCAATATTTAAATATATACTTATTTTTTGTTATTAACACTAGAATTTTGGGAAGGTGTCATTTTGACCCCATGCAAACTTTTTTCTTCAATGTTTCTTCTATTTTTTCACAAATATCTCAATCCTTTCTTGACTTTTCGTAATTGTGCTTTTCAAAAAAATAAAATTTCCAAGAAAATCCTATTTAACTTTTAGTCTTAACTAAGGCTTATACAGGGTGTTTATAAAGTCCCGGACCCATTTTGATGTTTAATAACTCATAAAATAATAAAGATAGATTAAAATTAATAACAAATGGTTAGATAGACTCAAAAAGTTTCATGACCTTTGTCAATGAACTTCCACGTGTGCCCCCTTCGTCGCACAGAGAATATCAAGTCGATAGTCAATTTCACGCTAGGTAGCGGCAAGCATGTCAGCATCCACAGAGGCTATTGTGGTTGTAATTCTGACTTTTAGGTAATCAATGTTCGACACTCTCCTCCTGTAAACATTGTCCTTCACAAATCCCCAAAGGAAAAACTCCAGCGGTGTTATATCAGGTGATCTGGGTGGCCAAGGAATTGGACCTCCTCGCCCAATCCATCTTCCTGGAAAATGGTCATTCAAAGAACTACGAACGATGGTACCCCAATGAGGTGGTGCACCATCTTGTTGCAAAAAGACATGTGGCTGAAGCTCTTCTAGTTGTGGAAATATGAAGTTTTCCAACATGTCTAAGTATATGACTGATGAGACCGTCTTTCTGTAAAAAAGAAAGGCCCAATGACTCAGCCGTGCATTAGTCCACACCACACATTAACCTTTGGGGAATCCCTTGGTGCCTCACGGTATTCATGGGGGTTTTCAAAAGAGAGAAAAATGCAATTAATAAGCAGACGATATTTAGAAAAGTACAGTATTCAAACCTGAAAAGAAAATATATGAGTTATTCCATCAATAAATGCCGTAAGTTTGTTTAATCTTCATTATTTTATGAGTTATTAAACATCAAAATGGGTCCGGGACTTTATAAACACCCTATACTTAGAAATCTACGGACAGGTGTCATTTTGACCCCTGTGAGAAAGAAAGATATCTAAATATTTTTTCTGCGGTAAACTATTTTTGTTTTCACCTGCTAAACAAAAAAACAAATAAAAGGAAAGGAAATTATGTGTTTGTATAATCTGTCATCTGCCAGTCACGTGATTTGAATTTTCGGAATGCATTTACTTGTGAAATGAGAACAGATAAAACAGCTTATGTTCGAAAAAATGATTGTAGATTTTGCTAGGCATTTTGTTTGTTACATATAACAACAATTTTTGATAATTTTTTTTTTTTTTTTTTTTTTTGTTATATTTATGGGAGTATTTTATATACTAATGGCTCGTATAAGAGGACTAACGCAAGAAGAAATAGTTACACTGATGCAAGAACTATCTGATTGCGTTTCTGGTTTTGAAATGGATAACAATTCTTAAAATAGAGATGAAAAGGAAACATCTAGTGATTCAGAATTTGTTATAACGAGAGATCATGTGATATCATCTTCTAGCTCATGTGAAAGTGAAAATGAATTAGCTCCCAATAGTTCAAATTCTGACATAACTAAGAATGCCAAAGCAGGAACTAGTACTATATGCTCAAAAGGGTATAAGAAATTCAACGTTATTCAGCCAGCTATTTGTCCATATCCTTTAATCATTGTAATTTAGTTTATTTTTATTGGATTTTAAAAAAACATATTATATAGGGAAATATGCAGATTTTTTTCCAGGGCTCAAAATGACCCCCGCTGTACTTCTAGGTATACGAAGATTGCCGTAATTCTAGTATTAATTTAATTTTTCAATTTTTAAAATGACAACGAGGCATACCACTGATTCTTTGGAATAAGTCAGATTTGGTCTATTTTTGGGTTACCTGCCAATGAGCATGGTACTGTTATTAGCACTGATGTGGCAATTTGTAAACTCTGCCAAAAATCTATGTGCAAAAGGAGGGAGCACAACAAATTTACTTTCTCATTTGAAAGTACACCACCCATTAAAATATAGTGAGTACACTTCTAAGAAGCTATTAACTCCTGTTGTACGTACGTATAGTGAAATGAATAATCCTGATAGTCCACCAGTAGAAAGTACAAGTATTTTTAATGAACCCACACATAAAATCCAAAAAACTATGATGGAACCATTACATAAAAGTTCAGAAAAAAAAAATGCACACAGGCAGTAACAGAATTCTTAGCAACAACAATGCAACCATATAATATTGTGGATGTGGAACATGAAAAATTTGTAAATATGATAAAGGTTATAAATCCCAGATACAAACTTCCTGGAAGGAAATATTTTTCCTCCACAGCTGCACCAAAACTATATAATGAAGCAGTAGCAAAGCTTAAAAACATCATCAAAAGTTAGCGAAACTGATATTTCCATTTCAACAGATTGTTGGACTTCAGTTGCAAGTACTTCATTCTTAGGTATTATACGTTCATCTTCTATCAGGGGAATGGAAACTTGTAAATGCTTGCTTAAGTTGTGAGCATTTTGACAATAATCATACTGCTGACAATATGAGTCAGATGTTAACAGATGTATTGTCAGAGTGGGGCATTAATATAAGAAATATATCATGTTGTGTAACCGACAATGGTTCAAATATATTAAAAGCAGTGCAACAATTGGAAATACCCCATTTGTCTTGTTTTGCTCATAATATCAACATTGGGGTAAATAAGGCTTTGGAATTACCAGAACTTCGAAAAGCTATAGACAGATTAAAATGTTTACAAAGTTTAATAGCACATAGCTGGAGGATGAAACGTGATTTAATAAAAGCTCAAGAAACATTAAACATGGAGCAACTTAGTCTACCTAGCGTCTGTCCAACTAGGTGGTGGAGCACATCAAAACTATGCAATAGGTATCTAAAAAATCAACTAGCTTTGTGCAAAATGATTTTAGAATATCCTTCTAAGAAGCATTAATGCTAGAAGGTCATGAAGTTACAGCTATTGAAGATTTTGTGTCCGCAACATTATTAGAAGATATGACCAGAACTTTAAGTGGAGATAATTATATTACAGCATCAGACTTACCTCTTTATGCCAAAATAAGAAAACATTCAGAATGGAGATAGTGACAGTGAATTACTGAAAAAAATTATAAGTCAAATTTTAAAGCCACTTCAAGAGAAATATAGCAATACACCTATAGCTGAAAATTTAAGCATATCCACTCTGTGTGACCCAAGGTTTCGCCTGAGATTTCTAGATTATCCAAATGTTACAAAAGAAGCAGCTATAAAAAAAACTGGCAGATATATACAGCACTAATAATGTCCATGAACCTGTTTCTACCTCCTCTGTAGAAAAGAAACATAAAAAAGAATTAGCTAAGTTTCTGGACTTTGACAAGGAGGAAGAAGACAGTAAGAATAATGATACACGACCAATCAGTGAAAAGAAGGCTGAAAAAGAAATAAACAATTATTTATCTATGCCAAAAATAAACTATGATAACTGTCCTCTCCTATGGTGGAAAGCAGGGTTGGGTTTTTGCCGGCAAAAATGCATTTTTGCCAGGACAGCGGCAAAAAGTGGAAAAAAACAGGCAAAAAGCGGCAAAAATGGAAAAAATTGGCAAAAATGGAAAAAATTAGGAAAAGTGGAAAAATAAAATAAGAACAACACAATCCCTTTCAATTTTCACCCTTTACACTTTGGCACCTCAATGCAAAAAAAAAAAAAAAAAAAAAAAAAACGTTTGAAGACTTTTTTAATTTAAAAAGTAATTATAATTAATTAATATATAACCAGTGTTCGACAAATTCCGGGTGCCAGGGTAACTATAAATATCCATTGGTGACCAGTTACGGCAGACTGACAAAAAGAATTTCATGCATTTACAATAGTTTTTATGTATATTTTTGTTTTTCCTCCCACCTTCTTGTCTTGGTATAAAAGATGACATTGCTGATGTATTGAATGAATTGTATGAGTTTTAATGTTTTCTGAAAAATTTAACAATTATTTCTGTTTTTGAAAGATGTTTTTCCATGAAAGATAAATTCCCATATTTGATAAATGTTCTTACTACTATACTGGTACTTTCCACTTTCCATGTCAACATCTTTGTGTTAAACAAGATTCAAGCATCATAAACACTATCTAAAGCAAACTATGTTCGAATTTACAACGAGAAAGTTTAAATAGTATAATATTTATCAAATGGATTCTCTTTAAAGGAATTCTGTCCTGAAAAATTAATAGACAAATAGTATTTTAAAGCCAAAACTTAAACACACTCGATATATATATGATGATTATATTAAAGGTAAAAATAATATTTATTTCTGTGGATTTTTTCCCCCCAATAGTTCGTTTTTATCTTTATAAATAAAAAATAGTTATTTTCTTAAAAATTTTCTTAGTTCACATTTATAACTGAATAGTTCATTTATTCAATGTAAAATAATATGTGAATGACCTGCATTAATTATACCTACAATTATGAATTATTATTAAGTTTTGCTATGAGCACTGTCATAGAAATAATTTGCTATTTCTGGCTCCTAAGACTTTGTCAGTCCCTGAACGTAACCATAAAAATAAAACTACAAAATTATATTTTTATTTTATTGAAGTAAAAAAATCTTAAGTAAGACATATTCAGAGAGAGAGAGAGAGTTTACTTGCAATTTACATTTCAATTCCAAAAAATGCATGATCAGTGACTGACTGGCAAATTTTAGAACAGCTGAGTCAATAATTGACTCAATATTTCACTTTTCCCCACTGTAAACAAAAATATGTAGTACATTGAAAAACACAAATATTCTAGTAATTAATTATTGAAGAATATTTTTTAGATAGGTAATTTAAATATTTTTAAAAATGAAAAAATTTATGTTAATTTTTTATGTTAAAAATTTCATTTTAAAGAAATTTTAAAATGCATTATTTTAATGATTTACATAAGAATTGGTTGATCAAGAGTGTAATTAAATCTCTGGCTTTGGTTTGTTAAAATTATGATTTAAACATTAAAATTGTGTAATTAAAATCCTTAAAACCCTGTTTGAAATACTGGTAATTTAAGCCACTGGCAAAAATTGTGGCAAAAACTATTTTTGCCGGGGTGGTTTTTTCCACTTCGGCAAAAATTGGCCAACCCTGGTGGAAAGCTTATAGGGCTTCTTTTCCTCTACTGGAAATACTTGCCAATAGCAGGAACTAGTGTACCGTGTGAAAGGGTTTTTAGTAAGTGGTGGATCAGAAAATTTTAAACCTTAAAATCGTCATTTTCGTGACTGTATCCAAGACCAAATGTTTACATACAAAGTATGTTTTTTCTAACAAAAATAAAATGATAATTATAATAATTGTTAATTCTTGTAAAAAAAAAAAACTATTTGTTTTCAAAGGAAATTTTTTTTTCTTTTTAATTACATTAATTTTCATGCATGAGTAATTAAAATGCTTGTATGCAAGTCTTGATGTCATTTTTGTGACACGTGAAAATAACTTCATATATCATCAAGGGATGGTGCCGCCATTCACTTTTTTTAAAGTTTGCGATCAGAAATCAACGTTGACGATATGTGGGGAAAATAAATCTCAAGAAAATCAAAAACAGGTAAGAGTTAACATTTTTATTGTTTACATGCTGTGCATATTTTTATTGCTTGTTATTTTCGAGATGCATAAAAAATAAAAAAATATTACTATAAAATTTAGAACAAAGTTTTATTTTAATATAGAATGACGACCAGAAGAAGGCAATGTGACGATATCGGCTTAGTGAAAGCATGTTTTTCAGTACAGAACAAATTATTGACGATCTGTCATTTTCGTGATGTCACGATAATGACAAACGTCGCCTGGAATGACTATGTAATCGCAAAAATGACATTTGTTGCAGATTTACTATTTTGTAAGCCCTGGATTTAAATAATTTTTTATTTTGAGTTAAAAGATTTGTTGGTGTAGGATAAGATTTATATTTAAATATTTAAAGTACTTTCCGGTATCCAGGTAAATATAAAAAAAAATTACATACGACATTAATATTAAGATACGATTAAAAAAGCAAACTTTTAATTTTTTTTTTTTTTTCCCCTTTAAGGTGTTCATTGAGAATGTTCCTCAAAATATTTTACTTGTGTCATTTATGGCAAGATGCGGAAAAAATAAGTTTGCATGGCCTGAGAAAGAGAATGTCCATGAAATTCAAGTGCCACATATTCTGTGCAAAATTATGAATTCTCCTGAACCTGCTTCAAATAGATATTTTAAACTTCAGGATGAAGATTTTAATAATGTTCAAAATGCTTTTTGTGAATTTAATTCAGTTAATCATTAAACTTGTAACTACAAGGATTTTAATACAATAAAATTGCTTGATAGTCTCATTATTGCTCTTTCTTTTCCCTTCACAATCTTTTCTCTATTGTTCTAATATGTTCCATTCTTAATATTATATGGTCCTATTTCATTGACAAACAACGTTATTTCAGTGAAAAATAGTCATTTTGACAAATATTGTCATTTCAGTGACATCATTTTTTGACATCTTTAACCTTCCTACCCTGTTGAAAAATTGTTACGTTTTACCTGCATGGATCTAATCGACCCAGGTAGTAATATGGTTACTTAGACCGCAAGAAATTTTTTCTACACAATTTTTTTTTTTATGTGCATAATTACCATTTACTGTTCAGAATTAAAATCTTTGTGGGATATCACAAAATCTTTTTTAAAAATGGGTCGAATCGACCCATACAGGGTAGGAAGGTTAAATGCTAAAATTAAAAATTTAATGCAAGTAAACTAATTATTTCCAGTTTATAGTCAAGTGGTATGCAGTCTATCATATTTCCCATTGATATAATTTATGTTTATAAAAAATTAATTTTTTTTTTTTTTTTTTTAATGAGAACTTTTTAGAAAAGCCTAAGACTTGTATTTTTTAATGAATCTGAACCACACTAAAAAAAAATAATGGTAATTTTGATTTTATAAGGATAATTAAAATTATAAATTTTTTTTTGAAAAATTTCAAAAAATTATGATCGATCTCTGTCAAATTCTGAATTTATTTAAGATGTACTTACGGACTTATTTAAAAAAATTCAAATTAAAATGCAAAGTTTAGAAAAAAAAAAAAAAATCCAAAATGCACACTTATGTGATATTTAGCCATACCTGATATTCACACACAGAATTAAAAAATATATATCGATATTCATATAAAGGCATAAAACACATATGATGTGGTCGGAAAATTATGAAATAGTGGTATATTGTATTATTTTAATAATAATTTAAAAAAAAAAAAAATATATATGTACTTCCACAGATTTAAAAAAAAAAAAAAAAAAAAAAAAAATCTTGTTTGAAAATAAATATTTTTTTTTTTTAACTTTCATACTTCTCGAGTTCAAAATTTTCAATATCTGAAATGAAAGCAGGTGGGAGAAAGACAAAATTAACTGAGAAATCAAATCATTGTAAAATGATTCGACTTTTGGGAGAAGATATGGTCTTGTTTGAATTTCCTTTGAGTGTCTATGATTTTATTCTTATTAGTATTTTAAGAGTGAGTTTTATAAACATATAAGGTAGTTATAGTAGCATATAATGCAACTTTTAAATGCTATTAATAACTATAGTATTAGAAAGAAGATTTTAAAGTTTTAGTAATGAGGAAAAATATATGGACTTTCATAGTTAAGAGCGGACAATACCTAATCTCGCCGGCAGCCTTCGCCCATGTTATTCTATGAGAAAATTTGTTTACATAATTACTCATTACCTAATGAATATTTTTCAATTCTGTTTTCACATTTAGAAAATTCATAAGCGTTAAATTAGTACTTGTTTTCCAAAAATTGATTTTTAAAAATTTTAGTATTACATTTTGCGATTAGAAAATAAGAAAAATGCATTTTGTGAAAAATCGCATTTTTGAACTCAAAATTAAAATGTAAAAAAAAATTAATTTTTCAAAAAGGAGTACTCATTTAACAGTTATGAATTTTCTGACTGCGAAAACAGAATTTAAAAATATTCATTAGGTAATGTGTAATTGTAGCAACAAATTTTCCCATAGAATAACATGGGCGAAGGCTGCCGGCGAGATTAGGTATTGTCCCCTCTTAAGTATTAATTTCATTTTGATACAGAAAACAGCAGGCTATAATGATGACACACTAACAAAATAATGTTATTTCTCATGCACAATTAGTGTTTTGCAAGAATATTTACTTTGTCTTATTGAAAGAGAAATAAAAAAAATTTTATTCATTTGATAAATTTAACATAGTGTGACATCTCCATACAGAAAATAGATGTGATTAGCATTTGAAGAAGAAAAAATTATTTTCAGTCTGGGGGAAAAGGGAGGGGGTGGGGGCAAAAAAATCTTTTTTGGTATATTATCAGAGATTTAATTATATTAACAGACATGTGACTGCTAAAATTAGAAATTAGCTGAAAATCTTTTGCTACCATGATTGTTTAGTTAATTGATTGAACACTGATAATGTCACTTTTAATAAATTAACTACCTAAACAGTTATTTATATATATGTATAGCTTTCTATCTAGATTACAAATTTCAGGATTTTTTTCATCAGCACAAAACAATTCTTTAATATTATTGCAATAAGTTTTATATCCACATAAAACCTTATTAAAATTCCATGTCAACAAGAAAAAAAAAAAAAAAAAAAAAAAATCAAACAAATATAAAATATTTTTATTTATGTACATTAATCATACATATCTAAAAAAGCTACAGTAGTTAATTATCAGTTTCTAATATGCGTAAAACAATTGAGTATTAATTTTCTTAAACTCATTTAGAAAAAATTTTCCTACCTGGAAAATTTAGTCTACATTTTTTCCCTTGTTTAAAAACTTTTGGAATAGATATTAAATATAAATATTTAATTTAATTGAGAAAAAATAAGTAGATTTATCAAGTTCAGTAATGAAGTTTAAAAATAATTACATATGTGAGAAATATTGAGCACTGCTATCTCTTTATTGTTTCTAGAATTAATCACTGATCACTATCTGGAGATGTGTGTGTGTGGAAGGGGGGGGGGGAGAAGTAAAAATTAATTACATGGGTAGGAAATATTAATCTCTTTCAGTTCTACTTCTAAAATCAAACAAACCAAGTGAAAATGAATATTGACATTTATGTTGTGGATGGAGAAAGACTGGGAAACAAAAGAATTCTGCAGAACATCTGAACGCCGATCACTAGTTGGAGATAAGAAAATGGGGGGAGGAGAAAAAATACTAACATGAGCTAGAAATATTTAACAATTCTATTTCTTTATAAGTTTTAGAATCTCATTAAGCAAGTTTAAAATGAATATTGACATTTATGTTGTGGACGAAAATCGCATGTCTGATTGGCAACTACAGCAATTTTTTTGGATCGCCATTTTTTCAAATTAGGTCGCCACGTGGCGACCGCGAGTCTTGACCTCTACTTTTATGTATATATTATATACCCAGAAGCAGAATTTTTTTAAACAGTCAGCAACGCAAGAAAAAAAAAATCGAAAAATAGTCTGTAAAGTAAATCGACAAATTAGCAACAAAATTTATATCATATCAACACCAACATCAAACAAGGTTGTAAACTAAGATATTCAACTTAAAAATAAGAAGTAAGACACAATATATTTCAAGATACAATGATAAACTTTAATTAATAGATTAATTATTTTTTTTTATTGAAAACATGGCAAACAATCAGCTGAATTGTCCAGAATTCGAGCAATAACTTTTGAAGTAATGTATTTCTGGTTAACAGAAGTTGATAAGAACTTGAAATGTTTATAATATGATATTCCATATTGTTTTATTAAAGCTGCTTTTAAAATTTTTCGAATGTTTCTATAGCCTGGTGGGGGACCATTAAGCATGATACGCACTCTCATGTCTGAAATACCAATTTCATCGTAATTTTTATCACTAGCCATTGGTAGTCTTCTCATTACATCATTAATAATAGAGCCCCAACTTTCGCAAATTGCTCCTGAGACTGGTATGGATAATACATATGAGAAATTTTATAATGTTGGGATACTTAGTCTTCAGTTCCAGAACTGCCAACTTCATTAGAGCTTTGCTGTCACAAATGGATTTTTCAGCTCTGTTTGCATCAATACTGTTATAAAACTAGTCGCATAGCTGCTGGAATTCAAACCAAAGTGTTTGTTGGTTACAATCGAACAAACTATAAAAAGGAAAAGCACTAATATAGTCATGAAAGGACTCACAAGTAAAACCTTTGTTTTCTGCTGACTGTTCAATAGAAACATCTTGTCTTTGGAAATTTCAAAAAATCAAAATTGAACAGATAGTCTGCTCTCTTGAGCATCACATCTACATTTTGTTTTTCATCACAGATGAACACATGAAATTGTTCTCTAAGAGATTTCACAAACTTAACAAAAGAGTTCATATCATTCTTGTAATTTTTGCCAAGTTTATTACTTTCATTAAGTACTGTGTTAACTGTACGCAAAATTTTAGAACTCACTGGCAAGTCTGGAAGAGGAACACCCTGGTACGTGCATGATTCAAACATTTCTGTGGAGGTTCTTGTGTTATTAAAGAAAGATGATGGGAATTTCTTGATGCTTTCACATAATTCTTCTGTGTCAGTAAGCTGAGCAATAGTTTGAATGTACTGCAAGAATATGTCTAAATCCGAGTCAAGATTATTCATAAGTTGGAAATACTCCCATGACTCATTTATGAGATTGTGAGCTTTTATAATAATATCAAGCATTTCAGAGTGCTTTTGAATAAGCTCTATCCAATGCATTAAATCACATGAAGCAAGAACATCATTTAAAACCAATTTACTTTTTATGTGACTTGCATCCCCTAATTTAATGTATTGGCCATCTACAGCCAAACTAACTAAATTTTTTCTAAGAAATGCTAAATCAAAACCAAATTTATCTAAAGTGTTTAAAATACTGGATGCCAGTCCTTGCCCAGTAAAGTCATTTACAAAGTTATGCTCTAAATACACTGAATGAAACATTTCTGTTTATATCAAAAATAGGAATTCGCAGGCCAACAATGTCTGTTTCTTTGGTTAACAGTGATTTTATCAGCAACAACACCCAAGGGAAGATCATTGCTAATAATAAAAGAGGCTATCTCTTTTTGAAGAACAGAATGTACTACAGGTAAAAAAAAGGCGTGGGAACTCTTTTGAATGATTTTTCACCCCAACTGCACAAACCACTGTTATGCAATACGCAAATCACATTCTCATAAGACAAGTTCACCTTGTATGTTAAAATATGCAGCATTTGCACAATTCAGAGCATTATCTTTACCTGCAATTTCCAGTAGTGTAGATTTTTCTTGCTCAATTAAGTAATTCTTAGAGTTAATTTAAATGCTTGTCAGAAAGTGTCTTTTTACATCATACTTAAGATGCCGGAAAGCATCTGGAAGATTACAATCTGTGAAAGAATCACCTACACTAAAATCATACAATAAACTTGAACCACAATACTTGCACAGAAGATCAATATCAGATCTAAGGAAACAACCAGACCATTTGATAAGTCTGTCAACTGAGCGGGCATTCATTAATAAATCATTTTTTTCCTCATCAGTGAATATCTCATCTTTTGCAACATTTAAAGCATCTTCTTTTAAAATTTTAGTTGTCCTTTGTAAAGAAGAGGATGTTGGTAAAACAGAACTTTTCAATTCAGCCATTTGATTATCCAAACCTAAAACAGAAGGAAAAGTGCACATTTAGATATTTTTATTTTTCCTTGTTTTCAACATTTCAAGCTATTTTGGAAATATTTTCATTAAATATAGCTTTGCTAATCAAATAGTTTAATATTAAAAAATCATAATTAAAAAACATATTCTGTTCATTTAATTTCTGTCCCACCTTCCCCACCAAAAATAAATAAAAACACAAAAATGTTTTTTCCCTCACCAAAATAAGCCTTAAAAAACACTTGATCGAACCTTGTTTAAAGTAATGTTTGTAAAAAAAAAAAAAAAAAAAAAAAAAAAATCATACTAAATACATTTATTCCTGAAAATAGAAGTTAAATTTTTATGATAATATTTGGGGATTTCTTTCATGGTATGTTTACAGAAGTTTCAAAAGGTAGAATAACAGTAAATAAATTAATAAGAGCAAAGCAAATTTCCACAAATTAAAAAAGAAAAAATAATTGGTTTGGGTCGGGTCGGGTCAGGCCAAGCCGGTTATATGGGCCAAATTTTAAAATTTTCTTTCAGGTCGGGCATAAAATTTCGTCACATATGGATTTCTAGAGAAAAAGAAAAATCTTTGAGAACCAACAAACAAGATTTTTCCCATCCTTCAAAGCAAAGCATGTAAATCCCTCAATAACAAGATGTTAAAAATTTGCATTTACCAAAATTTTGCATATTTATTAAATAAAGAACTAAAATGATTATTTACAAGGATCACAATTAGAGATAAATTTATTTCACTTACCGTTTACTTTTTTCAGCAACTCTTGCAGTATTTCCGTCATAGACTCCGTTGAACTTATTTGACTCTGTTTATTAATCTGTTGAACATTACTTGATAATTCTGATTATGGAGGCGATTGAACCATATTGTACTTCAAAGTTGTTGCTTTCACTATGTGCATCTTTGAGCTCCTTTGATCGTTTATTATTTTTAAATAGTTCTGAAATTGCAGCGCACTTTAATGGTTTGAATTTTACTGGCATATCCCCATGATTACGCTGATAATGAGTTTTTAGATTTTTACGTAATAATGTTTCGCTACAATCTAAACAATGCACTTTATTTACGTATTTCGCCATCTTTGAATAACATAACGCAGAGCACTCACAGAGAAAGGGGAAAAACAGCAAACACACGTTTTCTTGCTTCGCAACACGCAAGGCTGTTATCTCCATGTAGGGGGAGGAGGGAGAGGAAACCGAATGAACAACTAAGCATTCCGCTATGAATCATGCGGTCTTCCCTGCCCTTGAATAGAGTGTGCATTTCCTTTTCTTATCATTCTGAACTGAAAGAAATTCTTTACAACTTTGACAAATTTGCATATGCAGAAATCGAGATTTCTTTCTTTCTTCTTTGTTATTTAATTGTTAAAAAAAAATCTGCAGACTTTTCTAAATATATTTTTTCTTCAACTAAAAAATAGTCTGCAGACCCTCTGATGAATCTGCGACGTAAGTCGCCGCATTGCACAGTTTTTAGTTCCGGGATTATATACATGTCTCATGATGTATATATTTGTATACATGTCTAATATTGTAAATACTAAATACTTGTAATATTTCATGCAAATTATTATTAGTTGCCAATTCATAAATACTTTAAACCATTTTTAATTTATTAAATGATATACACTTACCTGAATGAATATTTATATTTTGTTTATTAAAATTTTCTTCATGTTAAATAATTCTTCATTAGAAAACTTAAAATACTTTCTGTCTTTCTCTTTAGTAGGGCTGTTTTTAAGCATAAACAAAATCCAGAAAAGTAAACAATGGACCCTATATCTGGCGATAATCCCCCTCAAGGATGTTTAAAAGGGAAAAGGATAGAGAGTACTCTGTAATTGCGATTCTCTGATTGGAGGATTTCATTCTATGAATTACCGTATGTGATTTTAACAGTCAAAAATGCGTGATTGAAGAATATACATGAGGCAAAACTATCAAATAGTAGTATTTCACCCGTTTCCTTCATGAAAAACCTGTTTATGCGTTACTCTAAGCAGAGCTGCCAACCTTGGAGGGAAAAAAAAACAGGAGATTTTACATAATTTCAAGGGAGAAAAAGGGAGATTTTACATAATTTCAAGGGAGAAAAAGGGAGATTTACGGTTTCATGGAGAAAAACAAAACAAAATTATTTTATTCAATACATGATACTTTTTTTACTGAAAAGACCTAATATAACTTTTGTTTGATAATTTATATTTTAAACTTATTGGGGAAAAACAAATAGTTAACAAGTTCATTAACAAAGTCTAAAAATAACTACATATGTAAAGAATTTTGAAACCCTATATCGCTTCAGTTGGTTCTAAAATCTAATAAAACAACTAGATCAATGTTTTTATAAACACTGATCCAGAGTTTTCCCCAGATAATTTAAGGAGGGTGCTGCACCTCGCCTGATCTTTGTTTAGAAGAAAAAAAAAAAGAAACACTTTGCCTTTGCCCCAATCTATTTCCCCCTCCCCCCCATTACTGCATTTGTAGAAAATAACCTAAATGCTGTAAGATAAATGCTGTAAATATAAATAAAACTATTGTGTGTGACAATCAGCACATTAACAACAAATAAAAGTACAGAAAATCTTAAAAACAGACTTTTTTCTTTTTGTATGCATATTTATAAGTAAATTTTTAAATTAAGTGTTTGGATTTTAAATGTCAAATGTGTCCTTAAAAATTCAAATCGCCCTCAAGAATCTAAAAAGTGTTTTTTTTTTTTTTTTTTTTTAAACTAGCTGTACCGTACATTTTTTAAAACCAGGGGAAAAATGTTTGATTCTTTTGTTGTAGAATGAGAAAGCTAATTGGACAAAGGTTTTTTTTTTTTTTTTTAGGGGGGGGGGGGGAGTCAAACAATAATTACATGAGTGTAAACTGTTAAACTTTCTACTTCTTTATAGGCTCTAGAATCTAATAAAGCAAGTTTAAAATGAATATTGACATTTTTGTTGTGGCTTGTAGATGGAGAAAGAATGAAAAACAAAAGAGTTCAAAAGAGCATTTGATCACCAATCACTAGTTGGAGATAAGAAAATATGGGGGGGGGAGGGGGAGTTAAAAATAATTACGTAAGCGAGAAATGTTGAAGGATTCTGTTTCTTTAGAGATTATAAAATCTCATAAAGTAAGTTTTAAATTAATATCGACATTTATGTTGTGGATGCAGAAAGATTGTGAATTGGAAGTCCTTCGTAAATCTGAAAAGATGGCACCTACGAATTTTCAAAAATTAGCGTTTTTAGTTCGATTTTTCGAAAATATTAGAAAAACGGGAGAAATACACATTAAAACGTAAAAACGGGAGATAGTGTTAAAAAACGGGAGTCTCCCGTGAAAAACGGGAGAGTTGGCAGCACTGCTCTAAGCTAATGCCTTTCATATGGAACTTCGTCTGATAGCAGCTTAAGAGGCTGATCATCTGCTTGTTGTTTAGAAAGGGAGGGATGGAAGATTTATCAATTCTTTGCCATTTAAAGGGGGAGGAGTAGAAACGACATCAAGATTTTTCGGCTACATGAGATTTCAGGTTAGTTAAACGCCGAGGAGCAGAGGTTTTTACTCTATTTAAAAAAGTTAATTATAAATAAAACAAGCAGTAAAAATCATTTATATATTTAAAATAGCTTCACTGCAAAAATTCAGTCCCCCCCCCCCTTCTGAAATAATGTACTATCAATTTCTAATTGAAAAGCTCTTAGCCAAACTTATATTTTTTTCCCTCCCCTCTCTCATCACATATTACTTGATTAGTCCTCAAGTAAATATAAGAGATTATTCTTTTTTATATTTTTTTACCAAATCATTCTTGAATATCAAAAATGTTTTCTCCACAATTTAAAAATGATACCTAACATAGCACAATAATGGTTTTATTTTCTCAGTTTAAAAGGGAACAATACTATGAACCTCCATGAAAGAAATAAAATAGAAAAACTTACCTTAATTCTAATTGTTTCATGAACTGATGTCATCTTAAAAATATTTAACTGAATCCAAGAAGTGGAAAATTTTGCCAAGATGACAAACATAATAAAAAAATTCCATTCAAACTGACGTAATGAAGGTTTTTTCTTTAAATCAGGGAGAGAAGAGTCTGCTCTCCTGAACCTCCTCTCCCCCTTCAATTGCAAAAATGAAATTAAAAATAAACCTACCTTAACACAGACGGGCCACGTAAATCTATGTTTTTACATTCAGGCAACATAGATTTATGCTTGCTATTTTAAAAAGCAGGGTTACGTGAAAAAGTTACTGAATATGATATGTCAATTAAATGCAAGTTCCACTTTGCAAAAGTGGATGTCTTATAAAATATCACATTCATAAAAACTGCTAGACATGCAAATAAAAACAATATACAATTTTATTCACAAGTAGTACTTATTCAATAAAACTACAATGACCATATATATACAAGTTTATTTCTTTTTTTAAAAAATCCAGAAACTGAAAGATAGAAAATACAACTCGTCTGTTAAGTGTTAATATCTTTATTAACTGGCGAGATGTAAATACATTTGATTAAATCCAAGAAAAGGCAAAATCGAAAATTATATTGCCCGGGACATGTAAAAAATCAGGTTGGGCATGCACTTCCCCCCCCCCCTTACATGCCCAGCTGGGCATGCAAATATTTAATCAAAAATAATTTTAAAATATAGTATCTTGCCTAAGACTTAAAATAAAATAAACAATGTCAAGGTAGGTATAATGTTAAATTCTTTTCACTAGATATTAGAAGTCAAGACTTACAACTTTTATAAGTGGCCAGTGGCCACTGAACATAATTAACTCAGTGGCCACTCGTTAGTCGACGTTATACATGGTACTCACACACATAATTAAAAAATATATATGCATTACACATAAAGGCATAAAACACAGATGATATGGTCGGAAAATTAAGAAATAATGGCCTTTATTGTACCATTTTAATAATAAAAAATTATGCACTTCCACCGATTAAAAAAAAAAAATCTTTAAATATTGTTTGAAGATAAGTATTTGAAATGAAAGGGGATGGGAGAAAGACAAAATACGCCAAGAAACAGAGGTCAAGATTCACGGTCGCCACTCGCCAACTAATTTGAAAAATAGGCGATCCAAAAAAATTGGGTTAATCGTCAATCAGACATGCGATTTTTTTGCGAATTAACTTCTGCTTTTAAAAAAGTCGTGGATATTGTTCATTTTAAAAAATGAAACCCTGTTAATGATTGACGATTAAATTCCCTACAAAAGCCACCTGATTATCAATCTTTCTCCATCCACAACATAAATGTCAATATTCATTTTAAACTTGCTTAACGAGATTCTAGAACCTATAAAGAAATAAAATTGTTAAATATTTCTTGCTCATGTAATTATTTTTTGCCCCTCCCTCCATTTTCTTATCTCTAACTAGCAATCGGCGATCAGATGTTCTGCAAAATTCTTTTGTTTCCCCAATTTTTCTTCCTCTATAACATAAATGTCAATATTCATTTTAAACTTGCTTTGTTAGATTCTAGAAGTACAACTACTAGAGTTTAATATTTCCTACCCATGTAATTACTTTTTTACTCCCCCCCCCCTCCTTTCCACATTTCCAGATAGTGATTAATTCTAGAAACAATAAAGAGATAGAGGTGCTCAATATTTCTCACCTATAAAATTATTTTTAGACTTCATTACTGAACTTAATAAATCTACTTATTTTTTCCCAATTAAATTAAATATTTATACATAATATCTATACCAAATGTGTAAACAAGGGAAAAAATGTAGAATAAATTTTTCAGGTAGGAAATTTTTTTCTAAATCAATTTAAGGAAATTAATACTCAGTTGGTTTTATGCATATTAGAAACTGATAATTAGCTACTGTTGCTTTTTTAAAATATGTTTGATTAATGTACAGTTATTAATAGCCTTTAAAAGTTGCATTATATGCTACTATAACTCAGGACTGAATAAAGAGATAAGGGTTGGCTCATCTCTTTGTGAAGGGAAGCAGACTGCCTTTCCGTCTACACTTGCGCTGTGACGTCACTACGAGTACAGGGGGTGAGGAATGACCATTGTCCGCTGGGTGTTAGGAAAGAAACATTTTTACTTCTGTATCAAATACTTCTTGAGCACATGTTTATAGTTTCTTTTTCTAAAAAAAAAAAAAAAAAAAAAAAAAAAAGCCTTCATCCTGCGCTGTTGCGACTTGTCGTAACACGCATGTAAAAACAAAAAGTTGTGGAATTATTTACCATGTTTTTCCAAAATTGAATCCAGTGAGAAATGAATGGATTTTAAAATGTAAACGGCAAGATAAATTTAATGTAGAAACATCAAGAATTTGTAGTGAACATTTTAATGAATGTGATTATGAAGATGATATGAGAAACCGACTACTTGGGTGGCCTGAAAAAAAAATTCTTAAAAGTAATGCTGTACCAAATTTAAAGTTACCCGGTGATGTTCCTAAATCGGATTCCAAGAGTGAACGAGAAAATCGAATACGACAAAGAAATATTCGTAATCGTGCCCTGGATCGTTTTCAAGAAAATATTTCAGAAGACATTAACGAAGAAAACGAAAATCCTCAAGTGAATTCTGAATCATGTCAATTGTGCGTTGAAAAAACCGAAAATATAGACTTCCTGAAAGAAAAAATTAAAATCCTTGAGCAAGAACTTTCTGACTTAAAACTGAAACACAAAAAGTGTTTGAAAGTTCTGCATCAAAAAACATATTTTTTGAGATTGAGTCAGGCTAAAAATACCCAACTGAGAAAAATTTTTACTCCAACTCAAATAAAATTGCTTTCTTCTTGTAATAAAAAGATATTTTGGCCAGAAGAAGATATTTTCAGAGCAATTGTATCAAGAGCCATCTCAAGGAAATCATATAATTTTTGGAGAAGAAGAATTGGAATTCTGTTGCCTAGCTGTAGCACATCGAAACATTGGTGTTCGAAATTTAAGTGTAATCCAGGTATTTTGCATAATGTACTATTACTCATGAAAAAAAATGCAGAAAATTCAAATGAAAATGATAAAGTATGCATACTAAGTTTTGATGAAATCCATATTGATAAAAAAATTTGTTATGATGTTGGAATGGACCAAATTCTAGGCCCTTATTCCAAAGCTCAAGTTGTAATGGCAAGGGGGATTTTCCCCCCCTTGGAAACAGCCTATTTATTACAACTTTCAACAAATAATGAAAAAAGAGCTCTTGTTTGATAAAATAAAAAATCTGTCAGAGTGTGGATTTAACGTGAAAGCCATCGTTTCCGACATAGGTGGCTCTACAACTCTTTGAAAGGAGTTAGAAATTTTAACTGAAAAATCATTTTTTATGCATCCTATGAGCGAACATGACAGAATCTGGGTTTTCGCTGACCCTCCTCATTATTTAAAACTTTTAAGAAATCATTTCATTGATAATGGGTTAATATTAAAAGATGGAAAAATTTTGAGCTCAGAAATCATACATGAACTATTTAAAAAAGATAATGGAGAAGTAAGACTGTGTCATAAACTCTTGCCATGCCATATAACCGTAAAAGGTAATGAGAGACAGAAAGTGAAACCTGCGAAAATTCTTTTTTCAGCTGCAAAAGCAATAGAATTATTAACGGCTAACAAAGAAGCTGCTGATTTCTTTTTATTAGTTGATTCATTTTTCGATATTATGAACAGTTCTCATGCTGAAAATGATCGAAGAAAGCCTTTAAAAACTGGCTTTGGTTCACAACTCGTTTTTTCCGAGCAGAAGAGAATCTTAAGTGAAATGAAAACGGAAATTTTATACACTAGGGTCTGTGGCAAGAAAAATATGCTACCTTTTCAGAAAGCAATTATAATGTCGATATCGTCCCTATTCGGATTATATGAAGATATGCCCTCGAAAGCAAAATTTATTTTAACACCTCGTCTAACTCAGGATGCTCTAGAGAGTTTATTTAGTCAAATAAGAGGAATCGGCCATTTTTATGATCACCCTTCCCCAACAGAATTTATAAGTTGCTTAAAGCACATTTTGTTGGCTAATAAATTACCCAATTTGTCAGAAAAAGTGAATTATTCCATAAATGAAGAAGACAATAATATCCAAACATACTTAACAGCAGGGGTGCAGAAAATGTTCAAACCTCGGAAATTTCCCCCAAACACAGTATAAACTTCCCTCAATAATGCAAAAATCTACTTTGCTATACAAAGTCATTTGTTCTACGTAATAAATCTTCAGGGTGTCTACTGACTTGACAGAAAAAAAAAAAAAAATTCATGACCTCAAAAAAAAATTTCATGACCTTTTTTATCGACATATCCAACCTTTCTTTTTAAATCAACGTATTCATTTTTTTTTTTTAACCGATATATCCCCTTGCTTTTTTTTTTTTTTTTTTTTTTTTTATTGTTTAACAACAGTATTAGCTGTTTAAAAATATATATAACAATTTAAGTAAATAGTAATGGAAATCAATCTAAAACAGACATATATAACTACATACATATGTACACTATTTGTGCAATGTTATAATATTGTAACTATTAGTTTTTTGGGGAATTTTAAAATTGTCATTTATTTTCCTTGCATTAAGGAGAGGAATATATGTATTAAATTTTTTTTCAAATCTACAATTTTTTTTTTATTCCATGAAAAGAAGAAGAACAGAATTACTAAACTAAAGTCAGAAATGAGAGTGGGAAATAGACAAAGAGTCTGAAAGCATCAGCAAAACTCAAAGATAATTTAATTTTAGTAATAAAAGAAGAAACAGATACGCAAAATCATACTTCCTATAAGCAAAAATGGGGAATATATGAAAATAAGTTGTTTAGAAACAGTCCAAAGAAAATTGAACAAAAATAAGAATATTTAGAACAAAAATACCTGAAAATTGTTCTAAAAAAATTAAGAAAAGTCTGAAATGCCTACAAAAGTTTGAAAATTCTCATCCCTATACATAGCTAATATGTAAATAATTTAAAATGTAATTACTAATGCACCAAGTTAAAAGTTTTAAAATCTGAAAAATATATAAACAATAATTTTTAACCATTTAGGTGTGTTGTGTACTTCAAGTGTTACAAAATGTGTTTCAAGTTCAGCAATAAGTACAAAACTTTGATTAAACACCATAAAATGCAATAAACTCCCAACAACTGTTTCGGGTTGAAAAAAAAACACGACCATTCATCAGGCGAACAAAGTGGGCACGAGTGCTAGAAGCAAAGCGACAATGCACCAAAGGATGTGTTGCCGAATTATGTTTTTGCCCGTTAATGAAATTATTTTGAAAGATATTCTCAAGTCAACCCGACTTGTAGGGAAAAAAAAATTCAATCAACTCAATCCAAACTGTAAGAGAAAAAAATTGTTCAACCCGACCAGTAAAATTGGGTTACCTGAACCATTATGTGACTCAAACCAACGGTCAAATTTCATGACCTGTTCTTAACTTTCATGACCTATTGCGGAATTTCATGACTTTCATGACCCATTGTTGATTTTCATGACCTTTTCATGACTTTAATGACCTAGTAGACACCCTGATCTTTAAGAGAATAAACATACAGTGTAACATAAAAATATCGCTGTTAGTGTATAAGCACTTTAAAGTAGCAAATTGTTATTTTTGATTTACATTTTTATTTTCTCGTAAAAAAATATTCAAAATTTCCCCCGAACCTCGTTCGGACATATTCTGACCCCTGCTTAACAGCTAAATTATTGAAAGAAGCTTTTAATGAAAATGATAAAAAAGAAATAATCTACAATCCAAAAACTGATGATCAAGAAGAGCTAGAAGCTCTTTTAAAGATTTGTGAAGAGCCATATCCTGAAGAATGGAGTAATTTCTTGCAAGACAATCCAGATTCCATCAATGAAGCAGAACAGCAAGCAGCACTTAATTACGTTGCCGGATATATAGCATACCGTTTGAGAAATAAAGATCCCTCTCTAGGTGAAATTTCTAATAGAGCATCAAACATAAACACAGCTGTTTGGATAAAAATGCTATCGCACGGTGGATTAACTGTTCCTTCCGCCGAATGGAATGAAAATATTAAAAATTTTGAAAAAATATTCAAGAGTTATCACGGACAGACTTATTCAAAGGAAAAAAATGTTGTAATGAAACTAAGAAAATAAATCGAAACCCAGTTCCCTGACGTTTTAGCTGAAGCTGTAAAATTATATTCTAGAATTAGAAATTTCATTAGAATTAGAAGCCTTAATTATAATGCAAAATTGGTATCAGAAAGAAAATCAATGTAGAAAAAAAGGAAATGGACTCAGTCAACTTAATAAAATAAAAATAAGAATAATTAATCAAGATATTTTGCTGAAAGTTTGTAAGTTTCATTTATTTATTATTCTTTTAACATATAATATTATTGTATGTTTAATTTTAACAACTTTAATTAGTGGTTATTTAATTATCATATCAAAAGTGAAAGAAATAAAAAATACAGAAAATAAAATTCTCAGTTAACTTAATATTATCTTTCATGTTTTCTTTGATGAGATATTGATATTTTCTTTTTATTTTTAGTAACTTAAAAATATTATTCTTTATTGAAGTGAAATATCATTTATCAATATTATATAACTATTAATTATTTAAGTAAAAATTAATATTTAGCAACATTTACAAAAAAATGTTCATTTTTTGATTAAATAAACACATGTAAAGTGTAACATTTTAAAACTATTAATTGAAAATAACAATAAGTTTGATAAAATGTATTGTTGAGTACTATCGAAAAATTTATTTTAATCACACATATTTCCGAATTATTTTCATTGAAAATTATATCTATATATATATAAAGAAATAAACGTCATGCAGCGGGTAGGAAACCTCTCACATTTTTTCTTCGGATGAGCCAGCCCTTTCTCTCTTCTCTAGTCCTGACTATAACTACCCTACACGCTTATAGAACTCACTCTTAAAACACTAATAAGAATAAAATCATAAACACTCAAAGGAAATTCAGATGAGATCATATCTTCTCTCAAAAGCCAAATCAATTTTCAATGATTTGATTTCTCAGCCTATTTTGTCTTTCTCCCAAACCCTCTTTCATTTAAAATATTAAAAAATTTATTTTCAAACAATATTTAAAGATTTTTTTTTTTTTTTTTTTAATCGGAAGTGCATAATTTTTTTTATTGTTAAAATAATACAATAAAGGCCACTATTTCTTAATTTTCCAACCATATCATCTGTAATTTATGCCTTTATGTATATATACATATATTTTTTTTAATTATGTGTGTGAATACTATGTATAATGTCGACATACAAGTGGCCACTGGCCACTTATAAAAATTGTAAGTCTGGACCTCTACTGAGAAACCAAATCATTGAAAAATGATTTGGCTTTTGAGAGAAGATATGACCTCGTCTGATTTTCCTTTGAGTATTTATGATTTTATTCTTATTAGTGTCTTAAGAGTGAGTTCTATAAGCGTATAGGGTAGTTATACAGGGTTCCCACTCTTAAAGAAAAAAATTCAAGGACTTTTCAAGGCCTATTTGAAATTTTTCAAGGACTAAGGGAAAATCGCAGAACGCTAGGTATACACACAAAACTTTAGTAACTACTTTCATCAGTAATATATTTTTCACAATTAGAATAACTTTGCCTGTTTTCACAATACATTTTTGATGGATTGACCAAATTAACTTTTACAAGAGTCAAAAACGATTAGTTCAGGATTTGGAATCATTATGATTATTCCAAAGTTTTTAGGTTTGAGTCCTGGTCTAGTCACTTTCGGCTCAAAATTAATGACCAGTCCATCAAACAGGTATGAGACTGGCAAAAAAAACCAAATAAGTCGAATATAGCAAAAGCAAGATAATGAAATAAGAATTTTATGACAAAATCATTATATTAGACAATGGTGTACACATGTGGAGATGGAGATAGTTTAGCAATGACAGAATTCGCAATAAGCACGTCTACTGGAGTGGAAAATTCAAGGATTTTCAAGGACTTTGCACAAAATTCAAGTACTTTCAAGGGCCCTTGAAAAAGAAAATGAAATTCAAGTACTTCTTAAGGACTTTCAAGGACCGTGGGAACACTGTTATAAATTATAATACCATATAATGCAACTTTTAAATGCTATTAATAACTATAGTATTAGAAAGAAGATTTTAAAGTTTTAGTAAAGAGAAAAATATATGGATTTTCATAAGTTAAGTATTAATTTCATTTTGATACAGAAAACAGCAGGCTATAATGATGACACACTAACAAAACAATGTTATTTCTCATACACAATTCGAATTTTTCAAGAATATTTACTTTGTCTTATTGAAAAAGAAATAAAAAATTTTGATTTATTTAATAAATTTCGCTTAGTGTGACATCTCTATCTCCAAACGTAAAATAGATGTAGTTAGAATTATAAGAAAATTAAATTATTTTGAGCCTGGGGGAAAAGGGGGGGGGGGACAGCAAAAAGTCTGTTTTGGCATATCATCTGAGATTTAATTTTATTAACAGACATGCAATTGGCAATTGCTAAAATGAGAAATTAGCTGAACATTTTTTGCTAACATGATTGTTTGGTTAATTGATTGAACATTGATAATGTCACTTTTATTAAATTGACTATCTAAACAGTTACATATATACACTAAGTGACAAAAAAAAGAAAAGAAAATGGCTTATACCTTTTTCATTTGTAATAACTTTAAAATTAAGGGTTGAAACCATGGGTGAAAGTAAAAAATTTCCGCTGGACCGAAGTATATATATATATTTTTTGTAATAAACTCATACATAATGTATGTAGATATTCAAAACATACATTTCCTAGAGTTACATTAATAAGCATAAGTATGAAAACTTAGGAAAATTATTTATTAATATAATTGAATTAGCATTAATAGGGGTTGATTCAGAAAAAAAAATTGGGACTTTTATTTGTCCCTAACAAAGATTTAATTCCATAAAATTGGCCTATCTGTATTATAACACATAAAATAAAAGAAATAGTCAATAGACTGAAAACTTTCACCCATGGCTGAAACAAATAAAACTGTTTTGTTTGCATACCAAAGGGATGAAATGATACCTATGTACATTTTCGATATAATAATTCGCTTTATTACTCTCTATGAAGTACTTTTATAAGAATCTGCATAAAACTTTCATTTTAAATATAATGCAATAACCAAACACTTTGCATTCTATTATGATTTATTATATGAAACAAACAAGTTATATTTTAATATAAGAAATAAAACTATTTATTTGTTATATCTAAGCAATTTATTAAAAATGTGTATTCTGTATTGGGTTAATTCCACTTTTATATGAAATTACTGCTTTAATGCACAATGGCATAGTATTATACAGTGTTTGAATATAAATCTCAGAAATTTCAATGTACCAAATATCTAATAATTTTTTCTAGTTCTGACAGAGTTGTAGGCTGCAAATTTCAAATCCTCTCCCCCCTTCCCCGCCTTTTTATAGATTAAACATTTTCGAGTGGACCGCGATTAGGACTAACTCCATGTCTGGTAAAGATGAAATTCTATATCTTTTGTGGGATTTAATTTAAGTGAAAAAAGATATGATTACTTACAAAATTATAGGTTCTCATGGGAATAGATAGGAAATTTTGACAATTTGAAGTGAATAAACAACTTACCACAGACGCCGTGTAATAAGGTGCATTATAATCTTGAAATGCTGCATATTAAAATATAAAGACCTAACTTTACTTTGTGGTGGAAAACTTGAATCTGTTCACTCCTCTGCTGATTTCTCATCAGATGGCTCCAGGCTCTATTTGGGGCCACTGCGCCGCTATCGTTGCATACATCGCTATTGGTTGAGATTCCAACTGATTCGCGATACATGGCGTAGTTGTAATTATCGTAATCGGCTAATTTTACGGTTTTATCAAAGTCTATTTTAATATTGTTTTTACTGTATGTTTTAGCTAACGCGGTATTAAATTTTCCGGTCTTAATATCATTTTCATGTTCTTTAACTCTAGTTTAATTTTTTTTCTTAGTGACGAAAATATATGAACCGGGTTTATTGTTTTCATCTATATATGGAATTTTATAAATGCCGGCGGTTTCAAGAGGGTGGATGGGGTTTTTATCGCTTCGGATTAATTGAAAAATATTTTTGTTAGGTTTGATGGGGATATTTATGCCATATTTATTAACAGTATTTTTAATTTTATTAGCGGCTCCGCGATCGTAAGGGATGGATGGGGTGGTTTCTGGTGATTGGGTATTTGGTCGAGGTTTTTGAATCTATTTTTAATTAATTTGTTAACAATTTTATCAGGATATCCTGCTTTTCTTGTGAAACTTTTAATAAGGTTAAGTTCTTTTTCAAGGTCTTCGGGTTCATTGCATATTAAAATAGCGCGATTAATGTATGACTGGATAGCGTTTGTTTTATAGCGAAACGGTGTTTTACTTTTAAAATGGATAATTTCGTTACTATTTGTGGGTTTTCTATAAACGGTGGTTCTGAAATTATTTTTATTGCAGGTAATTTTAACATCAAGGAAGTTTAATTGTGAGTCGCTCTCTTCTTCGTAGGTGAATTGGATATTTTGATGAAGGCTATTGATAAGGTTGAGAAATTTATTAACATCAATATTTTTCTCGACGATGGCGAAAACGTCATCGACGTAACAATACCAATATTTAACTTGACTTTTTAAATTTTCTATGATTTTAGAAGACTAGAAAATAAAAAGAAGAAGACTAGAAAATAAAATCATAGAAAATTTAAAAAATCAAGTTAAATATTGGTATCATTACGTCGATGACGTTTTCGCCATCGTCTAGAAAAATATTGATGTTAATAAATTTCTCAACCTTATCAATAGCCATGATCAAAATATCCAATTCACCTACGAAGAAGAGAGCGACTCACAATTAAACTTCCTTGATGTTAAAATTACCTGCAATAAAAATAATTTCAGAACCACCGTTTATAGAAAACCCACTAATAGTAATGAAATTATCCATTTTAAAAGTAAAACACCGTTTCGCTATAAAACAAACGCTATCCAGTCATACATTAATCGCGCCATTTTAATATGCAATGAACCCGAAGACCTTGAAAAAGAACTTAACCTTATTAAAAGTTTCACAAGAAAAGCAGGATATCCTGATAAAATTGTTAACAAATTAATTAAAAATAGATTCAAAAACCTCGACCAAATACCCAATCACCAGAAACCACCCCTTAAATTTACCCCATCCATCCCTTACGATCGCGGAGCCGCTAATAAAATTAAAAATACTGCTAATAAATATGGCATAAATATCCCTATCAAACCTAACAAAAATATTTTTCAATTAATCCGAAGCGATAAAAACCCCATCCCCCTTCTTGAAACCGCCGGCATTTATAAAATTCCATATATAGATGAAAACAATAAACCCAGTTCATATATTGGCGTCACTAAGAGAAAAATTAAAACTAGAGTTAAAGAACATGAAAATGATATTAAGACCGGAAAATTTAATACCGCGTTAGCTAAAACATACAGTAAAAACAATATTAAAATAGACTTTGATAAAACCGTAAAATTAGCCGATTACGATAATTACAACTACGCCATGTATCGCGAATCAATTGAAATCTCAACCAATAGCGATGTATGCAACGATAGCGACGCAGTGGCACGAAATAGAGCCTGGAGCCATCTGATGAGAAATCAGCAGAGGAGTGAACAGATTCAAGTTTTCCACTACAGAAGCAGCGTTTCTGATGAGGACCGGGTGCCTGGTAACGAAAGATCTTAAATGACCACGAAGTAAAGTTATGTCTTTATATTTTAATATGTAGTTATTAATATACTTCGTTTTTCCTTTTTATTTAAACTAATGCTGTTTGCAGAAATGTCCAATATACTTCCAAAATAGTCACACACCACTTTTATAAAGGCTGTGTTTTATTACGAGTTAATTGATCCCTTGAGCATAAAAAATTGCCCGGCTGTTTGAAAAGTTATGCACCTCCGTATTATAATGTACGGAGAATATGTTACTGCTTTAAAAGTGCTATTTTCATTACGTCGGTCATATTTTCGTTGTTAGATCTGCTTGTTTTCTTTAGCTCAAAATAAGTTAAACTTGACTCATCAGAGAGAACCAGTTCAGCCCAATAATTAACTAATCATTTTTTAATTTTTTTTTAGCCATCTGAGGTCTTGCTTTCCTAATTCTTTTCACTAAGAGTGGAATTTTTTCAAATTTTCTGTCATTTAAACCTGCTTTGTTTAATAGTTGCTGCACGGTAGTTAAAGAAATTATGCTGCTAAACACTTCTCTTGATTCTCTTATGTTCTAAATGTAATCACAAACTGATTTTTAAAGAAATGGCTTTTTAACTTACGGTCATCTTTCTTGGATGAGCTCAACATGGCCCCCTAAAGCCAAATTTCTAGTTTAAATGGCCAAAAAATTTTATATCTTGCTAAAAACCATTTTACCAATATTTTGTTAACATTTAATTATTTTGCCATCTCGCGTATTTAAATATTTTTTAATTTTCATTCAAAAATTAATACATTTTGTGGCATCGTTAACTGTCTTATTCGTACCATTTTTTAAATAATGTTTAAAATTACATTTTCCCCTGACATTTGCATTTTGTTTTTAACACTGGACTCAACGCTGGAGCAAGTATATGTGGAGGACAACATAATAAAATCTGTTTTGCTTTTTAAACAATAAAATCGGCAGTTGTAGAAGGGTTTTTTTTTTTTTTTTTTGATCGCTTAGTGTATTTATAGCTTTTATCTACATTAAACATTTTCAGGATTGTTTCATTCACACAAAATTTTTTTTAAGATAACTGCATTAACTTTTATATATAGCCACATAAAACCTTATTAAAATTCCATGCAAAAAAAAAAAAAAAAAAAATCAAATAAATACAGAATATGATTTTTATTTATGTACATTAATCATAAATATTAAAAAGAGCAACAGTAGCTAATTATCAGTTTCGAATATGCATAAAACCAACAGATTATTAATTTTCTTAAATTGATTTAGAAAAAAATTTCCTACCTGAAAAATGTATTCTACATTTCTTCCCTTGTTTAAACATTTGGTTTAGATATTAAATATAAATATTTAATTGAGGAAAAATAAGCAGATTTATCAAGTTCAGTAATGAAGTCTAAAAATAATTACATACACACTTGTATCTCTCTATTGATCTAGAATTAATCACTGATTACTATCTGGAGATGTGAAAAGGAGGAGGAGGGGGGGGGGGGGGAGGAGTAAAAAAAATTACTATATGGGTAGGAAATATTAAACTCTTTCAGTTCTACTTCTAGAATCTATCAAAGCAAGTTTAAAATGAATATTGACATTATGTTACAGAAGGAGAAAAACTGGGAAACAAAAGAATTCTGCAGAACATTTGATCGCCAGTTGGAGATAAGAAAATGGAAGGAAGGGTAAAAAATAATTACATGAGCAAGAAATATTTAACAATTCTATTTCTTTATAGGTTCTAGAATCTCATTAAGCACGTTTAAAATAAATATTGACATTTATGTTGTGGATGGAGAAAGACTGGGAATTGCATGGCTTTCGTAGCAAATTTAACTGCCAATTGTTAATGGGGTTTCGTTTTTTAAAACTAACGATATCCGCAACTTTTCTAAAAGCAGTAATTTGCAAAATTCCACGAATTAGGAGGGGGGAAAGAGGAAAAATCACAGATTTCCGCAAAAAAAGAAAAAAAAAAAATCGCATGTCAAATTGGCGATTACCGGATTTTTTTTAGATTGCCACTTTTTTAAATAAGTCGCCATGTGGCGAGTGGCGACCATGAATCTTGACTTCTACCAGATATGAGAATGTTTTTATTAATACATGGTTCATACACTTAGGAGTAAAAAAAATTCAAGGACTTTTCAAGCACTTTCAACCAGTGCTCATTCCACTCACTAACCCCCGACTCACCTTGCTTTATTAACCCCTGCAGGGCTCTTCCTACCTGTTCACTGCTTTCCCATGGAATAAATAGGAATATAAATAGTGCATTTCATAAAACAAAAGCAGAAACATATTATAGAAATCCCCATATTCAATGCTGGATAGAACTACATAACATTTAATAGCACTTAATAAAAAAAAAGATAAAATAAAATGTTAAAAATCAGTAACTTATTTTTTCAGAATAGAAGAAAATTCGTTATATATTTTTGGAAAAAAAATTGAAATTCAAGTACTTTTTAACATATTACAGCAATTTTCAAGCATTTTTCATGAATTTTTAAAAGTGTACGAACCATGTAATATGCATTTGAATAAGATTTGGCCATATGTATTCTCCAGAAGGGCATGTAAAAATTTTATCCATAATTTTGTCAAATTGTCGCCAAATGCCTGTTTAGTTGTGGTAACCTCAAATGGAAAACTGTCATTTTTTGAAAATGTGCTCATCATGGTGCCGTTTGAACATCATTTCTGGATTTAGTAATACTTTTTAATCTCCCTATTTTTTAAAAGTTTTTATTATTTTTTGCAGGATTTGTGTTTTTATGTTTGGTAATTATGATTTCAATATTTCTAAAGAAAATTGTGCTTGAACGGTTTATAAATAAAAGTTTGATAAGCAAGAGACATGAAATTGGTTTTTAAGGAATAAAAAGTGTTGATGTGTTTGATTTCAGATGAAAATGTTGATGCTTTTAGTTAAAAAAGGGAATTTTTTAGTGTAAAGATGAATAAAATAACATGACTGAAGCAAGATTTTTCTTGATTCTCATTTACAATTTATTATTTGTATGCTAAAATGTATTTTTGAATAATTCTAAAGACAATGCCATATTGAACCCTTTTACAATAGGTGTATTAAATAATAATATGAATGGATCCTTTTGCAGCTTTTGAAGAAAGGTTTATATAAAATAACACTGTTTGGAAAATATTGCTCTTAAAGGTGTTTAAATTTAGATTAGCAAGTAGATTTTTAAAAGCAGTTTTTTTTTTTATGTCTTGAATTTTTGATTAGATAGAACGTATATATTTAAAACTGTTTTTCCTAAGTGGTATATTTGAATCCTATTCTTTTTTTTTTTTTTTTTTATCTTAACTTTCACTAATGCAAACCATTCAAAAACAGCTCTCTTTAACAATGATTTGAAAATCATATTTACCAAACAATGTACAAATAATTAATCCTGTAAAGAATATATACTAAAATCTGTCAAGAGACAGGGAGATTGAATAGCAGCCGCATCTTGCTTGGAGGTGGGACCATAACCTGTTTTTCAAGATTCCTGATATACACAAATGCACGTCAGAAATCCCCCTCTCACCCCCCCCAAAAAAAACACCATTAAAGGTAAATTTACAAGGGGAGGGAGGCGGGAGGAAGAACTAAAACCAGCTGAAAAGTCTCATCCTTGATTGGAAAAACATGAATGAAAATACAATCAAAAGGATTTAAATATACAGTCGGTAACAAAAGTCTCCGAACACCAGGGGTGCAGAAAATGTTCAGACCTCGGAAATTTCCCCCAAACACAATAAATTTCCCTCAATAATGCAAAAATCTACTTTGCTATACAAAGTCATTTGTTCTATGTAATAAATCTTTAAGAAAATAAGTATACAGTGTAACATAAAAATATCGCTGTTAGTGTATATTTTAAGAACTTTAAAGCAGCAAATTTTTATTTTTTATTTACATTTTTATTTTCTCTTTAAAAAAATTTTCAGAATTTCCCCCGAACCTCGTTCGGACATATTCTGCACCCCTGCCGAACACTAGCAAAAATTCCTCTGTAAAATAAGTACACTTAATACAGTTTAGTGTTAAGTAAATCCTTGTCGAATCCTGTTCTTAGTCAGTCTAAAAACAGGATTCGAGAAGAATTTATTTAACAAAACTGTATTAAGTGTACTTTTTTTACATAGGAATTTTTGCTAGTGTTCGGAGACTTTTGTTCCCGACTGTACCTATCTTAATGCACATACCTACACATTAAAAGAATATACACTACTGCCTGTTCAAAGTTAATTTTAAAATACACATAGTACACCTAAAACTTGCATAAATAAGTATATGTCAACATTATTTTAATTTTTTCTGGAGAATTGATTTAGTACCTCACCAAAAAGTATTATTAAAACATCCAATTTTAGCATTCACTCAAATTAATATTTAACATCAAGTTAAAAGTGCTTCATTCAACCAAATATAGACATTCATTAAAAATAATACTGAAGAGACTGAAAATATACATTAAAGAATCATTTTTATAAATTTCAATTTTGAGAAGGTACCACTCATTTTATAGAATTTGTGAAAAAGCTCCTTTTATAGATTTGAGTTTTGTGAAGGGGCAGCAAAAAAAAAGACCCCAATTTTTGCCTAAATCGGGGAGTAAAAAAGTGCTGTAGGGGGAGGGGGGGGGAAGGCAAGTACTAACAATGCTTTAGATTATAGGGTAGGGTGGGGTAAAATGGGTCACTTTATAAATAATGCTAAGTAAATATAATTAGACTAGAATTTTTTAAACCAATTTTTGTAACAATATTTTTCAAGTTTTTAATAACATTTTCCAATTTCAAAAAAGTTATGTTTATGAAAATACAACACAAGAAGAACAGTTTACATTCTAAAGATAATAGTGTGGAAAAAAACATGCTGAACTAACTTCAGAAAATCTATATTTTTTTATTAATAATAGTGCAAGCTTGAAGCATTTTTTCACAGAAGAAACTCTAGAGAACATCTCAAGCCAATCAGTTAAGAAAAATGTTAAATATATTCTTTTTTATTTAAATTTTTCTTGGGTGGGGTAAAATGGGTCATAGTTAGGCTTAGCTGATTCTTTTCAAATATAGATTAACTGCAATAAATTTTGTTAAATTTAGGCAATGTAAGGTGCTTCTTTAATTTTAATGTTATATTTAATAATTTATTAAATTTAAACAATGTTTGTCATTTATTAGTATTTTTATTTAGTTTTCAGTTTCTACATTTAAACAATGTAATTTTCTTTAAATTCAGGTTGTAATTAGATAATTTTAGACTTTAAGCCTCTTGTTCTTTTTGTTTTGTTTTTGAATAAAGATGCACTAGGCCTAGGGTAATTAGATTTATTTTGTTCTCAACTTAGCCTTTTTTTTTTTTTTTTTCTTTTACATAGCATTTGTTTTTGTTATATGTATAATATTTTATTCTTATCAGCAAATCTATCTTTTGTATCTCTAGTACATCCTTAAACACTCTTTCAAACATTATTGAGATCTAAGATGTTTTTATTAGAATTATAAAACATTATATACTTTTATGTTTTTCCTGAGAATGATGATATTGATATAATAGAAAAAACTGACATTGTATCTGTTTTAGAAGAACCATTTTGCAATAACCGTGAGCAGTACTTCTTTAAAATGTAAAACTATCATTATTTAGCTATATATGTAACAAGTGTATTCCTTATTTTAGTGTATCTCATAATAAATATATTCTTCAGGCATTATTTGCATTATTTTGCGTTCTGACTCATTTTACCCCACAGTGGGGTAAAATGGGTCAAAACATACACAGTTAAGTTTAACCAATTTATAATTTTTAAATTATTATTATAAGTATATGAAAATGTTCTGAAATAATCAAATGTAAAGATACAATTGTTAAAGAACTGAAAAAAAAAAAATTATTAGTGCTACAGAAGATTAAATGTGAAAATAGCTAAAAAGTGACCCATTTTACCCCACCCTACCCTATTAAAATATTGGCATGCCTGCGTTAATAGATACCCATTCAAAAGCATTTTTCAATTTATATTATTTATTTATACTGACGTTCAAATTATTCAATGTATATTTCAAAATTTTTTTTGATAGTATGTCTTTTTATCATAAAGCTTTTGTTTTGTTCCAAATTGACGATAATTACTTTATGAAGTGTTTCGAGTTAAAATGTTAGCAATTTCCAATTGCATATTTTGTACAAAATAAATTCAACTTTCATTTATTATCGATAAAGCATAAGCTTAAGTAAGATGTCCAAATTATTTTTCCCGCCACTCTTCAACACAAACAATGCCCGGTACTGTTGTTAGGCTTAAGATCGATTGGTCATTTCAACCGGCTTCTAGTAAAATATTTTTATAAAACAAGACCAAAAGGTCAATCAATAAAACTATTTCAAAGAAAAACAAAAACATGAGATAATATGTTTAAAAATACACTGACCTTTCTTTCAAAAAATAATCTTGATCAACTTTAACAGGAAAATAGATCAGCTATCTATAGCGCAAGCGAAAAAGAAAAGGAAAGCGACGCTAGCGGAGTGGAGTGGAAAGTGAAATTCACTTATGGCTCGTGGCGCGTCTAGTCAACTTCTCAAACTGACCGTTCAGTTCGAGACTATGACGTCATTGAGAAGCTAAAGTTTTACTTTTAAACGAAACAGTTCATGAACGTTATGTTTACCGTTTACGGATTAGATTAAGTATAAATATTCTTAATTCGTAGTTTTATTGTACGAAGCAGCGCTTTCTAAAAGGGCCCACGGATTAAGAGTTTAGGACGTATTACGAATGCTACGAAAAGTAGTAATTTTCATCTCACAGATAGAGGGCAAACAGATCTTGACAATTTACCAATCAACGTGTTTGTTTAAATTTGTAGCGGTTCATTGGTCGTTCGCGAAAATCGGATGATGACAGAAGCCGTAGGGGCGGGCTTTCACATTCTTCCGATAAGTTTTATAGATACTACACTAGGCGGCGATCGGATCGTTTTCCTCCTCTCGACTGAATTAATGTGGAATAGAAAGCTCCGGTTTCCGCGCTGTCGCTGAACTGGGATTGTGGTGCCTCGTTCTTAAGTCTGATCTTAAATCTTACGAGCTTTCGTAGAATGGGCGTGTTTAAGAACAATTTTAACTTGGTATTGGGGTACAGTCGGTAACAAAAGTGTCCGAACACTAGCAAAAATTCCTATGTAAAAAAAGTGCACTTCGTACGGTTTTATCAAGTAAATCCTTGCCGAATCCTATTCTTAGTCAGTGTAAGAACATGATTCGATAAGGATTTATTTAACAAAACCGTATGAAGTGTACTTTTTTTGCATAGGAATTTTTGCTAGTGTTCGGACACTTTTGTTACCGACTGTACCTCAAGCTAAGACTACTATGGGTGAGTCCACAGATTATTATACAGATAGGACACTCCCGTATATTCTTCGGTAACCGGAATTTGACTGCAACGACCCTATTATCAACGGCTGTAAGTTTCTCGAGCTCTCCAGATTACGCAATCGCTCGTCTTATTTTTATTGTATCTATGTTCATATCGTAATGTTAGTGCAACGTTAAACCCAACATCCAACCGACTAACCATTTATTGATGTTTACTTTTGGACTTTGTTATTGTTTACGAACACGGATTAGGATACAGGATGGTAAACTAGATAGGGCGGTCAGCGTGGGGAACGGAGCTTTATTTTCCGCATTAATTCAGCCGAACAGAGTAAGCGATCCGATCGCCGCCTGGTGTAGTACCTTTGAAACTCATCGGAAGAAGGGGAAAGCCCGCCCCTTCGGCTTCAGTCATCCAACGAAGGAACAGCCAGAAATGTGAAAACGCGCTGATTGGTGTATTTTCGAGATTTGGTCGCCCTCTATCTGTAAGATGAAAAATACTACCTTTCCGTAACATTAGTAATACATCCTTCTCTTTTAATCCGTGTTTACGAATTTGATTGTCAAAAGCAATTTATTTTAAGAAGCAAGTACAAATATTAAGCAAATAAATTTTGAAAATATACATAAACCAGAAATGTTTTTTTCATTTTAAAGCATTTTGTATTATTTACATCAAGCAATGTTAAATATTTAAGATTTCATACCATACTGCTATTTCAGCATTACAGTATTAATTTGTACTTTTGAACACGAATGTGTTTGGAAAAATTTATTTTCAAACATAATAAAAATTAGTTTTATTTCTTAGAAAATAGCTGTGAATGTTATGATTTTGTAAATTTAAAAGTAGTAGAAAAAATGAAGGAAACAAAACTGCACATACGTTTTCGTTGGCAACTTTATTATTGTTTACAAACTTGATTGTCAAAAGTAATTTATTTTAAGAAGCAAGTGCTAAATATTAAGACAATAAACTTTGAAAATATACATAAAATAAAAACATTTTTTTTTCATTTTAAGGCATTTTGTATTATTTAAACCAAGCAACATTAAATATTTAATGATTTCATACTGCTATTTCAGAATTACAGTTTGTAATTTTAATTTGTACTTGAATATGAATATGTTTCACAAAGCATATTTTTAAACATTATAAAAAATAATTTTTATTTCTTAGAAGAATAGCTGTGAATGTTTTGAGAATAATTTTGTGAATTCAAAAACAATAGAAAGTGAAGAAAAAGAAAACTTCCCATACTAACCTGCTACTAACTACTCGCGAAATAGAAAAACAATTTTCGATCAAAGATGCTATTCATGTAGACTTAACACATGTAGTTCCCTTCTGTTGACACTAGTGGTGCTACTATATTTCCGGTTCGCGTTTTAGCTTCACTGTCCTATCTGTATGATAATCTGTGGGGTGAGTCTAAGACTACTATATAACAGGCTGAATCATTCGCCGCCATTTGTTCGTCAAGTCCGTCATTGCTAAAACTAAGACTATTGTATATGACTATTATATGAGATTATATAAGACTACTATATAATAGTCTTCGGTTTGGCAGTGACGAACTACCATATAAGATTATTATATGAGACTATATAAGACTATTATATAGTAATCTTAAGTTTAGCAATGACGGACTTGACGTACAAATGGCGGCGAATGATTCAGCCTGTTATATAGTAGTCTTAGGTGAGTCCAGCCTCTGGAACACTTCCACTGATCCAATTGGGCCCTGAGACATTTGATCCACGACCGGTCGAAAGCAGAGGCTGGACAACTCCGATCCCTCTATTGGATCAAAATCAGTGCTGGCATCTGTAGGCTTAGTTTGAAATTAGCTCTAAAATTCAGAAATTTAATTCATCAACCTGGAAATTAATTTTTGATAGATTTCGTGGCCGTTTGGAGTTATGCCATGTTTAAATTTGTCACTTGATATAGCTGCTTTAATGCAGACTCGGTGACCTTGTCAACGTAAATTATGTGAGAAGCGCCGAGCTGGTTATCAACCAGGGTAGCTCGGTGGTTAGAGCATCCGCGCGTTAAGCGGAAGGCCCGAGGTTCGATTCCCGGCTCTGGTATTTTTCACATAGTTGGTACCAATCAGCCTTCTACTCCTTTCTATCAAAAATTAGCTCTAAAATATTACATAATTAAATTAGTTAAAGAAAAATTTAATTCATTAATTAAAAATGCAATTTAACTATGAATAAAAAAAAAGATAGATGCATATCTATTTTTTTCTATTCTGCATAGTTGGGTACATATCCACTGAGATACAATAATGTTAATTATATAATTCTTTTTCGAAAATTATTTTTTAAAAATAATAACAATAAAATATTAATTTAAAAAAAAATCTCAGCAAATTTTTTAAATTATTTTCCTCAATTATGCATTATTGTATTTTAACGATATATTGTTAACAATTTTAAGTAATATTTTATGGATTTATTATCAAGCTAATTTTTGTTAAATATTTTTAAGGCCCTGCTCTACCTAACTTTATTCCTTTCTCAAGATGGGGGACAATGAAGTCAGGACTGGGAGATAAGGGGGGAGAGAAGTCCACGTAGACGAATGACTGAGAGAAAATCCTTTCAACCACAAGAATAGGAAATTTTGCACTTCAGTGATTGATAGCATCCAAATCCCCCACAGTCCACAGTTAGTTGACATTTTCCTTGCCAGAGGCATCAAGAGAGAGACAACGATAATTATCAGTTAAAAAAACCTAAACGGAATGTGAAAAGAGATTATATGCTTGTGAATTATTGGAGAAGGCAAATAAGCTGATTTACTTATGTAAATAATATTCAGCAATTTCAGTTTCAGTTGAATAATAATAATAATAATAAAACTTGTATCCAACGAGGAAAGAAAAAGTATTTAAAAAAAGAAAGTGTAATAATTACTGAAATTAGTAAAAATTTTTACTCTGATGAATATTCTATGTAAACTAGTAATTACAGCAATTGTTAAAGTATTTACGCTTATGAATTATATTATTTCATCAGGTTCAGAAACTACATTGAGCAATATAGTTTCTGATCATATATATATATGACAAGTTTCCATGATTTTGTAAACTATTTGTATATATTAAAAAAAAAAAAAAGTTACTTCAATCAGAGATTCTGTTCGAATTTATGTTGCATTGAAAATCAGACGCTTCTTTTAAGTCTAATTATTTAAAATTAATTTCTTTAAAAAATATTTGATATTATGTTTTTATTTCCGATAAATAAAAAATCTCAAAGAATCTACTTCAGGAAACTGATAATTTCAAATTACCTTTTGCTAAGATGTTACTTATTTGTTTATATATAGATTTTATTTATTTGTATAAAACTGGTATTCATTAACAAAAATTGTAAAGATTAATTTACTTTTCTTTCTCTCTCTCTCTCTCTCTCTCTCTCTCTCTCTCTTTTTTTTTTTTTTGTGTGTGTGTAAAGAAATTTTAAAAGCACTATATTTTATCTATATATTAATTTGAAACGTGTTTTGCCTGTAGCCACTAAATTGAGAGAATGGCTAGGTGTAAAAATTTGGTTGAGGTGTCTAAAAAAAGGTCTTGGTCTGTAGATGTGTCATCAAAAGAGAAAAATACAATAATTTACGTACTATCTAATATTGTTTTCCTGAATTAAAATTTGATACTATTTAAGTACCATACCTATAACTAACTGATCCTAAAATAATACATAAAGAAATAAAATTTCACTTTGTAATGAGATTGTCCTTTTAATAAATTATTTATTTACCCCCCCCCCCCCCTCTCTTTTTTTTTTTTTTTCTTTTTTGCTTTGCAACAACAATCAAGCCATTTCTCAAAGGAAAAAAAAAAAAAAAAAAAAAGACTGTCTTAACATTTAGAAAGCAGAACGAAGTCAATGAAGCATATATATATTATTCTGCAAGTTAAAGAACAAAAATTTTGATATACACCTTCATATACAATTTTAAAAAATATTATAATGTGAAAATATACAAGAATATTTTTAGAATTCAATTATTAGCCATACAAACAGTAAGATTAATTTTAAGCGTATGAAGCACATGTTTAAGGGGGGAAGAAAAATCTGGACAGCTTTCCTGGAAATGGTAAAATATTTTTAGTAAAGCACATCCACTAACAACAAATAACTATCGCTGATAAAATCATATGGTTACCGCTGATAAAATCATATTTTTCAAGTCCTAATAGCTGTTGGCCGATATTTCAGGTAGTCGTGTTTATTTTGACTTTCGGTATCAGGAATAGGAACGATCTCTGTAATTAATTTTTGGATTTGCCATAGCGAGACAAAAATTTCGTTGTTCTTTTGGGGAATTTTCGCCCTCATCCGGATTAACCTGTAAAAAATCTGGTGTGAAACAACCACACGACTTTCATTACCCACTATTACTCGTATTATAAGCATTTTTTGGAGATAATGTAATCAGAAAACATATAAATGACCTAACAAAGTATACACATAAAAATTTCCTGGTAAGAGAAACTTGATACACGCGTAAAGATATGTAAAACAGAGTTTACATAGTGAATTTAGAATTGGAACAGGTCTGGTGTACAGATAAATTTTCCAAATTTTGCTGGAAATTGGAAAACCTGAA
This sequence comes from Salticus scenicus, assembly GCA_963930645.1. Taxonomy (NCBI): domain Eukaryota; kingdom Metazoa; phylum Arthropoda; class Arachnida; order Araneae; family Salticidae; genus Salticus; species Salticus scenicus. The sequence continues at coordinate 49,713,547 of OZ005657.1, forward strand.
TTAGGACATCGGAAACTGAAAGTGGTATCGTAAGTCTGTATCTAAAAAAGGCTCTAGCGATTTTCTTCTAAGTTGCTATATAAACACACTGTTAGTAGTTCTTTCGAATGATATAGTTGGTTAGTTCAGGAAAATCGAAGGAGTCCTGTATACATATCTCAATTTCAGGCCTCGCAAGTGCGTTCCTTTAAAAACGGATGTATGGATTTTTTTTTTCAAACTTACCATATTAACTGCCTTTTAAATATCCTTTTGTATGTAATTATTGCTTTCCGGTCAATAATTAAATTTGCCAAGTTTTGGCAAAAGTCGGTATCTCAAAAACAGCTCTAATGATGTTCTTGAAAATTGTTACATATATCCACTTTAGATATCTTTTCTTATGTATTACGTGGTTATTAAAAGGAAATTAACAGTCATCCTGATCAGGTAGATCAGTTTTAGATATCAGAAATTAATGTTTCGAAAAATAGCTAAACTGATTTTTTCTTCTTACTATTTTTAAATTCGCTATGTAAATCTATTTTATATATTTTTACATGTGTATAAGCTTTCCCTTACCAGAAAATTTTTAAGTATCTAATTTGTTAGGTCAATTTTATGTCCTCTGATCATATTATCTCCAAAAAATGCATATAATACATGTAATAAGTAAGTAATGGAAGTCGTATGGTTGTTTCACACCAGACTTTTTTTATTTGTTTGTTTTGCGGACGAGGGTCAATTGCACCCCTCTCTTAACCTGTCAATCAAATGACGGGCGAATTGCACCCGACCTCCTCCCTTTGTTCTTCTAATCTCGGGCGAGTTGCACCCCTCTCTTTACCTGTCAATCAAACGACGGGCGAATTGTAAAGATTTACTGATAAGTCATTAGGGGAAAAGGTTTCTAGAATGTCAACTTAATTCCATCATAAACCATCATAAACCTTGATAAAAACTTGAAAAGACAAGCCATCTTAAATAGTGTCAAAAGGAAAGCTTTAGACGAAGTAAACGAACGCCCACAAAAATTAATTAGAAGAGAAATAAGTGGTGCACCTTCAAGTTTTACAGAAGAATTCAATGTAAAAGATATGGAATATATAAGAAAAAAATTGAGTAGAGCACGGCGTGCAGTATTACCACCCCTTCCCAAAAACGCAAAAGAAGTGCATTCCGCTCTAGCTTCATTGGCTATTAAAACATATCAGGGGGAAGAAATGCTTCAAGTTAACAATGAAGAAAAAGGTATCGTTTGCTTTTCAAGCGCCTCTAATCCGCAATTTTTGTGTAAAAGTGATACGATATTCATCTAGGGAACATTCAAACATTGTCCAAAGTTTTTTTATCAGATGTTTTCGTTGCACATCAATAAAAATGTCCCCTACATGCCACTTGCTCACTTTCTCTTGCCTAACAAAAGTACAAATACTTATGAAGATATGTTTGTATTGCTGACAGAGTGTTGTGAAAAATTAGAATTGAAATTCGAGCCCAAGAATATTGTCGCTGATTTTGAAATCGGAATTCTTTCGGCAATTAAAAGAATATGGCCTACAAGCAATATCAGAGGATGTCGTTTCCATGCATCTCAATCATGGTGGAGAAAAATTCAAGAACTTGGTTTATCAAAAGAATATAAAGACAAGAATTCTGATATTGGAAAGTGGCTACGTAGGTCATTCGGACTGCTTTATTTCAATCATGAGGAAGTTGCTGATTGTTTTGTAGAGGATTTCATGTTGGAAATTCCTCAGAATGAAAAATTTGAAAAATACATGGATTATTTGGTTGATACATATATTTCAGAAGATGCGAAATTTCCACCAATAATTTGTGGGCTTCGGATACAATTGACGGGGAGAGAACAACTAACGCTTGTGAATCGTTTCACGCAAAATTCAATGCCAATTTCAGTGCACCTAGTCCAAATATTTATGCTTTTATTGAAGTAATTAAGCAAACACAGGTTGATGTAAATGCTTTGAAAAATAGACAAGATTTGAATTTTTAAAGGCTATGTCCTACTACAGTTCAAAGAAAGATAAAAAGGAAACAAATTAAAACCTATGCATAAAATAAGACGACAGATGATCATCTTTCTCAAAGACAATGGGCATATGCTCGGCTATTAGACAAGGTAAACTTATTACCACTATGAGACAAAGAAAAATTATTCGCAAAATTTTTAAACACGCCATGGGTTTTTAGCCGATGACAGTCCTAAGCCTGTGAAAAGTGTGAAGGGAAAATTATGCGATTATGTATAAGAAAAATTATCTAATAATATCTTGGAGGGTGCAACTCTCCCCTTTGTAGAAATGGCTACGTGGAGCTACTCACCCCTTGGTTCGAGGTGGTAAACGGTGCAACTCACCCCTTGGTTCGAGGTGATAAACGGTGCAACTCACCCCTTGGTTCGAGGTGGTAAACGGTGCAACTCACCCCTTGGTTCGAGGTGGTAAACGGTGCAACTCACCCCTTGGTTCAGAGAGTAAGCGGTGCAACTCGCCCGTTTAGGTATTCTCCGGGTGCAACTAACCTACTCCCTGTTTTGCAACAACAATCTAGCCATTTGTCAAAAAAAAAAAAAAAAAAAACTGTCTTAACATTTAGAAAAAAGTACGAAGTCAATGACATGACGCATGTATAATATTATTATGCAAGTTAAAGAATAAAAATTTTGATATACACCTTCATATACAATTTTAAAAAAATATTATAATGTGAAAATGTACAAGAATATTTTTAGAATTCAATTATCAGCCATACAATTAGTAAAATTAATATGAAGCGTGTGAAATACATGTTCTTAAAAAAAAAAAAAAAAAAAAAAAAAAAAAAAAAAAACTGATGTGAAACAACCACACGCGATTTCCATTACCACTATGACATGTACTATATGCATTTTTGGGAAATAATGTGATCAGAAAACATAAAAGTGACCTAAACAAGTAGAAACCTAAAACTTTTCCGGTAAGAGAAACTTTATACACATATAAAGACATATAAAACGAAGCTTACACATAGCGAGGTAAAAAATAAGAGGAAAAAAAATGGTACAGTTATTTTTTGAAACAAATTTCCGATATCTGAATATGACCTACCTAAGCAGGACGACTTAATTTTTTTCTAATAACCAAGTAATGCATGAGAAAGAAATGGATTTATATAACAATTTTCAAGAAAATCGTTAGAGCCGTTTCTGAGATACCAACATTTACAAAAAATCAATTATTGACCGGAAAACAATAATTACATACAAAAGGATATTTAAAAGGGAGTTAATATGGCGAGTTTAAAAAAAAAAAATCGTATACAACCGTTTTTAAAAGAACGCGTTCGCGAGACCTGAAATTGAGCTATTTATACAGGACGCTTATCAGTTTTCCTGTACTAACCAACTATATCATTCGAAAGGACATCTAATAGAGTGTTTATTTACACTATCGATTAATTAAAAAAGTAAATTAATATACACAGTGAAGCATCGATAATCCAGCATCGACGGGAAACAGACATTACCGGTTTATGGATATATTTTTTAATGGTTTTGGGATAAAGTAATAACAAAAAAGAATTTCATTTAAATTTAATTACAGCAATTATTGATACATGATGTAAAAAGACATTTTGCTTAAGCTGTACTGTTCTATAGAAACTGAGATGGTCATTTCTCGTAGGACATTCCACGACAAATCAACCAGGCACCTAACCAGAACATTTCAGATTACAATGAAACTTTCAGGAATCATTTTTCTTGATGATATAAGTGAGAATATACTTTTGGAAATTTTTCATTTTACTGAATATTAATTTTATAAATTTCTTAAATTTTGTAAAATCAACATTTTTGGCTCACATAAACACTTTCAAATTTCTCAAAGTCTATAAAAGATACAGAAGTTTCTGACTCCTCATTAAAAAAAAAAAAAAAAAAAAAAAAAACTTATAAGGTTTAATTTGATATACAGCTTGGTTATATAACGCAAAACAGTTTTTTTTTTAATGAAATATTTAAAATTTTAAATAATTTTTAAATATGTTTTTCTTTCTTTCTTTTTTCTTGAAAAATAAATAAATAAATAAATATAAATTATATATATATATATATATATATATATATATATATATAATAAATAATAATAATAATCTTTTATTATTAGTATTTACAGAATTTATCGGGGAAAATAAATAACGGTATATAACAGAAAGGATAAATCTGCTTAAAATTTAAGCTTCATTAACATTTATTTGTATTTTATTTATGTAATTCCTTTTACAAGAAAATCTGTTTTTTATTTTATTTATTACGTAAGCCGGAATCACATGATAATATAGTGTAAAAAGCAAGGGCTATAAAATACATGGTTCAAAAACTAAAATATTTAATAGATGCTGAGATACAGTAATCTTCAAAATCGTAGTTCTTAAATAATAGCGGATCCACCTGTCCAGAAAAATACTTCTCTGAAGGCAGTGGGAACCAGGACCAGATACAATGCGAGTAGAAAAGAGATGCCATAGGCAGCGGGTACCTGAAGCGAGGTTTAGAGCGATTTCAATGTAGGTAATTTTCTTTTAGTTTTTTATTTATAACGTGATATAAAATATAAATAAGTGATTCAATTCTCTTCAAAATTTATTTGAATTCAGCTACTAGGGAAGCATGCGTAGCCTGCTACTAAATGAAAAAAATTAAATAAATAAAAATAAATAGATTTTCAATTACAAAATTTTTTGAAAAAAAATTGAAATAGAGTGAGCATGAGTCACAGGCCTGCAAGAAGATAAATTAGACATAATGAATAAATTAGTATGTTGTGGCCATCACACAACTTTCTTCTATAGAAAAAAGTGCAGTTTTCTATTTCTATTTCTTTCTTTCTTTCCTTTTTTTAAGTTGTAAAATGATATATTAATATTTTAAAAAGTCAATTTTTGGAAAACGTATATTAACTTAACGTTTGTGAGTTCTCTAAATGCGAAAAAGAAATTATATATATATATATATATATATATATATATAAAAAAGAGTCAATCTAAAATGAATGGTAATGGATGGTAATAAATAAATTTTATTTGTGTCCCTGTAAAAATCTATAAATGCTAGACTCCCTAAAAATCTAGACATTTCATGGGACAGTGACTTATAACAATTTTATAAATTTTCAGCTCATTCGGATGAGGCGTTTAGACGCTATTGAACTTTTAATAATACGATTCCGCGTACCCCAATGGTACGGATTTTTTTTTTTTTGTTGTTTTGTTTGTTTCCTTTTTTGCGTCCCCGTAAAAAGACTGTAAGTGGTAGATTCCCCAAAATTCAGGCAGTTCAGCTCAATAGGATATAGCGTTTAGACTTTTTCACGCTTTACCGAATTTGAGCCCGTAAGGGCATACTGACAAAGAATTTTTCATTGTATCCTGTAAATAAAAAATCTATAACTGATAGACTCACCGAAATCTATATAGTTTGTGCAATGGTGACCTGTAACATGCACATAAATTTTCAGCTCAATCGGATAAGCCGTTTAGACGCTATAGCATTTTAAATAATTTGATTTCATAAACCACAATGATAAAGAATTTTTCTTTGTGTTTCTCAGACAAAAAAAAAAAAAAAATCTGTAAGAGCTACATAGTCCAAATATCATATAGTTAGTGTGATGTTTATCTATAACATGCATATAAATTTTCAGTTCAATACCATATGGCATTTAGACGCTATTACACCTTAGATGATAAAGAATAATGATAAAAGAAATAATTGTAAAAAAATCTTCCGTTGTGCCTCTGTAAAAAACCTATAAGTGCCAGATTCTTCAAAACTTATGCACTTTGTACATTAGTGACCTATAGCATGTATATAAATTTTCAGCTCAAACGAATAAAGCGTTTAGACATTACTGCAGTTACAAAAAAAAAAAAAAAAAAAAAAAAAAAAAAAGGTTACATATAGAGCATAATGATAAAGAATTTTTCTTCGTGTTCCTGTGAAGAAAACTATAAATGTTACATTCACCAAAATTTATATAGTTTGTGCGATGGAGATTCATAACAGGTGTTTCAGCTCATTCGAATAAGGCATTTAGACGCTATTGCACTTTTAAAAATTTAGGCCCATAGACCATAATAATAAAGAATTTTTCTTTGTGTCTCTGTAAAAAAAAAAAAAAAAAAAAAAGAAACATAAACGATACATTCACCAAAATTTATGTAGTTTGTGCGATGGAGATTCATAACTGGTGTTTCAGCTCATTCGAATAAGGCATTTAGACGCTATTGCACTTTTAAAAATTTAGGCCCATAGACCATAATGATAAAGAATTTTTCTTTGTGTGTAAAAAAAAAAAAACTAAGTGCTAGATTTACCAAAATCAATAGGGTTCGTGCTATGATAACTTATAACATGTGTACCAACTTTCAGCTCATCAAACAAAGCGTTTAGGCGCTATTGTGTTCACTCACATACATACGCACATACATCTTCGTAAAAATAGTAAATATGTATTCAGGGAACCTCAATATATGTAGAAACACCAAAATCTGAAACTCGGATTTTTGACATGATTGCAATACTTTCCTCATTATAGTGTTCGGAAAGTAAAAATTATGTTGTTTGGTAAAGTTACAAAAAATATACCTATTAAACAATATGACATACCTAGTTAATTAAATTGATTTTTTTTAAATTAAATTTTCGGTTATTCTCAACTGAAAATTTCGTTATTAAAAAAAAAAAAAAAGAAAAGAAAAGAAAAGACCATAAAAATTGCCAAATTTGAATTTGCAGCAAAAAGCCAAAAAGCTCTTTTTTTTTTTTTTTTTTTTTTTTTTTTTTAAGGGGGGAGGGATGAGTTGAACTTCAGATATTAAGAACTTTGTACATAAATATCATAAAAATCAAAAGAATGGAATAATTATTTGGTGTTACAATCATCAGAAAATTAAATAAATAAAACGAAAGAAAGAAAAGGAAAAGTAGGCACGAATGTAGCGTGAAAGCGATAAGTCCGAAACATTATTTTGTGTTCTTTGGATTTTTATGTTGTTTCTATATAAAGATTTCTACATCGACCAAATTTAAATGCTTAAGCTAAGTTTCTTTCTTTCTTTCTTTTTAATTAATTAATTAATTAATTTTTAATGCCCCCATTCAATTGTTTAGTAAGAAGAAATACGGTAGAATTTCCCTAATGAGCAATATTTTAAATATTTTTATGCACTTAGTATTAGCTCACTTTGAAAATATTGAGAACATAATATGGATTTTTAAAATAATCAGTTAAAACTGTGATTGCAATACTTCCCTCACTGTAGTGTTCGGAAAGTAAGAAGTATGTTTTTTAGTAAAGTTACAAAAAGTATATTAAACAATATGACATAAGGTAATTAAATTGATTTTTTAAAATTAAATTTTCTGTTATTTTCAACTGAAAATTTCGTTATTAAAAAAAAGGGAGGAAAGAAAAGGAAAAGAAAAGAGAGAAAAAAAAAGAAAGAAACCTTAAAAGTGGCCAAATCTGAATTTGCAGCAAACAGCATAAAAAAGAAAAAAAAAAAAAAAAAAAAAATGTGTGTGTGTGGGGGGGGGAAAGCAGTTAAACTTCAGATATTAAGAACTTTGTATTTTTATTATCATAAAATCATAAGAATGGAATAATTATTTCGTGTTACAATCATCAGAAAATTAAAAAAAGAAAGAAAGAAGAAAGAAAGAAAAGCAAAAGTAGGTACGAATGTAGCGTGAAAGCGACAAGTCCGAAGCAGTATTTTGTGTTCTTTGGATTTTTATGTTGTTTCTAGACAAAGATCTCTGCATCGAACAAATTTAAATGCTTTAGCTAAGTTTCTATTTTTTTTCCTTGTATTTTAATGTCCCCATTCAATTGTTTAGTAAGAAGAAATACGGTCGAATATACTTAATGAGCAATATTTTAAACATTTTTATGCACTTAATATTAGCTCACTTTGAAAATGTTCAGAACATTATATGAATTTTTATAATTATCAGTTAAAACTGTGTCCTGGACTGTTGAAACTTTTTGCAATGCGAAAAGAATGCTGAAGATAAAATTATTATCCCCCCTTCAGTTCCGCCAGAATTTAAATTTATAAAGATTATTTAAATATACATAGGATAAAAATTTATTAATTAATGGGGAGGAGGGGATCTTTAGATTTATTTTAAAAAACTATTAAAAAATTATTTTTTTTAAAAAAAGGAGCATATTTGTGATATTGAAAAAAGAAATTATCTAATAAATACATATATGAATAGTTTATGTGCAGTAAAACAAACTCGAGTTCTGATTCCGTATTGCTCCTTCAGTCCCTTTTCTACGACATGGGTAAGCATTCACCTCAGAGCATTTTCACACTTTCAACTGAAAACTAATCACGTGTCATCTTACTGCGTTTTCCTCCGCCCATCGCTCTGATAAAAGAAGCAGAGTGAAATGGGGGAAAATTCGGTTATTTCAGCTAAAACTTGCTTTTCTCCCCAAAATTATTAATATGTTTTTTAAACCTAAATATTAGGAAATTTAATTGTAATAAGTTGTATCATTTAGAAAATCGCAGTTTGTTTCAGATTTTTGATATTACAGTTTGTTTATTATTTGAGAACGATAAAGAAAATCAAGTAAAAATTCGTCTTTTGCAGCTTAAAAACAAATTTTTAAATTTTTAAAAATCAATTTTTGAAAAATGAGGCGACTTTTAATGGTCACGAATTTTCCGAATGTGAAAACAGAATTTAAAAACATGTATTACGTAATGAGTAATAATAGGGATTATTTTACAATAGGTTAATACGGGATTTGGATGACCTTGAAGCTCACTGACGTAGGGCCTTAAGTTGGAAAGCTGAAATTTAAAGCAAATATTTAACATTCAAATATTTGATGTAAATAAGAAATAGGGTAAAGTTTCATTATTATGATCTAAGGTAAGAAATATGAAACTATCACACATTGCCAAAAAATTATAAAATTTAAATTTTGATTTAAATCAACGATTACAAAAAAAAAAAAAAAGTTTTTTAAATTATCACTTCATGGATTGGTTTGTTAAATTCAATTAATTATGATTTCAATCAATAATATTTTGAATGTTTAATATATTTATGACTTTTTTTTTTATTTATTTAAATACAAATTAAATATTGATTTTTAAATATTGTTAATTACTTTTATGTTTGAATGCTAAAATTTAATGCAAATATTTAGTATTCAAGCATAAAAAGGTTTTATAAAAATTAACTCATTGATAAATTAACAAAGCAGTATAAAACATATTTAAAATATTTTGTTAAATTCAAAACTAAAAAATTGTTGGCAGGGAGCATTTTAAAATTTCATTTTATTAAATTTAAATAATATTCGATGAATTTTAATTTGCATTATTGTATTATATTTCAATCCATTGCATGAATATATTTATAATTCTAAAACAATTATACGGTTATTTACCAAAAAAAAAAAAAAAAAATGCTTGTACGTCGTTTGTAAGGACCACGGATTAAAAGAGAAGGATGTATTACTAATGTTACGGAAAGGTAGTAATTTTCATCTTACAGATAGAGGGCGACCAAATCTCGAAAATACACCAATCAGCACGTTTTTACATTTCCGGCTGTTCGTTCGTTGGATGACTGAAGCCGAAGGGGCGGGCTTTCTCTTTCTTCCGCTAAGTTTCAAAGATACTACACCAGGCAGCGATCGGATCGCTTACTCCGCTCGGGTGAATTAATGCGGAAAATAAAGCTCCGTTCAACACGCTGACCGCCCTATCTGGTTTATCATCCTGTATCCTAATCCGTGGTAAGGACCTATAGATGGCGGAACCAGAGCAATAACCAACGGGCAATCACAGCAATGGATCAGTAAATGAAAAAATTCTTGGTCGATTTGATCCACGACCGGTCCATGAGGCTGAACGCATTGTTCCACGACCAATTGGATCGGTCGAGAGCCTGAAACCGCCCCTATATAATAGGCTGAATCATTCGTCGACATTTGTTCGTCAAGTCGTCATTGCTAAAACTAAGACTATTGTATATGACTATTATATGAGATTATATAAGACTATTATATAACAGTCTTACATTTGGCAGTTACGAACTACCATATGAGATTATTATATGAGACTATATAAGACTATTATATAGTAATCTTAGGTCTAGCAATGACGGACTTGACGTACAAATGGCGGCGAATGATTCAGCCTGTTGTCTTACCTCAAGCTTAAGTCCCCGGCGGGAGAAACGAGTTAGCCAATTGGAGACGCCGAGTGACCTACGTTGTGATTGCACGTGCATCCAGTTACGATTCGACTTAAGATATCTCAGAAGTTGTCGTAAGATAGTGAGACACTTAGTGTTGCAAAAAAAACCACAGTTTTTGAAAGATGGAAATAAACCCAAGAATTTTGGGGAATAAACCCGGAACTTTGGGAATTTTAAAAGTAAACAAAACCAGTCCCTTTCAAAATGGAAGTTAAGACTAATGCATTGAAGATACATATACATACTACTTAAAATGTCAATGAGTATTGTATAAATTAGTTTTACATGGAGGAGCAATTTTATTTTCAGGCAATACTGCTTCTGTTTATTGCAACCATGACATAATAGTTTTTAATATATTTCTAAAAGAGAAACAAATTGACAAATTTTTAAAATTTGGTCTTTTTTCTTTAATTATTTCTAACAAAGCAAATAAATTTGAACTATGTATGTTCTGTTTTAAACATAAAAATATAGTGTAAGTAATATTACTTGATCAGAAAGGTCTTTAAAACATTACTTAACTAAAATTATCATTTCAACTGCAACAATTTTGATTGTTTCTGTTTGTTTTAGGTTTTTCAATAAATATTCATTTTAAATGTTTCACAAACAAGTACAGTCAACTCTCTTTTATCTGCAATTTGAAATTTATTAGAAATAGTCTTTCTATTTTAATGTCTATTTATGAAATAATAATAATAACTGACTTTGTATCTGCAAAAGAAAGTAGAGTTGAGTTGCTTTTCGCAGTTACAGTTAAAAATGCTAAATAGGAAATCATTAAAAATAATAAAAGTGAAAATAATGTGTCTGTGATGAAAGTTGTATACCTCATTTTGGCAACCCCTATATTTCATGACTGCTTTGGCAACAGTGTGTGTTGTTTACTTTTCGGATACTATAATGTAACGTGAATGATGTAGCATTTTCTCAGTTGATTAAAGTTATAATCGTCGTTTAATCTTAAATCATGTTGTTTTATGTCAATTTAACTGAAACTAGACAAATTCGATGTGGAACCCACGTGTGCAAACGCCGAAGGAAAATGGCAGCATTGGAAAAAAAAACTTTATCAACTTTTTGGATGGGATTTCTGACGTGACAGAGGCAAATAAACTGCCACTTTTGTGCAATCATGTATCGTTTGATGTATATCAGTACATCAGTGATTCCGTTAATTATTCTGACGCTATCGCTGTGCTCGATTCGTTATACATAAAGAAACGCAATGAGATTTTCGTTAGACATTGCCTAACGTCGAGAACTCAGCAAACGGGCGAATCTGTTAGCGAGTATTTGCAAGTACTTAAGCAAATGAGCAAGGACTGCAATTTTAAAGCTGTTTCTGCAGAGGAATACAAAAATGAATACATCAGGGATGCCTTTATAAGTGGCCTGCGATGCCCTCGTATTCGCCAAAGGCAATTAGAAAACTTATCTGTTAAATTAGATGGAGCTTTTGAACAGGCCAGAACTTTAGAACTAGCCGAATTGCATTCAGCATCGTACCTCACTACACCAAATCCTACCCCTACAGCTGCAATTGACCATGAAGCAAATCGGGTGGAAGATACAATTTCCATGACGGCTGCTTCTACTTCATCCAGAGTAGAGAAGTGCTATTTTTGTGGAAGTGACCGTCATCCTAGATCTTCATGCCCTGCCAGAGATGCTTCTTGCAGAAAATGTGGAAAAAAAGGTCACTATCAACGTGTTTGCAGATCTAGATTAGAAAGAAATACTGTAAATGCTACTACTTCTGCAGGTACCTTAGCATTAGTTTCAGGGGCTACACATTGCCTCCAAAAATCTATAATCAAAGCAAAAGTAAATGGGATTGAACTTGATGCTTTAATAGACACTGGAAGCAGCTTAAGTTTCATAAATCAGACTCACGTGGCTAAGTGTAGTATTCAAGTCAAACCATATTTTGGAAGGATATCGATGGCCAATTCTTCCATGACTTCTGATATTGTTGGGTGCTGTCAAGTAAATTTGAAGCTGAAGAACTACTCTTATAATGATGTCGAATTGTTGATTATGAAGGACTTATGTACAGATGTATTAATTGGTCATGATATATTAGAAGCTCATTCTTCTGTGGAAATTGGCTTTAATGGTGACAGACCACCTCTTACTATTTGCTCCTTAGCCGTTGTACAAGTACCACCTGTCTCATTATTTGCAAACTTAACTCCAGATTGTATTACTTTAGTTTGTTAAAAACGAAGCATAATTTCAATAAATTTAATAAGTTACCTTATTTTTGCTTCATTCTTTGTGTGAGCAGCTTTCGGCTCGGGGCCCCGAACCTTCCTCAGACGTTGCTCGAGCGACCACTTGCCACTCGAGCAACGTCTGAGGAAGGTTCGGGGCCCCGAGCCGAAAGCTGCTCACACAAAGAATGAAGCAAAAATAAGGTAACTTATTAAATTTATCCAGATTGTATGCCTGTAATCACAAAATCAAGACGCTATACTGATGAAGATAATCATTTTATCACTGTAGAAATACAGAAACTATTAAAAGAAGGTGTTATAGAACCAAGTAATTCACCTTGGCGTGCCCAGGCATTTGTCATTAGAGGAACCAATCACAAACCTCGAATGGTTATTGACTATTCCCAAACCATTAATAAATTCACTATGCTTGATGCATACCCTCTTCCAAAAATTGAAGAAGTAATCTCCAAAGTATCTAAAAACAAAATATTTAGTACAATAGATCTCAAGAGTGCTTACCATCAATTATCTATTCTAAAGTCTGAAAGGCATTATACAGCATTTGAGGCATGTGGAAAGCTATATCAATTTCTACGTGTTCCATTTGGTGTCACCAATGGAGTGGCCTGCTTTCAGAGAGTCATTGATAAAATAATACAAGATGAGGGATTGAAAGGCACGTATCCATATCTTGATGATGCTACAATCTGTGGGAGGGATCAAAATGAGCATGACCACAACTTAGAGAAATTCTTAACTGTTGCAAAAAAATACAACTTAACATTAAATGAGGATAAATGCGTTTTCTCAACTAGGACTGTACAACTGTTGGGGTATACAATCGAAAAAAAAACTATCAAACCAGATCCTGAACGCCTTAAACCGTTAATGGAAATGCCTATTCCTAAAAATAATGCATCCTTACAACGTGCCCTAGGCATGTTTGCCCACTACTGTAGATGGATACCTAATTTTTCAAAGAAGATACGTCCTCTGTTATCTAAAAAGCAGTTCCCTCTCCCAGAAGATGCTGAGTTAGCTTTTCATTCTTTAAAACCGATGTAGCCAATGCCACATTGGCTGCTATTGAAGATAATATACCATTTCGTGTAGAGACGGATGCTTCTGATTTCGCTATAAGCGCAACACTTAGCCAAGCTGGGCGTCCCATTGCATTCTTCTCAAGAACATTGAACAACTCAGAACAGAAGCACTCTTCCATTGAGAAAGAAGCTTATGCCATAGTTGAATCCTTACGTCATTGGCGACACTACCTTGTTGGTCGGCATTTTGAAGTTTTTACAGACCAACAGTCTGTCTCTTTCATGTTCAATCGGCATCACAATAGTAAAATAAAAAATGAAAAGATTATGCGTTGGAGGCTAGAACTAGCTTGCTTTAAATTTGATATCATTTACCGTCCTGGAAAGAAAAACTTGACAGCTGATAGATTATCAAGAATAACTGCTGTAACTGGTTCAATATCTGACCTCAGTGAGCTGCACGGTGCTCTTTGCCATCCAGGAATCACGCGCATGTATCACTGGGTTCGTAGCAAGAACCTACCCTTTTCTTTGGATGATGTTAAGAAAATTACTAATTACTGTACAATATGCTTAGAACTAAAACCTAGATTTACAAAGAATAAGGGAATATTAATCAAGGCGACTTCACCATTCGAAAGGCTGAATATTGACTTTAAAAGACCTCTTCCCACTACTACCAAGAATCCTTACCTCCTAACTGTGGTTGATGAGTTCTCAAGATTCCCTTTTGCCATACCTTGCTCGAACACTTCTGCTCCCACAATCATAACTCACCTGTAGAAAATTTTCTCAGTCTTTGGAATGCCTACATATATACATTCTGACAGAGGACCTGCTTTTATGTCAAAAGAACTGAAATCTTTTTTAAATTCCCAAGGAATTGCAACCAGCCGAACGACTTCTTATAACCCACAAGGAAATGGACAAGTCGAACGCTATAATGGAATAATCTGGAAGACCATTCTGCTTGCATTAAAGTCGAAAGGGTTACGGGTGGAACAATGGGAGTTAGTACTGCAATCTGCACTACACTCCATACGTACTCTGCTATGCACCACTACAAATGCCACACCTCATGAGCGAATGTTCTCGCACCCTAGAAGGTCATACTATGGTTGTGCTATTCCCACTTGGCTGACTCAACCTGGCCTAGTACTTATGAAGAATCATGTGCGGAACAGTAAATATGAACCTTTGGTGCAAGTTGTTGGCTTAATTGAAGCCAATCCTGATTACGCGCATGTAAAGCTTCCTGATGGAAGAGAAACGACTGTATCAACACGCCATCTTGCTCCTAAAGAATTCCAGGTGAATGATGACGATTGTGATGAAAGTGTTATACTTGAACAAAACACAAAGCAAGAGGAAGACTCAGTCGCCCTGTCTGGTGATACTGCGGAAGGGAAACATGACAGCATATCACAACGACCTGTTCGACTCCGACAACCTCCTGCCTACCTAAAGGACTATGTTAGAGATTAAACACTTAATGTTCTGTTTTGGGGCTAAAAATTAAAGGGGGGTGAATGTGATGAAAGTTGTATACCTCATTTTGGCAACCCCTATATTTCATGACTGCTTTGGCAACAGTGTGTGTTGTTTACTTTTCGGATACTATAATGTAATGTGAATGATGTAGCATCTTCTCAGTTGATTAAAGTTATAATTGTCGTTTAATCTTAAATCATGTTGTTTTATGTCAGTGTCCATGCATAGAGGTCAAGACTTAAAATTTTTAGAAGTGGCCAATGGCCATGATGAACTCAGTGGCCACTCATGAGTCATCGTCGTTATACATTGGATTCATACACATAACATATACATATGATATATATATGTGTGTGTGTGCATAAAAGCATAAAAACACAAATGATATGGTCGGAAAATAAAATGAAATAGTGTTCTTTATTGTATTTTAATAATAATACAATAGTCACTATTATTAAATGACTATTGTATTATTAATAATTTAATAATACAATAAACATACATATATAATATATGTGTGTATTTCTGCCAATAAAAAAGAAGTAAAGTAAAATAAAATAAAATAAAAATAAATTGGTATTATTTGAAAAAAAAAAAAAAAAAAAAATACACACTTCTCTAGTTTAAATTTTTCAATATCTGAAATGAAAGGAGGTAGGAGGAAGACAAAATAGATTGAGTAATTGAATTATTGAAAAGTGATTCGGTTTTAGAGGGAAGATATGACCTTGTTTGAACTTCTACTGAATGCTTATGATTTTATTCTTGTTAGTGTTTTAAGAGTGAGTTCTATAAGCATGTAGTTATAATAGCATGTAATCCAGCTTTTTAAAAATTTTATTAATAACTATAGTACTTATGAGGGAAAATATAAGGACTTTCATAGATAAATATTAAAACATGCATTTTGCTGCGAGAAAACAGCAGGCTATAATGATGATATGATTTCACAATGTGATTTCTCATACACAATTTGTGTTTTACAAGAATATTTATTTTATGTCCCATTGCAAAAGAAATACAAAAATTTGATTCATTTAATAAATTTCATCTAGTCTGGCACTTCCATCTGCAATTAATATGAAAATAATTATGATCAGAATTAGAGGAAAATGAAATTATTTTGAGTCTGAGGAGGGGGTGGGGAGGCAAAGAATCTGTACTAGCCTATTATTATCAGAGGTTCAATTTTATTAATTGGCATGTGATTGCTAAAATTAGAAATTTGCTGAAAATTTTCTGTAAACATGATTGGTTGGACATTATTAGCATCACTTTCAATAAAATGACTACCTAAACAGATATATATAGCTTTTATCTACTTTAAACATTTTCAGGATTATTTCATTAACACAAAAAAATTCCTTAATGTAACTGCAGTTACTTTTATATCCACATAAAACCGTATAAAAATTTCATACCATCAGAACAAATTTTTCAAACATTTATAGAATAAAATTTTTACGTATGTACATTACTCATACACTAATATATATATATATATATATATATATATAATATTTAATTATCAGTTTTAAACATGTATGAAATCAACTGAGCATTAATTTTCTTAAACTAATTTTAAAAAAAATTTCGTACCTAAAAATCTATTTTTCATTCCCCACCCCTCTGTTTACACATTTGGTATAGATATGAAATATAAATATATACTTTAATTTGAGAAAAAATAAATATATTCATCAAGTTAAGTCTAAAAATAATTACGTATGTGAAAAATATTGAGCACTTCTATCGCTTTATTGTTTCTAGAATTGATCATTTATCACTATCTAGAAATGGGGAAAAGGAGGGGGGGGGGTTAAAAAATAATTACATGAATAAGAAATATTAAATTCTCAATTCTACTTCTAGAATCTAATAAAGCATGTTCAAAATGAATATTGCCATTTATATTATGGATGAAGAAAGACTGAGAAACAACTGCAGAACATTTGATCGGCGATCGCTAGTTGGAAATAAGAAAAGGTGAAGAGAGGCAAAAAATAATTACACGAAAAAGAAATATTTAACAATTCTATTTCTTTCTAGATTCTAGAATCTCATAAAGCAAGTTTTAAATGAATACTGACATTTATGTTGTGGATGGAGAAAGATTGGAAATTGGAAGGCGCGATCATCATCGAAATCCCATTAACAATCGCCGATCGTTAATGGGATTTTTTTTTTAAATAAACGTTATCTGCGATTTTTTTAAAAACGGAAGAAATATTTTTGCGAATTTGCGGAAAAAATGGCGATCGTACCAATTTTTTGTCATCACCACTTTTTCAAATTAAGTCGCCATGTGGCGAGTGGCGACCGTGAGTCTTGACCTCTATAGCATCACATTATTTAAAAACTCCCAGAAATTTTCAAAATTCCCAGGAACAAAATTTCCTTCCTAAAAAACCTGGTTTATTGCCGGGGAAGGAACGGGTTATTTCCAGCCTTTGCAACACTAGAGACACTGCAATACGACTTGCGGTTTGTTTACATACAGAGTTTGTGCGTAAGATAGTGTTGAGCGAGGCACCGCAATCCCAGCCATACTGAAGAACAACTGGAGGAAATACTAGACCGGTTTTCGCGTGCCGTTTTTGAAGGTTCATTCGGTAACAAAAGTGTTCGGACACTTTTGTTACCGACTGTTCGTCTTCATTCCTATGGTTTCGTTTTCTGAGCGATGTACGGCCGAAAGCAATTGATACTTTTATATTTCAATGTAATACTGCAAAAAGGAATGCATTCTTATCGGCTTTATATGAAACATATTTATGAACTTTTTGGTTTAACATGAAAGAAAAAAAAATAATAATTGTTTTCCAAAGGTACATTACTTTAAAAATGAATTTTATTAAGAAAAAATATATCATCTTTTGAGTAGTAAAGCAGTTTGATTCCATCTTGCTGATCCCTTTTTTCCCCTCTGTATTTACGGTTATTATTATTATTATTATTATTTTAACAGATCCTATTTTCATGACAAAACAGGTTTTATGAAGCAAATCGCTATTAGTGCTTACTTATATACATTTTAATTATAAATATTTTCGCCGCTAATTAATTAAATACGTCATGTGATAAATACGTTCTGTGATAAATTGATAAAATTAGCAGTTTATTTACTTTTACCTTTATTCAATAGAAGAAAATATTGGATGCGTACAATTTTTTGACTTTCCAGACATTTATACCAGGGCGCGAAATCTCCACTCGCCAGCTCGCCATTGGCGAGTGGAAATTTTATTGTGGCGAGTAAAATTTCGGTCTAACTGTAGATAGAATTCTTACACTATACAGTGCTACCAAAAAAAAAAAAAAAAGATTTAAAATCGTAAAATCATGCTAATCTTATGTTAGGTGACCAGACATCCTCTTTTTAAGAGGACAGTATACTTTTTTAACGCTCTGCCCTCTTGAACGAAAAAGACATTACAGGACTAAAAATTCCTTTTTGTGTGTGTGTGTGTTTCGTCGTCTGTCCTCTTTTTCAAATGAAAAGGATTTAGTCCTTAATTTAAAAAAATTCGGCTGTTGGCTGTATCGAACGGTGAACACTAACTTTTTTCTGCGTTAAGTTCGCAAAAGAACAACTTTCTAATAAACTTGCCAAAGCATATTATGGTTTATATCTATTCAGATTCTTCGAATCACAAAGAAATAAAAGTTTTCCCTATATTTATACGGTTCTTCGATCCAGAACACGGAATCACTATTGAAATTGTTATGAAATCATTAAGGTGGTGGTGCTCTGGTCGACACGCGGTGGGTTGAAGTGTGTTCTCACTTTTGCATGAATAATATTCCTTTATAAAAACAGGCCCACCAGTGACCGAGAGGTTCTGTCCTCGAAGTTTGTCTACGTGAGGCGCTGGGTTTGATACCCGGTTGCGCTCGTTGGCTTAGCTGTTAGGAGTTTTCCGTGGTTTTCCGTGGTTGGTTGGTTGAGTTTTTACGTCGCACTAGTGCTCCGAAGATGGGCAATTGTAAGGTTTTAGGAGTTATACACATCTAAACTTTCGAGCTTCTAATGTTAAATCCTGATTACACATTTATATTCATATCTCCTGCATTTTTATTTATTTATTTATTTTTATTGCCTTTTGTGTTAATAACAGGTTTTCCAAACATATTTACGAGTTTCATTAAGATTTTAATATTTTTTATCTATAGAATAAAAATTATTAAATTAATATTTTAAAAATGTATGTGTTGTGACCTGTGAGTTTTAAGAGAAATCGATTTCTAGCACCTTAAATTACCCGTATACAAATTTGCAGCTCATTGGGCCAAATAGTTCTCGCGATATGCCCCAAAAACGATCGAAGATCAAGTTTGGGGGCCATATAACGATTAATAACTGTATTTAAAAGTAGCATTCACAACAAATTTTATTGCAGACAATATTAAGAAAAACAATTTAATCCATTTTCATATTATATATATATATATATTCAGCTGAAATTAATTGTAATTGAATTCTAAAATAAATTGTATTATACTATTAGATATATCTAAATTGAAATACAAGACCACATTGAAGAATTGCATGCATTTTAAAATTAATCACTTTTCTTACTATATTATATAATGTTTTTGTAATTTTCTTTAGAAGAATTGCGATTTCTATAGTTTATTATTAATGTGCTCGAAATGTAAATTAACCTATTAAAATAATAAAATATTATTATAGAATAAATTATTTCTTTGAGCTGGACAGGGCTTCATAGTTGAGAGATGAAATTTTTACTTTCCAAACATACATATGTAAAGGAAGTATTGTAATCGTGTCAAAAATTCGATTTTGAGATTTTAGAATTTCTATAGTTTTGAGGTAACCTGAGTTCATTTTTAAGAGTTTTCGATGATGTATGTATGTGAGTGAATACGATAGCGCCTAAACCCTCTTTCAAATAAGTTGAAATTTAGTAAGTAGTATGGCACCATAGCACGATCGCTACTGATTTTGGTGAATCCAGCACTTAAAAGTATTTTTTACTGGAACAAAAAGAAAAATTCTTTATCATTATAGCCTATAGGGTAAAATTTTTCAAAGCGCGATAGCGTCTATACGCCATTTTCTTCTGAGCTAAAATGTTATACGCATGTCATAAATCACCGTCGCACAAAGTGTATAGATTTTGACGATAGCATTTATAGTTTTTTACAGGGACACAACGAAAAATTCTTTACCATTATTGTCTATGGGTCCAAATAAATTAAAGTGCGATAAGATTTAAACGGCTCATTCGTTTGAGTTAAAAACTTATATACATGTTATTAAACACCCTCGCACAAAGTGTATAGATTTTGATAGATCTAGCACGTATAGTTTTTTTTTCTCTTTTTAGAAGGACACAAAGAAAATTTGTCATTATGGTCTATGGGCCCAAACATTTTAAAGTGCGATAGTATCTAAACGCCTTATTCTATTGAACTGAAAATTTATGCACATGTTATAGATTACCGCACACGAATTATATAGATTTTGGTAGAGATAGCCCTTATAGATGTTTACAGGGACACAACGAAAAATTATATATCATTATGATTTATGGCTTAAAATTATATGAAGTGCAATAGCGTAAAATTAAGCAATGGCGGAAAATACTCAAACTCCCTGTAATATTTTTCACTTTTGCTTACTTAACTATTTGTTTTACTTTAATTTATTTACGAAACCATTCATTACTCCATGTTCAGAAAATCGAGATGACTCATTCCAGATTTTTTATTATTATTATTATTATTATTATTATAAGTAGCATTTAAAAATGCATCCCAAATTCCGAAATTTCAATTAGGCCTACACGTTGAGACTAAAAATGTTTTTTTCATTTGGATCGAGAAAAGCCATTTGAGTCAAAAATCATTTTTCGCTTGGCGAAAGATCGTGATTTTATTTCGAACCAGAAAAGAAAAAAAAAATATATATATATATTGCGATTAGTTCTTTTACAATTTATAGTATTTTTACAAAGGATTAATTTTTTATTTATTTTTATCTGAAACTTTGCATAGCAAAAATTCACAATACAGTTTTTGCTATAGATAGTGGGTCATTTAACACATAAAAGTTTCCGATACCTTCTGACCTATCAACGATATTTCTTTTGACCATGTTACCTTCAATTAAACATAATCAGTTTGATAATATTAAAATGTGTAAGAGCTAAGCTTTTTCAGGGAGAGGTGTGATTAAGATTGTTTATTCCTTTGTAAGACCACATAAAATAATTGGAATTGTTTACTGATTAAAGTGGTTAACAACATGAAGTGTATTTTCAGCTTTGTTATGCGTTTTCTCTTTCTTAAAACTGCATTTTAATGAAGTATAGTGTTCTGTATGATTAACAGATCAAATATAGCACTATAAAAAAAGATGTGATAAATTAAGAATTATGAGTGTAATCGATGGCATTTTCGCTTTTGGTCTTGCTTTGAGATTTATTTCTTTACTACTTCCTTCTATTCTCAAATATGTATATATATATATATATATATATATATGTATGTATATTGTATTTGAAAAAATTTAGACTTCTGGTTTTCTATAAATTTATACGTTTTACAAGTTTTTTTTTTTAACAGTTTCTTGACAATTGTTTTTCAGGAAATAATGTACAGAATTCCATATAAATTTCTATGTAATTGCATCGTAACATAAGTGAGTGCCTAACAAAATTTGTGCAAATACTTTTTTAATATTATGTGCAATATGTGTATATTATAATTTGTGCAATACCAAACGTCGCTGTCATAGTGCGATGATTTACCTTTAGAAAAAGTCCATATCTCAGATGCTGTAGTGTACTTTCGAACAAAACTTGATATGCGAGAGTGTCATTATGAAATATTTTATTCGATTTCAGTTCATATCGGCCAATGCTACGCTGGAAAATTTTCCCCATGAATAGAAAAATTATAGTTCATGTTGACGCATGCGCGCCACCCCGTCGCGGATCACCGGGCAGAAGGCTATGAGAAGCCAAGTACAATGGACGTGGGCAAAGAACTTTAAATTTATTGACGCCCACAATTATTATTTTATGTGTTACCTATTATTTCTTCGTTGTATATAGTGTAAATACTTGATGTATGTGATCGTACAAATTAAAAATATTAAAACAACGAAGATGGTCCGTCGAAAATTAATTATTTGTAGTTAAATTCCTACAAAAAGTGGCTCCGTCGAGAAAGGAGCTTGTAATCAGCGACTTATGGATAAAAATAATAAATTGAAATCTTCCTTGAAAGGGAAGATAACTAGAATTGAAAACTATGTAGAAGGCACGAATGCCGAAAATTACGATATAGATATAGTGGAATTAAAAGTGAAATTAAAGAACATAGAACTGCTACAAACAAAAATCGATGAATTACGACAAAAATACTACGAAATTCAAGACTTGAAAGATGCTGAACAAGCAACCATAGATGACGACCTCGACTCATGTGAAGAACGTCTGGAAAAATTAGAGGTAAGAATTAATACTCTTATTAACTCTTATAAGAAATTTGATTCTCATAAAAAAATAAATGCGACTGAAAATGCATCTCAAGATGCCTTTGAAATTAAAACTCAAATTCCTCCTTTAGTATTACCTGAATTTTCAGGAAAATATGAGGAATTCAGTTCTTTTAAAGAACAATTTGATGATTTAATAACCAATAATGTTCATATTAATCAGTCGCAGAAACTATATTATCTTAGATCTTGTCTCAAATATGACGCTAAAAATCTAGTTAGTAATTTTGATACATTTGAATCATTATATAATGCATTAGAAAATCGCTATGATAACGAGCGATTAATTGTTGATATTCATGTACAAAATATTCTGAATTTTGAGAAAATTCAAACTGAAAATCCCAAAGAGATAAGAAACATGATTGATTGTATTCAGAAAAATCTGCGTGCCTTGAAAGTTCTGAAATATGTACAGAATAAATTATCAGATGTTTTCATTATAAATATTCTCGTAGCAAAGTTAGACAGAGAATCTAGAAAGAATTTTGAGTTATCCCATAAATCAAAAAATGTTCCCACCTTTGAAGAATTTATCAAATTTTTGGAACAACGAGAATCAGTTTTATTATCTATTAATAGAACGAATATGACTAGCGGAAATAAAAATACTAACAAAAACTTTCCGGCTATTAACAAATCTAAAACTCTTTTAATGCATGAAAATAAAAACAAAAATTGAGTCGTTTGTAAAAATACTTATCACCCTATTTATAAATGTGATGCATTTTTGAAATTAAACATTAACGAAAGATTAAGTATAATACGCCTTCACAAGCTTTGTGAGGTTTGTTTTAGGCAAAACCATAAGAAAAATGATTGCTTATCAAAATTCAAATGCACCTGCGGAATGAAGCACAACAGATTAATATGTTTTACTTCTGGCGCCAAAACCCCGGTTCCAGACGCAGATGAAATAAATTCATCCAAATTACCAGATATAGACAAACGGGTTGCGCAATTAAATGCTTCCGTTTTGAGTAATAATAGCAGATATTTAAAAGAAAATAGAAAAAGTATTCTGTTTTCCACAGCTTATATTTATGTTCAATGCGAAAACAAAAAAAGAATAAAAATAAGATGCGTTCTGGATTCCGCTTCAAATGTGTGCGTATTAACTGAAAAGATGAGTGAATGTTTAGGAATTAAAAGAGAAAAAATAAAAACTCCAGTTTCAGGTTTGAATGGATTGACCGAAAATATTAAGTGGAAATTAGATACCTTTATTTCAAATGAAGATTGTCCCTTTAGTGAACCAGTAGAATTTTTGATTGTAGATAAAATAACTGGGCTTACACCATGCAATAAATTAAACATTTCAGACATAAAAATTCCAGAATTTTTGAAATTGAGTGACGAGACATTTTTTGAACCGAATGAAATAGAAGCGTTAATCAGTGCAGATATATTATTCAAAGTTTTAAAGGATAATACTTATAAAATAAATGACGATTTGTTTTTTAAGGAAACCGAATTTGGATGGCTAGCGTGTGGAAAGGTTGAAGAAACAGAACTGAATAATTCGAAACAGTGTTTCGTTTTGTCAGACGATTCCCTTAGTAGCACTCTTAAACTCTTTTTCGATCTAGAAAGCATTGGAATAAGAGACGATCCAATTCAAAAAGAAAGTGATAAAGCTATAGAAATTTTTAATGAAACGATTCAGTTTAAAAACAAACGCTACGTTGTACACTTGCCTTTTAGAAGACCCTATAATGAACTTTCCGATAATTACACGTTAGCGAAACAATGATTTTTAAGTTTATGGAGACGTGTTAAATATGATAGAGAATTATATGAACAGTATAGAGAGATTATTCGTGATTACGTAAATCAAAAAATAATAGAAATAGTTGAACCCAGTACAGCAGAAAATAATTTAAACAAACCTATTTATTATTTGCCTCATCAGGCAGTAAGAAAGGAAGGTCGCTTAACATCCAAAACAAGAATCGTATTTGATGCAGGGAGTCATCAAAATAATCAGCTGTCACTGAATGATTGCCTATGGCAGGGGATAAATTTAAATCCGAATCTTTTGGATGTTTTAATTAATTTTAGATCTGATATTAAACAAGCCTTTCTACAAATCTGTCTCGCTGATGAACATAAAGACGCTGTTCGTTTTTTCTGGAGTGATGAAGAACCGCATGCACACAAAAAACCCAAATTACAGATTTATCGTTTCAATCGAGTTAATTTTGGGGTGTGTTCAAGTCCATTCTTACTCGCTGCTACTATTAGACATCACATTGAGCAGTATAGAGAAGAATTTCCCGCTACTGTTCGACTTTTAGATAAATGTTTTTACGTAGACGACTTAATTTCTGGAGGTAATGATTTTAACGAAGCACTTGAATTATCACGAAGTGCAAAATATATTATGGAAGCCGCAGGAATGTCCCTTAGAAAATGGATAAGTAACGATACCGAATTAACAGAGCAGTGGAAAAGCGAAAAATTTGATACATACACTGTAGAATCTACCATCAGCTTAGGTATAAATCAGACAAAGATCTTGGTACTATCTTGGGATACTAATAAAGATAATTTGATTGTAGATATCAAGAGTTTGTTGAACTTTATATCCATAAATAAAATTACAAAACGTACCATTCTTCAAGCCGTAGGGAGAATTTTCGACCCCTTAGGGTTAATTTCTCCATTCACTGTCAGGGCAAAAATTATCATTCAAGATATCTGGACAACTAAAACCAAATGAGATGAATCATTATCACCAAATATCGAAAAAGAGTGGATGAAATGGTGTTCGGAATTACCCTTATTAAAAGAGCTTGAAGTCCCTAGATTCGTCCTTGATGCCACTTCCCCAGAAGATATAGTTGAATTACATGGTTTTTGCGATGCTAGCAAAAAAGCATATGGCGCTGCCATTTATGTGCGAACAAAATCAGAAAATGGTATTTCAGTAAAACTTTTGACTTCCAAGAGCCGTGTAGCTCCCCTCAGCGGTGTTACACTACCTCGCCTTGAATTATTGGGTGCCCTGGTCGCAGCTCGTCTGATCACCAAGGTGAAAAATACTGTAAACCTTAAAAGACCTTCTGTTGAATATCACTGGACTGATTCGCAGATAGTGCTTTTCTGGATAAAGGGTACTAAAACCCGATGGAAGCAGTTTGTCGCCAACCGTGTTCAAGAAATTGCCAGCCTGACAAACCCTAACTCTTGGTTCCATTGTGGAAGTAAAGAAAATCCTGCTGACCTGTTGTCTCGAGGGATGACTGCTGAAAGCCTAACAACCAGCGCCACATGGTGGACAGGTGCTGAATTTCTGAAAGATCCTGAATTTCCGAAAAACAAACAATCTTTTATTGACTTTTCAGAACTAAATGAGGAAGACTACACTCCTGAATTAAAATCTGAAAATGCAGTGACTCTAAATTTGAAAAAGGACTTTACCATTTTGAACTATCTGATTAATCGTAGTAATAAATTTTTAAAAATATTACGTATATGTAGTTTTCTTTTCAGGTTTCTTCACAATCTAAGAAATCCTTTAGAAAAGAAGAAAGGACCGCTGATGCCTGAAGAGCTGACAAAGGCAGAAGACTTCCTACTGAAACAGCTGCGGGAGGAGGAATTTCCTACTGAAATATCTGCCTTGAAAAGTGGCGGTAATGTATCGCATAAGAGCAAAATTTTTAATTTATCCCCATTTTTGGATGACAATAGTTTAATAAGTGTAGGGGGGAGACTGCAAAATTCGCAGTTATCTTATTCGATTAAGCATCCTTATGTACTTCCTTCAAAAAATAAATTAACGGAATTAATTGTAAAATATTATCATGAAAAATATTTTCATATTGGTCCCCAACATCTTCTGTTTCAGGTTAGGCAAAAATATTGGCCCATTCATGGGAGAAATCTTTGTAAAAAAATTGTGCACAGATGTTTAGTCTGTTTTAAAGCAAATCCGAAAGTATGTGTACAAAAAATGGGAAACTTGCCAAAACAAAGAATAACGCCAGATAAAACATTTAATTCAACTGGGGTAGATTTGTCTGGACCCTTTTTAATCAAAAATAAATATGGAAGGAAAGGTCCAGAAATCAAAATTTATGTTTGTATTTTCATTTGTCTAGTAACAAAGGCTATACATCTTGAACTTATTAGTGATTTAACTTCACAAGCTCTGATAGCTGCGTTAAAAAGATTTATTTCGAGAAGGGGCAAGTGTCATAAAATATTTTCGGATAATGGGACCAATATGGTAGGCGCCAACAGGGAACTAAATGCCTTGTATAAACTGGTAAGAGATAAGGAAGAATCTTTATTCAATTTTTTTGCAGAGGAAAAAATAGAATGGGTTTTTATTCCTCCAAGGAGTCCAAATTGGGGTGGTCTATGGGAAGCAAATATCAAAGCGTTTAAATACCATTTTAAACGCATAGCGGGTAATTCAAAATTTACATTTGAAGAAATGCTTACACTTGTTACTCAAGTGGAAGCGATCTTGAACTCGAGACCACTGACTCCGCTAACTTCAAGTATTGAAGATTTAGAGGTTTTAACTCCAGCCCATTTTCTTATTGGAAGGCCAATAACGGCTGTTGTTGAACCTTCTTTAAATGTTGAGAAAAATCGCCTAAGTGCTTGGCAAAATATTACGAAGTCAGTTCTGGCAATCTGGAAAAGATGGAGTCTTTCTTACTTGAATAACTTACAACAGCGCAGAAAATGGATAATTGATAAAGAAAATTTAAAAATCGGAGACATGGTTTTAGTTAGGGAAGAAAATCTTCCACCATGCAAGTGGTTTTTAGGGCGTGTAATAAAGCTATATCCTGGTCAGGATAATAAAGTTAGATTGGTAGATATAAAAACTACCAAAGGGATTTACAAAAGATCCATCTCCAGATTGTGTGTGCTGCCTATCGAGGAGTAAAAATGAATATGAACATTTATTATATTAATTTACTGTATTATATATATTACTCTAAATTTGTTAGTTAATTATGAAAATTTCTGTTTATTATAATCAGTTAATCTTTTTTCTAATTCTATGTGTTGTGCGAAATATTGATATTATGTTACATTCATTTATTTGTTATTATTTTATCTATTCATGTTATGTGAAATTGTAAATTTGAAGTTTTGCAAAAAAAAATATTGTAAGTTCTTGCATGACAACATAGCAAGGCCGGGCGGGATGTTGACGCATGCGCGCCACCCCGTCGCGGATCACCGGGCAGAAGGCTATGAGAAGCCAAGTACAATGGACGTGGGCAAAGAACTTTAAATTTATTGACGCCCACAATTATTATTATTTTATGTGTTACCTATTATTTCTTCGTTGTATATAGTGTAAATACTTGATGTATGTGATCGTACAAATTAAAAATATTAAAACAACGAAGATGGTCCGTCGAAAATTAATTATTTGTAGTTAAATTCCTACAGTTCAGATTCTAATGTATACAATTGGCCGAAAATTTGTATAGGATAGGGTCATTTTGAATCACTATACTGGGGGTCTAGCACGAACTCATCGGAATGCTAACGTTAGTAGAAACTTTCCGATATGACGTCACTTTTTCGAGAAACCCCGAAAACCGCTAGCACGAACTTACCGGAAAACTCTTGTCATCGGAACTGATCTACGGAATCGGGCTAAAACATTTCGTCATTGCGGAAATACAAATCCGATATCGGATTTTGAGATGGCAGCTTCGATTGTAGTCGCATTAACTTTTTTTCTTGAATTATCTGCTTGATATTTAAATTATTAAAAAAATTATATATAGTTTCAATCGAGCATATCTATGAAGTGTAACAAACCTTAAATATATTTAAAGTTATTGAAAATTTATTAAATTTAATGAAAATTGTAATGAATATATTTTTTTCTTTATAACTAATATTCTTATTTTAAAAGTATTAAGAATAACATGTCTTAATATTTAAAGGTATTGAAAATTAATTAAGTTTTCTAAAATTTACAATAATAAGTTAGTATCTATATATTTTCTCTTTAATTAATATTCTTATTAATCATGTACAATATTAAGAGTATATCTATTAAGAATAACAAGTATGAATATTTAAAATTATTAAAAATTAATTAAGTTTAATGAAAACTCCAATTATATACTTTCTTTGTAACTAAACATCTAAATTATGTCTACGAATGATGTAAGTCCCAGTATATAAAAGACTGGAAATTAATTAAGCTTAAAGGAAATTGTGATAAATATTTATTTTCCCTGCAACTAAAATTTTCCTTTTAAATTTTAATTATCAAATTAAATAGTTAGAGGTACAACACAGCTATTGTACATTCACTTGCAAAACTTCATTTGTAGATATGTAATAGAATCTAATAAGAATCTCCCATATCTTAGTGAGAGAAAAGTGAGTGAATATTTAAAAAAAAAAATTAATATCTGATATTTACAATCTAGATTAGACAATGCGAAAAATAACATACATTTCTTTTTTAAATATTTCAAACATACAAAATGAAAATAAATTTTTAGACGGTTTTACTTTGATGAGAGAGAATTTTTTACTAAGCTTAAAAATATAAAATTACACAGTATATTTTATTGTATGTTGTAAATTCTAAAAGAAAGTGTGTAATAAAGAAAGTGTTTAAAGTGTGCATGAAAGTCATATATAATAGTCATTAGGTTTATCTTGACATGTGTAGTCCCTTTTATAATTTAAAACTAAAATAACTATTGTTTTGGGACATTTAAAAAACCATGTTTTGAAAAAAAACATTAAAATTTTACCTTTTTGGAAGATGCTGAGTGGGTTAAAATTTATCTTAAAATTTGCAGATTTCTAACCAAATTCTGCAAATTTTATCATGTAACAAAAGTAATAAGCTTTTTAAAAACCATTGTTCAAATTTTATAGGTTTTAACAGTGGAACATCCGTAGAAGCAGCTATTTTGAATGTGGAAGAAGGAAACACCATAATAGAATCTGAAGTAAGTATATAAAAGTAATTAAAAGTAAAGAATTCTTCTTATATTCTTGGTAAACAGGATTTAATGTAGTATGGTAGGCCTTATTTTAATCTATTCTTTGATATAAAGTCATGCAGTAACTGTATTTAATTTCCTAGCATCAGTTACTATATTTATTTCTTAAAATTACTCTGTTGTGGCTTTATCATAGGAACTCCTTGGTAATTTCTATATTTTCGTGGCCATTTTGGGATAAATTTTAAATAGGTATTGTATCCCTATCAACTTTTGTTGTCAATCGCTCAACAAGTGGCGCTGCTGTACAGCGATCCCTAAAGTTTAAGGAGAGCCTCTAATTCAGGAACTACTCCACAGAATTGTGTATAAATTTATATGTGAATGCAATTTAACATAAATTAGTGGCTATGAAATTTTGATGGTAATCGTTTAACAGATGGCCTTGCTACACATCAGTTTCCACAATTTAAGAGAAGGATACATCTCGGGAGGTTCTATTTCTTATAATCAAATAAAACTTTATATCTATGAAGTGAATATTATACAGAGATTCAATTTGGATACATATAGGCCAATAGGTGGCACTGCTATACTGCAATTTTCTACTAGAATATGAAGACTAAATCTCAGCTTATATGGCACATAAATGTACAAATTTTGATTTGCAAGGTAACCATTATGAAAAGACATCTTTTGAGATGTTATTTATAGAGAATAAAACTTTTTTTTTTTTTTTTCTGTATACTTAGTGTTAGTTTTCTTTAAAATAAAAATCATTTGCATTCGTCATGATGTTAATAAATTATTTGTACTAAGTGAATTTGTATCTATAATAATAAAAGAAGATGTCTGTCTGTCTGTCTGTCTGAGCATCTATACGTTCAGCCCCTACAGAACGCAGAAGTATAAAATTTGACATACAGGTGCTCAGAAGCCTTCCCGAGGGGATAGTGAAAACAGAATTTAAAAATTTTAATTAGTTCCGGAGATATTAATTAAAATGTAGACCTATGTGCAATCAAAAAGCGATCTCAATGACTGAGAATTCACCGCGATTGCATAAAAATAGATATTTTAACGGAGTTAAAATCAGAAAAAGTGGAAAATAAATTAGAAATATTGGTTCGATCGTTACGAATTTGGTACCAAATGAAAGGGGATTGTTTTCCGAATCTAAGAGTGCAAGTGGCTTATCTCTACAGCAATTAGATTTTTTAAAATTAACTAAAGTATGAAATTTAGTTGGCAACAGGCAGAACACTTAATTATTTCATTTATCAAAGATTCTTCAGTGCCAGGTGCTAGACATGCTGGCTGACTATTCTTCCGGTCGGGAAAAATTGCTTTTCGTTTTTCGCCCACGTGACAAAGTACTGGAAATAAAAAAAGTAGTTTTTGAATTTTTTCAATTTAAAATCGATCAAAAGCAGAACTTCTAAATTGCCCGTCATTATGGCTCACCTGTATGCAGTTAAAAAATCTAAAGTATAGCTTTAAAAATAAAATAAATAGACATATTATATTTATTTAAATTCATTTTTATTTTATCTGTTAATGACATCAAAAGTTACTTTTAACAGAATAATATTGATTTTTTTTTCTCTTTTTTTATGAATTCGGTTGTAAAAAAGCAGTTTTGGAATTCTTAAATTTTAGACGGATTTCAATAGAAATCGTTAATCGCCCTTGATAGATTAGCCATTTTGAGTCTAAAATATATCAAAGATATTCATTATTGTAATACATAATACATCATTCAAAAGATATTTTAAAGTATTTTTATTGCAGACTATTAAAATGATATAAGCCGTTCAAATTCTGTACGAAACTTTCGGAGAAAACTACAAAAAACCAGAAAATTTTTATTATTTTATATTTTACAGAGTTTCAAATTCAGATTTTCGCTCACATTTCGTACTAATAATTTTTAACGGTATATAGCCCGGAATTAAGCAAGTTTTGGAGAAAACCACAGATAAGTCAGACACAAATCTTCAAAAAAAATTTTGTATTATCTTTGTATTTCAGCTTCTAATTAGTATAATTTCATTTTTTATATTATCGAAAGTGGAATTCGAGATTTCACCTGATTTACACGTTTTAAGGTGTCCTGATTAGGTTTTCTTTTGTATCTCAGTTACTAATTAAAATAATTTCATAAGTAATACATCATTTGAAAGCTTTGTTGATTTGGAATTGAACAATATATTATAGAAATTTCTACCACCAGATGGCGCTGTAATATTTTAAAATTTGAAATTCTAATGAGCGAGAAAGGTGTTGTAAGTTCTACGGGGATAAGGCGCCGCAGTCGCCACCGAGCAGGACTTAGCTAAAGTCAGAAATTTGAAAGATCATAACATGGTGAGCGAACAGGCTGTTTCAGATATTGAAAAGGGAAGAGGGCGCGGAAGGCGCTACCGCACAGGAATTTACTGCGATTTCAATAAGCTGTTATTAGACCTGAAACGGGAAAAAGGCGCCGCAGGCGCCACCGAGCGGGAGTTTCGTAAAGTCGGATTTTTCAGGGATCGCGAACCAGCTGGTCGCCGAAGGCGGCTAGTAAGAAAATATAGAAGAGTTTTGTGGGGGCCAGAACATGTTTTTTTTTTGATAAATCAAAATTTTGTATGTTGAGTATAATTATTATGTTATATAACATTTTCTGATACACACATCTCCTTTTTCATGCAATGAAATTGAAAAAAAATTTAACTTATAAAAAATTTAAACATATTATAATATCTGTAATATCAATGTATTGCTACACCGCAGTAAAAGACTGATGTAAAAATTACATCAGCTAGTCCTACCTCAGAGTTATGAAATCTTTTTATATATCTGCATTGAAATTTATGTATCTTAAAATTTTTAAAAACTATTAAAAGATTAATTTTTATTTATTTTTTGGAAATTTTTTAATATGCCAATACATATTGTAACACAAATAACAGAATTTTAATTATTTTGTTTCAGCATATATTATAAACTTTAATAATAATTTCCCTTTTATTTTTATTTCAGAATGATTGACGTTCATAGTCAGCGGCTCTTCTGCGACAGCCAAAGTCTGCCCATTAAAGTTTTTCATCCAAAAAAGCCACTCAGATAAAACACACACTAGCCACACAGATCAAACACACGCTAGCCACACAGATCAAACGCTACTAACACACACTACTAGCACACTACTAACATGGATCAAGTACACGCTACCAACACAGATCAAGCACACACTACCCACACACAAACCCATTTTAGCACACATTTAAATGAAAATGACATTACATATAATATTCCTATAAATACGTCACGTGAACACTTAAACACACCTCAGCATAGTTATACAAACACAAGACACAGCATATCACATGCACCAGTCCCCCAACAACAAGCAAACAGTCATTGCAAAAAACAAAGATGGAGCGAATTATTATAGAAAATAAATTGACTTTGTCAAGTTTAGCAATGAAGAATGAAGAAAATGAAGAAAAAAGACGAAGCGAGATGCATAGTTAAAGAAGAAAAATAAAAAAAGAACTGGAATGCTAGTTACTTGAATTGGACATACAAAAAAAAAAAAAAATACAGATAGAAGCAACTAACTTAGATATACAAATGAAACAAAAGTTGTTAAGAAATTCGGAATAAATTATGTACAATGCTGTTTTATTTTCTTACCTGTATTCCTTTTTTTTTTTTTAAGATCTTCAATAAAAATTTGTATTTTGCACTGAAATTAATATTTATTGTCACCTTGTAGGCTGTTCAATCATCAATAATGACTCTTTATTTTTTTTTATTATTTATTTGTAATATGTGCTTTTATTAACTTGATATGATGTAAATGTTAATGTGTGTAACGGAATCTTGCAATTCAATTTTCTCTATATATTAAAAAAAAAAGTTACTGTCACTGGCGTCAAATTTTTTTTGTCTGCGACAGCATCTTCTAACGGAGGGCAGGGTCCTTCGCGTCATGAGAGGTATCAATGTGTTCCGAGTACTCCAAGGAGGACATTTCAGCCGCTAAGAAATTTCTAAAATTTCTATCATTTTAATTGAAGAAGTTATTAACTAAAAACGACAAGTTTATGAAGGTACTCTATTTGCCATTTTGAAAAAAGTTTCTCCCAGTGACATTGTTCTTCTGTCATGAAGTCATTTTACAAGAGAAAATTAAAATATGATCCCTGGTTGTAGGTAGGTAGATTGGTTGGATTTAACGCCGCACCAGTACTGTGCTATGTCTAATTGGCGACGGTCTGGGACGCACCCCTAGAGATGTTCCGGAGACATGCCATCACAATTTTGAACCTTCACGGAGGGGATCCCCTCCGCTTTGGTGATCCCCCAGAGGTATAGTGGGGATGGGAACATGGAGGACTTTGCAACCACGACAGATTTTATGTGCACCATCCACCATTAGTGTACACGACGATCTTTGGCTGGCTCTCGTATCGAATCGGCAATCTTTCAATTATCGAATCGGCTTTAACGACTAGGCTACCGCGACCTGAAACCATAGATGTAAAAATCAAAGAAAATAAATATCAACTTTTTTTTTCTACTTTTAGAAAATTAATCGTCTTACACGGGAAAATTGAAATATGATCCATGGTTGTAGGTAGGTAGATAATTAGGTAGGTTGTGATTGACGTCGCATCAGTACTGCGCTATGGATAATTGGCGACGGTCTGGGACGCACCCCTACGGATGTTCCGGAGACATTCCACCACAGTTTTGGTTATATACGAAGGGGATAGCTACCCAGCTTCGGTGGCATCCAGAGGTATAATTTTGATGGGAACATGGAGGATATTGCGGCCACGACATATTTTAGGGGCACCAGCCACCATTAGTGTACACGACTGTCTTTGGTCTGCTCGAGAACCGAACCTACAATCTTCCAATTACGAGCTCGGCGCTCTACCGACTGGGGTATCGTGGTGCTAATTTAAGGTTGTAAAAAAGAAATAAAAAGGGTCATATACTAAAGCTGTAATGCAAAATGGTCTAGATATCATGATTTTCTTTCTATTAAAAATATATTATAAATGTTATATATTTCAATTTGACATTGAATATGAGGATTTCCATAATATTTTTCTGCTTTTGTCTTGTAATATGCACTATTAATATTCCTTTGCAGTGAAAGAAAGCAGCGAATAGGCGGGCAGAGTTCTGCATGTGTTAATAAGTAAAGTGAGTCGGGGAGGAGGTGAAGCCTCCTTCGGGGGTTGGTGAGCGGAGCGAACAGGGGGCAGAGCCCCCTAGTCAATTAAAAAAAAAGAAAAATTTACAAAATCATTAATTTACGAAAGTAAAAATAAATATCTCATTAAAGTAATTTAAATTTTTGTTTACTTTCAAAATATTTAAACAATCTTACAAAATATTTTTAGAAATGAGTTACATATTAAATTAATAAATTAAACTAAATCGGTGGGACACCAAAAATCCCTATTGCTTCGGACCGGAGCAATTCCGGATATTTAGTCACTCATAAATATATGAATATTCAGATAATAGGTAACTTCAAGTTAAAAATGAAAATAGTTTGAATTTTAAATAATTTTCACTTTATTTATATTTTCTTTCTCAAAATAGATAAGTAAATGAACATTTATTTATTAAAATTATTAGAAGTTGCAGCAAAAGGAAATTGACAAAATAATTAATTAAAAAAAAAAAAAACATATTTCTAAAGCATCTGTTTTGTTATTTCCTCTTTTTTTCTGTACTTCTGGTTGAAAACCAAAAAGCTCCAAAACAAAAATAAGCTTTTTATTTTCAACCAAAAGTTTATATTTGATTTTGTGTATATAATTTCAAATTCTGCGATTAAAGATTGTTTTGGTAATGTATTCCACCAGTAGATGGCAGCACCAAACATTTTTTTTTTTTTTTTTTTTTTTTCAAACGTGATTTCTATTCAACTTTTTTTCATCTAATTTAGCTTATTTTTACATTTCATTCAGCAAAATTTTCTAGTTTATATGTATATATTTTTTGCATATAAAATTTCTAAAAGTAATGAAAACAAAATGCATATCAAAATAAAATATAAGATGCATGAAAGCTATTTAGATTTTTTTTTTTTTTTTTACTTTTTGTTTCTCTATTCTGCCAGTAGATGGCTGCACTGCAACGATCGTTATTGAAATTATGGCTAGTGTAATTTTTCAAGGGGAAAAAAAAAAAGATGAAAATAATTCAGAAAATAATCAATTAGAGATGCTGAAAAAAGAAAAAAAAGTTGAAATATTAGATAAATATTCTTTCGAGTAAGCTTGATTTAATATTTCAAAAAAAAAAAAATGCTTTTGAAGATAATTTTTGCGGCTGAAAATGTCTGTTTTTTTGCAGATTCCAGTTTTGTACTGTATAGAAGGCCTCTCCAACCCAAAACACCTGGTGGGCCACACTGTATATACATGTGTGTGTGTATACGCATGTTTGTGTATATGAATTACTTATGCATATATTTCTTTTTTCGAGAGCAGGCATGATGAAGTTTTGAAACATAGACTACATTAATTTAAATTACTTTCTTTCATTAATTAACAGCAACACATTTGTTCACAACACCAATGACTGGAAATTCATTATGCTCAGAGTTGTTGGAGTGTATGTAAATAATATATTTGTATCTTTAGTTTCAGGAGAGTTTGCAGCATTTATACAACGTTATTTTTTGTCAGTTTAAATGCTGACCCTCCTGCTGCTGCCTCCCACACCAAAGGGTGGGGAGCATTTCTGAATTTTAATCTCTAGATAAATATGATGGGTTCCTAAAATTATTCTTAACAGCCCTCTTCACTTACAGTTGCCGGAAGCCCGAGCCAATGTTATTCTATGGGGAAATTTTCTTTACAAATAGCTTATTAACTAATACATATTTTTAAATTCTGCTTTCACATTCAGAAAATTCCCAACTGCTAAATTGACGGACCTTTTTTAAAAATGTATTTTTTATTTTCAAATTGCAAATGAAAAAAATTTCGCATATTGAAAATTCGTATTTTGCAACTTCAAAATAAAATATAAAAAATTTAAAAAATAATTTTTTAATAAAAGGTCCGTCAATTTAACGGCTGGGAATTTTCAGAATTTGAAAACAGAATTTAAAAATATGGATTAGTTAATAAGTTACATGTTAAGAAAAATTTCCCATAGAATAACATTAGCTTCGGCTTCCGGCAGCGGTGAGTGAAGCGGGCCATTAACATATAAATACTTTCATTGAAAAATTGACTGAGAAGTAATTAGCTGTCGTGGCACTCTTGGTTAAAAAGCCTATCCACCATGGCAAGATGTGCCACATCGGATAGGAAAAAATTGGTTTTTAAATGTCCTTTGGCCATAAACCGTATAAAAAGAAAACAGTGAATTGTCCAAAAACCACATAAAAAGCATAAGAAGTATTGTCAGAAAGCACCACAGAGTTGGGGCTTAGAAGTAGTAAATTACAAAACTTTAAATAAACACCACTAAATGTAAAAACTTTCAAAGGAAGAGACGTATCTTGGCGAGTTCTTACATTTTATGGCATTTATTCAAAGTTTTGTACTTACAATATCACAAGTATACAAGGGAAAGAAACCAAATTTTGGCTAATTGCCATGGTAGTGCCTTCTTCCCCGAATAAGATACTTTTTTCTATCTTGCTGATGACACACCTTCCATTTATAGAAGTCTAGAAACGGAAGAGATTTAATTAGTATAAAGTAATTATTAAAAATGTTCACAACAAAATAAGTTTAATACATAATAATACGACCTTAGACACATTAATCTCTATCAATAGCATTTTATAGTTATTAATGTACCAGAGAATTTTGAGATTTCGATCTTAAATTGAATGAATATTTTCCGTAGTATTCAGATTTATTGCATACATTTCTATTTCAGCAGCAGAAAAAAAAAAAAAAAAAAAAAAAAAAAGTTCAATATTGAAATATACAATTTAAGTAATAACAATGTACCTCTTAAAATAATCATCAATCAGTACTGTTCTGAATCTTTCTCCAGTATTACAACGTCTGGCAGTAGATGCTGGCCTTGTAAGTGGTGGAATTTGTCCCCTTTCTAAAAGAGCATCCCAGGGCATAGGTAACATTATAGAGGGGTCATCACATGGAACATCTTCTTCCACTCCTCTTAAAATGTTATGAAGAACAGCCGTAGCTGTTATTATAGGAAAAACATTTCTCAATTGGAAACGGATTCCTAAGGCGAGTACTGGAAATCTACGTTTCAAAACGCCAAATAACCTTTCAACACAATTCCGTGTTCGAATTTGTGATTCCTTAAACAGAATTTCTTCTCTTCGTTGGGGGTTTTCAATGGGAGTCATAAGGTATGGCAAAATAGGGTAGCCTTTGTCTCCTAAAAGAAGGCTATTTCCATACCGATTGTCTTCAAACATCGCTTTTCTATAACACGCAACAAAAATTGTAGAGTCATGAGAACTTCCAGGCCATCTGGCTACAATGTCAATGATCTCTAATTTCGCATTGCATATTACCTGCACATTTAAAGACATATAGCCTTTTTCTGTTTCTAAACTGCTCAGCTCTATTACCACCTGCAACATAATAAAAAGTGTTAGAAAAATTACTGTACATTAAATATTTTTCAACAAGAATTTGTTATACATAATATATTCAGTAGCCGCTGCGATGTTGAATTTTAGAATTCAACTTAAAAAATAATGATCTCGTCAGAGGACAATTTATGAAAAGGGTCAATAAATTTATACATTTTTATTCTGTAAAACAAAACGCTTGATAAAAATTTATTTCCTAACAAAAACCTTTTAAAAAAACTCTGTTATATGAAAATAACAGAATTTATTTTTATATAACAGAAATTGAACCTCACATGAAATTGCATCGTATCAAAACATCCGCTTTGCAGAAATTTTTATTTCTTTATTGGTGTTAGAATTTGTATATTTACAAAATAAGACCCCAAAAATGCTTGCTTTGTGCTCTCAGTTTGTCTATAACACAAGACTATGGTATTTTCAGAATAAAAGTCTAGTCTTATGCTTGTTTGTTTAAAATTATTTACATGACAGCATATCATAAATTCCCACTGAAAAATTAGAGATTTTTTTTATTTATCAAACATGTCTGTCTGTAAAATCTTTTCTAAAATTCGCAGACAAAACGTAAGCAGTGAAAGTTATGTTCAATCAAATATTTATATATATATACGCACACATATATAACCACATCATAAAAATACGTGACAAAAAGTCACAAAAAAGAAACAAACAAACAAACAAAAAAATAATAATAATTATAAAGTAAATTCAACAAATATTGACCATAATACTATGCAATTTGTATTAAAATGCACAGGAGACATGGATTTTACTCTTTTTTTTTTATTTATTTTTTTAATGTAACAAAAAGATATGTTAGCAAACTACTTTAAATTTTCTCCAACAGGTAGCGCTTTAATTGTAAAATTATCTTTGTACAGTAACACAGTACTTTCAGCAACATAATTAGGACTATAAATGCTGAAAATGACCATCAGACGTTGCGAATTGGAAATTCTCTTTAAAAGGATTTCAGTACTTGTAACATGACATCATTTGATTAGAGTGATCCATTTAAAATATGATAATACTGTAAATACAGTGCAATATGTTGTTTATTTTTTCTTACACATATTTAAAAATCGAATGCTTTTCAATACATTTCAGTGAAAATCTCATATCCCTGCATAATATTAAATTTGAAATATTTGTCATTCATCCATCATGGATATAATAACAAATCAAATGCTTTGCACTCTGTTTGCATTTTTCATAAAAATAAATTAATAAAAATATGAAGAATCAGCCACTAAGCAAATAGCTGTTAACGATTTTGTTTTATTTAACAATTGGGTGATTATTAATTGAAGTATTATAAAAATATTACAGACAATTCAGCACACACAGAAAAATAATTTACAAGAACCAAAGCCAAACTATCTTGCTTTACTATGAGACATTGAGAATACAAAAGGCAAAGACAGTACAAAAAAACCTATAATGACTTTACAATTAATATTCTCATAGCTACTGCTTTTAACCTGGCATTATTGACATATATAACAGCTTTACCATTCATATTCTCACTGCCTGTAACGCGAAAAAAAAAATATATATATAAAAAAATCAAGGTAAATTATTACAATTCTGTAAAATGCAGTATAGTGGTCACTTTTTCAAAACTTATCAAAAATAAAATATTACAATGAAATATTATTTCTTTAAAATATACATGGGCATATTAAAGCTTAGACATGCATTACAAACACAAATATGGTTTTACCAGCAAAAGCTGTTTCATTTAATGCTTACCTGGTGAAATTATTGGAATGTGTGTGCAGTCGATCATTCCTATAACTCTTGGGAATGCGCAAACTTAAAAATTAAGTTTCTGAGCAGTTATAATTTCTTCATCTGTAGATGGAAATTTTATATATTTGGATCTTAATGTACAAAGAGCTCTGCTAACTTTATGTATTGCACGATGTGCAGCCGACTTGCTTACACTAGCACAATCACCAAGAGTCATGCAGAAAGAGCCAGTGGCATAATAACGCAGTGCTATTAATAACGGAAGCATAGGTTGAATTGCATCATTCCTGTTAAAAAAAGTAAAAGAAAATTAAATATATATATATATAAACATAATACTGAGTTTATTTCACTCCAAATAAAGTAAAAAATATTTTTACTTCTTCATAGAATATATATATATATATATATATATATATATGTTAAAAAAAAAAAAAAAAAAAAAAAAAAAAAAAAAGAATGTATTTCTGCATTTAATGACAATTTATAAGTAATCAGATCTGAACTACGCAATATATAGTAACATTCAGCTTCATTTTAAAACAAAAAAATTCAAAAAGTTTTAAATATAATTGAATAAACATAATTGTTTTTTTACTTAGATGTATAGATATATGCATGACTAGACTGTATGCAGTATACACAGAAAATTATTGTTTTTTCTATTGTTAATCGTTAATTTTGACTTTTTTACTGATCTTATAAGTTAAAACTATGTGATATGCGGAAAAACAAAATTTTTTGTAATAAAACTGTTATATACAAATCTACAAGAAAGCAAAATATTCCATAAAAATTTGTAAGACATATTTTCATTCTTTGAAGAAAATTACTAAAAATATCTCAGCATAAACATATGTTATGAGGAGGTATTGGAATAGGAAATATCTGCAGGTAAAAACACTAACAAGATACATATGTATGGGGAATATATATATATATATAATATATATATACATAATATTACTTTTGTGTAAAAATAACGGAATACAAGTACTTTTACAAGGCTTTGGAGTATGTTCATCATTTGTTTACATTAGAATAAGGCGTTCAAACATACTTTAGATCCAAAGCAATAAACGAAAAATTCATTTTTTACAGAATACTACAAAAGAAGAGTGAAAATAACTCACCGATCACTTTCGTATGAAAGATGATGCTCAATTTCAGAATACATATCTAACACACAAGTTTTCGAAAGGCGAAAACGACATTTAAAACTTTTTTCATCATAGAGAGAGAAAAAAAGTTTTTTCTTTCCGATATGTTTCTAGACACAGAAACAAAACAATGATCTTCGTCATCATCATCAAACAAAATTTTTCGCACAACATCCAACATAATGAAAAGGAAAATAATAATAAGCTAACGCTAACACTACTCAAATAGTTCCGCCATATTTAAACTCTCGGTAAACTGCTAACCAGTGGAAACTCGACCGATTAAATATTAAACCTCCGTTAGCGTTAACGGAGGATGGTGGGACGCAGAAATCTCAGCTGTGAGTGCTAATCCGAGTTTTTTCCTATAACCGGAGGTGGTGGGAACGGCCCTAAGTGTTGCAATTGGCCGGTAAAGGGTTAATTGTGAACGCTAATTTATTTAACAAGGAAACATTCAAAAGGTGTCATCTTCAAAAAGTATTGAAAAAAATGCTACTCTTCAAGTATAACTCTCTAACTGTAACTCTAATATTCCGATATAAGTGTAACTCTAATATTCCGATATAAGTGTAACTCTAAAAGTATTGAAAAATTCTACTCTTCATAAAACACCAGAAAATGAAAAAATTATCGGCTGAAATTAACTACAGCGACCACAGAAAATTATCAAATTAAGCATATTTGGTGATTTCACACTGCTACGCGATTGATTTTGAGTACTTGGCGGAAATGCAAAACACGGTTCTGTTCACACACTGCAATCTCGGTGTTAGCAAACGTATCGCCTAACAGCGCTAAATCGCCAAATATGCTTAATTTTGATAATTTTTTGTGGTCGCTGTAATTAATTTCAGCCGATAATTTTTTCATTTTCTGGGGTATTATGAAGAGTAGAATCGCATATATTTTTTTCAATACTTTTTGAAGATGACACCTTTTGAATGTTTCCTTGTAAGATGAGATCCAATCGTTTTTGTTCATCAAAAAGCTCTAACTCCAAACTTTCTTAAAAATCACTTTGTCCTTTTCCGTGTAAAGCCAATTTCTGGCATATGTTGCAATGGACCTTTAAAGGGTTAACAGCAACAACGAATTTTTATGACGATGGGGATAATTCCATTCGTTTAAGCATTCCCAAAAGCACTTAACGCAAAACTTTCATCAAAATCCTCATATCAATTTCCAAATAAATATAATTTATTCCATTTGTTGCCATTGGCCGATAAGGGGTTAACAGCGAACGCAAATTTTTCTAAAGATGATGGTAACTCTAATATTCCGAAAACACTTAACCCCAAACTTTCATCAAAATCCCTATAACCATTTCCGAGTAAACCCAATTTCTGCGATATGTTGTCATTGGCTGATAATGCGTTAACATCGAACGCAAACTTTTCTGAAGATGAGGGTAAGTCCAAGCATCCCGAAAAACACGTAATTCTAAACTTTTTTGAAAATCGCTATATCCATTTTTGAGTAAACCCAGTTTCTGTGATATGACACATTGGGCCAATAAAAGGTTAACAGCGAACACGAATTTTTCAGAAGATGAGAATAAGTCCAATCGTTTTTAAACACTAAAACTCCTAACGCCAAATTTGCATCAAAATCGTTAAAGTCGTTTCAAAGATTCCGAAAACAAATATATAAAACAAATCACGTGGTTTTGTTTAATATAAGAGGAGAATGAATTCGTCGACTAGAACCTGCTTATGATTTTACGAATTACATTTTACATGCAAATATATCGACAATTTTCACAAGAATGCCACTCAGTGTTTTAAATAATTCTGCTGTCTTTAAATTTCACTTTACATTACTTTATTTTTACAGAAATCTCTCATTTTGAATTCAAATAATACTTGTTATAGGCATAAATAAATTCTCACTCACACACATGTGCACACATACTCACATTCGCGCGCGCATGCACACACACACAGGCATATATACACACACTTCAATAAAGTAGAGATGCGTTTGTTTTTAGTTTGATACCTAGAAAAAAAAAAAGGCATGATAACAGAAATCTAATTTCAATAAAAAGCTTCCGAAAATACGGTAATAATACATCAGTTTTCAATTACGGTGACTCCCCCCCCCCCATCCATACACACACACACACCACAGGAGTTATCAGACCTTTCTGTGTTAGCCTTTTTGGACAGAATATTTTTTATAGTACGAAATTTCCACATTAATATACTTATTGAAACTATATTCCTTTCGACATATTTAGAAATTTCTAGATGAATGAAATGCATTGAATAATAGAAGAAAGCTATAATAAATTTGTTGAATTTGACCTAAAAGAAAAAAAAAATTAAACTTGGAGATAACCCCCAAAAGAATAACGTTAAATATCTCAGGAACTATTGTTGGGATCTTCGTGCAAATTTGTATCTAGCTATTTTGATGCTCTAGAATCGTTTTCTGTTGTCAAATTAGTGGGTTCCCATTCGAATTTTTAAAGTTGAACCCATTTTTAATATGTAGACGACCCCTATGTCTTTTTCCTACATACAATAAAAGTGGACATAAATTCCTAACGATTGGTGCCTACTGCATGCTTCCGTGATAATTAGGTATTGAGATACGTAAGTTCTTTCTTTCTTTCTTGCTTTTTTCTTTTCTTTTTTTTTTTTTTTTTGATCGGCTGTACATTTATTACTTGTATTTTTATCAAGTTAAAGAAAAACGAAAAAAGAAATGGAAACATAAGTCTGTAAAATTTTATGATACTTACATAATGTGACAGAATTTGACAGTTAAATTAAAATTTACCGATGAAATAATGTTATCCTTTTCTTTTCTGAACAGTTTTACGTGATTTGTCTGTTAATACAACCACATGCAGAACATGATATTACCATTTTTAATTTTAATTCATTAAAGAGCACAATAGTAATGGATGACCCGACAAATGCTGCTTGCCGTACAAGGTTTGACCTTGTACGGTAAAAGATAGCAGTCGAATTTTTGAAAAACCGGCACTGTGTAAAGGTATTGGAACCATTTGCTCCAGTTGTTCTTCAGCTCAGTGGTCAAAACGCCGTTTCTTGTCGAGGGTTGATAGAATCGGTAGCATATTCACCTCGATTACTACAGTTTGTAGCAAAAGTATCCGAGCACTAGCGAGAATTTCTATATAAAAAAAAGTACACCTAATGCAGTTTTGATAAATAAATCCTTATCGAATCATGTTCTCAGACTGAATAAGAAGACGAGCCGTATTCTCCCCTCCTTCGGAATCTCGTGCGGAATGGGGAGATTTCGAGAGGGTTGGTTGGTTGGTTGGGTTTTACGTCGCAGATGGGCAATTGGCGACGGTCTGGGACACACCCCTAGAGGTGGTCCAGAGACATGCCATCACAATTTTGATCCTCCACGGAAGGGATGGCTTTCCCGCTTCGGTGACCCTCAGAGGTATAATTTTTGATGGGAACATGGAGGACATTGCGGC
Source organism: Salticus scenicus (assembly GCA_963930645.1). Lineage (NCBI taxonomy): Eukaryota > Metazoa > Arthropoda > Arachnida > Araneae > Salticidae > Salticus > Salticus scenicus. Next base: position 49,758,055 of record OZ005657.1, read on the forward strand.
CACGACAGATTTTACGTGCACCAGCTACCATTAGTGTACACGAGGGTCTTTGGTCGGCTCGAGTACAGAACCCGCAATCTTCCAATTACGAGGCCGGCGCTCTACCGACTGGGCTACCGCGGCCCAGATTTCGAGAGGGAATCCGAAGAAGAGTTATTCTCCCAGCATAAACCGCAATTCAGGCTTTTCGAATTTACGGAATTTATTTTCATCCGACAGCAGCTGGAATAGCATTCGGAAGCGGAATATTGTGTGTGTATGTGTAATGTGTATCAGATTGTGAAAATGAAAATGGCGGACGTTTTGTTGTTAATAGAAGTATATGATAGAATTGTTGCGTCAGATTTACGCCGATGTCGTATTTTACGAGATAGAACAAATGCATTCGACATTTCAGATATTAAATTCATTGAACATTTTCGATTGTAAAAAAAAGCAGCTTTCTTTTTAATTGAAAGTTCGCGGGAGTTTTTAGAATCGAAATCGTATGTAAAAACAGCTTTGTCTCCTGAATTCAAGGTACTATTTAGTAAAATTTTTGCGTGAAGTATGAAATGTTTTCTTTGTATTTTCTGTTATTAAGTTGTTTACAGTTAATGGTTGCTTACAATTACAATATATGCGTCTTATATCCCGTGTTGTATATGGTTGAATATTTAAGTAATAATTTTTGTGTTTTTGATTTCATAAGTGCTTTATACATTCGTTAAAATTTCGTTCATTTTTTACCCTGTATTCCATAACTTACTCCATGTGTTGAACTGTATTCATATTGCCTTTTTGTGTTACATTCATTATGGAAATCTGGGCACTTTTCTCCATTAAAATGACATAAGTCATTTTCAAATCATGCCTTATCATATTTGAATACTTAAATAATTTAAGGAACTTGATTATAAAGTAATATGTATGTATTTCATAGTTATTATTTATTCTAAATATTGAAATTTTTTGAACTGATAATTACAGATTTGTGTACTTTAAAAACTAATGCAAACGTTGCAGAAATTGATTGAGATATCCAACACTTTTGTACAAACACAATTTTTCTTAATTAAAAACTATATATATATGTGTGTTAAATTGAATACAAGTTTTGGAAATACTTTTTTTTTTTTTTTTATATAACAAAGTTGTGTATACTTCTGCTCTACACAATATAAATTTATTTAATATTTATTTTTACATGACAGATGAATTATGCCTTCAACAACAACTACTCACTTATTATATTTAATGAGATAATAAGTTGTTGAAAATTCAATTATCCCATTGAGTAGTTCTATTCATTTAAATGTTTTACACCCCTTTGTGAGTGTAGAAAATAAAAAAAAATGTGTTAATTACAGTGAAAAATGTAACATGTAATGAATTATTTTTTCGTTGATCAGACACTGTAAATTTCATTAATAATAAATTATGTTAAAGAACTAGAAAGTATCACATTTCTTTTGGTCATTTATGTAGTAATTAGTGTTCAAAACATTTCTTGCATAAGAGAACAGGAGGAATTAAGAGGGGACAATACCTAATCCCGCGAACAGCCGTAGACAATGTTATTCTATGGGAAAATTTGTTGCGACAATTAGACATTACCTAATGTATATTTTTTAATTCTGTTTTCGCAGTCAGAAAATTCATAACCGTTAAATGAGTACTCCTTTTTGAAAAATTCATTTTTTTTAATTTTTACATTTTAATTTTGAGTTCAAAAATGCGATTTTTCACAAAATGCATTTTTCTCATTTTCTAGTCGCAAAATGAAATACTAAAATTTTAAAAAAACAATTTTTGGAAAACAACTACTAATTGAACGCTTATGAATTTTCTAAATGTGAAAACAGAATTGAAAAATATTCATTAGGTAATGAGTAATTATGTAAACAAATTTTCCCATAGAATAACATGGGCGAAGGCTGCCGGCGAAACTAGGTATTGTCCGCTCTTAAAAAAGTAGCAATGTACAAAAAAAAAAGTCATTTCTGTGTTGATAGTTAATGCATGGTAAATTCTTAAAGCATATCTGACCAGAAGTAAAATGGTTAAATGTATACAGATATAAATTTACATTTTAAGACAGTCCAAATACAGTTATTATAAAATTAGTAATGGTAAACCATTATTATTATTATTATTATTATTATTATTTTAATAGTTCATAGGTAACTTAAGCGAGCAAAGAAAAAGTTGTACTTTTCCATCAGCTGGGTGCAAATGATTTGTTGCTGACTCTTAGTTAAAATGAAATGAAAGCACATTTAACCCTTTGCGGCGCAAGACAATTTGAAACATTTAAATTATACTGCCACCGGAATTCATAAACTAAATTAAACTAAAAGAAATTTTTAATTTTAAGGTTTAAAAAACCGGCCTTTTCTGATATGTTATAAACGTGAATTTTTGCTAAAATATTTCCGGGATGAATTTTTGCACCTGGATCTTAAATTTTGCGTCCTCGTGGCGAGGACACCGCGCGTTAAGGGGTTAATAGTAACACTTTTAGCAGTAAAAATAAACGTATTATCCTGCAGTTGACTCAACCTCATTTCCTCACAACTTTTCTATTTATTATTATTATTATTAATTTCTTCCTGCTTTCTTATTTATATTAAATATTTACTCATTTTTCAATGTGTACTACATGTCTTATTTCTTCAATATTCACTGGTTTCATACTAAAAAGAGAATAGCCAAAGCGATAGAAAAGATAAAATTTCTCTTTCAGAACTCTGATGATAGACTTCAGATGAACTCTGAATTGACCACACTGAGGCAGCCCTCCTACAGAAAACTGTGAAAAGCCACCTTTAAGGTACCCCTCCTGCAAAGGAGGACTATGTAAATATTATAGAGCAACTTGTGATTTGTGAAACATTGTATCTAAAGGCAAAAGCCTGGTGAGTGTCTAAGTTGTGCGGTGTTTATTAAAAAGCTGCACGATTGAGGCACCTCTCCCTGGTAATGCTTTGGAAACAAGGGGACGTCACATCTGTATCGATTGCTATACGGGTTTTAAATTTTTAAATTGATTTTTTTTATTTACTGAAATTAATTTTGCTTGATTTTATGTTCTTGCTTTAAATTACTTCTATGAATAAAATAACATATTTTTATGATGATTAAAATTTAACTTTTTTTTGTCTTTCGGATGTGAATTTGTTCAATCGGTTAATCAAATGAAATTTAATTGAATACTAAAGCATAAAATCATTTCTTTTTTTTAAATTGAAGATTATAGAATATATTTATTGCTCAAATATAATAGATTTTGTCATAAAAATTCTAATATTTAATTTTAATGAATGTCTTGTTCATATAATAGTTTCATCTTTATCTTTTTGTTAATCACATCACTGATTAAAAGATAGTTTTGTAATGACTCGCAAAGCTCAATTATGATGATTATATTACAATTGTACATAGACACACCAAAGTAAAAGCAATCTTTTGTTTTCTCTTTTACTATTTGAATACAACTGTACTTGTAATTAGAGTGTTTGATTATAAATAAATTGTATCCAAACAGTAGTAAAAAAAAAATGTCTTAGATTCTCAATTTATGTTAATTTTAATTATAAATTTAAAAAACAGTTAAATGTATGAATATTTACATAATGTTAAAAATGCCAATGTAAAAAATATTAAGAGCAAACTGCAATTTTTTGTACCGTATAGCATACTGTACTAAGTACATTGACGTTTGTTATATTTATATTTCTGTTCAAGTCTGGTTACATATTCTAACAGTTCAATGAGCTAAAGATCTGTTATTCAAATTCAATAAATAAACTTTGTCAGCAAATACCATAAATTGAAAAAAAATAAAAATCTTAGGTCAACATAATAGCATAATCCTTCATCAGGCCAAAAAAAGAAAAAAAGATATATATGAAAATGCCGCTTATGTCTACATTTTTGCTTGATGAAATGTTGTACTATTATTTTTATCCGAAACAACTGGGGTATTTTTTTCACAATTTGTGTTTCCTTACAAAGTTTTTCATGTACTTAAAAATTCACACGTTCCAAAAGACAATCTTTTAAAATTTTATATTTTACAAGAGCTGCATCAAGAATTCAGTATGTTGGTTGGGATGAATGGGACAGTTTGAATGGAGATGAATGGGACATTCCCCACTATGTGCTAATTTAAAATTGTACACAAGAATTATATTAAAACAAATCTTAAATAGATTTTCAACATTTTTATAACCTGTAGTTCAGAGTTATAATATGGAATTATAAAAGAAGCATAGATTTAGAGAAAAATAGATTGAAAATAATTGTTCTGATTTTTGTTTATAATAATTATGATTAAAAAAGTTATAAGTTAGAATATTCAATGCAACTTAAATTAATATATATATATATATATAAAATAAATAAGCTAATAATAATTTGATTAAAATCACAATTTCAATCAAGCTAATTAAATAAATCCTGGTGATTATTAATGTAATAGAGAATAGAATGCTGATTTTTCCCAATTCGTCGGAAGCAAAAATTTTTCTGGATAATTTGTACTCTATTATAATGATTTATCTCTTTCTAGTGTCTTATTTATTTATTTATTTTTAGATTAGATCTTATTAGATTAAATTACCAAAGCCTAGAGCACTAGGAACTGTACGAACTGAGGGATTTTCGCCTTTTGATGTAAATTTGAGTCAATACATCAGTTGTTGGACCATGCAACTTTCTTCCATTCTTCTAATGTCCAATTCCGATGTTTCTTGGCCCATTGCAGATGCAGCTGGCGATAACGTTCCGTCAGTGCAGGGACATGCTTCGGCCTCCGGCTGCGTAGGTGCAGCAGTGTGCGCTGCAATGTGTGTTGAGAAACACTGTGTGGGTCGCCACTGCTGTAGCTGGTGTTGATTTCGGCTGTTGTATCTCTTCGGTCACGACGAACAATGTGTAGCAATCTCCGCTCTCCTCTGGAATCAATGCGCCGTGGACGACACACTGCTGGCCGGCAGATTGTCGTTTCACCCTCCATACACCACTTTCGATATTTGCTCACAACAACTGAACGTGATCAGCCTACTATACGCGCCGTTTCTGATATTGATGTTCCCAGTCGCCGAGCCATAATGATTTGACCTTTATCGAAGTCTGATAAATCAGCTAATTTTCCCATTATGTCGCTAATCGCACTATGTTTGGAAAGACAACGCATAGCCGCTTTATATACTCCAACATCAGCCGCGCACGCGCAGTGGTTTTGTTCCTCGGCGAACCTATTGTTATAGATGGAGGGTGGTCATAATGTAATGGCTCTTCGGTGTATATATATCAGTACAAAAACCCTTGACGGGTTAAAAGTTTGTGACGCAGCTACTTTATCGCTATAAGAATTTGAAATATGGGTCTTAAAAATAATGATATCAAATTTTAAGTGACGCTTTGCTAGTAGTTAAAATATACATAGATTTTCTTATTTGATCATTTGCTTTTTTCTTTTATTTATATTTACAATGCAAACATATTTTTAACTTCAAGATAAGACAAATATATAAAATATACTCTGATGCTTTTTCATTTGCATTTCAATTTCAAAATAACAGTTTTAAAAGAAATGATATCAAAATTCCAGTGACGCCTCAATGTCACTTTAAAAGATCTGTTTTTAGATTCCACTAAAATTACCTTTGTTTTGTCTAATAAAGTATATTTACACATTGAAACAGTGCTTTTAATTTTCAAATATATACTGTCAAAAAATCACACTTTCACTGAGTTTGCATTATAAATTGAAATTATTTATTTCAATAAATCGATTTGTCTTTTGCGTCACGCTATCCAAAACGGTAAGTAAAATTTGTGCAAATGTTTTCTTTGCATCACACTATCTCTTTGCACACATTTTGACTTAGTTGGGTACTACGATACAAAGTAACATTAACATAAATTTTACTCACAGTTTTGGATAGCGTGACGCAAAAGACAAATCGATTTATTGAAATAAATAATTTCAATTTATAATGCAAACTCAGTGAAAGTGTGATTTTTTGACAGTATATATTTGAAAATTAAAAGCACTGTTTCAATGTGTAAATATACTTTATTAGACAAAACAAAGGTAATTTTAGTGGAATCTAAAAACAGATCTTTTAAAGTGACATTGAGGCGTCACTGGAATTTTGATGTCATTTCTTTTAAAACTGTTATTTTGAAATTGAAATGCAAATGAAAAAGCATCAGAGTATATTTTATATATTTGTCTTATCTTGAAGTTAAAAATATGTTTGCATTGTAAATATAAATAAAAGAAAAAAGCAAATGATCAAATAAGAAAATCTATGTATATTTTAACTACTAGCAAAGCGTCACTTAAAATTTGATATCATTATTTTTAAGACCCATATTTCAAATTCTTATAGCGATAAAGTAGCTGCGTCACAAACTTTTAACCCGTCAAGGGTTTTTGTACTGATATCATTACTTTTTATAGGTTATTAATCAAAAGATTAAATTAAGTCCTTCCGACTCATAAGAAGTTTAGGTTGATTTATCTTTTCTTATGAAGTTGCCACCATTGTTTTCAAAATGGCAGCTACAATTTATTAATGGACTTGGTGGATTTATTAATGAGGGCTATGTATATATGCAGCTTTAAGCAAATCATTTCAAAAGTTATTGTGATAATTTTCAAGTGGCCACCATTTAGAAACAAAAGGACAGAGTGACTGAGTTGCCCAGTGAACTTATCAAAGACATTTGAATGATATATCAACTGCGCAAATTTGATTTGAACTGATTCAATATTACAAAAGTTATTGTAATGAAAAAAATTTAAGTGGCTGCCACTTGGAAACAAAATAGTGGAGCAAGTTGCCTAGCAAACTTATCCATGATATTTGAATTGTAAGTTCCCTCCCCAAATCTGATTTGAACCAGTTTAGTATTCTAAAAGTTATCGTGGTGGCACATTTTCAAGTAGCAGCCTGATTTCAAGTGGCTGCAACTTGGAAACTAAATGCTAGAACAAAATTCATCCAAGATATTTGTGTGATAAGTTCAATGTCCAACTTCAACTGATTCAGTATTTAAAAAGTTATTCTGATGATAAGTTTAAAAGTGGTAGCCTGATTTGAAATGGCCGTACTTAAGATATCGGTCATTTTGTTAAAAATGGCAGATAAAATTTATTAATAAATACTTGGTTGAGACCCTTGTGTGGTCAATGTAAGCATCAAAATTCAAGCAAATACAGTCTTAACTAACCTTTTTTCAATGTGGATTTGAAATTTTCATGTAGCCACCACTTGAAAACAAACTGCAAAGCAACGTCGTTAACAAACTCATCTAAGATATTTGTAAGATAAATTTGCTGTATAACTTTGGTTCAACTTTGAGTATTATGTCAAAAATTATCGTAATCACAAAATTTCCATTATATATACAGAAAAAGTCTAAAGGGCAAAACTGGGAAAATTCATTAGTGGCCAGTGGCCGGTACTGTCAGTTTCATTAGTAGCCACTTTTTTAAGTTAGTGGCCACTTTTCACATGATAAGACTATTTCTTTCAGACTGCAAAAAGCATTGTCACCATTTTGTGGTATAATTACCACAAGAAAAATATGAAAATAAGAAATACATATAATAAAATTAACACAGAGACACTGAAATTGTAATTATGTTCTTTTTAAAAATCCTAAATTGCACATCCTAAATTGATATCTGCTTAGGGCTGTAATAATAAAAGCAAAAGTTTTTATATTTCAGATAATTTAGTAGTATTTTTTTTTTCAATTTATTTAAGTGAAATAAGCTGTTATCATTCACAGTTCACATTGCTATTTTCTAAGTAAATGAATGATTCATCATCATCACAACCTTTTACATGGTCATGTGTAAATACAGTTAGCAGTTTTATTACTTTTTTCTTATTTCTAAAGACACACTTTTTTAATTGATTTTATTTCAATAGAGTTAAAATATTTCCTCTTAAAAAATATAGATATGGAAACTTAGCTGCTTCATTAAAAATAATTTACTTAGCTGCCAAATTTGTAGCTTGGGGGGGGGGGATTACAAGAATTATGAGTAAGAGATATTAAACAATTCTACTTCTTTACAGATTCTAGAATCTAATAAAGTAAGTTTAAAATAGATATTTATATTTTTACAGCAAATGGAAAATGGGTAGAAATTATAAAGCTTTCTATAAGCTGTGTGATCACAGATCGTTAGGGGGGGGGGGGGAGTCCAAAAAATTATATGAGTAAGATATATTAAACAATTCTACTTCTTTATAGGTTGTAGAATACAATAAAGCAAGTTTAAAATGAACATTGACATTTATGCCATGGATGGAAAAAGATTGGAAATCACAAAGTTTAGATTCTCTATCGTCGCTCGATTTTTAGAATCTTTTAATGATCACAAAAAGTGGCGACTTTAGTGGCGATCGATGCATAATTTTTAATCGCCATCTCTTTTTATTTAGTCGCCACGTGGCCGGTGGCCACCGTTAATTTTGCCCTTTAAGAAAAACTCAACATTTTTTACATTTATACGACCATTTTTTAATTCATGAAATCAATGAAGGTAGTGAATCAACGAAGGCTTTTCTCGCTTCGCTGGTCACTATATTTAAAGGAAACTCTTTTCTATATAACTTTACAAAAAAAATAAAATTTAAAGAAATCATGAAGCACTTTAAAGCCCGCTTTGGTTCCCCGCTGCCTTCGGCAGCGACCCACTCATTCGCTGACTCTCAGGTGACTGTCCCTATTGCCTGTGACGACCGCTTACCAGTGGGCTTCCATTTGAGTGCTTATCAGATGACAGTTTCAAAAAGATTGAAGTAGTCATTTTATATTTGAATCCCAATTACATATGAACAACACTATATGTGGTGCATATAATATTTTCTTTCACGTTATTTTCTATATTTATTTTATTTAATCGATCAACCATAAAATGACAACAATTTCACACATAATGAAATATGTAAACCTGATCATGGTACAGGCAGCCTTAATGTAACTCCCCTTGGTGACTTTTCAATTTTTATCGTCACTTTAGACAAAAATACATATATAGATGAAGAAAATAATTCAGATTTTAAAACTTTGCATTTCGTCAAAAAACTATTTCGATAATATTTTAAATAGGGAACTGTTTTATAATTATGGTGATTCTATTTCATAATTGTTGATAATAAAGTTACAATTTTATAAGGAGAAAATATTTCAATGTATTCATCCACTGGACCACAAACAGTAAAATGTAAAAAGCAAATTTCTGATTGGCAACACTGCAAACAACAACAGTTTGTTTTGTTACCATTGCTTACTTTCTTTGCTTACCCTTGCTTACAAAATTATATTGCATTATTTTTAAAATTTTCTTTTTTTTTGTCTGGTAAAATCTTGGATTAATCTACATTTACATACATTATATTTCAGGTAGGAATTAGTATTTTAATAGTTTTATTTTACTTTTTATACACATTGTCCATTGTGAAGCACGTATAAACTTTGTACATTTAGCTTCTCAGTTTTTTTCAGCTTTTTTATGTTTCTGATGCATATTTGTTCTTTTTTTATACACTGAAGATTAAAATAAATATTTATTACTGTTATTAAAATATGTATACCATGAATCATAAAATAATTCATGACAAAAAAAAAAAAATAATAATAATAATAATAAAAACATTAGCAGAATTTTCTGAATCTATCTGCAAAAAAATAAAATTTATCTTCAAATAGTGAAGAAGGAAGGCACTCCCTCTCAGGCCTAGCACCGTGTAGTCAGTCAGCCTTAATCCCAAACACAAACACACTCAAACCATGAAAGCCGAACCAAGTCTGGTATCACTAGGAATAATTGCAATTCATAAAATTAATTTGTAGATGCAAATTTTACATAAATTAAGACTATACAATATAGTAATCTAGAGCAGGGTGCGAAATTTCCGCTCACCAACTCGAGTGGAATTTTTACTGTGGCGAGTAAAAATTTGGTCAAGTTATAGATAGAATTCTTACACAATACGGTGACAGAAAATTCTTTTTATAGATTTAAATAAGACAAAATCTTGTGATCTTATAACCTCTCCTTTCTCTCTTCTCGGAGTGTTGAGTCTGTGTGTGCGCTGTCTGACGATCGCCCCAGCCTAGGAAAGGAAAAATGCTTAGTACATGCATAAAAGTTTTAATCTCTTCATCAGTTTCATTTCTCTCACTTTGATTTCTCCAAGCTGAGTGAGAACAGACGAGCAGAGAAGAGAGCCTCTTTGCCCGTCGCCCTCTATCCGAGAGAATAGAAACACGAAAGTTTGCCTATGCGATATTGGTGCATGAAAATGAGCTCGAGCCCTTTTAAAGATGCTGCTTATTTTTATTTTGTTGAATAATTACCAAAAAGTAGTTCACATTCTCCAGTTTTTCATTGAAACGTCAAGGATTTGCGCTTGTAATGATTTGTAAGCAACGATTATATCAAAAAAGTTATTCTGAAATGGTTATTTCAAATGACAATAATGAACAAACTATACACACCGACATTCCGTCTGATTACAAAAATAAAATGGACAAAAAACACATTTCTGATGAAAAAAGTTAAATAAACACCGTATGCCGTGTATAAGCCGAGAATTTTTGGAAATTTTTCGGAAGTTGAAGTCGGGGGTCGGCTTATATATAAGAGTACACATTTTTAGGAAAAAACGTACATTAGAAACAATGATTGAATACATAGATTTTAAGCTTAAAAACTAATATAAAGTAAAATAGTGATATTAAACCTTATTTTTAAATAATTATCACATATAAAACTTTTAAATTAGCAATTTTAAATTTATTTCAAGAAACGCTCAATGTAGTCACGTGTGTTACATTTATTTTTTTTTGACCTGCCGGTAACTGACATCATCGGCAGATTGCACGAACGGAGTAACTACTCTGTCTGATTCAGAAATAGTATAAGAAAAACTTGAAAAAACAGGACTCCTGATCATATTTTTAATTTATACAATTAAATCATATCTGTTTAAAATGTTTCAAGGCTTACACTAGCAAAAGAAGTGGCAAATCTTTGTTTTTTTCATATAGAATTTTTTTTTTTTTTAAGATTGCCTTGAGGTACTGATAACAATACTCAAAAGTAGAAATATACAAAATAATTTAGATATGTCATAAAAATAAAAAATATGCAATCGGTCTTTTAACGGCTTATTTATGTAAACATCCAGCGGCTGCATCATCGACGTTAGGGTTAGGCCTCCCGGTATTACGGCAAGGCAACCATCGTTTTCAGCTGCTGGGACTTGTGTGTGCGAGTGCGTCTGTGCTAGCCTCCCTTCTGATAGGGTTGCCAGAGTTAAAATTATCGTCATTGGCGAACACACTGCGATCATTTTACGTCATAGCTAAGCAAAGTAAGGAATTCTATTGGATAAGCATGCATTTCGTGCAATTTCATTGGACAGATTATCCTGAAAGTTGTATAGATTGGCAATATACTCGAACTTTAAAAGAGTATTTTTTCAATTCGGCTTGTACACAGGTTGGCAATTTTGGGCAAATTTCTGCAGGGAAAAACATACTCTTGGCTTATATTCGGAAATATACGGTAAATAGGTAAATAAGGAAGCTTAACATTTCAAATAAAAAGATTTCAGAGGTCGATCCAGGTTTTAATTTTTGGGTCCCTTTTTTGTGAAAAACAAAATATTTTTGTGAAATTTTTATTTGTTTTTGTGAAATGTAAAATATTTTTGTGAAAAAGTAAAATATTGTGTAAAATCTTCCGTTTTTACAATCACTTTATGTAATGTTTAATATCAATTTAATAGAGTTTCGTTGAGACAAATTAAGGCATTAATTAAAAATAATACTGAAAATATGAAAACATTTAATAAAAGGATCATTTTTATAAAACAAAATCTTGTGAAGGGACTCATTTTATAAATTTGAATTTTGTGAAGGGTCCCTTTTCATGGATTTGAATTTTGTGAAGGGTCCCTTTTCATGGATTTGAATTTTGTGAAGGGTCCCTTTTTATGAATTTGAATTTTGTGAAGGGTCTCTTTTTACTATGTGGAATTTTGTGAAGGGGCCGCAAAAGGGACCCAAATTTTGCCTGGATCGACCCCTGGATTTTCACAGAATATTGTTTGACAGAGTTTTTTTTCTTCTTTTTTTCTTTAATGAATCTTTGCATTTTATGTTATTAGATATTTTCATCTTTTTCAAATCTCAAATACAATACACTATAATGATTTTTAATTATAGATGATTATGAGACATGATGATATACGACACACTTTTAATATACCATAAAATTCCGATAGTAACCCCCTTCCCGATTATAACCCCCCCCCCCTCTCTTACCTTTGGCGTAAAGGTAGAAATTAAGAAATTTGGTTGGTGGCCACTGGCCACTAGCCTTCATTTTTTTAGTGGCCACTTTTAAAAAGTTACTTGGCCACTCGCTGATAAAAGTAAAAGTAAAATAAAATTTTCTTTTCTTTAATTTTTTCAATGTTCAGTCTCGACAAATCATTAAGAAAATAATTAAGGTAGTCAACTTTTTGAAACTCATCCACAATAATACATTTCTGATAAATTTTAATAAATGAAATAGGAATAGATTTACATAATTTATACTATGAATGTAAGAAAATACTATTCATTACAAAATTCATATGTTTAAAATGCTCTTTTGGTTATATTATTTTATAACAGAAAAATTCTGATTATATTGCCCCTTCACTATCCTGAATGGTGTCGATTTTCTACTTAAAAAAGAAAAAAAAAAAAAAAAAAAAAACATCTTTGATTCATGAAAATATGTATTTGTAAATAAAAAAAAATATTTTTTTTAATAATACTTTTTTATTTTGCAAGTTTCTTTTTCCTTTTTTTTTTTTCTTGTTACAAATGAATTATAAATTAATTTTTCTTTAATAATAATGAATTTTTAATAATTTGCAATTATAATCCCCCTCTCTAACTGAATTTAGAGAGTGTGGCTGTAGTCGAGATTTCACAATGAAATTGTAGCTGTCACTTTTTAAAAAGTTAATTTTGACAAATTTTAAAATTAGTAGCACTAATTCATCTTAAGGATAAACAAGATCTTAAGCTCAATCATTAAATGATAATTCAATAGAAAAAAAAAAGAAATCAATTTTAAGATATTATCAAATTTGTAATTTAATGGTCTGTAGTATGTAGTACATCAGTGTAACTCAGATTAGACATAACAAATTACATATAATGTGTCAAATGACGTTTTTAATTTTTCTGCGAACGTAATACAATCGGAGTTTCAGCCGATTGATTATCTCACGAGCTTCCTTTTTGTCTCTTTCTCCCGAAAGTTGGCCGAAACTCTCATTTTGACATTTTTTAAAAATTAAAATCTAATACTTTTATAGAAAAATGGAAAAAAGCCATACGTTTTTTTAGTATATGAATAAGACTACCTGCCAATTTCCAGTGTTTACTGTTAAAATTCACTTTCGAAAATGTCTGTAAGTGGCGATGTTAGATTTGAGAAAGCCTGAATTCGAGGCGCACGGCGCGTTTACTGTGAAAACGCCGCCGCGCGATCCAAGTTTGCATTGGAATGGGGTATTCTGTAAAGAATGGGTAGAAGAATTTTAAGTGTTTACTATTAAAATTGACTTCCGAAATATGTTTGCAAGTGGCGAGGTTAGATTTTAGAACAGCCTGAATTCTTTGCGAGGCGCGTTTACCGCGAAAAAGCCACCGTGCGATCCAAGTTTGCCTTGGAATGGGATATATTTTATAAAGAATGGGTAGAAGAGAAGTGGCCACTGCAGTGGCAACCAAAGGCAATTTCTTTAGTCGCCACTTTTAAAAATCTAGTCGCCATGTGACGAGTGGCGACCGCTAATTTCTAGCTTTACTTTGGCAGCTAAGTTTGCCACTCTTTCGTTATTCCCATGAGCGTTGCAAACATACTTTTTTTAAATTCTGAAGTCTTATATGTTTATTTAGAAACTTTAATTTGCATATAACGTATCCAAGTATTATTTTTACTCATCTTTTTAAAAAAGTAAAATAACTCCAAATAAAAAAAAATGTGGTGTTGTTTACATTCTTTAAACTCCAAAACGTTAACTGCTAAATCAAAATATTCACCGTACTTTATTTGCTAATGCAAATGTAAACAAACATGCAGCTTTAGCATAAAGCAATTTGTTATGTTTATATTTTCAAAATCAGAATGAGGAACAGCTATACGATAAAATAAGCCACCCATTACTGTTGCCAATGTACAGCTTACCAGATGAGTCGATAGTGCGAACTGATACTCAGAATCATTACAAAACATCAAAAATACATTTTAAGAAAATAAATTATTTCACTCGTGTTTGTTTTGAAAGTCACTGAAATAAATGAATCTGAAAATGCATGAAAATCAGGGGTCGAAATTAGAATCAGTAAGTTGGGAGCCAAAAGACAACTAATATTATTTTCTTAGTTGCAATTATGTTGTACTAAGGTGCCATTTCAAAATTGTCATTTACACATAGAAACATGTGCATAAACATTATACATAAACAGAAATTAATCAAAATACTGATACCTTATCTAGTTAGTTTTTTCCATTTTAAAAATGTGTTAGAGCAAATATTTTTACAAGAAAGCTAGGAATTTAATTCTACTACTTCGTTGCTAGTGCCTTTATTTTCATCACACATTATAACTGCACACTGAAGGGGGAAAAAGAATGTTAGGCGTCAAAGTGATGATTAAGTATAAAATTATGGTCATCAAAATGAAATATTTATTTGCAAAATACAACTAACTGTAACTACCACTAATTTCAAGCCCTGATGAAAATTTGTGCTGCAGCGGTCAGTATTCTAATATAAAAACTAAAAAATAACATCACTGGATACCCCTAATTCATAGCACACAAATCAGAAAATGCATAAAAATCTGTACCGGAGCGGTTAGTATCCCGATATTAAAACCAAAAAAACATCACTGGATATCCTTAAATTGATCGGACAAGGATCGGAAAATGCATGAAAATCTGTACTGCATCACTACCATGAACAATTTTTTTCCCTAAATAATTCCATTAATTTAATAATAATAAAATACACTCAAAAATTAATTTTTAAATTTCAAAAATGCATTTAAAAAAATCATTCACCTCGGTTGCATTACAATAAACATATATGAGTGGCTGACGCATGAAGAAAAACAAAATTCCGAGACAGTTAAACGAAGTTCTGATACAAATAGGTTACTATTAAAAAGTGTCGATACTCAGTATGCTCATTGCTCAGTAAAATCAATGAATAAATCAAAAATTAGTTACCATAGTTATAATAAAATTCTTAATTTAGTTTTAAGAAAATGACTTTCCAATTCAAAATTTATAGGAAGAGATTTAAGAAAAAATACCGTAAGATAATGTAATGGAATATTATCCATCTAAATACTTTATATATTTCCCAAAGGCAGAAACACTGCGACACGGCGACATAGTCGCGGACACAGAAAAACGGCTTGCGGATAGTTTTTGTCTGCACTGAGAAAAAAAATTTGTCTGTAACTTTTGGATAACTATTCACTTATAAAAATTTCTGTATCAAAACTAAAACTAATACTTGTATTATTTATAATTATTTATATTGTGTTGTGTGGAACATTGCTATAAAATATTTAATTGAATGAGATGAATTGAATGAATACAATTGTTTATATTATATCGTTTTGTAGTAAAATTGTATTTGTGTATTGTTGCACAAGATCAGCACTGATGTTAAGCCCCCTCCTCCCCCCCGTCCCCATCAGCTTTCAGGCTTTTTGAGTGTAAGCCATTTTCACCCCTGATTACAAGCAAATTTTGCAGACAGATTATGAAATCGTAAAAGCCTGTTGCAGACAGCTTCAAAACTTTCTGCCTCTGGGATATATTTTACCGAAGTGGCTAATCGGACCGTCGGTGCGATTAGTGTACAGTCTATTTGGACCATCTTTTCCAAGGAGAATAAATTAGCACTGATAAAAGAGTAAAATTTAGAAATAATATAATGTGTCTCGTCCCCGTGCATGAAAAATTATCTTGTTTACTTTTTTTTGAGTGCGGGAGTAGGGTAGAGATTAATTATTTTCACAGAGATTTTGTACTCTAAATGAGGCTAAAATTATTAATAAAAGGACAATAACTCAAAATTAATTTTTATAAAGCAAAAATGAAAATAATAAAGACTTCGAAAATTGAATAATAAAAACAAAAAAATGCAACATGAAAACAGACCTTAGTAAATGAGTATTATCAATCTTTGAAAAAAATCTTCGCAATATGTTTGTTTATGAATATGTATAAATAAATCTTCATATTCAACTACATTGATGTTATTTGTTTTTTTATTTCTTTTCTGTCTTCCCTCTTTTTTTTTTTTTTTTTTTTTTTTTTTTTTTTAACAATTAAACCGTTCCAATATAATTCAATGCAAACTAAACTCAATTTTCTATACAAATATATGTATGATTTTTCTGAAAATAACTTTTGTACTTATTTATTAATGTTGACAGCAATGTTGAAATAAACATGGATTGTAGATCAATCGCATTATACACTTTTAAAATGTTAAAAATTTGAATTTGCAGTTGAAACAAGCAAAATAATTAGTATAGGGTTCCCACTAAATTTCAAAAATAAAATTCCCTGACTTTTCCAGGTCTATTTTTAGAAAATTCCAGTCACAAAATTTGGTTTGTGACATAAAAGATAGCTCACGGTATAAAGCAAAACATAGCTCGCAACATAAAAGACAACATAGTAACGTGACTTGTGATATAAATTGAATGTTTAAAATGCATTTTCCAGGTTTATATCATCATTTTCCCAGGTTTTTGAGCAATATTTAGATTCAGAAAATTCCACTAATGTTTTATTACTATTATTTTTATCATGCTGAAAAACAAAACAACAAAAAAAAAAAAAAAAAAAAAAAAAAACTGAGAAGCTAAATGTACAAAGTTTATACAAGTTTCATAATGGACAATAAAACTATTAAAATACTAATTCTTACCTGAAATATAATTTAATTAAAATCCAAATGTAATTGTTATCCAACAGACTATTTAAGACACCACGGAGTATTATAAGACGCTTTCATGACGCCAATCCGTGCATGACGCTAAAAGAATCCGTGCGCTAAGATTCCGTGGCTAAGATAACAAAACATAAACAAACGTGTTGTTAGTAGTGTTGCCAATCAGAAATTTGCTTTTTACATTAACTGTTTGTGGCCCAGCGAATGAATACATAGAAATATTTTCTCCTTAAAAAATTGTAACTTTATCATCAACAATTATGAAATAGAATCACCATAATTATAAAATAGTTCCCTATTTAAAATATTATCAAAATAGTTTTTTGACGAAATGCGAAATTTTAAAATCTTAAATATTTCCTTTATAACAAAAAATATATATATATTTAAGTGAAATTTTATTTCGTATATATACAATAAATATTTAAAAGAAACAATAAAGTTTCTTTCTTGCATTAAAAAACAAAATCTTAATTTTTTATTGACTGCATTCAGATTGAACCAACCAACCAACTACAAGACCAAACCGAATAACACCTGTTCAGAATTCTGAGAATTATCAATAGAAATCTTTGCATCGCGTAGTAAAAATAGTTCGATTTTTAAACTGAGTTATAAAAAAAACAAGAGTTTTCCTAGGGAAAAGGGAGATGTCAGGCACATCAGATAAAAGCGATTAATATCATATATAAATTAAACTAAATTCGCTCGAGCCATATTCGAGAAAAAAATCTTACACATTAGGCCGCCCATTTATAGCTTAAATGAGCCAATTCATATCTCGAAATATATTGCACGCAGAAATGTAGGGATTTCAGGGTAGGATCAGACAGAAGGTGAAAGACTATTTTGAAATTATCAGAACATAACCTCCCATATTTCCTGAGATATTAAGTGTCGGCTTTCAGCGGTCTCTTTGATCTTTAAATTCCTGTATATATAAGTGTCGCAGTTTCGTTCGTTTTTCCGTTTCCGCTGAGTGTCGTGGCGTTCGTTTGTTTTTGCGCTTGCGTCACTTGAGACTCTGCCGAGTCTCTTGATATACAGTGTTAATAGAAAACGGTTATATTTTTCTGTTTTCTCTGAAATTTCATAGTGCATGTATTTATATTAAAAAGTATATAAATATATATCTATCTATATAAAAGAGTAAACTTACTGTTTCGGGTCCCCGCTGCCTTAGGCAGCGTTTATTATATTTTTCATCAATCATGTAACTTCCCGACTAGCTAAACATTCGAAACTTTCAGAATAGCTCAGAACACGGTGACAGTGCATTTTTTAAATACTTTTAGCCAACTGTTTTGGGTTCCTGCTGTCTTCGGCAGCGTTTATTATATGCTTCAACAATCATATAACTTCCCAACTAGCTAGACATTTGAAACTTTTAAAATAGCTCAGAACACGGTGAAAATGCATTTTTTTGAACACTTTTAGCCAACTGTTTCTGGTCTCTACTGCCTTCGGCAGCGTTTATTATATGATTCAACAATCGTGTGACTTCCCGACTAGCTAGACATTTGAAACTTTCAGAATAAATCAGAACACGATGACAATGCATTTTTAAAATACTTTTAGCCAATTGTTTTGGGTCTCTGCTGTCTCCGGTAGCGTTTATATGATTCAACAGAAAATTTAAAAACATGGTATATAAAAAGTACTTTTTATCTTGTAATTATTTTAATTTTAATGCTCACGAAGCGAGCATACATTAAGATATTGATTGTGACAGTACAGATTTTCATAAGTAACAAATCAACGGTATTCAGTGACTTTTTTTTCCTTCTCTATTTTGATGTTCGTAAAGTGAGCATACATGGGAATACTGACCACTTCAATCTACAGATTTTCAAGGCGAAAAAAAATTAAAGGTCATAATTAATTAATTATTTTTTTAAATATATATTTTAGTACTTTTTTTTTTTTTTTTTTTGAGACTGAATGTGACACTTTTTGGTGCAATCCATGTTAGCCCATTGGTGTGATTTGCATTTGGAAAGTAAATTATACCTACGAGCAGGGATCATACTTTGAGGCAGGAATCACGCCTCAAAAGTCGCCAAGCTGCGTCAAGAGGCACCACTAACTTGGATTTCACCCAGCTTTAGTATAGGATTTTCTTGGCAACTTTAAAATTTATTTTGCCGTTTTGGCTATGAATTAGAATATCTATCGCAGTTTTGTAAGTAAAGTCCTTTGCAAGAATTTCCGAATTATTGCGTTGCCAAATTTCACAATTTGCTGAGGGGATTCTATACTAAATCTGTTCCATTTCTTTCATGTAATTTTTCTCTAATTTGGTTGGAAAAAAGTAATCTATTTTTTAATTTGGATACAAATAATAAATACTAAATATACAAAAAAAATAAAAAAAAAAATTTCCTCGTCCCTTAATTTTAATAAAAGAAAATTGTTACATTTTCATTTTTTTTTTCCCTTGACATGTAAGTGTAAATAAATTTTCTTTCTGTCCATCAGTGTCTCTGTTTATATTCTTAATGTCTATAGACATTTATTCTTATATTTACTAAATGTAAGATATTTTTCCCCAGCGATCGATGGATAAAATTTACAACCCCTTTTTGAATAGGCGAAAATCATGTTTTTTTTTACCTCTGACAACCAACAAATTTTTATTTCATTTGTAATTAACAAGTAAATTTTGAGATTTTCTTCACAGAACAGACTGACGAATTTTACAATACTTCAAACTGACTGATTGCTTTGTAATTTTTTTCTTCGTGTGGCGCCATTGGACTATGGCTTTAAGTGCAAGTTGGTTATCCGCAGAACTTGAAGTCTCCATATTTTCTCAGGACACTTTTAGTGAAAAGAAATTTCAATTTTTTTATTGCTACCACTATTTTTATACAATAATCTCTCATGGTGAAAATTTCTGTATAAAAACAAAGATAGCACAAATGGCAGAAATATTTTGTCTTTGAAATTGACCTAAAAAAGGGAGGAGATGTGGAGCTTCGAGCTCTGCAATTCTTAACCTGATGAGCATGGCTTCCTTGGGGGCTACACAATTTCTCCTGATTCTTTCACCAGTTCTTTTAATAGTAAGTTTGCACACATAATAAAGTAAAAATTTATCATATAAATATACTAGTGAGAGCATCGAAAAAAAAAAAAGGGGGGGGGGCTGTAGCTACCCTGCGACAGGGTTGCCAGATAATTTGGCCTTTTTTTATTCAATAGTCACCAATAATTTTTATTTGTAACGTTTGGCTAATCACATTGAAAATTGGTAGTTTATTATGTATATCAAATGTCTGTTGGTGACTATTGAATAAAAAAAAGGCCACATATGGCAACGCTGCCCTGCGAGGCCACCATAGGAATATATAATACATAATAAAACAGGTGTTTGTGTGAGGGGAATTTAAATTCAGAAAGGATTTATTGTCCTTATGATCATGGTACATAACATGAAAATAAACCACAATATTAGTACTTCATTGAAAATAAAATAGTTTTCCTTTATATGTTTAAATCTTTGAACAAAAATAACATTGACCGTTACCAAAAATCATAATGAAGTTTCTATACTTTGCTTTCAAACTTTTTAAAAGGGAAAAATTCCTCAACACCTTATGCATCTACAAAAACCTGCATTTGTAATATGTCGACATAAGTTTTAAAGTGTTTGACTATACTATCTATTAAAAAGCTATCTTATCCAAAAGTTTCTTAACTATTTAAAGTAATTAACTTTAAAATATTTAAAAATACATTTGTAAATATGAGGCAGGCTGACTCCCAAAATGAACCTGGATAGCAGTAAAGTGATCAGTAATCTATGAAAATTTTAGAATTATGTATTTACTAATGAGCAAAATATTTACTGAGAAATATTTTGCTCATTAGTATATAAAAGTACATTTTTAAATAAGTATTTACTGAGATTTATGAACGAAAATACCCTAATTTTGCATAGAGACGAAGAGCAATTTTCCTTTTTCAATCAAGGGCCGCGGTAGCCCAATCGGTAGAGCGCCGGCCTCGTAGTTGGAAGATTGCGGGCACGGTACTCGAGCCAGCCAAAGACCGTCGTGTACACTAATGGTGGCTGGTGCACGTAAAATCTGTCGTGGCCGCAATATCCTCCATGTTCCCATAAAAAATTCACCGAAGCGGGAGAGCCATCCCTTCCATGGAGGATGAAAATTGTGATGGCATGTCTACGGACCACCTCTAGGGATGTGTCCCAGACTGTCGCCAATTGCCCATCTGCGCAGCACTAGTGCGAAGTAAAACCCAACCATCCATCTATCCTGTTTCAATCAAAGAAAATGAGTATACAGTCCACATCAAAATTATTGAATCACATATCCTCAATTTTTTTTTTTTTTTTTTTTTTTTTTTTTTTTAGTTTTATTGCTAATTTTTATCATTAATTTATTTTTTTACAAACAGCATAAAGACTAAGATCGTGACTCCACATATATTTATTTAACGAAACAGAATTAGGTGTACATCTTTTAAATGCGAACCATTGCCCTTCAATAACACTGCTCGGCATGAAAATCGCTTGTTACACCATTTCAGCATATTCTTATGTAAAAAGA
This sequence comes from Salticus scenicus, assembly GCA_963930645.1. NCBI lineage: Eukaryota > Metazoa > Arthropoda > Arachnida > Araneae > Salticidae > Salticus > Salticus scenicus. Next base: position 49,779,695 of record OZ005657.1, read on the forward strand.
CCTCTTGAATCCGAATATGACGCCCATTTTGCTCTATTTTTAAATCATTTTTTGATTATTTTATGACTATAAATTTGATTTTTAGGCGAGGGGAGGATTATTTTAATCGTTAAATATCTTCTGAGGGGCTATAGAGTTGGAAAATTGTAAACCATGGACATTTGCGACAAGGGGAAAATTGTGGGTGGGATTTGCCACTGAAATTATGTATTACATATGTTATATTTTCTTAATCTGTTATTAATGTTATTTTTTAAAGTTTATATTTCTTTGATTTTAGGTGTTATATTAATTCTTTTTCATTCTTCAAATCAAATCTTTTTCATTCATCAATCATTTGCAGCATTTGTTTACATTTGTAGTCTTTGTTTTCATTTAGAGTCTTTTTACATTTGCAGTGTTTGTTTACATTTGTAGTATTCGTTTACATTTAGAGTGTTTATATTTGTAGTCTTTGTTTACATTTAGAGACTTTGCTTACATTTGTAGTCTTTGTTTACATTGGTAGTCTTTGTTTACATTTAGAGTCTTTGTTTACATTTAGAGTCTTTGTTTACATTTGTACTCTTTGTTTACATTTGTAGTCTTTGTTTACATTGGTAGTCTTTGTTTACATTTAGAGTCTTTGTTTACATTTAGAGTCTTTGTTTACATTTGTACTCTTTGTTTACATTTAGAGTCTCTTTTCATTTGTAGTCTGTTTACATTAGCAGTCTTTGTTTATATTTTGAGTCTTTGTTTACATTGGTAATTTTTTACATTTAGAGTCTGTTAATATTTAGAATTTTTGTTTACATTTGTAGTCTTTGTTTACATTTGTAGTCTTTGCTTACATTGAGTCTTTCTTTACATTTAAAATCTCTGTTTCAATTTAGAGTCTTTGTTCACTTTTGTAGTCTTTGTTTACATTTTGAGTCTTCGTTTACAATTGTAGTCTTTGTTTACATTTAGAGTCTCCGTTTACACTTGTAGTCTTTTTCAAATTTAGAGTCTCTGTTTATATTTTCAGTTTTTGTTTACATTTAGAGTGTTTACATTAGTAGTCTTTGTTTACATTTAGAGTATGTTTACATTTAGAGTATGTTTACATTTAGAGTCTTTGTTGGTCTATTTACATTTGCAGTGTTTATTTAAATGTGTAGTCTTTGTTTACATTTGGAGTCTTTTTACATTTGCAGTGTTTCATTACATTTGTAGTCTTTGTTTATATTTAGTCTCTTTTTATTGTAGTCTTTGTTTATATTTTGTCTTTGTTTATACTTCGAATCTCCGTTTAATTGGTAGTCTTTGATTACATTTAGTTTGTTTACATTTAGAGTGTTTGTTTCAATTGTAGTCTTTGTTTATATCTGTAGTCTTTGTTCACATATGGATTCTATTTACATTTGCAGTGTTTGTTTACGTTTGTAGTCTTTGTTTACATTTGGAGTCTTTTTATATTTGCAGTGTTTGTTTGAATTTGTAGTCTTTGTTTATATATAGAGTCTTTGTTTTATCGTAGTCTTTGTTTACATTTTGTATTTGTTTACATTTAGAATCTCCGTTTACATTTGTAGACTTTTTTTTAATTTAGAGTCTGTTTATATTTGTAGTCTTTGTTTACATTTAGAGACTTTGCTTACATTTGTAGTCTTTGTTTGAACTTTGAGTCTTTGTTTGCATTTGTATTCTTTATTTACATTCAGAGTCTTTGTTTACATTTGTAGTCTTTGTTTACATTTAGAGACTTTGTTTTTATTTAGAGTGTTTGTTTACATTCGAAATCTTTTTTACATTTAGTGTCTCTTTTCATTTGTATTCTTTTTACATTTAGAGTCTTTCATTAAATTTAGAGGTATTGTTTACGTTTGAAGTCTTTGTTCACATTTAGAGTGTTTGTTTACATTTATAGTCTTTGTTTACTCCTGTAGTCCTTGCTTACATTGAGCCTTTGTTTTTATTTAAAATCTTCTTTTACATTCAGAGTATATAGATATGGAGTCTTTGTTTACAATTGGATGCTTTGTTTTCAATTGATGTCTTTGTTTACATTTGTAGACTTTCTTTACGTTTAGATTCTTTGTTTACATTTGTAATCTTTGTTTACATTTAGTGTCTTTTTTACATTTGTAATCTTTTTTTACATTTGTAGTCTTTGTTTACCTTTAGAGACTTTGTTTAAATTTTTAATCTTTGTTCACATTTAGAGTCTCTGTTGTTTTGTAGTTTGTTTACATTTGCAGTCTCTGTTTATATTTAGAGTCTTTGTTTACATTTGTAAATGTTTACATTTAGAGTCTGTTAATATTTAGAATTTTTGTTTAACTTTGTAGTCTTTGTTTACATCTGTAGTCTGCTTACATTGAGTCTTTGTTTACATTTAAAATCTTTGTTTCCAAATAGAGTCTCTTTACATTTGTAGACACTGTTTACATTTAGAGTCTTTGTTTACTTTTGTAGTCTTTGTTAACATTTGTAGTGATTGTTTATATTTTGAGTCTTCGTTTACACTTGTAGTCTGTTTACATTTAGAGTCTCCGTTTACACTTGTAGTCTTTTTTCAAATTTAGAGTCTCTGTTTATGTTTATAGTTTTTGTTTACATTTAGAGTGTTTAAATTAGTAGTCTTTGTTTACATTTAGAGACTGTTTGCATCTGTAGTTTTCGTTTGCATTTAGAGTCTGTTTTAATTTTTATGCTTTGTTTACATTTAGAGTCTGTGTAAATTTAGAGTATGTTTACATTTGTTGTCTTTGTTTACATTTACTCTTTTTTTACATTTGTAGTCTTTGTTTACATATAGTGTCTTTGTTTACATTTGTAGCCTGATTACATTTGTAGTTTTTGTTTACATTTAGAATTTGTTTACATTTAGAGTGTTTGTTTACATTTGTAGTCTTTGTTTATATCTGTAGTCTTTGTTTACATTTGGATTCTATTTACATTTGCAGTGTTTGTTTAAATTTGTAATCTTTGTTTACATTTGGAGTCTTTTTACATTTGTAGTCTTTGTTTATATTTAAGGTAACGACACCAGTGCTCGTCACACTTAAGGCCTTATTTTTAAAATGTTTGTTTTTTTCGCGTGGCATTCATGTGGAATTTATGTATCAATATTATACTTTGGTCTATTTTATAGACTGATTCTTCTAGTTGTTGTTAGACACTTTCAATTTTTCAATACGTTAAGCCAATTTTTTTTTTAAATAAAAATTAAACCTATAAAAATGCACCAGTGCTCGTCACTTGAAAACTGCGTTTCACCAGTAGTCGTCAGGTGTTTGCACCAGTGGTCGTCATGTAAATAAAACGCAACAATTTGCTCAATAGTTTGATTTTAATTGCGTTTTTGCAAAATTAAATGAAACAGAATATCTTTGGAACATAATTAGAACCCAAATCCATTCTTAGGGTTTAAAACACAAAACATTAAATGGTAAAATTCAAAATATTGCGAATAAAACAAATTCATATGTGAAATAAACTGTAAATTCTTTGCTTTTAAGAAAAGTTTTCAACATTTTATTCGTTCTCAAAAATATCTTTACTTAAAGCAAAGGGTAAGTAGCAGGGGAGGGGGTAATAATCTCGTTTTTAAGAGTGACTTTGTTCCAAATTATCGCAGTAAGATTGATTTTACCATGCTTTTTTATTATCGCGTATTCTTGTTTGTTTGTCCAGTACAAATCTTACAATTGATTTTTAACTAACTTCCCGACTACCTAGACATTTGAAACTTTCAGAATAGTTCAGAGCACGATGAAAATGCATTTTTAAATACTTTTAGCCAACTGCTGCGGGTCCCTGCAGCCTTCGGCAGCGTTATCAGTACAAATCTTGCAATCGATGCATATCGACATTTGAAACTTTCAGAAAAGCTCAGAAGACGGTAACAATGGATTTTTTAAATATTTTTAGCCAATTGTTTCGGGTCACTGTTGCCTTCGGCAGCGTTTATATGGTTCAACAGAAAATTTATTTAACTTTTTTCCCGACTAGATAGACATTTGAAACTTTCAGAATAGCTCAAAACACGGTGACAATGCATTTTTTAAATATTTTTAGCAAACTGTTTCTGGTCCCCGCTGCCTTTGGTAGCGTTCACATGATTCAACAGAAAATTTATTTAACTAACTTCTCGACTAGCTAGTCATTTGAAACTTTTAGAATACCTCAAAACACGATAACAATGTATTTTTTAATACTTTTAGCCAATTGTTTCGGGTCCTCGCTGCCTTCAGTTGCGTTTATATGATTCATCAATCATATACTCATCCCGATCATCAATCTTCCCGACTACCTAGACTTTTGAAATTTTCAGAATAGCTCAGAACACAGTGACGATGCATTTTTAAATTACTTTTAGTCAATTGTTTCGGGTTCTCGCTGCCTTCAATAGCATTTATATGATTCAACATAAAATTTTAAAACACGGTATATAAAAAAGTCTTTTTGTATTGCAATTATTTTTTTTAAACGTGTGGGTTGATTATGCGTACCTAACACATACAGTAGGTAACAAAAGTGTCCGAACACTAGCAAAAATTCCTATGTAAAAAAAGTGCACTTCATATGGTTTTGTTAAAGAAATCCTTATCGAATCATGCTCTTACACTGACTAAGAACAGGATTCGTCAAGGATTTATTTAACAAAACAGTATAAAGTGTACTTTTTTTGCATAGGAATTTTTGCTAGTGTTCGGACACTTTTGTTACCGACTGTGCTATAAAGGAATTTTGAGAAATCCTTCGCCTCTCCTTCCTCATTAAGTGTGGGGTGGATGCAAAAATACGTTTTCAAGAGTAATTATTCTCCAAATTATATCAGGAAAGCAATTTTTTGATGCGTTGATTGGTTATGCGTACCCAAAAATACTGTAAAGGTATTTTGCGTAATTTTTTCCGACCAAATTTTGAGAAAGGGTAGCAAAAACGTATTTCTATGCATAACTCTGCTCTAAATAATCTTACAAAGGCGATTTCTGATGTGTGAGTTGTTCATATGCATCCAACACCTAGTATAAAGAGATTTTGCGAAGATCTTTCGTCTATGTGAGGGTGGTTAAAATATATATATATATATATATATATATATATATATATATATATGTGTGTGTGTGTGTTTTCAAGCTCAACTCTGCTGCAAATTATTTTCGGGAGGGGATTTCTTTTATGCGTTGGGTGGTTGTGTGTGTGTACCTTACACGCATTATAAGGCGATTTTGCAAAATTACCCTTCCCCTCTTCCCTCGGACGGGCGGACAAAAAACACGTTTTTCACCTTAGCTCTACTCCAAATTAACTCAGAAAGGCGACTTTTGATGTGTGGGTATTGGTTAAAAGTACGCAATATGTAATTTGATAATATTTCGTTAAAAATCTAAATTTACCCGGGGGAGGGGGGAGGGGAATAAAAAACGGTTAAGTCTATGCCGAAGGCAGTAGAAGCCAAGCAGGACGAAAAGCTATTACAGAAGCCAGCGGGAACATTAACAGCGGTTTTGACTGATTTCAAAGTTTTTTTTTTTTTTTTTTTTTTTTTAATTTTTGATAATGATAGGGATTTTTTCCTATTTTATTTAAATATAGGGACCAGCGAAGGTGGCAAAGCTTGCTAGTATTATTCTACACATCAAGCTAATGTTATCAGATATTATGGATATTAATGTTATCCAATGTTAATGTTAATTAATGTTATCAAATATTATCTTACAATTTTAATTATTTAAGAACAACAGTCAACAGGGTAATTTTGATCAACATTTTAACTATTTGTTTATCTTACATAATTAATATAATGTATAAACAGAAAACTTGCTTAAGAAATGTTTTTAATGTTTAATATTTTCTATATAAGTTTTTATTCACCTTCATCTAACATAACAAAAAAGCCTTAACATAATTTTGAACCGACTCACAGTCATGCTAACTATGAAATTAAGCCTTTGTATTTTATCATTTTTGAAATATATATGAATTAAAATAAAATTAACACGGTCAATAAAAAACTTAAACATCACTTAAATACATCTTCCCAAAAGCATGACTTCATAAAAATTTAAAATACATTAGACAGATGTATGGAGTAATCATGTCTGTTTTTCTAAAATATATAACAGAAAACTAGAAAAAGCTCTTTATAACTAAATATATTATGTGCCATTGTTTAACTTTTCCAACAAAATAATATGGAAAATTTTAGGTGGTTTAAATTAAATTCAGTCTTAGTGTATTAAAGGTACCACGACTGACTTTATTTAAACAAGCTATACAAAAGTTACAAGTGCAATAAAGCTTACGTTCTTGAGGTTAAAATATATTTGTTTACATTTACGAATACCCCTGACGACTACTGGTGCCGATAGTCAAATTAAAGTAAAAATTATACCATCATAATTCTAAACGAAAATATAGTATTTTTCATCAAAAAAGTTACCCAGTTATTAAAAATTTTAAAACACCAGTATTCGTCAGGGGTGACGAGCACTGGTAAAACGTGCAAAATATGCACCAGCAGTCGTCATACCTTAAAAACCTTTATATTATGTCAAATTTTAAAAAGTTGCACATAAATCGTATTCTGCATTTCATAAGCATTACATACAATGCTTTATGAGCAATGTCAAATGCAGCAAACAACAAAATATATCAAGAAATGTATATCTATTCCCTTAATCATTTGCTTTACGTTGACTCAATTCAATTGTAATTTAACGTATACTTCCCTTATTTTGTTTCTCCCAACTCTTCCCCAATATTTGAAATCGAACTTTTTATGTCATAAGAAGCAGAAGGCTTTGAAGAATCTTATGCGGGTAGATTCAAATTCCTACAGGTTATAAAACGGTTATTTTAACACTTCTTTTAAAAGGGTGACGACTACTGCTGCAGATTTTAGGGGTGACGAGCACTGGTGTCTTTACCATAGAGTCTCTTTTTATTGTAGTCTTTGTTTATATTTTGTCTTTGTTTACTCTTCGAATCTCCGTTTACTTTTGTAGTCTTTGTTCAAAATTATAGTCTGTTTATATTTGTAGTCTTTGTTTACATTTAGAGTCTTTGTTTACATTTATAGTCTTTGTTTACATTGGTAGTCTTTGATTACATTTAGATTCTTTGTTTACATTTGGAGACATTGTTTACATATGTGCTCTATGATTACGTTTATAGTCTTTGTTTACATTTAGTTTGTTTACATTTAGAGTGTTTGTTTCTTTTGTAGTCTTTGTTTATATCTGTAGTCTTTGTTTATATCTGTAGTCTTTGTTTACATTTGGATTCTATATACATTTGCAGTTTTTGTTTACATTTGTAGTCTTTGTTTACATTTGGAGTCTTTTTATATTTGCAGTGTTTGTTTGCATTTGTAGTCTTTGTTTATACATAGTCTTTGTTTTATCGTAGTCTTTGTTTACATTTTGTATTTGTTTACATATAGAATCTCTGTTTATATTTGTAGTCTTTGTTTACATTTAGAGACTTTGCTTACATCTGTAGTCTTTGTTTGAACTTTGAGTCTTTGTTTGCATTTGTATTCTTTATTTACATTCAGAGTCTTTGTTTACATTTGTAGTCTTTGTTTACATTTAGAGACTTTGTTTTTATTGAGAGTGTTTGTTTACATTGGAAATCTTTGTTTACATTTAGTGTCTCTTTTCATTTGTATTCTGTTTACATTTAGAGTCTTTGATTACATTTAGAGGTTTTGTTTACGTTTGAAGTCTTTGTTTACATTTAGAGTGTTTGTTTACATTTATAGTCATTGTTTACTCCTGTAGTCTTTGCTTACATTGAGTCTTTGTTTTTATTTAAAATCTTTGCTTACATTTAGAGTATATAGATGTGGAGTCTTTGTTTACAGTTGGAGTCATTGTTTACAGTTGATGTATTTCTTTACATTTGTAGACTTTCTTTACGTTTAGATTCTTTGTTTACATTTGTAATCTTTGTTTACATTTAGTGTCTTTTTTACATTTGTAATCTTTATTTACATTTGTAGCCTTTGTTTACATTTAGAGAATTTGCTTACATTTGTAGTCTTTGTTTACATTTAGAGTCTTTGTTTAAATTTGTAATCTTTGTTCGCATTTAGAGTCTCTTTTCTTTTGTTGTCTGTTTACATTTGTAGTCTTTGTTTATATTTAGAGTCTTTGTTTACATTTGTAAATGTTTACATTTAGAGTCTGTTAATATTTAGAATTTTTGTTTAACTTTGGAGTTTTTGTTTACATTTGTAGTCTTTGCTTACATTGAGTCTTTGTTTACATTTAAAATCTTTGTTTCGAAATAGAGTCTCTTTACATTTGTAGACTGTTTACATTTAGAGTCTTTGTTTACTTTTGTAGTCTTTGTTTACATTTGTAGTGATTGTTTACATTTTAAGTCTTCGTTTACAATTGTAGTCTTTGTTTACATTTAGAGTCTCCGTTTACACTTGTAGTCTTTTTTCAAATTTAGAGTCTCTGTTTATGTTTGTAGTTTTTGTTTACATTTAGAGTGTTTACATTAGTAGTCTTTGTTTACATTTAGAGTCTTTGTTTACATTTAGAGACTGGTTACATCTTTAGTTTTTAATTGCATTTAGAGTCTGTTTGCATTTTTATGCTTTGTTTACATTTAGAGTCCCTTTAAATTTGGAGTATGTTTACATTTGTCGTCTTTGTTTACATTTAGAATCTTTTTTTACATTTGCAGTCTTTGTTTACATACACATTCTTTGTTTACATTTGTAGCCTGATAACATATGTAGTTTTTGTTTATATTTGGAGTCTTTGTTTACGTTTGAAGTCTTTGTTTACATTTAGAGTTTGTTTAAATTTAGAATGTTTGTTTACATTTGTAGTCTTAGCTTACATCTGTAGTCTTTGTTTACATTTGGAGACTATTTACACTTGGAGTGTTTGTTTACATTTGTAGTCTTTGTTTACATTTGCAGTGGTTGTTTACATTTGTAGTCTTTGTTTACATTTAGAGTCTGTCTTTATTGTAGTCATTGTTTACATTTTGTCTTTGTTTACATTTAGAATCTCCGTTTACATTTGTAGTCTTTGTTCAAATTTATTGTCTGTTTATATTTTTAGTCTTTGTTTATATTTTTAATCTTTGTTTACAATTGTAGTCTGTGTTTACGTTGGTAGTTTTTTAAAAATTAGATTCTTTGTTTACATTTAGAGACATTGTTTAAATTTGTAGTCTATGATTACGTTTGTAGTCTTTGTTTATATTTTGTTTGTTTACTTTTAGAGTGTTTGTTTACATTTGTAGTCTTTGTTTTCATTTGGAGTCTTTTTCATTTTCAGTGTTTGTTTACATTTGTAGTCTTTGTTTACATTTAGAGACTGTTTTTATTGTAGTCTTTGTTTACATTTTGTCTTTGTTTACATTTAGAATCTACGTTTACATTTGTAGTCTTTGTTCAAATTTAAAGTCTGTTTATATTTGTAGTCTTTGTTTACATTTAGAGCCTTTGCTTACATTTGTAGTGTTTGTTTACACTTTGAGTCTTCGTTTATATTTGTTGTTTTTGTTTACATTTGTAGTCTTTGTTTACATCGGTAGTGTTTGTTTACATTTACACTCTTTGTTTGCAATAGTATTCTTTATTTACATTTAGAGTCTTTGTTTACATTCGTAGTCTTTGTTTATATTTAGGGACTTTGTTTTATATTTAGAGTCTCGGTTTGCGCTTAAAATCTTTTTTTACATTTAGTGTTTCTTTTCATTTGTATTCTGTTTACATTTAGAGTCTTTGTTAATATTTAGAGTCTTTGTTTACATTTGCAGTTGTTTACATTTAGAGTCTGTCAATATTTAGAATTTTTGTTTACATTTGTAGTCTGTTTACATTGAGACTTAGTTTGCATTTAAAAACAACATTTAGTGTCTTCGTTTACAATTGTAGTTTTTATTTACATTTAGTCTTTCTTTACACTTAAAGTCTTCCTTTACATTTGTAGTCTTTTATCAAATTTACAGTCTCTGTTTATATTTGTAGTTTTTGTTTACATTTAGAGTGTTTATAATTGTAGTCTTTGTTTACATTTAGAGTCTATTTACATTTAGAGACTGTTTACATCTTTAGTTTTTGTTTGCATTTAGAGTCTCTTTTCATTTTTATGCTTTGCTTGCATAGAGTCTTTGTTTTTATTTCAAACCTTTGTTTACATTTAGAGTGTTTAGATATAGAGTCTTTGTTTACATTTGGAGTCTTTGTTTACAGTTGTAGTTTTTGTTTACATTGGTAGTATTTGTTTACATTTAGATTCTTTGTTTAAATTTAGAGACATTGTTTACACTTGTAGTCTATGATTACGTTTGTAGTCTCTGTTTATATTTAGTTTGTTTACATTTAGAGATTTGTTTACATTTGTAGTCTTTGTTTACATCTGTACTCTTTTTTAAATTCTGTCTGATTATATTTGTCTACATTGTATTTCTTTACATTTGTAGTCTTTGTTTCCATTTAAAGCCTTTGTTTTTATTCTTTGTTTTCATTTAGAGTATGTTTGGATTTGTACTTTTTGTTGACATTTGTATTCTTTGTTTACATTTGTAGTCTTTGTTTACATTTGTTGTATTTATTTACATATAGAGTTTGTTCATGTTTAGAGTCTTTGTTTACATTTGAAGTCTTTGTTTACACTTAGAATCTGTTTACATTTTAAGTCTTTGTTTACATTTAGAGTCTTTGTTTACATTTTAAGTCTTTGTTTACATTTAGAGTCCTTGTTTACATTTATAGTCTTTTTTTACATTTAGAGTCTTTGTTTACATTTGTAGTTGTTTACATTTAGAGTCTGTTTATATTTAGAATTTTTGTTTACATTTGTAGTCTTTGTTTACATATGTAGTCTTTGCGTATATTGAGTCTTTGTTTACACTTAAAATCTTTGTTTACATTTAGAGTCTGTTTACATTTGTAGTCTTTGTACATTTGTAGACTATCTTTATATTAGTATTCTTTGTTTACATTTAGAATATATTTGGATTTGTACTCATTGTTAACATTTGTAGTCTTTGTTTACATTTGTTTTCTTTGTTTACATATAGAGTTTGTTCATGTTTAGAGCCTTTGTTTACATTTGTAGTCTTTGTTTACACTTAGAATCTGTTTACATTTTAAGTCTTTTTTTACATTTTGTCTTTGTTTACATTCAGAGTCTTTGTTTACATTTAGAGTCTTTGTTTACATTTGTAGTTGTTATTTTTACATTTACATTTAGTTTCTGTTTATATATAATGTCTTTGTTTAAATTTGTACTTTACGTTTGCATTTGTAGTCTTTGTTTACATTACTAGTCTTTGTTTACATTTAGAGCCTTTGTTTTATTTGTATTCTTTGTTTACATTTAGAGTATGTTTGTATTTGCACTTTTTGTTAGCGTTTGTAGTCCTTGTTTACATTTAGTGTCTTTGTTTACATTTGTATTCTTTGTTTACATTTAGAGTCTTTGTTTAGATTTGTAATCTTTGTTTGCATTGGTAGTCTTTGTTTACATTTAGTGTCTTTGTTTACATTTGTAGTCTTAGATTTTATTACTAGTTTTTGTTTATATTTGTAGTCTTTGTTTACTTATAGCGCTTTTGTTTATATTTGTATTCTTTGTTTAAGTTTAGAGTATGTTTGGATTTGTACTTTTTGTTAATATTTGTAGTCTTTGGTTGCATTTAGTGTCTTTGTTAACATTTGTAGTTTTGTTTACATTTAGAGCCCCAACAAACACAGACCTATCGGTAGACAGTAGGTCCATAACCGGCTTGCCGTTTTAGGCGGTGACGTACCAATGCCGCTTGCCGAATCGGGTACGTAACTTTTGTAGGCCTTCGGGCGGCAGTCGCCCGATTGTCTGGTCCATAATCGGTCCGTTGCCGGCAAAACCGACAAGGCAGCCGGCGCGACACCGCACCGACATCTAACCGTTTCCTAACCAAACATTTACCGGTAATGGACTGCCGATGCCAGTCCATTTCTATTTGCAGAAAAAAAAGTTTCATGCCCGACTGATCAGAGCTTCCATCTGGTGAAGAAATCGCGAACTTTTATGTTTACATAATTTCCGTTTAACTTACCCGAGAAGAGATAGCAGCCACAAATCTTCCAACCAGTGGTTTCTCTTTGTACTTTGAATGCGTTTAATCATTCGACCATCGGCGCTTGTAACTTTGTTTCTTGATAAAGGATAGTTTCGCTATTTATTATTTTAGATAGATATTTTATACTTCTATGAGATGTTACAATTAAATTAAAACTTTAAAAGTCAATATAATCAAAATAAATATAATTAAATCAGTTTTAAGTTGTGGTTTAGATCAAATAATTTTTTTAATAAAATTAGAATATCAAATAGTTACATAAAAAAAAATATTTTAAATATATTACATATTGTTTAAGGAGAATGTTTTGAGTCCAGTGAAATTATTGAACTTTTATCTGTTAATAACTTTTTATTTTGAGTTTAATATTTTAGTAGATTTTTATAATTTATTATGTATTATCCCTTGTAGAAACAATTGGCAGCGAAACTAAAAATATATTTAAGTTATTAAGAACATAAATTTTATCGTTAATTCTGAGACAGAGATTACATAATTCTTTAATTGTTTCAAATTAAGATTGTCAATAAAAGAATTAAAAATAAATAAATAAAATAAAAATGCATGGTTTCTTAAGGAAAAGAAGCGATGTAATTAAAAAAAGCATGGAAACTTCAATTTTCTAAAATGTTAAATGCAAATAAAAAAATTAAGTAATTAATTTTAATTGTTATTTTAGGGGTTTTTTTTTTTTAAATTGAGATTATTTACGTTTGCACCTTTTGAGGTTCCCGAAAAACAGTTACAAATATTAGCAGGAAGTTCAAATTCGGTATTCTAAATGAATATCAAATGAGGATGATAATCTAAACTTTTCATTGAAATTAATCAAATGATTCGCGTACAGAATATCCAGGAGAGTTAAAATATACAGGGTGAGCTTAACATAATCTGCCAAACGAAAGGAGGTGATAGAACAAAGACTATAAATGTAAACAAAACCCTAAATAAAGAAAAATATTAAAATTATGAACAAAAACTCTAAATAGATAAAAAAAGACCCTAAGTGAAATTTCCAAAATTCCAGACATTTATTTTTAGGCATTTGTGTTAGCAAAAATTTTACAGATATCTGTTTTTTTCTTCGACATACGAAGATTTTTTGTGAAATCACGTTTTGTTAAGCCTACCCCCGTCCTTGGGGTCGAATTTCGCAAAATCACTTCTTAGCGGATGCTTATACTATATGCTCTATAATATGACCTAGCTTCGGTCAGTGGCTAAAGTAATTTTGCTGTACCTTGATGTGTCAGTGAGTGAGTCAGTCAGTGAAAGAGTGAGTGAAAGTACTCTTTTATATACAGATTCACAAGTAGATAATTTCACATATGATATTCAGATATAGTATATATATATATGTGTGTATATGTGTAAACATACCATAGAAAATTAAGGAGAGTTTAGGGAATAATCAATTTTTTGGAAAAACCACCATGATCACGAGTATTATTATATACAAGTTCATATATTGATATTTTAGTTTCTGAACAAAATTATCTAAATATTATCCATATTTTAAATATTTTTGAGATTATCATTTAATTGGTAGCTGTTTTTTAAACAAAGAATGTTATTGAACATAAATCATTAATTCTAAAAAGAAAGTTGAAGATAATGTTCTTTAATACTGAAAGTGTAAGCATGATTTGAAATCAGTAGATATATTAAATTTAAAGCAAAAATCACTGCGTTTATCATAAACATCAGTAAGTGCTCTATTATTATATAGTTTAGTTTTTAAGCTAAGGAAATCACGCAATTATTAAAAAGACAGTTTTTAGTAAGTTTTAAATAAGTGGGATAACTAAAATTAAAGTAATCAAGATTACTCTTATCAAATTAAATAATTATAATATCACCAATGTATCTAAAAAAATTTGAATATTTTTAACTTTAAAATTACGTTCATTAAAATACAGGTATAGATCAGCAAGCATACTTGAACTAGATCCGCCTTGAAGGATGCCAACCCTTTGATGATAAATTTTATTGTTGTGTATTATAATTATTATTAATTACAAATTAGTCAAACTTTTAAAGTAATTTGAATCAATAGACTTAGAAATGTGTAATTCATCCTTATATTTATTGTGACAAAGATATGAGAGTTTTAAATTATTATATAAATCCTGAAAATTAAAAGTCTGAATATTATCCATATTTTTAATATTTATGAAATGATCAATTAATTGATAGCTGTTTTTTAAACAATGAATGTTATCAGTTTTAATGGTAAGTGAATAAATATGATTTAAATTATTTAAAAGTATTTTGTTATAAGTATTGTATCGAATAATAACAGTACAATAGTCGAATTTGTTTGGCGGAAGAACGTAATAAATATGGTTAACTGTTTAACGTTCATTGGTTTCGCAGCGAAACCAAACATTTGACCTAATTTAACAATTTTTATGCAGCAGTTTTTTAACATTTCCCCTTGTTGCAATCAGGTTTTAAACTTTTGTTCCTTTTCTGTTCGGTAGATAGCAACACTATTCCAACATTTAACAAAAAATGCTTCAAAGGAAGCTTAATGCATAAGTTACTTGAAGTTTCTTAGTGTGCGCGAGTGCGAGTTGCTGGTTTGTTGATGCACTCATGTCTAGTTTTTTTCCTTTAGTAAGAGCTGGACTATTATTTTCGCCTGAAAAAACTTTTACGAGTTTTTGTAGTCGATAATGTTTACTTACAAAGTGTTTTATTAATTAAATTAAATATTATTTGAATTTAATAAGGTTAACTTATAGATGTTTCAAACCGAAAATTTCTCGAAAAGGAACAATGCTAATTTTTTTTTTAAATCTTTATGATCAACTATGTCTCTAAAAGCCATTTTTTAAATTAGTTTAGTAATTTTTAAAATAAATTAAATAGTGAACGTTAAAGGGCTACAATTTTTTTATGAAACATTCTTTGGAACAATACAGATTAAAGAAAGTTCCTATTTTAAAATGATCATTATAAACTGCAAAGTTTATTTATTTTTATCAAAACACAAATAAAAATTCATAAATGTACCTTTTAGAGAAGTTAGTGTACCAGAATTACTGAAATTTTAAAATTTTAAACTGGACTTCATCTGCATTTGAATATTCTGTGTTACATTTAAAATTTTTTAGTTGTGTAATACCTATTCTTGGACTGTTTGCACAGAGATGTATGCATTTTAAACATTTTATAAACAATCAAACAACTTTTATAAGCAAAAAACATTTATTATAAAACATTTTACAAAACGATAGTGAAATGAATCGTAAATATACAGTTTATTATTAGCTATGTCTGATGAAAAATGTTTAATGCATTATGGCATCACCATCGAAAACAAATAATGTTTATTAAGCTTCATTCATCCAACTGAGGTCATCTTCTTTCGCTAATTCTCTAATTTTCTTTAGATTTTCCAAACATGTTTTGCAAAATAGCATCATTTCATCTATTTCAGGAATCTTTCGCAGTTGTGCTAAGGGTGAAAAAAAGAAAACATGCATAAAATTTAATTTCATTAACGATATCCATACTAAAGTAAAAATTTAATGAAACAGAAAACAATTAAATGGTGATAAAAAGATTTTTTTTACTACACACATTTTATTAACTTCATCTTGTTATCTCTTGCTCATTCTTCATTATATATTTATAAAATATGTATTTTTTTTTTTTTTTTTTTTTTGTACACCATTGTCCGAAATTTTGTTTACAGACACAAAACATGTAATGTCTCGTATAGTAATTAGTTTATCGTAATAAAATTTTGTACATACATTATTGTTCGCTTATATTAAACGAGTTAATCACATGATAATATATATATAACCTTTTCAAACATTGCATAGAAAGAAATGATATATCGCATGAAGAACAGGGCAAAAAAAAAAAAAATAATAATAAAATAAAATAAAATAATAATAATAATAATAATAATAATAAAGAGAATCTTTATGATGAAAGCATATAACATCAATATGTCTCCAGGGGCTTTGATTGAATATTGAATAGGAATAGGTATAATTTCTTTTACACTGTATGCATTTGCCAAAAAATTATAGGACACTACATCCAATTTCATAAGAAAAATGAAACAAAACTTATGGAATAAAATCTACGCAGTCATGAAGAATTTTTACGAATACAGTGCCCGCCGCTTATTAAAATCACATTCGGATTCGTTCAGATCCAAAGGGGTTTTATTAAGCGGTTGATTTTTATATCCGGCGAACGCTTTCGAACTAAAGAAAAAGGTATTACTTCCCTAAATAGGTAATGAGTAATGAAAAAAATAAACAATATTAATTAATTTTTGACATATAATTAATTAATTGTTACTTCAAAATAAGTAAATTAAACACACCCCAATGTTTCGATGCGATTTCTTTTGAGGAAAATCATCATTACTTTGCCCAAAGTTCACGCTTTTCTTTTAAATTTAAAATCTCTTTCTGTTTAAACCTCTTACTTGTGAGTTATTTCAATTTCAAAATAAGAGCTTAAAATTGTTTTTTAATGATTAAAAATTTAAAAAATATATCACTTGCGAACCAAATCAAATTTGAAACTTATTACCGCAGTTTGAAGCATAATTTTCTTGAAATTGTTAGTAAGACAATCGATAGGACATATATTTAATTTGTAACTATGTTGCAAATGTAAAATTTTTGACAATGACAGATAACGAAGAAATTGTTGTGTTTTCTTTTCTTTTTTATTTCAAAAATAAAAATCACAGTGTAATTAAAAATTTGTATTAAAAATTTGTTTAGCATGCATAAATGAAATTTTTGTGCTGAAAAGATTTTTTTGAGTTTATTAACCGGCGATGTTGATTTTATTAACTGCTGAGTTTAAAAATAGTTTATATTGATTTCATCCCGGTCCTGCCAATTTGATCAGATTAAGCGGCTGATTTTATTAACCGGTAAATTTATTAAACGGCTGTTACTGTATTCGATAGGTAAATTAACACCTAATATGACTTTACAAATGATTTCAGTTGCAAAATTTAAAACAAATATTCATAAGAAGATGAAATAAAATAGGAATAAAATCTTTTTGTAAAAAAAATAGAACCGACTCCAAAGAGCAACTACTATTTAAACAACTAAAGATGAAAGAAAATTGGCAGAAAATGGAACTGCAAATTGAGCCTAAAAGTATAAAATAATTTCCTTCGCCAAAAAAACTAAATACTACAACTAAACATAACTTTTGAAGTCGGCACAAAATTAAATAAAATTTAATTCGTTTTTAAAGGTTTGTTTTTAGACCGGTAGCTACACATGCTGTTGTCTCGAATGACCCATTTTCGCGTTTCCTTTTTTATTTTATCACTGTCTACAATTGGTCCATTAGTAACATCTACATAGGAAGGTGAACATTTTTGCAATTCGGCATTTTGGTATTTATGTTTCTGCGAAGTTACTAAAGTTTTCTTTGGAAACTTGATATAACTTTGATAACTATCACCATTGGCGGCTTTGGGATTGGGCGATCAAAATATAATGCAAAAATATACACGCGAGATGTATATTTTTCTAATATATATTGTACGAAGTATTGTTTGATATTCTTGATTGTTATCTTAATATACCTTATTAAAATAAGCATGATTTCTCAAAGGAATTAATATGTTTACTGATGTAATTTGGCGATTTTTTTTCACCAAGGATGCCAGATACCAGCAGCTCCGTCAACTTTTGCAGTTTACGAAATCATCTTATTTGTTTATTTGAATCAAAGTAGTTTTCGGCTGTGTTTTGCAGATGCTAAAGTGAGATGTATATTTTGAATAGAATTTGATTTTTGTATTGAATAAAGGTATCAATTTTTATTTAATTTTGCGCAGACTTCAAAAGTTATGTTTAATTGTAGTATTTAAGTTTTTTGGCGAAGGAAATTATTTTATACTTTTAGGCACAATTTTCTTTCATTTTTAGTTGTTTGAATAGTAGTATATACTTCAATATACTTCAGAAAACAAATCAGTGTATTTACACTATGAAGGATTTTTACTATGAGATGAGACCGAGTGAAAACTCGGTCATCCAGGTACTGCTTAATTATATGAGACAACCAACTATAACATAACAGAATAATATTTTTCAGCTATGATAGTGATACTAAAACTGGCCAAAACACAACCCTTTATGTTTTTAGAACAATCTTGTTAATAAAGAATATGGACTAAAGACGCAGATTAAGCCTCATTATGACCTTTTAAGTTGAAAATTACGATACTCATTAAAGCATCTGGAAATAAATTCCTCATGCCTAAGCGTAAGGATTATTAATTCTGAATGGGGTGGGTAGTTGGAGGGGTTAAAGTATACTTAGTAAATTATAAGAAACATAAGGCAGTTTTTGTAATACAGTGAAACCTCGCTAAGAGGACCACCTACCGTACCATATCAAAATGGCCCTTAGGGAAGGGGCTTGTAATAGAGGTCATTAAGAAAATCACAATTCAGGAAATATACTCTATAAAATAAATGGTTTTAACTATTCAAATTTGCATTATTTGTCTATACAGCAATATAATAAGCATTAATATAAGCTTGTTTGATATTTAAAAACGTTTTAGCAAAAAAAATTATTTTCCAAGGTTTATTTAATACACCATATTAAACTGTTCAACTTACCATCCTATCTGACTGGAAATAGTGTTCCATTAATAAATGAATATCTACTAAAATTTATTGGCGGAAAATATAATTTTGGCTTTCAATTTTTAGTTTTAGCTAAGTTTAATAAATTTGTTTTTCAATTTAAAAATCAAATTACCGATTTAAAAGCCATTGTTCTTAAATTTTAACTAAATAATAGTATGACACAGTTTTCAAGCTTAAGCTTCACTTTTAGGTATACATATTCAAAAATATGAATCTTATTACTCACTCCTTTTCTCTGCACACATATTATCACACCTATACAGTACGGCTTTTGAGATGGTGCATAGTGTCTGTCAAATCAAGGGGGTAAAATTGGGCCTACAGATATGTGATACGTGAATACATGTGGATTTTTAGAGAGGTTTCTCTCTATGCTGCAATAGCATTTGTTAAAATTTTTTCTCTAATTTCAAACTCAACCGTAAACCATTAAAATAAGAAGTCAGGTGGAAAATTATTGTTAGAAAATAAAAGCAGCATAGTAATTTAAAGTTATAACCATTAAACCCCTTTTTTTATCGCACACAAAATTTTTCAGGGCTGATACATATAGCTGATACATTTTTTAGAGCTGATACACTTCTAAACACTATAAATACCTTTTTAATTAGGATTTACAAATGCTTAATTTAAGCATCGTTATTCACAGGTTACACATTTGAAATGCCAACATAATTTGCAATTTAACACTTCGTTTGTAAAAGCGGATTGACATAATTCTTAAAGCTAGAGAAGAAAGGTAATATTAATAAAGGTTAAGAAGAGATTTTCTTTGCGCTTTTTTAGATTTTTTTTTTTCTTTTTAAATAGTCTTAATTCTGAATTAATTATCTCTTTCTATCTTCTGAAGACGTCTGCTTTTCTTACTTTCCATGACTATATCATAATTTGCAAAATAATTGTTTTTTCTTAACTGTTACAGAAATTTTTACTTTGTGATATTTTCAATTTGGCTCATGAAGAAATAATCAAAATTGGGTTTTTTTCTTTAATATCTTTTGATTTATAAAGTGATATATATATATATATATATATATATATATTTTTTTTTTTTTTAAGGAAAAAAAGTATTGGAACATAAGGTATTTTCAATGAAATTTTGACCGTAAATTATTTTTTATTTTTGCATCATCTTTATTCATTAGCGGTCAATCGAAATATATTTTAATAAGCGTTTTGTCAAGATAATTGACAAAATTATTTGAAAAATAGCTACTCATATATACCAAGTGTTCCATAAGACTGTAGACATTTTTAAAATTCATAAAAATTGAAGGAATTTGTCGATCTGAACGCCGTTTACGAAAAAGTTATTCTCACAAAGTTTTTTTTTTTTTTTTTTTTTTTTTGGCAAAGAAAAAAGTAATAGTTAAAATTTTCTCCGTTAGACTACTCTGTACATGAGCAAATCACACATTTTCTCGAAAAACTATATTTATTTGCATGTAAATATGTACAGGCATATAAATTCTATTCTTTGTGTCCGCCATGACCACAAATTACAGTTTGCAAGCGAGTTACAACTCCACAAACTTGAAGCGAAAGAAAAACATCTTCACCAATAACGCTTTATCCACCAAATCAGCACCGCCATTAAAACAAAACGTAATGCATGGCAAATAGGAGGCAAAATAAGAAATAAGCTGTGTTAATAACAAAACAATGCAATTTATAAGAGACAGATTTGTATATTTCTCGTTACGCATCCGTGCAGCGCCTTCTATCGACGAAAATTTTACTTTTTTTTCTTTACCAAAAAAGTTCCTCCTTCAAGAGAATAACGTTTTCTCAAACCGCGTTGAATATTACCAATTGCTTTAATTTTTATGAATGTTTAAAATGTCTACAGACTTATAGGACACCTTGTATATATATATACATATATATATATATATATATGTATACACACACTACTGTCAATTTGAATTGCAACACCAAGAAGGAATGCAAATATCAAAATGATATTTATTAAGCACATACAGTCGCCAGCAAAATTATTCGAGCGCTGGCAATAATTCCTATATAAAAAAAAGTACACTAAATACTGCTTTCTTAAATACATCCTTGTCGAATCATATTCTTAGTCAGTCTAAGAACATGACTCGACAAGGATTTATTTAACAAAACAGTATAAAGTGTACATTTTTTTTTTTTTTTACATAGGAATTATTGTTAGCACTCGAATAATTTTGCTGCCGACTGTACATTAGAAAAGGAAGAATAACTGATTAATTTTTCAAGATATTTGGAGTAGTATATCCTGAGATATCAGTAAATAAAGCAGCGATCTCTGAGAGGTATAACAGCATATCTTTGCTTAGGCATTTAACCGAACAGCGAAGGAGACATGTACAATCGGCAGCAAAAGTATCCGAGCACTAGCGAAAATTCCTATGTAAAAAAAGTACACTTAATACAGTTTTGTTTAATAAATCCTTGTCGAATCATGTTCTTAGACTGACTAAGAACAGGATTCGACAACGATTTATTTAACAAAACGGTATTAACTCTACTTTTTTTATATAGGGATTTTTGCTAGTGTTCGGATACTTTTGTTATCGACTGTATATATACACACAGTCGGCAGCAAAAGGTATCCGAGCACTAGCAAAAATTCCTATGTAAAAAAAGTACACTTAATATAGTTTTGTTAAATAAATCCTTGTCGAATCTTTTTCTTAGTCAGTCTAAAAACATGATTTGACAAGGATTTATTTAACAAATCAGTATTAACTGTACTTTTTTTTTTATATAGGAATTTTTGCTAGTGCTCGGATACTTTTGCTGCCGACTGTACATCATACATATGCCTTTGTATATGTATATAACACCCCCCCCCTAAAAAAAAAGAAAGATAAAATTAATAAAACAACTAAAAAAGGTGGAGGATGTGTGGACCACAGATTATTATACAGATAGGGCACTCCCGTATATTCTTCGGTAACCGGAATTTGACTGCAACGACCCTAATGTCAACGGCTGTAAGTTTTTCGAGCTCTCCAGCTTACGCAATCGCTCGTCTTATTTTTATTGTATCTATGTTCATATCGTAATATTAGTGCAACGTTAAACCCAACATCCAACCGACTGACCATTTATTGATGTTTACGTTTGGACTTTGTTATTGTTTACGAATTTAATTGTCGAGGGCCCTCCGTGGCCGAGTGGATATGTCACCACACTGCTAATCGCCTTCGAGCGTAGGAGAGCGGGTTCGTTTCCCGTGCTGGCTCTGGGTGTTTTTCCATTTCTTCGTATTGTAATTCTGTCATGTGCTGTCTGTAATTATCTGACGAAGATTTACAAGCGGACTACAAGTCAAGCATACAAATCTGATGTATATGTTATCAATAAATTGTCGAAAGCAATTTATTTTAAGAAGCAAGTACTAAATATTAAGCAAATAAATTTCGAAAATATACATAAACCAGAAATATTTTTTTCATTTTAAAGCATTTTGTATTATTTACACCAAGCAATATTAAATATTTAAGATTTCATACCATACTGCTATTTCAGCATTACAGTTTGTTATATTAATTTGTACACTTGAACACGAATGTGTCTGGAAAAGTTTATTTTCAAACATAATAAAAATTAGTTTTATTTCTTAGAAAATAGCTGTGAATGTTATGATTTTGTAAATTTAAAAGTAGTAGAAAAAGTGAAGGAAAGAAAACTGCACATACGTTTTCGTTGGCAACTTTATTATTGTTTACAAACTTGATTGTCAAAAGCAATTTATTTTAAGAAGCAAGTGCTAAATATTAAGAAAATAATTTTTGAAAATATACATAAAATAAAAACACTTTTTTTCATTTTAAGGCATTTTGTATTATTTAAACCAAGCAACGTTAAATATTTAATGATTTCATACTGCTATTTCAGAATTACAGTTTGTAATTTTAATTTGTACATGTAATTTTAATTTGTACATGTAGTTCCCCTCTGTTGACAGTAGTGGTGCTACTATAATTCCGGTTCGCGTTTTAGCTTCACTGTCCTACCTGTATAATAATCTGTGGTGTGGACAGATGTTTGATTAGGGAAGTTGGGTGGTGGTGCTTTGCTGATTGGTTGGGAGGAATGTTGAATTAAAAAAAAAAAAGAAAAAAAATGTATTGCATGTAAAGTGTTTCTCTTTCTTGTTTATAATTTGAAAACTAAATATTTAATTCCTAAAAATATTTATATTTGCATAATGTCTATTAATGGTTTCCTTTCTAATTAAATGAAATTAATCCTTAAATTACATAAAATGACTGTAAAAATCATTTGTTTGAGAATTTTAATATTGTGCTTCTTCTTTGTAAAAATAATATAAAGAATTCCATGTATTCAGAGAGTTAAGAATTTTTACATTAATATAAAATCTACTACCCCCTCATATTTGCCTTTAACAAACTTGTTAAATAAAATTAGCTATAAAATTAATTTAAATATTGATAAAAAATTTATTTTAATATTGCTATAGCTTAATAAAGTTGAAATTTAGAAAGACAGATTAATAAAATAATACAGAAATATTCCAATGATAAAAAAAAAAGAAAAAAAAAGTATAGCTTCTTACTATAGCGTCAGTATTTTAATTCAACATTAATTTACTAATCACAGCTTCATTTATTTAATATTTTGGATGTAATTAGCATTAATAATGTTTCCGTAGACATCTATATTACTTACAACGTGTACGTTACAGGACATGTCATTTCTTTAGTTTTGTTTTGAAGAATAAAAAAGTGTAGGCCTATAAAATTATACATCACATATCTTAATAAATTTTTTGCAAAAATGATAAAAGATGTGAACTATTTAAGTATGCTATTCTCATCACCAGAAAAATAAATTGTGAATTGGCAGGGTAGATAGCAACCTGGAAAACATGGAAATCAAGGGAATGACAGAGAATTTTGCAACACTGGAAAAGCCAGAAAATTTCAGGAAATTTAATTAAAATCTGTAAAAGTCTAAAACTTCTAACTAAATCATGAGAAAAAAAAAAAGAAAAGAAAAGAAAAAGAAAGAAAAGAAAAGAAATTTTGATTGTGTTGACCCTTTCAGGAGCAAAATAATTATGCTTATTTAATTTGGAAAGCCACCAGATTTTATGAACAAGATTAAAAAAGAAATAAATAACTTTTTTTTCTGTCAAGTTAGAGACGTAAACTTTTGTTGAAATTTTACGGATGAATTTTTGCAGTTGGGAATTAATTGTGACCTCGTGGCTAAAAGGTATAAGGAAGTTCCAGATAAAAATAAATAAATAAATAAATAAACTATTTACAAAATTGTGACCTCGTTGCCAAAAGGTATAAGGAAGTTCCAGATAAAAATAAATAAATAAACTATTTACAAAATATAGCGCCAAAAATGAAGGATAATGACCTGGAAAATTAAGAGAAAATTATTTTTACTTGTCCTGGAAAGTAAAGGAAAATCGAAAAGGTCAAATACTAGGCTATCCTTAAATGAAATACAGTTATTAGTTGATTCTATGTTATTATACTAAATAACAAAAGTTATCCTTCTCAAGAAACAAGTGCATAAAAAAGCTAGAAAATAAGTTGTAAAAATATATATGAAAGATTATATATAAGTGTATAATACTCGGTAAATACTCGATATGGGTATCTTTTAAAAGAACTCGTCAATATATTTAAAATGAATAGTTGAACTATTGATCTCTGATAATTTAAATCAAAGTTATCGATTTGAACTATTGATCTCTGATAATTTAAATCAAAGTTATCGATTTTTTTTTTTTTTTTTTTTTTAACAAAAAAAAAAAAGGGAAAAAAAAAAAAAAAAAACACTTTTTAAGATATCGTTAGTGAATTTTGTTATCGTTATTGACTTTCTTTGGACATTAAGTGTTATATTTCTATCAGAAAGAAATCATCTGCATTCATCATAGAAATTAATTTTAATAAATAAAAGTTTTAAACCCTTCCTCCTCGCTCCCGTGAAAATGACGGGGTGATGTTTCGCTCTCTATTTCTCGTGCACATCATATTTCCGGGCTGGAGTGCTCAAAAGTAATGCACTAAAAAGTTTTGAAAACAAATACCCATCCCCCCCCCCCCTTATTTTACACTCTAGATAACAGTAGCAGACTTATCTGAAATGTAATTGGAGATAATTGGTTTATTTTAAACTAGATGTCAGGACTATCCATTTTTAAATATTTTGTAATACTTATTTTATAATCTTAATTCATTTAGACTCTGGTATGCACGTGGTTTTGGGATAAAATAATTTTTTTAATATTGTGTACAGTCGGTAACAAAAGTGTCCGAACACTAGCGAAAATTCCTATATAAAAATAGTAGCGTTAATACTGTTTTGTTAAATAAATCCTTGTGGAATCATGTTCCTAGTCAGTCTAAGAACATGATTCGACAAGGATTTATTTAACAAAACAGTATTAACTCTACATTTTTCATACAGGAATTTTTGCTAGTTTTCGGACAATTTTGTTACCAACTGTACATTATGGAGTCAGAATTACCAAGTGACTCGGATTCTAATTTCAGTAGAAATGCATCTAAGAGTGATTCGGATATATTTGATATTTATGAAAGTTCGGATTGTGAATCTGAGAACAGTGTGTTATACATATAATGTTATACATATAATGTTATACATATAATGCTGTATAAAATTCTTTTCAGAAAATTCTTTTTTAATGTTTAAAACACATATCTTTAATTTTTTCTACTTTCTGGGAAACAAACATTCAGTCATAATAACCCTGATGGTTGATTTTTCTTGAAAATTAAATTAAAGCTAAAAAAAAAATTTCCAAAAATTAAAAATGAATATATGCATTGTTTATACACTTTATTTTATAAAATTTTCTTGAATAAAGAAAATAGGTTTTTTTTTACCGTTTTCTTGAAAATTACGGGATCGTTAAAGGGTTAATAAAGTTATTTGTATTAAGTGAATTTGTATAGGAAAATATAGAAGAAAGATTTATGTGCAAGGCCTGATTAACGCAGGGGCATGCGGGGCGTGAGACTTGAGTAGCAGGGAGCCATAAAACTGACCCTGAAAATGTCATTTTGTTTCATATGCCTTAAAAATGGCAAAAAAAATGGTATATAATGCAAAATTTGCATATTACTCCTATAAACAGATATATATGTACCTGTGTTGATTAGTGACCAGTACAAGGGGGGAGGCAGGCCCACGGAAGCATGTGTGACCCTGGACTCACATGAAGTTAATCAGGGCCTGTTTGTATGTGCGTATGTGCTTTGCTTTGTGTATGAGTGTGCATATTATTAAATCATTCTTTTTCGGTGATCTTGTATAAGAAATGGAATCCTCCCCACCCCGAAAAAAAAAAATCATAGCTACGGTTTTGTTTCTTCTCGTGGATTAAAGTTGTGATGGCAATCTTCCAGACCACCCTTAGAGGTGAGTCATCTATTGCCCATAGCGTAGCACTAGTGCGACTTGAAACCTACTCAATCAACTAACCAAACCTCATAAGTCAATATGAATATAAATTTAATATTTCTCAAATACAGCATCTCAGCATCAGAAGTTCTTTATTAATTTATCCAATTAAAATGTGTCAAGCAACACTCATTCTATTAAATTAATTGCAAAAGTTTGTAACAGAAGTGTTTTTCCTTTCCCTTTTTTGTTGGAAAAAAAAAAAGAAAAAGAAAAAGAAAACTTCACGCTAATTGAAAGTGAAATAGACAGTTAATACCGATAAACATCATCCTGTATTTGCATCGATTAACCCAGATCGGATAAGAAATCTAGTTTTCCATCATGCTAAAGATGTACTACATTTCATGCGACGGTTTCACTGCCGACATTCCATGCTTCATCAAATTCACGTCAAACAAAAGGTACATCAGGATGTGCTACCAATTAGGGAAAAGTCGGATTACAAGTTTGGAAAAACAGAATGGAATAGGAATGTTTACAATGAGTAAGAGTTGAGTACGATTTATGAGCTATTTTTATTTCAGCAAAAAAAGGTTACCAATCTTAAAAAAAAAGCTAGTAGTTTTTTTTTTTTTTTTTTTTTTTTTTTTTTTTTATATATCGTCATAAAATTTGTCATTATGCTGTGTATTCTTAAAAAGTAATTATCTTAATAAGGAACGACTATTACACTCTCAATGAAAATTCGGGCTTTTTATTTTTTATGTAACTTATTGCATAATTTTCCAACTCATATTAAATTTTTTCTGTAAATTACCAGCAAAAACACATAGAACAATGAAAATGTACTGGATCAATTATCTTGAAAATTCAAGAGTGTAAAAACATGTAATGCCTCATATATTTCAGCGAAAGTTTTGTCCCAAAAGCAAAAACGGGACCAGTAAAAAAATAAGCAAAAGATAAAATGTTTGGGATCGCCCTGCTAACACTGTGATGGGGAAGGAAATTTCGCTCATTTAAAACCAACTGCCATCTGAGTTTACGAATAACTCTAAAAGAAAAGAAATAAATGAAGTTTTTCCCTCTATATTATTTAAGTAACATTTTGTTAAAAATTTCCAGGGCGAGTTTTTGTAATTGGGAATTAAAATTATTGGGCATATAATATATCCCACCGCGCCAGAAAGAGTTAAAAGTAATGCTTGAAAAATTTACTGGCTGTAGAATGTGATTATTAGGCTTCTAATTATTTGTATAAATTTTTATGAGGCAACTACTATACTAATGGAAATATAACGGTTTCTTAAGAGGGGAAAAAAAAAAACTGCAAGGTATTAAACCTAACGCAAAGCCATTTTCGGGAAACTTAACATACCACATTAGACACGATGCACTGCAGTCAGAATAGAAAAATATTAAATACTTAATGAAATATGAGCAATTTTACTGAATAATTTTTAGCAATACATGCACAGTCTTTAACGAAATTTCATTTGCACACTTTATTAGCCAAATTTATTGAACTACTTATAATAAACCCTTAAGCGAATATCGCGTAAATTCAAAAAGTTGTTTACAAAAGAATGAACTGAATTTCAATTCCTCTTAAAAAAAAAAAGGGGGGGGGTCAATATTTATTTACAATCAAAGAACACTGTATTACCATAGATTTAACCAGAATAAAAATGTGAGTAAATCCCCTTATAGTTCATCCTTTTTTTCCCCCTTGCGGTGAACTGAATATCACTTCATTCTATATCCAACAAATTTTTGAGTTTACAAAATATTTGTTTGGGGTTTTTATATAAGTAGCTCAATACTTTTGGCTGCTAAATTATACAAATGAAACTCTTTTTATGTTTGCACAAGCGCAGTTAAAAATTATTTAGTAAAATAGCTCATACTTCATTAGTTATTTAACATGTTTGTATTCTGATTGCAATATGCTGTGTCTAGTGTAGAATGTCAAATTTCATAAAAAAACTCTTTGTTTTGGGTTTAATACCCTACATGTTATAATTTTAAAAAGGAGGCATTTTCTTTTCTTTCTTTCTTTCTTTCTTTTTTTTTTTTTTTTCAATTTTTTAAAGAAACCGTTATATTTCCATGAATGCATGTAGTAGCCTCATAACAGTTTATACAATAATTAGAAGAAACCTCATAATCACATGCTACAGCCAGAGCGCACTTCAAGCATTATTTTTTACACGGTGATCCCGAACATTCATTTTCATTTTATTTTTTTAATCGTTCCCCTTTCGCTTTCGGGGCAAATATATGAGGTGTAACATGTTTTTTACACTTCTGCAATTTCAAGGTAATTCATCCAGTATTTTTTGAGATATTTGACAAAACATCTGAAATAGAAAGAGTATAGTCATTAATGGAAAGGTAGTGCATTTTGTATGATGCGTATTCAAAGCACTGTTCGTGGCTAGGTAAAATTGATTTTGAAGTATTTATAAATTTCATAACTATGTTAAAACTGAAAACAGCATAGTTATCTCATAAGAACACAGTACTTTTTAGATGTTTTGAAAAGCTATAAATAATACTAAACAAATAAAACTCCCCCCCCCCTTTTCATGATAGAAAGCAATATTTTTGATGAATTAAAAGACGAAAATATTGAAAAGTGATTTATTTTTCAAAAGGGTGTGAGACAGCCTATATCATACTTGCCAACCTAACCCGGAAGCAGAGCTGCCAACCTAATCCAGCAAATTGTTTGTACCACCCCTTTTTCTACACCACTTAATTTTTAGAGTATTTGTTTTCTTAATTCATCGTAAATATATTTGAAGGGAATTACTCTAAAAATTAAGTGGTGTAGAAAAAGGGGCGGTACAAACAATTTGCCGGATTAGGTTGGCAGGTCTGCGGAAGATTGTTAGTCCCTCCCCTTTCCGCCTATTTTTTCACACCAGTCTTTTTTTAGAGTACTTTTCTTCTTATTTAATCGTAAATATATTTGAAGAGAATTACTCTAAAAATTAAGTGCTGCACAAAAAGGGGTGGAAGCTAACAATCTTCCGGGTTAGGTTGGCAAGCATGCTACATAGTATTATTTCTTGAATTTTGATCTCGCTTTAGATTTCTTATGTTTAACAATAATGAATTCAAGAATATTACACAAAGATATGCATTTAATAACATCTGTCTGAATCTCCGTTGCACCAGTTTTACTGGAGAATTTCTTCAAACCAATAAAATGACAAACGTTTACTATCAAACTGTAAGCTACTGGCTGCTATTTGTAAGTCTGTATATCCAGAAACCTCTTATTTAAATTCGTTTAATAAAAAATACTTATAATTTGGATTAATACCTATATAATACAACTAGAAGCAGGAAACAAAGGATAAATATTTTATAATCAGCGATCGAATTAATGATACTTTAATATTTGAAAATGGTATTGCAAATGAAGCAGAAAAACTAAAAATATTCAGATGGTGATGCAGAAATAATTCTTTAATGATGAAATATAAATAAATGTTGCATTGAGTTCTACAGAACACGTTTGCGATTTAATAAGATAAAAAATTGAAATACATACATAATTCATAACAAAACACCCTTTACATTTTAATACATAACATGCTTAATGGTGAATGAATCACTTTTAGCATACGTTCCCTTATTAATTACCGTGTTCATTTTTACTAAAATGAGATTTATTTATTTATTTTTATCTTAACATTTTTGGTTTCTAACGTGAGATTTACATTTGCACAATTTACACAATATCAATAAGAAAATTTCGCAAATTTGAGAAACGTATGACACCACTTGAAAACATTCCCTACAATAACTGTTTAGTAGTAACATAGTTGCCAACGTTTAAAAAATTCTATTACAAACCTGTGGTAATGCATTTTTCGGGAATACTGGAATAGTTGGCAACTATGAAATAATAGTTTTTTTTTTTTTTTTTTTTTTTTTTTAATGACTTTATGTGGGAGCTATTCAGTATATACGTGTTATTCGCAGGAATTTTATTTTATTTTGCAACGTATTTTAAAAAGTTACGGATAAAAAATTATAAACTTTCATGTGCAACCCTTTATATGATCTGGATATATTATATACACTATAAGTATTCGATAGTTTAATTCCACTAAAAAATACATAATACAATTAAAAATCCCGTCCAACAAATAGCAGTATTTTTTAATTTAATTTAATTTAATTTTATTATTATTATTTTTTTTTGTGTGTAAGCTTGTTTATGATCTATAAATTTTATAAATACCAGATAATACTCCAATATTTGCTTCAGCTATAAAAGATTTATTACATTAAAAAAAAATCGCAGTTCCAGCGATTGCTTAACATAAAAGATAATGTATCGGAATTTTTTTTGTGCAGTTTTACCTTTATTATTATTATAGAAGAATCTCGATTATCTGGAGTAATTAGGAGAGACCATCTTTCGGAAAATCGAAATTTTTGGAGAATCGGGACTGCTTCAATTTCTAGTTCATGAATAAATACATGCGCTATTTTTTATTATGGTAATAAGTGCTTAATAAAAATAAACCAATAGCAAAAATAAAAACAAGAATGAACTACCTGAAATTTAACTTTAAAATTCAGCACCTTTTACATAGTTCATAAGCGTATGAAACAGTTTTGTTTGTCGCATAGTTTCGATTGCTTTTGCTTTGCTGACTGTCTCATAGTTTTTTTTTTATACTATTACTACTTTAATACTATTTTTATTTAAAAAATGCTTAGATCTAACAAATAAATAGTTTTATTTCACATATTAAAATATAACTTGTTTATTTCATATAATAAATCATAATAGAATACAAAGTATATGGTTATTGCATTATGTTTAAAAAGAAAGTTTTATGTAGATTTTTATAAAGTACTTCGTAGAGTGTAATAAAGCGAATTATTAAATCGAAAATGTACATAGGTATCATTTCAGCCTTTTGGTATTATGTAAACATGATAGTTTTATTTGTTTCAACCATTAATTTTAAAGTTATTACAAATAAGAAAGGTATAAGTCATTTTTTCTGTAATGCGGCTTTTTTTTTTTTTTTTTTTTTTTTGGTCGCTTAGTGTATATAAATATATTTACATATTTTTCCTTTTTGTTTGCATTTTTAACGTCCCATTTATTACATTGAATAAAACTTTTGTCTATTTTGTCATACATCCATATAACTGAAATACAACAATAAATAAATAAATAAATAAAAATAAATAAATAAAAATAAATAAATAATATTATTTATTTATTTACTTTTATTAATTTTAAAATTATTTAACTATTAGATTTTAAATGAAATCTAAATGTAGAAGCAACTTTTCCTCTTGTAACAAGTTAATTATTTATAGCAGAGACATTTTCACTTTCAGGTGTATTTCGTGTTTTTTTTTTTGATATATAAACCTTATCCTGTTAAAAAAAAAAAAAAAAAAAAAGTAATTGTTATGCTTTAGAATTGAGAGGGAAAAAAATCTTTCACGCCTCTTTACCACTTTTTTTGTTCTTATAATGCTTGGGTGAATTGAGAAAAATCCTCATTAGCGATTTCTTTTTTATTACTTAAAAGAAAAAAAAAAAAAAAAAAACCAGAAAGGGACTTTTAAGTTTCTCTCATTCAAACTTTCGATCTTCACACTTTATTTATTTATTTATTTTTATTTATTTATTTATTTATTTTTTCTTTTCTTTCCATGCGTGTAAAATTTTCTTTACATTTGACTGTATATTTTTATTTTCTTCGGTTTTGAATTTAAACACCGACAAAATATATAAAAATTATTATACTAATTTGAAAAGTAGACTATACATAATTTTAAATAAATAGATTACCCTTCAATTTTGAAATGTTAATGTATAAAGTAAATAAATGTTTTGGAGGATGAATTTATATTTATATTAGAAAATATCTAAAAATTCATATGGTTAGAAAATGCTTATTAATATATAATATATGGTAAAACATGGTAAAACATGCGTAATATTCGGGTACGACGAAGTACAACAGTGAAAAGAAAGTTTAAATTTAAATGGATCAAATATATACGCAGGTCAAAATTTCTGCATGAAAACTGAATTTTTATAGAGAAAATCTTTTATGCTTAATTTTTTATATTTACTCACGTAGGACTAAATATTTCATACATCTAGACCTGCTAACTATGCTAGTTTATCCGTAATGTTATTAGGCACCGCCTTTTTTTTCATACCAGAATAGTTGTAGAGTAATATTCAGCAATATGTTCTCATGATTAAAAAAGAAGACTATTGCTAATTGCTCTACAACTACTCTGGTGTGAAAAAAAGGCGGGGCTTAATGCCATTACGGATAAACTAGTATAGTTAGCAGGTCTATATACATCCAAACATTTATAATTTATTCTGGAGCATTGTTAGTACCCACCTTTTTATATACACCGCTTTTTGGAAGAGTAATTTTCTCATTTAGTCGTAATTATACAATAGGGAAAAATCACTCTCTCAAAAGGAAAAAAATAGAAAGAAAGAAAGAAAAAAAAGTGGTGTAAAAAAGGGGGATAACTAAGAATACTCCGGAATAAATTATCTTTTGGCATGATTTAATTTTGTTGTAATGTGTGTGATGTTTAAGTGAAATGAGTGGGACCTTTCTAAAGAGTCCTAGACGCAGTCACACGTTTCGGAGAATATTACGAAAAACTCTGAACGGCTAGGCCGATGAACATAATCATGGTTCGAACCCGACACCTCCTGGATACCAACTTTGATAGCAAAACCTCTTGGTCGCTGGTAAAACTGTATGCTGAAGTGGCTTTCAGCATATAACAGATTTAATCCTGGTACCTCTTGACTAATAGAAAATCATCCTAACCCTGTATAAATTAGTGAGCTTAAATAAAAATAAGAATTTTGTAAGAAATATCAGAAATTAAAGAAACACGCTGCAATTGTTTTAGGTAAAAATAATTAAGCAAGATCCTTCATCAGCGGAAAATAACAAAATTGATTTCAACGTCAAAGAAACGATACGCAAAATCAGTACAAGTGTCAAAATAATTAAAGAAGGATATTCATAAAAGAACTTGAGCCAAATCAAATTCATATTTTCTTAATCAAATATTTTCGTACGAGAACGTTGTTTAATGTGAATCTGAACAAAATTTTACTCTTAAAAAATGTAATTTAAAATTTTAAGTTTTTCACGAATATACAGATTGCAGAAAAATACCTTTTTAATAAATAATGAAAAAGAGCAATATTTGAAACAACAGTTTCAAAAATTTAATATTTTAAAATAAATTTTATGAATAATCTCACTCTAGAGTATTGTTATTGCTACTGCTAAATTTACTTTAACCATTTCCTCGTTTACGCTGATAGTGCAGTCAGTCGGTCTTAACCCTTTGCCGCTCAGTGTTCCACTACAAGGAACACCTAATTTTAATTCTCAAGTGCAAAAACTCATCTCGGAAATTTTTTAGCAAAAATTTACATTTAAAACAAAGCAGAAAACGCCCTTTTTCAGCATGAAAATTTAAAATTTCTTCTATTATAATTATGTTCGTAAATTCCGGTGGCAGTGTAATTTAAATGATCCGAATTATCTTGCCCCGCAAAGGGTTAAAATACTACGGAATAGATTGAAATGTTGGGATCTATGCAACTTTTACGAGTTGTTGTTGTCGATAATGTTTATTTATAAAGTGATTTATTTATTAAATTAAATATTATTTGAATTTAATAAGGTTTACTTACAGATGTTTCAAACCGAAAATTTCTCGAAAAGGAATAATGCTATTTTTTTATTTTTTAAATATTTATGATCAGCTATGTGGCTAAAAGCCATTTTTAAAATTAGTTTAGTAATTTTTAAAATAAATTAAGTAGTGAACCTTAAAGGGTTAACCCGTTAGTAGTCGCTAGCTGGTCGATTTGCCGCCCATCCTTCAGTTTTTTCAGATTTTTTTATTCAATAGCCACCAAAAATTTTTAGAAGTGGCATTTGATATACACAAAACGCGAATAAAATCGAAGAAACGTCGATCACATCACTTCTTAAATTTATTGGTGACAGTTAAATAAAAAGTGCGCAATCTGTAACAGGTGGCGCTGTCTATAGCGACTACTAACGGGTTAATACCCACAATCCAATCCAATCTTATCCTCGTCAACGCTGTATGCGTATGTGTATGTATTAGGAGTACCGGAAATTTCTGTCACTTTCAATTAGTGACATGGCACCGGAAATTTTTGTTTAAGAATATTTATATTATATTTAATCAAATTCCATCTTAAAAATTATATAAATGTTATCCAGGGTAAATTTCCGGTGACAGAACTTTCCAATACACATAATATTTCTACATTATTCCGTTAATGAACTAAACCACTATGGTACATTAAAATATTATTCATATTATACATGAATTATACGTCAGATAATACCTTGTTTAATCATATTTTCATTTAACGAAATTTGCAATGAGTGTTGCCAGATTTTGGGACTTTTTTATTGAATAGCCACCACAAAATTTAAAATGTAACGGTTGTCTAATCACTTCGAAGATTAATCGTCTATTATGTATATCAAATATAATTTCTCAAAATTATTGGTGACTACTGAAAAAAAAAAGCAAAATCTAGCAACACTGTTTGCAATACAGTGATGGCCACATATCCTAGCAGTGAGTACGCGTCCAAAATGTTGGAGGTATGCCAGCTTGAAATTTGGAAAACATCCAGAAATTCTGCGCTCTGTTATTGCTCATTTTCTCTGAGTTAGATGACTGTCACCCCTATTTTGGCAATGGACTCGGTAAGTTAGCACATGCGCAGATGCTTCCATGGTTTCATAATATGTGGTCGAAAAATATATATTTCCGAAATAATTTGAAGAGCTTGTTTCCAAAAGGCGTTAAGTAAACATTTTTAAAAATTGACTTTTCGATGCCAAAGTTTTCAGAACATGTCTAACAATGTAGTATTTTCAATAAGTAGAACTTCCAAACAGAATTTAGTGGTATTGAAAACTGAGGGTGAAATTCGTGTTTTTTTTTTTTTTTTTTTTTTTTTTTTTTTTTCCGAAAGGAAGTTAGTCACAAGTAAGTTTTGTGCCAAAAAGGATTAAGTCAAGTTCAACCAATTGCAGCGTGCCTTCAGATATCGTGGTTTGAAAAATCAACAGTACAGAAAAGAATGTTTTTGTAGGTTGTCACATTGAGATTTTTTTTTTTCTAATACGGTTAAGTTGGAAAGAATATATTGAGTGATTTGAATGAAGATGTGGTATTATCTCCGCACCCGAGAAAGCGTAAACGTGATCCAAATCTACGGGAAGAAAAAAAAAAAAAAACTTCGTCCGGTAAGCATGGAACAGTC
Source organism: Salticus scenicus (assembly GCA_963930645.1). Classification (NCBI taxonomy): domain Eukaryota; kingdom Metazoa; phylum Arthropoda; class Arachnida; order Araneae; family Salticidae; genus Salticus; species Salticus scenicus. The sequence continues at coordinate 49,815,203 of OZ005657.1, forward strand.
GCCTGCAGTCATACTGACAGTGTGTTTAGTAAAGCAAACATCCTAACAAACGATGTTATCGAAGTAGCATTTAAGGCCGGTTTCCACTGCCAGCTCTAGACCAAGGTTCAAAAAGTCATTAATCACGCTTCCGACACAAAGAGCCAAATGTCTTGTCATCAGTTGTAGCCCTTTTTTATCAGATTGCGCAGGTACTTCAAAGGAAAGCATGCACGATTGACAAAGATATCTGCCTCTGGCCCCTCAATTATCTCAGCTGGGGGTTGGAACCAGGGACTTCCAACCCTGTTCGAGGGTTTTGAGCCCGGCTGACTTCATCAAAGGATTCTGAATAGAAGCCGTCGAAAGAGCCGTAGTGGAAACCGGACTTTAAGGCCATGTACAGCGATACTCATAAACAGCGACAAGATAATGTTTTGTGTTCTCATATGAAGATTACACCTAAGAAAGTATATCGTCCACGGAAAAATGAACCAAAACTAAGACAGATAAGTATAAGGTACTTTATTCGTAATGATGATACAGATCTTCCAGTATGGGCTATCACATTTCGATACATTTTCTGTGTGGTAGCAAAAAGAGTTGGAAATATTGTTCAAATTTTGTTAGAAAGAGCGTTCGATTGTTCAGTGACTCGTGCGGAGGACAAAATAAAAATTATACCACGTTAGGAATGCTTTCAGCAGTGGTTGCTCAAAAAGGCATTACTTACCTTCACATACTACTTCCCAGTGCGTGGTTACTCATACTTACCAGCAGATAGAGCATTCGGCCGAGTGGAGACTAGCTTAAAGAAAATAGATACAATTTCACTCCCTAATGAATATTTTGAACATTTCTCTAGGATTGGAAATTTTTTCGAGTATAAGAAGTAGTGGAAAATTATAGATTGAAAAATGTTTGCGCATAGTCGTCTAAAACGCAAACAAGATTTCTTGATTTCAAAGGCAAAAGCACTATAAATTACAAAGCGAGATGTGAAAATCAAGACAACCTACCGTGTTTAATTTTGCCGTTGCAAGATTCTGAAACGTGAAAAAAAAAAAAAAAAAAAAAAAATCACCCGTGCTCCTTCTGAAATAAAACCAAAAAACAATATGAAAAAAAAAAAAAAAATAAATAAAATAAAGATGTTTTGAAATTACTTGAAGTTTTGGGAATTAACAAATTGCACGAATGTTTTTATTTTTACGAACAATCTTACAAGGATACACCTACAGTCAAAAGTATCCGAGCACTAGCAAAAATTCCTATATAAAAAAAAAGCACATTTCATACTGTTTTGTTAAATCCTTGTCTTAGACTGACTAAGTACAGGATTCGGCAAGGTTTTTTTTTAAACAAAACTGCATTAAGTGTACTTTTTTTTACATAGGAATTTTTACTAGTACTCGGATACTTTTGCTGCCGACTGTAACGCTAACATAAGGGAAAATAATGATAGCGATGAAGAAATAGAATTGATAAATGAAGGTTTGTGATAACTAACTAAGTTCCAAAATTGTGTATCTAAAATTTATGCTGTATTTACCTGAAATACTTGGATTACTTTCAAATGGAACTAAATCATTTCATTTCGTTATTTGTTTGTGCCAAAAGGGCGTAAGTCATAGTTTTGTTCCAAAAGGAGTTAAATCTTTTTTTTTTTTTTTTTTTTTCATTTTTTTTTTTTTTCTAAAAAACTATACTGTTAGGATTTTTTAAACCATATAATTTAGTGTTATTATCATCCATAGATTACTGGAAAAAATTATATTTTCCTTAAATTCAATAATTAATCTTACATGAGAAAATCGCGTTTTTTGAAGAATGGAAAAAATTGACTGAACGCCATTTGGAAATAAGCTTTTCATTTTAAATTATGAGTCTGATTTTGGGAAGCATAAGAAATTAAACGTAGTTCCATTCTTTCATGGAATCACTGTAAAAAAATTGCTGTTGATTTATTTTTCATATTTATTAACTAAAAAAAGTTTTCTTTACATAAAACTATGACTCGTTAATTAAAAAAAAAAAAAAAAAAAAAAAAAAAAAACACCTTGATATTTAATTACAATGTTATTAATTTTCAAGACAGTATTTAAAAAAAAAAGTTCCAAAATAATTATTGTTCTCATCAACCTCATAACAATATCATCATGTCAATAAATTACAAAGATCTATTTTCCTTTGAAAATTACAGTTATTCGGCACAATCTCTCGTTTAAAAGTGTTAATCTTTTTAAAAATTGAAAGCCGCGAGCTATAGCGTATTTTACGAATTTGACCATGAAAGAAGAGGTTGAAAAAACATTTCGTGAAGAGGATCAAGGTTTACGAAGCGTAAAAGTAATGGATTATGCCCACATTAAAAAGGGAAAAAAGGATCTAGCACGGCTACATAATCCATTTTATGCTTGATTTCCCAGCTGTCAATTCATTCAGATTTTAATATAACAGTTTCATGTAACCAGATTATAAATATTGCCTTCCTGGAAGTATATTTGACGTGTCTATCAAAATGTAGATGATTGCCTGGTAAAGCGAATCACGTGCGGGTACAAACCAAATCAGAACATATATAATGTATGTGCGTGTAACCTTCTACTGCAACAGTAATTTTGAATAATGAATAACCTTTTAACTAGAAAAAGTCTGAGGAAGCAAACCACTTCATCTGAATACCAAAAATTATAATAGTTTAATTTTCTATTCTTTATTTTTATTTATTTATTTTTGTACTAGTTGAACTATTGACGGTAATTGGGAGAGTGATTGGGCTGATAGCTTAGAAACAGCATGGGGAAGAAAAAACAGTACCTCCCCCCCCCCCCTTAAAAAAAAAAAAAAAAAAAAAAAAAAAAAAAACGCACAATTACAAATATGAAGTAATAAAGAAATCGATACAATTAGAGCTAGAAAGCAAATTACAAGTAAAATGTACCAAAACGTGCAGGAAAGGGTTGGCAATTTCAGTTCAATCATGGTTCAGACCTTGTTATCAGCTCACTATTTAACTTGCTCTAATTTGATGTCTAGTTTCACTGGTGTCAATATCGTTGCTTCGTACTTGAAGTTGTTAAATGATTGTAAAAGGGTTTCTACTAGTTTTCAAATAACATATCTTGCTGAGCCATTCCATGTAAAATCAACAAAAAAAAAAAAAAAAAAAAAAAACAGCATTTTGAACCTGGTCCCCTCAGATTTTTATACAGGGCTGCAAAAATGGCTAAAAAATGCAAATTTCCGAAATTCTTCTACTACAAATGTGCCACTATTTGCTTTCATAATTAACTTAGAGATAAAAGATTGGTATCATTAGAAAGCTTATAATACAGGCTTTCAAATGATATATCACATGTATATATTTTTAAACATTTTCATGTTTAAGTCAAACATTTTGACATTTGACATTCAATATCTCAAAAAGTACATATTTAATTTTCCTTTAAAAACTATATGTTATTTTTACTTTTATTATCTATAATTATTGTAAATTTCAGCATGGGACAGCCGTGGGATGCTGAGTTATAAATTAAAATGCAACCTTCCATCAGTATTTTCATAAAATCATAACGTAATGTTTGCACATATTTTGTTCCCTAATTAACTTAGAGATATAAAATTGGTATCATTAGAAAGCTCATAATACAGGCTTTTAAATCATATATCACATGTATATATTTAAAAAATTTTTCCTTTTAAGGTCAAACATTTTGACCTTTGATCTTCCATATCTCAAAAAGTACATGTTTATATATATTTTTTAATTATGTTATTCTTACGTTTATTATCTATAATTACTGTATGTTTCAACATGGTACGGCCATGGAATACTTATTTATAAATTAAAATGCAATATCAGTATTTCCATATTAACATAACGTACGTTTTACAAACAAATGGCCGTCCTATGTTGAAACTTACAGTAATTATAGATAATAAACGTAATAATAACATATAATTTTTAAATGAAAATGAAATGTATACTTTTTGAGATATTGAAGTTTAAAGGTCAAAATGTTTGACCTTAAAATGAAAAAAAAAAAAAAAATATATATATATATATATATATATATACATGTGATATATCATTTAAAAGTCTGTATTATAAGCTTTCTAATGATACCAATTTTATATCTCTAAGTTAATTAGGGAACAAAATATGTGTAAACCTTACGTCATGATATTATGAAAATACCGATGGAAGGTTGCATTTTAATTTATAACTCAGCATCCCATGACCGTCCCATGCTGAAATTTACAATAATTATAGATAACAAAAGTAAAAATAACATGTAATTAAAAAAAATAAAAATAAATAAATATGTACTTTTTGAGATATTAAAGGTTAAAAGTAAATATGTTTGACTTTAACATGAAAATGTTTAAAAAATATATACGTGGGATACATCATTTGAAAGCCTGTATTGTACGCTTTCTAATGATACCAATCGTTTACCTCTAAATTAATTAAGAAAGAAAATATGGGTACATTTGTAGTAGAGGAATTTCGAAAATTTGCATTTTTTACACAATTTTTGCAGTCCTGTATATCAAAAACTAAAAGAGATAGGGATTTATTAATTGGTATACATTCATTTCTCAGTAGAACAAATAAATTAGCCCAATTTCATAAAAATCTGAGGGGGTCAGGTTTTTAACTGTGTTGATTTGACATGGAGTGACTCTGCTACCCACAGTCCAAGTACAGTCGGTAACAAAAGTGTCCGAATACTAGCAAACATTCCTATGTAAAAAAAAGTACACTTAATACTGTTTTGTTAAATAAATCCTTGTCGAATCCTGTTCTTAGTGAGTCTAAGAACAGGATTCGACAAGGACTTATTTAGAAAAACTGTATTAAGCGTACTTTTTTTATACAGGAATTTTTGCTAGTGTTCGGACACTTTTGTTACCGACTGTACTGGATAGGATTTATTACATGATAACAATTACAAAAAATAATTAATAATTCTAAAATCTGAAAAATAAAATTTTAGTTGCATATTTGAAAATCTGTTGTCTGTGCTTTATATTTATATATATATATAAATTCAGCAAATTAAAAAAAGAAAAAGAAATTTATTTTGATCAGTTTTTGTAAAAATGGAAGAAGTATTACTTAAATGGAAATAAAGATGTAAGATTTTTCATTTAATATTCAAAGTATATACATATATATATATAAAACTATCGAAATGAATTTATATATATATATATATATATATATATATATATATATAAGTTTAAAGACTAGAAAAACCAAAAGGAGAATTACAAACCAATGCGCAAAATTGCAGCAAAAGGAAATGCAAAACTTAAATGTAGAAATATATAAATGTAGGAATATATAAGCAAATGAATGAAATTAAACCCCAAAAGACACTGAGATCTTCATCAGGGAGGCCCCTCAGTGTAGGGGTGAAAGAGAAGTTTCTGAAAGGACAGTAGCAATTAGCTAATAACTATCCTTAGCCCCCAACTTCTCACCAAACAGAAAACCACCAACAACTGAAGAGAAATCAAACATATAAATAATGTATAAAAATACTAAAACCGTTATAAAATTACATCAATTCATTTAAAAATATAAAATACAATAAAGAATTACTGAAGGTAAACAAGAAAGTATAAAATGAAATAAAATAAAATCTTTCTTCGGCCGACGGGGCTACTCGTCGGTACTTAAATATCGCCCTTGAATGAGGAAGTAGAACAAACCGAGATAGGAAAACTCTGGAAAAACACAGTTAAATATTGGGACGGGTAACAGTTAATTTGCAAGGTGTTTTTTAGGTCTTCAAGAGCAAAATTTAAATCATTTTCATTATTGCAAATAGTACGAATTTTTTTAAGCTGTGCGAACATAATATTTTTTAAAACTTTTTTACTGATATTTGAAAACCAATTAGTAAGACTATTTACTTTAAAATTAAAATCCTTCCTTTTATCGTATAATCCAATAAGCCATTTTTCTTCATTTCTCTTTATATTTAAATCTAGGAAAGAAATTTTATCAGTATCTGTACGGTTTAAAATTAATTCTTTAGGATATATTTTTCTAAAAATGCTTTCGAAACAATTTCAGTCAAAAACGCAGTCAAAAACGATTAAATCATCTATATATCGGAAAAAAGTAATATTTGTAAATTTTTTTTCGAAAAAATATATAAATTTGCGAAAACACTCGAAAAACTCGTTCCCATTGGAATCCCCCTCCGCTGTAAAAAGCAATCTTTCCCGTTAAACAAAACGTTTTCAAAAATACAAAATTTGTAAGATTAATCCAGTAATTTTTTTCACAATTTAAGCAATTTCCAAATTCATCATAAATGCTTTCAAAAACTTCTATTACCAAGTTATGCGGAATACTGCCAAACAAATTTTCAAAATCATTGGTATTTACGGAAATAATGCTTTCTGAATAAATCTTGAAATATTCTATAACTTTCTGGTTATTGTTTATAATGTTACAATCATTAGCAGAATTTATCATTTTTAAAACTGAATTTAGATATTTAAATAAGATTTTACCGGCTTCATCATTATAGCTATTAGTACCACAGGTAACAAAACGAAATTTAACTAGATTTTTATGAAATTTAACAGTAACGAAAAGATATGGAAAATTAAAACAATTTCTGCTTAAATTTAGTTTTTTTATCAAAGGCCAAAATACGTTTTTTGATAATAGAGGGGTGGTCAGTTAACTTATTGAAAGAACTATTACTTGAATATTCCTTTAAAAGAAGATTTTTATAAAAAACTTTACAAATGATTTTCAAAATTACTATTTGCTTTATCTACTGTGGCTATAAAAAATTTATCTTTTTAATTTTAAATACTTTTTTTAGGTTCAGTTCTATACTTAAACTCATCAAGGTTAAATTTACTATAATAATTTCTAAGGAAAAGTAATTGCTTCTCAAAAAGGTACAAAAATTTAAATTTCCATTGTCTAAAATCTTCAAAAGGCCAGCTATATTTATAAGAAATTTTTAAAATAAAAATGTCTAAATCTTTTTCTATAAAATCAAGAAAATTTTTATTGCTATGATTAAAATTCATCCTAAAGCTTAATCCCAAATTTATAATACTTTTTAAATGATTATCTTCAATTATATTTAAATTTCCTGAGACAATATGACCATAATAAGGATCAATAAAGTCTTTAAAACTATTTGAATAGCAGTAACATTCATCTTCTTTAATTAAACTAATACATTTACTATACTGATTATAATTGCAAATTCGATTTTTTAAAGTTTTATCATAACTATTAGCAATCCTTATATTAAAACTGTTTTTTAAAGGAAATAAACTTTCACAATCTTTCAAAGCTTTTTTAAATTTGATGGAGTCAAAAATTTTATCTCTAAACGATAAAACCAAATTTTCCTGAGGGTGTTCTGTCAAATTCCCCTCCTTATCCAAATCAAATTACCAATTTTATATTTAAATAAATCCAAAATAATATCTTTAATTAAAATATATCTAAAACAATAGCTTTGCAATTTATTTCTCATAAACCATTTTATAACCTTATTTTTCATACTGAAGACCTTGGTTTTTATTATATTTATATCACAGAGTTTAATATTTTCCTTATTTATTGAATCCAAAGCTTTTAAGATATCGTTGTTAATGTTAACTTTACCTTTTCCTCTGCTACCTCTTCTATTATATTTAAAAGTTCTATTTTTTAGACAAAATTTGCCAAAGATACAACAGTCCTTTTTATTAGCGACATTAGTGCCATTAAATTCAGAGTTCAAACCATAAGGATAAATAGTTTTAAGTTTATACATAAAGAGTTTTTCCATATCAAGCCTTTCATTTAGAAACAATACGCAAGATATAAATTTTGATTTTTTTAAAGTCATGTAATTGAAAATGATGAATTTATTTATCATAATTATTTTTATTATGGCAATATTTAATGTCATTTTTATGTCCTGTAACTCTAATATTCAAAGAATTGGAATTTTGACCTACATAACTAAATTGACAAATACCGCATTCCAATAAATAAACTACATTTTCAGTTTTACAAAATAACTTGTTTCCCTCCTCCATCTGCTCCACTCCTGCAAAAGGACAGGTCAAACATCTTTTATCATTACACAGACTAAATTTTTTTTTTTTATCATTACACTTTATCATTTGTTTATATATTCCTACATTTATATATTTCTCTCTCTATATATATTTAAAAACAATGACGGATTAATATAAATTTACAGGTCATGGCTTATTAACAGTATAATAAGCAAAACACTTTGAATAAACACCATTAACCCGGTAGCACTCGCTGGGATGACTCAGTCACCCCAGCTAGAGCCCTCGATTTACAGAGTAGCGACACGGGAGAAACGGACGTCATTTTGTGGATAAGATCCCTCCACTCTCTTCGTGTTTTAATAGTAAAGAGAAAGAGATTAAACGGTTGAAAATAAGAAGGACTTTTGCAGATCGCATATATTTAAATATATGTTATTTTTAAGTACCCTTCAATTTTTTTAAGTGTAGAAAATAAAATCAATAAATGATTTAATTGAAAAATTACATTTATATATGTATATATATTATTATTATTATTAATAATTCTATTTTATCGCTGGTGAGATTTGCACAACTTTCTTTAAAAGATAAAAATATTTATTCAATTAAGCTACTGAAATTAAAAAATCGACTTCAGTTAAAAAAAAAAAAAAAAAAAAAAAAACTCTTTGAAGAACAAATAGACTGGTTTATTATATATATATATATATATAAATAATATTTTTTTAAAGTGTTTGTATAGCATTAGCACTATAACAGAAACAGTTAATTGCAATAGTATTATTTGTTTATACATAGAAAATAGCGTTTTCATTCAGTGTAGTCATGAATTATAGAGAAAGGGTAAAACGCAAAACTAATATTATAAAAAAATATCAGTTTATATTACATAGTAATAATAATAATGAGAAACAAAGTATTTAAATTTATAAATAAAACTTGATTAAAATATGATAAGCATATGATGGCTTTCTTCATTAGTATAGAACATAAATTTAGTTGCATAGTTACAATGAGATGCTTTTTGGATATTTCTTTAGAATAAATAAATAATAATAATAATAATAATAATAATAATAATAATAATAATAAAAACAGAAGCATGTTTTTGTTTTATGAGTATTAGATAAAAAATTCAAAACAAAACAAAATTTAATTTAGTGCGACAGGATTTTTTTTTTTTTTTAAGTTTATACTTCCATATAAAGTCACGAGGTATCTGTGTTGCGTTCTTTATCAATGATTACTGAATTTATTCCTTAATTTATTTCTTAATCCATAATATATATATATATATATGATTAAAATAAGGTAAGTCTGAAAAGAATAATTTCAATTTGTTTAACTGACAAAGAAATATATATATATATATATATATATAAGAAAAGAAAAAAAGAAAAAACAACTGATCTAGATATACAAGAAGTGTAAAAATAAGTAAATAAAAAAATATTAAATAACTAACTTTATATTTTAAGACAAAAAGAAAAAAAAAAAAAAAAGTTACGTTTTATAGCAACGATTACTATAAAAATTTCTTAAAATTTCTATTGCAGGTTTTATATCAATTTAAATTTAATATATTTTTTAAATTGTTGCCAAATGGGAAAACATCCTTATATATTCAAAGTGAAACATGGAAAATGATGACGACGCGAAATGTCATATTGAAAGCAATAATCCTGTCATACTAAAAAAGGGAAAATAAATGTATGTTAAAAAATATCTGAAGCTGCAATTCTCATTCCCAAGCTTTTGCTAGAGCACTTTTTGGAATGATTTGATTGATGATAATTGTTGTTCCATTTAATGAAAATATATATACGATGTTTAAAAAAATTAAAAGTAATTAAGTCAAAAATGGAACAAGAAGTTGGAAAAAAAAAAAAAAAAAATCTTGTACATATTTACATAGAGATGTCATGTTTAGTTTCGAGGACTTCTCTTTTTTTTCTTGAAAAATAATTTCAAGGTCGAGAAAGAATTTAAATATAGATTTTGAAACATACGTCAAATTTGATTTATTTTTGAAACTTTTCAAATGTATTAGCATTGCTGATTCATTTTCTTCATCTAGTTGATTAGTAGTCATATAATTTATACATGAAGAACAAATTTTGTGTTTTTTTACTATTTTATAAATGATACAACCAGCAAGGTTATATAAAGCATCATTTTGGGTTTTGTTTATTTTCAATTCTCGACGATTTGATGCGCCACCAGGTATTATTTGCACATAATTTTTATCTAAACTGATGTCGAAACAACATAGATTTTTTTCAAACATATTTTCTGGTATATCATTTCTTTGTAAAGTATCGGAAAAAATTTCTATGTTTGTGTTTTCGAAACTTATATCGAAGGAAAGTTTTCTTTCCACTTTCCAAAGTATTTTCTTATTCTATATATTTTTATTTTCCTTCTCAGATTTACATTCAGAAAATATCAACATTATACCTTTTTCAGAATTTTCATCAAAGTCATAGCTTCCCTTCACACCACCATAAAAAAAACTGACCTAAAATAACAATTCTTAGATTTCTTTTGAACTCTTTGCAATCGGGAACCGAATTTTTCATTCTTATTATAGAAAAAAGGTTTTCAATTGCATCCTGTGTAAATCGTCCTAATATTAAATATTCAAATTTATAAGTATTTAAATACAGATCTTGAATATTTAAAAGGGACATGGTTGTTAGATAAACACCAGTTTGAACTGGCTTCCATGTAACCTTTAAACCAATATTCATATTTTGAAAAACAGCTATAGCTTTTCTTAAAAACTCTATCGTTTCATCATACATGTTAATTCTATCAAAACATAAAACAAGGGAATGCAATCGAGCTGTTACAACTTTGTTCCAGTTATATTACTGTTATATAAACCAGTTATATTACTGTTAGTGAAGAATACTGCACAACAAGTAGGCATCTTTTTCTTTTAAACAGTAATTATCTAAAGATGATAGTGATCTCTTCAATACACATTCAATGGCTAAGAATCAGTTTCATCCACAAAATGGCGGCCGTGACGTCACTTACCCTTCTTGACCGGCGAAGAGAAAAGCGTGTCGCTACTCTGTAAATCGAGGGCTCTAACCCCAGCAGGGACAATTTATTGGAATAGGTAGCCGGTTTCGAAAAATCACCAACATGGCGCTTTTCTTATCGTGTCGAAAATTGCAACCCTCCGCGGCCTACGTAAGAGAGTGCGAGTTACAGTCGGCTGCAAAATTATTAAAATTATTCGAGCACTAGCAATAATCCTTGCCAAAAAAAGTACACTTAATACAGCTTTGTTAAATAAATCCTTGTCGAGTCATGTTCATAATCAGTCTAAGAACATGATTCGACAACGATTTACTTAGCAAAACAGTCTTAAGTGTACTTTTTAAATATAGGAATTATTGGCTAGTGCTCGAATAATTTTGCAGCCGACTGTATGTCAAACAGAACGCTGAATGCATGTAGATTAGACTAGAAAGGGTTTATTAGTGTCGCTCTAGAACTTAGTGAGCTATTGGAGACAAAATTGGTTTCAAGCCTAGGGTTGAAAATAAGTATGGAAACAATTTATTATATATAGACATACATGTTTTAATTATATATATATATATAATTTAAACGTTATATATAAAATTTAATACGCATATTATATGTAAATAATATAACATTTTAACCCATCCCTTAAATTTAATCACAGACTATCGCTAATATCCCACTGCGCAGTTCTAGTTAGACGTTAAACTCACTCAACCTCATTCTTGATGGAAAAAAAAAAAAAAAAAGAAAGAAAGAAAACTCCTCCAAACGCCATTTTAAAAAAATAATTTTTGAGGAAAAAAAGTTTAAAATTGATTATACACTAATCTCAATAAGCATATAGTGAGCGTCTTCAAAAAACGAAAAAAAAAAAAAAAATACTGAATATTTAAATTTAGTTATAATATATTACCTTAAGAGGCCTCTCCACTTATCGTCTCCAGAAGCCAGAGCCAATGTTATTCATCGGAAATTTCTCTCCATTATAATTGTTTACCTAATATATATTTTTTAATTCCGTTTTCAGATTAAGAAACTTCACAACTATTAAATAATTTATCGCTTTCTAAACATTATTTTTAAAAATTTTTAATATTTTATTCTGAGGCTGTAAAATGCGAATTTTCACAATGTGAAATTTTTATTTTTTGAGCTTAAAAATGAAACCTTAAAAATAAAAAAGATCAATTTTTAGAAAGCGGTAAATTGTTTAATAGTTGTGAATTTTCGGAAAGTGAAATCGGAATTTAAAAATATTCATTAACGAATTATAATGGGGCGAAATTTCCAATAGAATAACATTGGCTTCGGCTTTCGGAGACGATAGGTAGAAAATCCCCTTAACTTTTTGGGAAGAGGTAACCTACTTGAGAAGGGCCGAGCTGATAACTGGAAGATTGAAGGTTCGATATTTGTGACAGCCAAAGAGCATCATATACACTATTAATAGCTGGTGCACCATTAGTGTATATGTCGAGCAATCTTTAGTGGTTGTTCTTTGTTCCGAGATTAATATTTCTGGGAGTTATCAAAACAAGTAAGCCATTCCCACTCAGAGGATAAAAAGGGTGAATGACAGACTGTAGCCGGACACAGTACTTCGGTTGGAACAGCGTTGAACTCCTAGTTGGAAGGTTGCGGGTTCGATACGCGAGTCGGACAAAGATCGTCGTGTACACTAATAATGGCTGGTACACATAAAACCCGTTGTAACTGCAATGTCTTCTATGTTTCCATACAAATTACATCTATGGGGGGTAATCGAAGCGGAGAGACATCCCCTCCGTGGAGGATCAAAATTCTGATTACATGTCTCCGGACCATCTTTAGGGTGCACCTAATTACCCATAGCGCAGTACTAGTGTGACGTTAAAAATCAACCAACTTACTACAAAGCGTCTCCAGTTGCCGATTGCGTAGTATAACGCAACGTTAATATTGCCCGCGCGGCTCTCTTACAGTCGGCTGCAAAATTATTCGAGCACTAGCCAATAATTCCTATATTTAAAATGTACACTTAAGACTGTTTTGCTAAGTAAATCCTTGTCGAATCATGTTCTTAGACTGATTAAGAACATGACTCGACAAGGATTTATTTAACAAAGCTGTATTAAGTGTACTTTTTTTTGGCAAGGATTATTGCTAGTGCTCGAATAATTTTGCAGCCGACTGTAAATTTTATTCACTAAAATATCATTATACTAATTAGACCGGCAGAACTCGCGTGGACCACCACTCCCTGCCACACCATTGAGTCATCACAACCTGCTAAAACTTTTTATTGTAGAATTTGTACTTGTTTATTAAGAATCATCCCTTAAGCAACTGCTTCTAAAATGGTTTACTTGAACAACGTATGAGACGGTATCCTACTTAGTAGAGCGTCGGGCTCGTAACAGAAGTATTGCTCGTTCGATATTCACAATGGTCAAAGATCGTCGTGTACTTTAACCCGGTAGAACTCGCGCGGGGTGACAGAGTTACGCATGCGGGGAGAATTTAGTTGAATAGTACAGTCGGTAACAAAAGTGTCCGAACACTAGCAAAAATCCCTATGTAAAAAAAGTACACTTCATACGGTTTTGTTAAATAAATCCTTGTCGAATCCTGTTCTTAGTCAGTGTAAGCCCATGATTCCATAAGGATTTATTTAGCAAAACTGTATGAAGTGTACTTTTTTTACATAGGAATTTTTGCTAGTGTTCGGACACTTTTGTTACCGACTGTATGCCTGCTTCTAAAAAATCGGCAACATGGCGTTTTTTCTATCTTGTTGGAAATTGCAACTCTGTAGTGTCTACAAAGAGAGCGACAGTTTCGGTGAACAAAATAAAATGCTAAATACGCGTGGGTTGGGTGGGATAGGAGCAATTAATGTTGCGCTAGAACTACGATGTGAGCTACTTGAGACTGTCTGCGACACACACCTTAAGGATATATATTTCTCATATTCTACAGTCGTTAACAAAAGTCTCCGAACACTAGCAAAAATTCTTAAGTAAAAAAAGTACACTTAATACAGTTTTGTTAAATAAATCCTTGTCGAATTCTGTTTTTGGACTGACTAAGAACAGGATTCGACAAGGATTTATTTAACAAAACTCTATGAAGTGTACTTTTTTTACATAGGAATTTTTACTAGTGTTCGGAGACTTTTGTCACCGACTGTATATTTACAAATAAATATGTGGTTGACATTGAGAGGGTTTTTTGTCGCACTAGTGCTACACTATGGGGAATTGGCGACGGTCTGGGACTTAGTCCTAAGGATGGTCCAGAGACATAGGTATCTCAATTTTATCCTCAGCAGAGGGGAGGGCAAATCCACTCCACAGATTATTATACAGATAGGACACACCCGTATATTCTTCGGTAACCGAAATTTGACTGCAACGACCCTACTGTCAACGGCTGTAAGTTTCTCGAGCTGTCCAGCTTACGCAATCGCTCGTCTTATTTTTATGTATCTATGTTCATATCGTAATATTAGTGCAACGTTAAACCCAACATCCAACCGACTAACCATTTATTGATGTTTACGTTTGGACTTTGTTATTGTTTACGAATTTGATTGTCGAAAGCAATTTATTTTAAGAAGCAAGTACTAAATATTAAGCAAATAAATTTCGAAAATATACATAAATCAGAAATATTTTTTTCATTTTAAAGCATTTTATATTATTTACACCAAGCAATGTTAAATATTTAAGATTTCATACCATACTGCTATTTCAGCATTACAGTTTGTTATATTAATTTGTACTCTTGAACACGAATGTGTCTGGAAAAATTTATTTTCAAACATAATAAAAATTAGTTTTATTTCTTAGAAAATAGCTGTGAATGTTATGATTTTGTAAATTTAAAAGTAGTAGAAAAAGTGAAGGAAAGAAAACTGCACATACGTTTTCGTTGGCAAATTTATTATTGTTTACAAACTTGATTGTCAAAAGCAATTTATTTTAAGAAGCAAGTGCTAAATATTAAGAAAATAAACTTTGAAAATATACATAAAATAAAAACTTTTTTTTTTCATTTTAAGGCATTTTGTATTATTTAAACCAAGCAACTTTAAATATTTAATGATTTCATACTGCTATTTCGGAATTACAGTTTGTAATTTTAATTTGTACTAGAATATGAATATGTTTCACAAAGCATATTTTTAAACATTATAAAAAATAATTTTTATTTTTTAGAAGAATAGCTGTGAATGTTTTGAGGATAATTTTGTGAATTCAAAAACAATAGAAAGTGAAGAAAAAGAAAACTTCCCATACTAACCTGCTACTAACTACTCGCGAAATAGAAAAACAATTTTCGATCAAAGATGCTATTCATGTAGACTTAACACATGTAGTTCCCCTCTGCTGACACTAGTGGGGCTACTATATTTCCGGTTCGCGTTTTAGCTTCACTGTCCTATCTGTATGATAATCTGTGCTCCACTCCGGTGGCTATCATGAAATATTATTTCGGATGGAAACATAAAGGACATTGTGTACACAAGATTTTGCGTGCATCCATCATTCATGTACAAAACTGTCTTCAACCAACTCGACTATCGAACCCGCAATCTTTCAATTATAAGCTTGGTGCTCTATCGACTAGGATATAGTACATACAAACACTCACACACAAGAATTGGATTATACTTAAATTTCTCGGAGGGATTATACATGTTGTGAGTTTACGTTGATTTCAACAACCTCCTAAACCGACATTTTTGTCACTGGATATGTGTTCAAGCTAAACAAGGAAAATGAGGATTTTAAAACACAACAATTTACTGAAAATTTATGCATAAGAGAACTTGTTATTCACTAAATTATGTGTTTGGTTATCTTATGTGAAGTGAAAATAAAGTACAGAACATGTGTTCGCCTAAAATACTGAGGACAATTAAACCTGATTCTACCAGCGAGATATTTTTCTCTACAATGAAAGTACAGTCGGCTGCAAAATTATTCGAGCAATAGCAATAATCCTTGCCAAAAAAAAAGTACACTTAATACAGCTTTGTTAAATAAATCCTTGTCGAGTCATGTTCTTAATCAGTCTAAGAACATGATTCGACAAGGATTTACTTAGCAAAACAGTCTTAAGTTTACTTTTAAAATATAGGAATTATTGGCTAGTGCTCGAATAATTTTGCAGCCGACTGTACCTTGAAAATGAAACTTCCTCCAGCAGGTCGCGTGTAGGTTCCTAAATTTGCTCTGAAAAATTCCTTTTAAGAAAACTTTGTTAGCGTCGAAAGTCTCTTTACTTAAATAGGTCGTAACACGAGTGAGCAAATTTTACGCAGCACAAGTGCTACTCTACAGGCATTTGGAAATGTCTCGGATACACCCTTAAGGGTGGTCAAGAGGCATACAATCGGTAACAAAAGTCTCCGAACACTAGCAAAAATTCTTATGTTAAAAATGTACACTTAATACAGTTTTGTTAAATAAATCCTTACCGAATCCTGTTTTTAGACTGACTAAGAACAGGATTCGACAAGCATTTATTTAACAAAACTGTATTAAGTGCACTTTTTTATATAAGAATTTTTGCTAGTGTTCGGAGACTTGTTACCGACTGTACTATCAAAATTTTCATCCTCCACGGAGGAGACAGATCATACCAGAGATTCATCTTGAATGATCGTCTTAAGTGAATTTCAGGTGAAATACTTTCCAGTCCAACTACGACGAAGCCATAATTTCGATAAAACTTGTAATTCTATTAAAAGTCGCATTTCCATTTGGAACTTCCTTTGTAATGCTCTAATTTCATTTAATACCTTCATTTAACCAACAGAACAATTCAAACTAAGTAAACCTATACAGATTTCATATGACAGACGTTTATTTCAAAATACACCTTCAATACTGTTCCATAAATGTGATGCATTTGGGGTTACATACAAACGGAACGCTTGCAACTTCCATGACGTAAATTCTGCAAGTTTTTTGCAAATATAGTCGGCAGCAAAAGTATCCGAGCACTAGCAAAAATTCCTATATAAAAAAAGTACACTGAATGCAGTTTTGTTAAATAAATCTTTGTCGAATCCTCTTCTTAGTCAGTCTAAGAACACGATTCGACCACTGAGCTGAAGAACAACTGGAGCAAATGCTTCCAATACTTTTACACAGTGTTCGTGCGTGCCAGTTTTTCTGCAATCTTTCGCCGACCTTGTATGGCAAGCAGTATTTGTCGGGTCATCTATTACTATTAAAATCTTTAAAGAATTAAAATTTTAAATTGTAATGTCATGTTTAGCATATGGTTGTTCGAACTGACAACCTTTACACAATTTTACTTTGAAATATAAATATATCAAATGCTTTTTGCCATACAACGCTCGAAAGACAAACCTTCAAAAAACGGCACGCGAAAACCGGTCTAGCATTTCCTCCAGTTGTTCTTCAGCTCAGTGGATTCGACAAGGATTTATTTAACAAAACAGTGTTAAGTGTGCTTTTTTTTTTTTTTTTTTTTTTTTACATAGGAATTTTTGCTAGTGCTCGGATACTTTTGCTGCCGACTGTAGTCATACAGTCGGCTGCAAAATTATTCGAGCACTAGCCAATAATTCCTATATTTAAAATGTACAGTCGGCTGCAAAATTATTCGAGCACTAGCAATAATCCCTGTCTAAAAAAAGTACACTTAATACTGCTTTGTTAAATAAATCCTTATCGAGTCATGTTCTTAGTCAGTCTAAGAACATGATTCGACAAGGATTTATTTAACAAAACAGTCTTAAGTGTACTTTTTTAATATAGGAATTATTGGCTAGTGCTCGAATAATTTTGCAGCCGACTGTACACTTAAGACTGTTTTGCTAAGTAAATCCTTGTCGAATCATGTTCTTAGACTGATTAAGAACATGACTCGACAAGGATTTATTTAACAAAGCTGTATTAAGTGTACTTTTTTTTGGCAAGGATTATTGCTAGTGCTCGAATAATTTTGCAGCCGACTGTACATTTGGAACGCTTGCAAACGGCTGCAGACGACTTTGCAAACGGAAGTGTTTCATTTGTATGTACCCCTTACTAAATCTGTTTGCGAAGAAAACGATGACGTAAACTGAACAGAAGGAACAACCAACACGAGAGTTTGCTATCGCTGGCGAGTTAGCACAGTAATGGCATGAGGCAGCTCCAACTGAATTCCAACTTTTTGAGGGCTAGTGCGCGCCTTCCACCGGGTTAAACGCAAAAAAATTGCAACACTTGTTTCAGGTGCAATAAAACACAACCTTCCGTCAGGCGAACAAAGTAGGTACGAGTGTTGCAAATAAAGCGGCACAATTGTTGCAAGATTCTTTCCTTTTATGGGGTTTATTCAAAGGTTTTTACTTATTACTTTCCAACGACAGTCTTCTGGTGCGTTTTTATTATAACAGTTATAGGTTACTTCAAATGTAAAATTATCTTTATTCTTACATTGAACTACATTATGAAAGTGTTCATGTGTAATATTAACGTTTTTAAGAGGAGGATTATGAGAGTCCCCCCTCCCTCCCCAAGGGAAAAAAAAAGGATGTATAAAATAAATAGCAAAACAAAATGCCAAATGATTTTTTTCTTCTTTTTTTAGGAAAATATGTGACCAGGTGTAAAAATTCCAGTCATCAGAAAATTTTGTTGTCAATATATTTTCAAACGCTTCTGATGCAGAATTACCATCGACATACAGTCAAATAAATTTAGTTTGGTAACCTTAATTTCAGTAGAATAAACCTCCATACTGTTTTTATTATTTTTTAAGTTAGATGATGATGATCATTCTTATTTTTTTAAATAGAAACATTTTTCAAAATGCCTGAAAAAATCCTCGATTTAACAATAAGCTCCAGAAAGGTAGAATTAATCTTCTTAATGACTAAAAACATCTGCATATATTTGAAAATCCATTTATTTATTTATTTTATTTTCCTTTAAGATACACTACCTTTCCATAAATGACCGGACACTTCCGATTTCAGGTGTTATTTTCGAATATCTCAAAAAGTACTCAGAGAATCATCTTGAAACTTCAAGAATGTCATGAACATGTTATACCACATATATTTCAGTGAAAGTTTTGCCCCGAAAGTAAAAGAGGAACTAGTAAAAAATTAAATAAAATAAAAAATATTTGGGATAACCCTGTAAAAAGTAAAGCTTGAAATTCAATCTGGCTGTAGCATATGATTATGGGGCTCTTTCTTATTATCTGTATATATTTTTATGAGGCTACTACATATATTTATGTAGATATAACGGTTTCTTTGAAAAATTACAAAAAAAGTTGTCATTTTTTAAACTGTAATACGCAAAGTATTGAACCCAGTGTAAAGCCATTTTCAGAAAACTTCACATACTACATTAGATACAGCATACTTTAATCAAGATACAAATTATTAAATAACTAATGAAATATGAGCAATTTTACTAAATAATTTTTAACTATGCATGCGCAAGTTTTAACGAAGTTTCATTGGCATAGTATATTAGCCAATAGTATTGAGCTACTTATATGAAAACTCCGAACACATAGATATCGTGTAAATTCAAAAGTTGTACGCAATCGAATGAACTGAATTTCAATTCTTCTCAAAAATAAGGAAAATTATAAGCGGTTTTATCAATATTTATTTACAATCAACGAACACTGTATTACCATAGCTTTCTAAACTAGATGCCTGTCGCGTGGCTTGGAAACTTGGCAACAGTTGAAGCGTTAGACAGCGCCATCTGGTACAGATTGCACGACTTTTTTTATGCAACAGCCACCAAAAATTTTTAAAAGTGGGATATGATATCAGGGGTGTTTGCATTCCGGATTTTTTATTTTATTTTTCACCAGTAATTTTTTAATAGTGATATTATTAGCAGTTTTCTAGAAATGTTTAGCAATTAAATATAGCTAAAAACACAATTCGTAATTACTGGTGGGGAATGAAATAAAAAATCCGGAACGCAAACACTCCTGTGATATACATAAAATGTGAATATAATCGAAGAAATGTCGATTTTATATATCATGTATCACTTCTTAAAATTATTGGTGTTAGTTGAATAAAAAAGTCGCTCAATCTGTACCAGTTCGCTCTGTCTGTACCGCTTCAACTGTTGCCAAGTTTCAAGCCACGCGACAGGCATGTAGTTTAGGAGGCTATGGTATTACCATTGATTGAATCAAAATAAAAATATCAGTAAAACCCTTTATAGTTTAGTTTCCCCCGCCCTCTCCCCAGAGGAACTAAATAGCAATTCATTTTATCGCGTACACCTTTTTGAATTTACACGATACTTGTTTGGGGTTTTTATTTAAGTAGTTCAATACATTTGGCTGTTAAATTATGCTAATTGAATTTCGCTTAAGCTTGCGCATGAGTAGTTAAAAATTATTCAATAAAAATGCTTATATTTCATTAGATATTTAATATTTTTGCACTCTGATTGCAATATGCTGTGTCGAATGTTGTAATGTCATGTTTCCCGAAGAAGATTTTGCACTGGGTTTAATACTTCGCGTGTTACTTCTAAAAAAGTGACATTTTTTTTTTTTTTTTTTAAACATTATATCTCCATGAACATATGTGACAGCTTCATAAAATTTATACAGATAATAAGAAAAAGTAAATATAAAGTGTTATAAAAATATTTATTTATTAATTTATTTTAACTATTATTGAAATATAATGATAAGCGATGAAGACAAAAACCTTCTAGTAATAATTATAAAGAATAAACCCTTGTTAAGTGGTTTTTATCCCTTGTTAAATTCACTGTAAAAAATATATGTACCATTTTCAATCAAGGAATATCCTTTTCTCATATTTTTGTATTCTTTTTTACTCAACAATTTGCTCAAATTTCTTAAGACCAGATAATTTGCATTAAAATGAACGTGTTCAGAGGGGGGGGAGGGAGGCTTTGATCATTCGTTTGATTTTCAAAACAACATAAAGTAAATAACAGAAGAAAAAAAAAATAAATAAAAGGAAATAAATACGACTTTTAAACCTCTAAAGAGTTTCTGTTTTCTTCAATTAAAAGCTCCGTTCTGTTGTTATACAGAAATAAGTCATGCAAGTATTGTGTGAATACTTCTTTCTTAAAAGATCTCATTTACTTTTTTTTTTTTTTTTTTTTTTTTTTTAAGATATGACTATCGGAGCAAAACCAATGTACCACGCTCTCCTGATATAATATAATCAGGTCTAAAACTTAGGTTTAAGGTTTGTAAGAAATATTCATTTTGTTAGCATAAAACTGCATATCAAGATGTTATAGGAACGCAGAAGCCGTGAAAATGTACAGCATATTAAACACAGATATGAAAACATAACTAGAGTATATTTACATAGGGAAAAAAATTATAAACAGTTTTTTTCTTTTTTTGAAATAATGCATTAATATATATATATATATATATTGTAAAAGAAGCATTGGCTGAAACGGCCCACATTCTTATGAAAATTTTACTCAAAATGTCAGTGCAATCAAATCGAGAGGTAATTAAAAAATCATTTCAAAACTCCCTTAAAGCTCATTAGTTACAAGGTTGCATTAAGCTCGTTTTGATATATACAGTCGGCTGCAAAATTATTCGAGCACTAGCAATAATCCTTGCCAAAAAAAAGTACACTTAATACAGCTTTGTTAAATAAATCCTTGTCGAGTCATGTTCTTAATCAGTCTAAGAACATGATTCGACAAGGATTTACTTAGCAAAACAGTCTTAAGTGTACTTTTTAAATATAGGAATTATTGGCTAGTGCTCGAATAATTTTGCAGCCGACTGTATTAGTATACGCAATACATAAGTATACAGATGACTGATTATGGGCTATAAATATAAATAAAGCAAGGTGCATTTTTGGTTGTGTTATGAAGTTTTTCATTATCATACTCAATTTTTACTACACTACACTACACTATATGGTGCGCAAGTAATTTTTTCATAATATACCGGGCAATATGAAAAGAAATTTATTTTTATATTACAAGTAAAGCTACAAAGGTAGTTTTTGCCAGATTTTCGTAATTTAAATAATATATTATTTAAAATGTTTTGGTGGTGATAAATTACACTGAAGGTTAAACAATGCAATGTGTAAGTACAGTTAAAAAGTATTTCAAATTATACAGTCGGCTGCAAAATTATTCGAGCACTAGCAATAATCCCTGTCTAAAAAAAGTACACTTAATACTGCTTTGTTAAATAAATCCTTATCGAGTCATGTTCTTAGTCAGTCTAAGAACATGATTCGACAAGGATTTATTTAACAAAACAGTCTTAAGTGTACTTTTTTAATATAGGAATTATTGGCTAGTGCTCGAATAATTTTGCAGCCGACTGTATATGATGTTCATGTTCATGTTTTTTTTTCCTTGTTTATTAGAGTGAAGAGATTTAATACAGAAAAAAATAAGTTATTACTCAATACTTTATTAAATTCTTAATGAACGTTGTGCTAGTAAGTTCTAGCTATAATGCAACTTTATTGAAAAAATATATTTACATAAACATCGTATTATATTCAAATAAAAATATCCTAATCATAGCTTTCTGTAAACTGAACAACATATACCAATTTCAAAGCGTTCTAGAATTAATTATGGAAATTTGAATGCTAAAAAGTTCATGGACACGGAACTGAAGTCATAAACATTTTCAACTTTGTTGGAAATTGTTAAAACTATACCTGGTATTCCCTGTATTAGGTATTCATAGTTGCCAACATTTTAATTTATTCCGAAGCATTTTTAGCCCCTTTATTTCGCGCCACTTTATTTTTAGAGTATTTTTCACCAATATATAACTACGATAAAATAAGGAAAATTTACTCTTAAAAAAAAAAATAATATGGAATAAAGACGGGGCCAAAAATACTCCAGAATAAATTAAAATGTTGGCAACTCTAGATATTAGCAAACTCTTTTTCTTTAGTAAATAAATAAATAAATAATATAAATAAGAATGTATTATTTAAGTTTAGATAAATTCCACATCATAACTCACACTATACAGTCGGTAACAAAAATGTCCGAACACTAGCAAAAATTCCTGTGTGAAAAAAGTACACTTCATACGTTTTCGTTAAATAAATCCTTGTTGAATCCTGTTCTTAGTCAGTGTAAGAACATGATTCGATAAGGATTTATTTAACAAAGCCGTATGAAGTGTACTTTTTTTACATAGGGATTTTTGCTAGTGTTCGGACACTTTTGTTACCGACTGTACCTAGCCGTTCCCATCTGTTTGACGGAGTGGCCTGCGCACATGAAGAAATGGACGATTAATTAAAAAAGTGAATATAATAATCAAAATGCAATAAACTGTATTGCGATTTATTTATTTTTCTCTCAGTGAAGAGAAATATTTCGTGCAAATTATTTAGATTAAGCATGCTCTTGAATTGGAATTTTTGAAATACATTTTCGACTGTGAAAAAATATGCTTCAAATAATATTACAATTTTTAAGTTATTAATAATCTTTGTTCTCTTTCAAATTAATTCGGTGGATTCTAAAAAATAAATTTTCATACAGAATCCTGCATAAGATTCGTAACGTTTCTTAGCATAGCAAGCATAATCTTTCCTTAGATTCTTATTTTTTTATTTATTTTTTTCCACAGAATATAATCTCGGCAAATGTTTGCTTGCAATTTCTAAAATTATATTTACCGTGAGAGAGTTTACTTAAAAACCTATAGCCGAAATATTTGTGAAAGGGGAACATGCGGAAAGAAAATCCCCTGCTTTTAAACTAATTTAGATAATTTTGTTATTCAGTGATTAGTTTAACTAGTTTGTCTTGCTCTGGCAGCGGTTGTAATTTCTTGTTATTGAAAAAGATTTTAACCAGAATTTTGGAAGGTTAAATAACAAAATTTAAAAATGCTTATGGTATGCGGAGAGTAATATTCTTAGTTTACTTTTCCATTATTTTTTTTCTTATACCCTTACATTTAACTCACTATAAAATACAACACGTGCGGGTATATAAACACTAGAAAATATCTTACATAGAAATATAATTTCAAAATATCCAGTTTTTAATTAAGAGTAATCACATTTAATATAACACAGAACTACTAGTTATATTATTTTACTGAGTAACTATAAACAGGAAGTACGTACAAAATGTAACATTAAGACTTAACAAATGCTTAGAACCAAAAACAAAATATTAATAACTATCAAATCAAATACAAAATTGATTTATTTTAACTTAAAAATAAAAAGTAATTAAGACTTTCATAAAAAAAAAAATATGTTTATGTTATATTTATTGAAATTTTATTTTTCCGACTGAGTGAAAATAATGCCTGGACCGGGAGTCGAACCCCGGTCCAGACATTATTTTCAATCAGTCGGAAAAATAAAATTTCAATAAATATGATTTTCTTCCACAGTTGATTGTGTGATTTTAATAAAAATTGTTTATGTTAGTAAAAGAAATGATTCGTACTAAATATAAAACAAATTATTGAAAATGTGTTCCCAATTTTAATAGTTTTCTTGTTTACAAATTTGCTGTATTATAAAAATCTTTGAAAGTATACCAAATCATTTCTTTAAATTATGTTAAAATACAGAATCAATTTTATTTTTACTACATCTATATTTAACCTATATAAAAATAATTGAGGAGGAAACATTTATACATATCTTCCTAGTAACAAGTAATACATCTAAACAAACGATAATTAAGGTTAAGTTTAATTATTTTTTAATTTATTATTTTTTGTGTTTTCTGAAAAATTGTATCCAAAGGAGAAAACATGATTTGAATGTATATTTATTTTAAAACAATGAATGCTTAAAATAAAGTTTTAAATAATTAAATGAAAATAGGTTTTTGATTATTATTGTTTCAATAACCTATGAATAAACGTAAATAAACAAAAACATTCTTTTTCTTAATAATAATAATAATAAAAATAAAAAAGGTTAATAGCAAAGGATGTGACTAATCTAGGCCGATTTACTTGATTAATCATGGTTACTACATATCAAACGACTGGATGAATTTGATATGAATGGGAAGAAAAAATGATCCTTTTTGTGTTATTTTTAACAGTTTTATTACTTGTGAAATCCAAAATAGGTATCCCATTGCACTGTAAATAAATCTGTTTTGCCATTGACCCATATAGTTCCTGAAGTAAACTTTGTGTTATTACACATCGACTTACAGATGGGGAAAAAAAAGTAATTACATTGCTGCCAACTCTTCCGCATTTTCCGGGAGACTTTATAAACAGAAATTCATTATAATAGTAGTTTTCAAGTTATTTAATCTTAGTAAATGAACATGAGAGAGTTCTATTAGAAAAACTAGCATAATACTAATATAATAAAATTAGCATAGTATTGTATGTTGTGGCCATTACAAAATTTTCTTCTATATTTTCTTCTACAAATTCACGTAATTTAGACTACAACAGCCACCTTTACTTTGAAAAAAAAAAAAAAGAAGCGAATTTTCTTTTCTTTATTTACTTTTTTTTTTAATTACAAAAAAAAAAAAAAAAAAAAAAAAAAAAAGCGATAACTTTATCTCGAATTATCGCAGATACATGATCAACCATTCGTTTTAAAGGTATTGACGAGTTCTTTTGAAAAATATTAATATTGAAAATTTTCACGGGAAGCTATTCTTACACGCACGCGCACACACACACACAAAAAAAGAAAAAAATCTATAGCTGACTAATACTATTACTCTACGCTGCAAAAAAAAAAGGGAAAAAGTAAAAAAAATCGAGCCCTGATACCATTTTTGCTGATTTTTATGTATAATGACCTCCTGAAACCGAATATGACTACCGTTTTGCCCAGTCACCCACCGTTTTCCAGAGACACCACCCCCTCCCAATTTTAATCACTGTTCGGTAATTTTATGGCCATGAATTTGATATGGAGAAGGAAAACGAATTAATTTAACACTTAAAAACAAAAACAAAAACAATGTTTAATAAATAACATTAATAATAGATATAAAAAATTTAATAAATAATTTCAGAGGCAAATTTCCCCTCCCCCTTCTCAATTTTCCCCTTGCCGCAAATGTTCATGTTTTAGAAATTAAAATAATCCTTTCCCCTCCTAAAAATAAAATTTATAGCCATAAAATTACCGAAAAGTGATAAAAATAGGGGGCCGTCCCTAAAAAACGGTGGGTATAGGGTAAAATGGGTATCATATTCGGATTCAGGTGGTCATTTTACATAAGAACTTGCAAAAATGGTGTTGGGGGCAATTTTCATGCAGAGCAGTGTTACCAATAATTCTTTTCTAATTTCACGATGAATCGTTAAAAATATTTCTCATTATGAACATTTATAGGAAATTCTGTCCAATACTGCCATATTAAAAATTATGAAATAAAACAAGATGGCAACGCCATCTCTTGGACGATTTTCACCAAAAGTTGACAGACACTAATTTATGTCAAGTTGAAGCTATATATAAGTTTGTATGGAATTCTGTGCATTAGTTCTTCAGCTAAGCTGCTAAAATTTTTGTTACAAACAGTCATTTTCTAAGAAAAGATGAAATCTTATTCTCAAAACCTGTAAATCTGTCGAAAACGTTTACGAATCCAATACTCTTTTCTATTGATTATCGAAGAAAGTAAAATAGTAAGGATAAATCTTAGTCGAAATTGTGAATTATTCGCAACTAGTGGCGGTTCTACATTGAGGGCCAACGGGCACGGCCCCCACCTAAATTTTTTCTCGATTAAAATAGTAATAATAATAATAATTTTGTTTTTTATAACTGTTCAAAAACATACATACAAAATAACTACGTCTATATTTTTCTTAATCTTCTTTCATTATCATTTATTTGTCAATATATTTTTCCAGCTGTCACAAATCACTAATCACTGAGAAAGAGACCACTACTTCCCTTTTCCTTATCTAATGGGCCGGGCAGCTTTCATTCGGCCCGAAATTGATATGTTGGTTCATTTGTACAGTTTATTCTACTAGACGATTAGGTTAACATATTTGGCGACTAATTGCTTTATCAGTTTAAGCACGCTGTAATTTTCTCGCCGATGGGCCATCAGATTCCTGCCCTTTGGAGCAAAACTATAGGGGAAAAAACTGTCTGTTAACCACGGGTAATATTTGGCGACTCCTGCATTACGTTTTTCTTTCTTTTTTTTTTCCTCATTGATTTTTCGGTGAATTTTTAGAGTTATATATTAGGTGTACCGGAAAGTTCTGTCGTTTTGAATTAAAATACTGACATCGGAAATTTATCCTGGATAAAATTTAAGATATTCTTAGGTAACTTATAAGATGGTTATTTGTAAAGTACCATGTAAACACTGTTAAACAAAAATTTCCGGTTTCATTTTATTAATTCAAAACGACATAACTTTCCGGTACACCTAATATGACAGTTTAAAATTTTAGTGTTTAAAAAAAGAAATCTGGTAATAGTCAAAAATATTTTCTAGACTAGCCTTTGAGATAAAAGCTTGACTAAGAATTTAAGAACTCTTTAACTGAAGTGTTTTGAATTTAAATGAGGGGGGAAAAAATAAAAATAAAAATAATATGCGATTTTTTTTCCTTCAGAATAGTGCATTAAAACTTTTATGTAATTAAATTGTAAAATTTTTAGATAAATAATTAATGGATTTACATGGATAAATGGATTAAATAGCTGCATAAAATTGTGATTTATTATTATTATTAAAGAATTTTTCTTTTAAATGCGATTTAATAGAAACATCCGCAATGTTTCTTTTTCTTTATTTTCTTTATTTTCTTTTTTTTTTTTTTTTTTTTTTTCTTGTAAGTGGTAGCCCGTTTTATTTCTTTACGTATTGAAAGTTAATTTAAATTATCTAAAATTAAGTGAGAAACATGGTTTTTTTTTTTTTTTTTTTTTTTTGTTAATATGTATCCACATTACATTAATCATGACTTTCTAAATCCCAATAGATAAGAAACATGAATATAACACTTGAAATTCTATAATTAAAAGATTTAGGGATATAATTAGCGTAAGCTAAATAATATTACACTCTGAGACATTTGAATTTAAATTTTAATGGTGTGCAGTCTTAGGATTAAAGCCAGCTGACTAAAAGAGGGCCCTAGACCTGAGTGGTGTACTCTCTGTAGAAAGTCTTTCTAAGTGTTACATAGCCCTTTTTATTTGAGTTTTGGAGAAAACCATAATAAACTCCAAATGTATATGTCGACGAAAGCGATCTGGTATCGAACTTGGCAATTTCCGTCTACTAGCTTCCAGATATTTAAATTTTGATATTCCATTGATCAGAACATTGCAAAATTTTTCAATTGTATTTATAAAACTTTAATTTTTATGATAATTTTATGCAATGTTTTCCATAGTGTTGAATTTAAGATTCGCCATCATAAAAAAAAAAAAAAAAAAAAAAAAAAAAATCCGAAATTTCGTTTTACATCCCATTTTATTAATGTTTGTTTTCATGTTTGAATAATGAATAGCATTAAAGTTAAATTACGCATCATACGATGGATCGGGCCCCACCTGTGAAAATTTGCACGAGCCGCCACTGTTCGCAACTATGCAATTATCTCGCGATGATAACTGTTATTTCCTTTCTGTATTCAGATAAATAAAAAGAAGAACAAACTTGTTATGTACAGTCGGGAAAAAGAAAAAAAAAAAAAAAAAAAAAAAACGCAGCACTCGATGTAACTCCGTTCCTAATCAATGCACAAAAATACAATAGGTATCATTCGACTGGGAATTGGTAGTACTTTCAAAAAATGAAGTGAAATTTTGAATTGGGGGTCATCTACATATTAAAACGCACACCAAGATTGATTTTTTTAATGGCAACACCCTATTTTTATTTTATATTTGAATTCCTGGGGTCGCGACGATGCGAAAAAGTATACCCGACCCGAACCCGACAGATGAATTTTATATTAATCGGAAACCCGACCCGAACCCGACAAATTTTGTTTTATCAACCCGAAAACCGACCGAAAATGCAGTAGAGAAACTTTTACGACCCGAACCCGCTGTCTTTAGACCCGAACCCGACCCGAAACCCGAAAACTAAATGAAAATTACTTATTCATCTAAAAATCATACAAAACTTTTTTAAATTATAAAAAAAAGGTAAATTTTCCTTGTCATACAGTTGGTATATTATTTTAAAAAGAATTTAAAATGTGATTACTAATTATTTAATTTAAAAATTAAAAAAAAAAACTGAAAAAAAGATCAATAATAATTTTTAACCATTTATGTGAGTTGTGAACTTCAAGAGTAAACTAGTATGTTGTGACCACCACAAGACTTTCTTCTATACTTTCCTATATTTTACTAAGCGCAAATAATTTATAAAAAATATTATTTTTTAAGATTATCTAACAGGATGAATGCAAACGATTTTCATCTTAGAGAAAACTAACACTAAATATCCAAAGTAAGACAGTTTTATTGCCCATAAATAACATCTTAAAAAGTACGTTTTTATAATGGTTATCTCACATATCAGGTTTCGTAGTGTTATATGTCATAGAAGTTGCGATATAGCCTTCCCATTATCGAGGGATATTGCAGTATAGCAGCTCCACCTATTGGCCGATTAACATCTAGTCTCATTATGGCTTTCTCACATATCAAGTTTTGTTTGATTATACACAATAGAACCTGAGATATAGCCTCCCATTAAATTGAAAATATCGCTGTATTGCAGCGCCACCTGTTGAGCGGTTGACACCAAAAGTTGAGACACTTTTGTAGGTCAAGATGCATCTACATATGAATTTATATGCAATTTTATGCAGTAGTTCCTCAGATATAGCCTTCCCTTAAACTGGCGAAATCGCTGTGCAGCAGCGCCACCTGTTGGCCGATAAGAATTCGAATTGAATCTTTATAGTAGACTTTTCACATATCAAGCTTCGTTTGATTGTACTCAATAGAACCTGAGATATAGCCTCCTCTTAAATCTCGGAAATTGCTGTATAGCAGCGCCACCTGTTGATCGGTTGACAAAAATTGTTAGGCACTAATTTAGGTCAAGGTGCATCTACATATAAATTCATATATAATTCTGAACAGTAGTTCCGGAGATACAGTCGCCCCAAAATTTTTTCCACATACACACACAGACAGACAGACATTTTCTATAAATGGTAAAATCGTGTTCTAGACCTCTCAAAACGTGTAAATCCTTCGAAAATTTTTATGAATCCAATACATTCTTCTACTGAATATAGAAGAAAGTAAAAAATGCACTTCAATTTAAATGTTCGTAATTTGTTATTAAATACTTATAGTCTGGAAAAAAATAAAGATGTATTATTCTTTATTGCTTTTGTCCGATGTGGATGTTTACTTTACTATAATAATTTGTGTAGCATATATGTGATTCGCAGTTAAACATCTGCTGTTTAAGGATCACTGATCACTTTAAATTCGCATAATCAGCAACTTAGCTTCTTCTCGTTTCAGTTTTACTTGATACATTATTTCTTTGTTCTAGAGAAGACGATAAAGAATATAAGCTGCCTTGATGGTATTCGTTTCCTTTATGGGTTTATTTTACATTACCTTTTTTAATTAAATCACAACAAGTATTCCCTGTATATTTGCTGTATATACAAATGTAAATGGAAGAAAATTCAAAATTTCGTTAATGTAAAAGCGAGGATTAAAATTCATTCAAAATAAAGATATCTTAAAAGAAAAAAAAAAAAAAAAAAAATGTAAATTGAGAAATAACTTAAATTTCCAAAACGTAAAAGAGAGGTTAGTTGTATTTTATATATATATATATATATATATATATATATATATATATATATATATATATATATATATATATATATATTAACAATAGTCAATAAAAATGTATACAGTACTTTAACATTTTCATACAATTTCTACAGATGATCAGTTTTAGATTTGTTGAAGAAAAGAAAACGTGTACGGATATTTTTTTCTCATGCTTATATGGATTTTTTTTATTTTTATTTTTCAAGTGGATATACGCGTATAGGAATACGGAGCTCCAATACATGTCTAAAATCAGTTAAAGAGCTATAATTATGCCTACAAATTTATGCTTTGAATTGTAAAATTTTTTTTGAAAGGTGTTCTCAAATCGACCCGACTCGTAGAAAGCTAAACCCGACCCGAACTCGACCCGCAAGAAAAATAATTCAGTCAACCCGACCCGAACCCGACCCTCAAGATAAAAAGATCATTCAACCCGACCCGAACCCGACCCGCAAGAGAAAAAAATTTGTCAACCCGACCTGCGGGTCGGGTCGGGTTCGGGTAAAATCGGATTACCCGACCCGATACAGGACTCTATTTCAAACTTTTATTAATATCTTTACAAAAAATAACACGATCGACATAATTTTTTTTTTTTTTTTTTTTTTTACGAGATACAGTGAAAAACCCAAACATAATCCATCATTACTTTTGATTCTGAAAAATATTTTTAATTCTGAAAAATATTATTAAATTCATATTCATAAAAATTATGAATTATGACCTATATTAATTTTTACATAAAATGAATCCTAATGCTGAAAAATATGAGTGTGCAAATTTGCAGCTCATTCCAGTTATTAGTTTTCGAGATATAAATAAATCTTTCTTTTGGAGTGGTTTAGGGGGCCGTGTCTTATAAAGTTTTGCATGAGATAACGAAGCAAATCTTAAAAAATAGCAGAGAAAATTGAACAAAATATTTTTTATTTACGGGTGAAATTGTGTAACAACAACGTCAAACACAAAGAAATGAAAAAAAAAAAAAAAAAAAAAAAAAAAAAAGATAAATTTTAGACATTAGTGTTAGCATCAAGAATTCCGGCTTTCTAAAGCCCCGCCTTTTATCATTCTTCAAAAGAAAACAATACAGAAAAGAAAAGTAAAGGTGACTTTGAAACCCCTTATTTTACGTTGACAAAAATATACACAAGTGGTATTTACATCATCTGGTGATAAATTTTGAATCCTTTAAACGAACACTAGCATACTTGCCAACATACTCATTAATATTCCGTAGTGTTGCTAGTC
This sequence comes from Salticus scenicus, assembly GCA_963930645.1. Taxonomy (NCBI): domain Eukaryota; kingdom Metazoa; phylum Arthropoda; class Arachnida; order Araneae; family Salticidae; genus Salticus; species Salticus scenicus. Next base: position 49,847,349 of record OZ005657.1, read on the forward strand.
CCGCCCTTTTTCTCACACCAGTAAATTTGTAGAGTAATAGTCTCCAAATGCAATTACAATCAAATAAGACGAAAAGTACTCTAAAATAATACTGATGTAAAAAAAAAAAAAAAAAAAAAAAAAAAAAGAAAGAAAAGGCGTGGCTAATGATACTACGGAATATTAATTAGGATGTTGGCAAGTATGCACTAGAAGAAAAAAAAATATCTAAATAGGCGGGGTTTACTGTCTAAAATAGAAAAATAGGTTGAATGTAAAAACTGTTATTCAAAAAAAAAAAAAAAAAATGGAATTGGAATGCAAGTCAGACTTGTAAAATCGTTTCTTAACTGCCGTCATAGTTAAAGGCAATTAATCTTTTACTTCATATATTGCTTTATTTTATTTTATTTTTTATTTTTTATTTCTTTTTATTATTATTGTTATTTATTTATTTATTTATTTAATATTTTTTATTTTATTTTATTTTATTTTTTATTTTTTTTTGTAGGGGGGAGGATTATTATTCTAAGGATACGTTAGTCTTTAAAATTTTATAAATATATTTTAACTTTATATATTTTTTAAAATATACTTTAATTTTTATAAATGTACATTAATACTTTTGCGACCGCAGGATTTTGTCTGTTTGACAGTAAAGTCCGCCTACAAGCGTTATTCTCTCAAAATAAAATATTTCAGATTAAATTTTCTGTATTCTCAATTATATTACAAACGGATATACATTATAATTATAGTCTTTCCAATCAATATATTTCTATCCATAGTATATTTCATTGCAAAAATATGAACACTGGGTACATACTTAAGAAATAGGTAACACACAAATTACGAAAGAAACGCCCACTGACACAGTTATAGATTTTCAAATGACGTGAATCTACGTTAGCAGTTTAAAACGTTAACCCATTTTATCCCATTGTCCTATTTAAAGGACAGCTGAAAAATATCATATAGAAATCAGAATTTGCTTGGTGCGAATATTTTGTCAGCTGGAATATATAATGGTATATATAAGCTTCTGCTAGCGTGTTATATATCTCACCTCCTCTATCTGAATGCAGTGAAACTTGAATAATTCGAACTTGTTTAATTCGAAATTCTGTATAATTCGAAATTTTTACTCGGTCCCTTGAATTTTGTATTAAAATAATGTTAAAAAATCATGGATAATTCGAATTCTATTTTGGTTTACTCGAATTTTTTTTTTTTTTTTTTTTTTTTTTAGTCTTTTAAAAGAAGGATAAGGAAATACAAGAGCAGCCCCTACCTAGTGCATCAGAAGATATGGTGATACAAGAACTTTGAGATTGTGTTTGATTGAAAGTCATGTCTCATGTAGAAGATTCTATTTTGCATCAATTGATAGGTTGAAGTCATATGCTATGACACAAAGATTGTACTTAAAGAAGCATATAAAAAATACCTGACTATTTTGTTTTAAAAATGTTAAATAGTTAAGATCGCAGAATTCTTAGATATAAAGTTTATGCGTTAAATCTTTGATCGTAGAGTTTTAATTTATCTCTTCTTTTTGACAAATAGTATGTGTAATTCGAATTTTTCTCTGGTCCCTTCAAATTCGAATTATCCAAGTTCTACTGTATTTGATTAATCATTACATTATGGGGCGTGGTTTATCTTCTTTTTGCGGTTGAAAATTTTTTCTGGAGAACTATCATGTAAATAAGAAAGTATTATACAGATAAAGCAAAACTTTATACTCGGAAAGTACTTTTCACTATTGAAGAGAACACTAAAACATATAAATGCAAATTTCATCCTCTTTATTTCAATGTCTTGCATACAAGGTGGATAAGATTTCTTATACAGAATATATATGTATACTAGCTGGCTTCGCCCGCTAGCGGGTCAGTATTTTCAAATGAATCACTAAAAATAATGAATCACTAACAGAAACTTTTAGTGTTAAGAAAAGAAAAAAAAAAAAAAAATCATTTCTGATTGGGTAAAAAGTCGGGCCGGGTCCCCACGCGCTGCGCGCGCGTATTCCTTCCCTGACCCTTCGTGCCCCCTAAAAAAAAAATCATTTCTGATCGGGTAAAAACTCGCACCGGGTCCCCACTGCCTTCGGCAGCGCAGTCCCGTGCGCGCTGCGCGCGCACAACTGCAGGGATAAACGCGCTGCGCGCGCGTATTCCTTCCCTGAGCCTAAAAAAAAAGTCATTTCTGATCGGGAAAAAACTCGCACCGGGTCCCCACTGCCTTCGGCAGCGCAGTCGCGTGCGCGCTGTGCGCGCACAATTTAAGGGATACGCGCGCGGTGCACGCCTATTTCTTCTCCATCCTTTCAGGCCCTCTTAATTAACCAACGTATACCAATTTTGAACGATCTAACTCATTTGGCTGAGATGCAAAAGAAAACGTAATCAGGACACCTCAAAACGTGTAAATCTGGTGAAAACTTTCGATAATTTAAAAGAACTTTAAAATATCTTTCGAATGATGTATTAAAAATAATTGAATCATAATTAGAAATTGAAATATTGAAATTTGAAAATATTACAGCGCCATCTGGCGGTACAAATATCTGTATTCCACTGTTTGATTCCAATTCAAAAAAGCTTTCTAATGATGTCTTACTTATGAAATTATTTTAATTAGTAGCTGAGATACAAAAGAAAACTAATTCAGGACACCTCAAAACGTGTAAATCTGGTGAAAACTTTCGATAATTTAAAAGAACTTTAAAATATCTTTCGAATGATGTATTAAAAATAATTTAATCATAATTAGAAATTGATATATTGAAATTTGAAAATATTACAGCGCCATCTGTCGGTAGAAATTTCTGTATTCCACTGTTCCATTCCAATTCAAAAACGCTTTCTAATGATGTATTACTTATGAAATTATTTTAATTAGTAGCTGAGATACAAAGAAAACTAATTCAGGAGACCTCAAAACGTGTAAATCTGGTGAAAACTTTCGATAATATAAAAGAACTTTAAAATATCTTTCGAATGATATATTAAAAAAAATTTAATCATAATTAGAAATTGAAATATTGAAATTTGAAAATAATACAGCACCATAAGAGAAAACTGATTCAGGACACCTCAAAACGTGTAAATTTTGTGAAAACTTTCGATAATTTAAAAGAACTTTAAAATATCTTTCGAGTGATGCATTAAAAATAATTTAATTATAATTAGAAATTGAAATTTGAAAAAATTACAGCGCCATCTGGCGGTAGAAATTTCTGTATTCCACTGTTCGATTCCAAATCAAAAAAGCTTTCTAATGATGTATTACTTATGAAATTATTATAATTAGTATCTGAGATACAAAAGAAAACTCATTCGGGACACCTCAAAACGTGTAAATCTGGTGAAAACTTTCGATAATATAAAAGAACTTTAAAATATCTTTCGAATTAAGTATTAAAAATAATTTAATCATAATTAGAAATTGTAATATTGAAATTTGAAAATATTACAACCCCATAAAAGAAAACTGATTCAGGAAACCTCAAAACGTGTAATTCTGGTGAAAACTTTCGATAATTTAAAAGAACTTTAAAATATCTTTAGAATGATGTATTAAAAATAATTTAATCATAATTAGAAATTGAAATATTGAAATTTGAAAATATTACAGCGCCATAAAAGAACACTGATTCAGGAGACCTCAAAACGTGTAAATCTGTTGAAAACTTTGAATTATGTAAAACAACTTTAAAATATCTTTCGTATGATGTATAAAAAATAAATTAATCGTAATTAGAAATTGAAATACGCGTATTAGAATATTGCAAAAATGTCCGGCGTGTAAAGATAAAATTTAATTTGCAATTAAAATGTAAATCTTTTGTTTATTGACAAAAATCGATGAAATTTGAAATGCAAGTTTGTTTTGTGGTGTAAATATTATATACTAAATAAAATGTGTAAAATTTGAAAAATTGAAGAAAATAGAAAATTGCAATTTTTAATCGCAGTACGAAACACGTGACTTCATTAAATACCAGATGTGTTTCCGTTGAAGACTGCTGTAGACGAAAAGTCTGCAAAGCTAAGATTCTTGTGATTTGTTGCCAATATTTTTTTATAGTTTAGTTAATTTTAAAAAATCTAATTGTCCGATCGAAAAGCCGTTTAAACCATCGGTTTAAGAAAAAAAAGCCCTTTCCAATGGTATCTTGTTTGTAACAATACGACTGATATTTCTAATTTATTTTCCACCTTTTCCGTAAAAATGTCGCTTTTTAAGCATTTAATCATGAATTCTGGGTCATTTTTCGTTAGACAATGGTCGACATTTTAATTAATATCTCCGCTAATTAGGGTCGCATCGTTTAGCAAATTACATATTGTACATCTGCGATAAATTCTCTGTCCGACGGTACCTGTTCAAAGTCCGTGCGAACGTTAGCGGCGGAGCCTTTTCCGTTTCAAGCCGTTTCTCACAGACAGACACACACACACACACAGACAAAAACACACACGCGTACAGATTTTAATAATATAAGGAGATATATATTTATTTCAAAATTTTTTGTATTTAGTTTATTTAGGTTTAATTAACCTTAAAAAATATAACTTTTCTCAAATTTGAGCAAAATAAATAAATTGGGATAAAATGGGCTAATTATGAAATTATATTTTCATAGAAAAGAAGTCATACGGAACATTTATATATATATATATATATATATATATATATATATATCTTTTTTTCTTGAAATATTTCCGGTGTGAAACTGCAAAATTTTGTCTAATTCTTGTAGGATGTTAATTTTATTTTTATACATTTACAGATAACCCCCTAACACATTTTTGATTGTAACTCTATGAATACTAAAGTTAAAGTATACAAATAGTATACTTTTCCGCGCTGCCAGACTCTCAGAAATTCGAATATGAAGGATTATGGATATTGCTATTGAAAAAAAAAAATCAAAGTTGGTGCTCATTTCAATATGTAGATAACCCCTAATTCAAAATTCGACAACATTTTCAGAAAGTGCATTTAATTTCCTGTTGAATGGTGTCTATTAAATTTTTCTGCGTCAATTAATAACGAAATTACAGCGAGTGCTGCGGTTTTTTTTTTTTTTTTTTTTTTTTTTCCCCGACTGTACATTAAGCATATTGACAGTTTTTGAATACTTAAATAATTATTTTCTGATAAAGGAAAGAAATTTTCAGTTGCAGAAAATTTCTTTTTTCGTGTATTTACAAAAAAAAAAAAAAAAAAAAAAAAAAAAAATGAATATCTTACGAATCGCTTTATTTCTTTTAAATAGTTAAGCAATGATAAAAATGCACCGAAGGACTAGTGGTGAAAAGCAATAAGATGAAAACTTTGAAAAAACACTAAACATTGCAAAAAGTTTACAACAATTTAGACTCGAAACAATTGTTGCGAGTTTTTTGCAAAGAATAATGTTTCTCAAAGTTTTTATCTTAATACAGACAGTGCTTTATTATACGATTCATATACAGATGCACTGTTCCTAATAATATATTCTAAGCTATACTAAACACAGAAAAATTGCTTGTAATCAATAAAAGAATTTACCAAATTTAAATAAATAATTCGTTGGAAATTATTTAGAAAAAAAGGGGGGGAAAATAACAATTTAAGTATATTCAGAAGAGGAAAAAAAAAGTAACAATTTTCTTTATGCTTGTTTGCTATTTTATTAGTTATTCAATTTCAATGTCAAGAAATTATTTATTTATTATTATTATTATTTATTTATGTAATGTTAAAAAAAATTGTAAGAGTTACTGACAAAGATCGAAATTAAGTTGAAAATGCGTCTCAACTCTCAACATGTACTGTAAGCAAAGTAAAAATAACTGAAATAGGAATAAATAGAGCACTGTCAACCGTAATTAAAAAAATGAAAAAAAAAAAAAAGAACAAGTGGAAAACAAAGCACGTTTGTGATAGTTAATCACATTAATTTAAATTCTGCAGTGTGACAAACACATCAATATTTAACAATAAATAATATTATTTTGAGAAATATATTAATGAAATTCATAGCAGTAGGGAGTTAAACATCTATGAAATTTAAATAAAACGAGATATATATATATATATATATATTTTAATAAAGAATAGTTCAGTAGAGGAAAGGGAAAAGGAGAAAAAAAAAAAAACCTTAAACAAAAATGAAATATTTACATTATACAAAACTTTTCTTCTTTTATAGTACTTTCAAATAATATTTTGAGGGTTAATTGTAAGCAACTAGTAATAAGCTAACTGGGATGCATAATTTTAAAAGAAATTATGAATAATAACAAAGAAAACATAAATATTTTGTTAAAAGTAATTAGTTATATTAAGATAAAACATTTAAAAAATCTAAAAAAGTGAACTAGTCATTATTAAAGAAAAAATTCCTTATTTTCACTTAAAAATAATATACTTAGATCATTATTTTTGGTTTTGTACAATACTCCATAAAATATACCTAACACAAAACAAACTAATAAACAGGATTAATTGTTAATAAATGATGCGATTATTGAAATTTATGATTTAGAAATTTATTTTCAGTTCATCATTAAAATCAGTATACAGTATGGCCAAAAGAAAGATAATACAAAATGAAATAAATCTCAAAACATTATTATTTTTTAATTATTTTTATAATTAATTCTCATGTTATGCGCAATAAAAAAAAAAAAAAAAAAAAAAAAATGAAACGTTAGAGTGTCAGGCCATAGGTCAGTGTTAAAATCCCTCTTTCCTGACATTTCAAGTATGGTATTTATTCGCAAATTTAACGTTTATGAATGCTCAGGTAAAAAAATTACATTCTCAAAAAATTAAACATTACATCATTTTTTCAATAATTATATTAATTTTTTACTTAATTTTTTTAAGTTCCATTTCAAAATATTTACAACAGCCCCTAAGCACGCTTTAGCTCATATTGATTGTGTTTTTCTAAGCCTATTTAAGAAAATTTAATTAAAAGTTAAAAAAAAAAAAAAAGGAGCATTGTAAATAATTACATTAATAAAGTATTGGTATATTGGGCTTTGAAATTTGAAGTCAGAACATAAATGAAAATGTAAAAAGCCCGACAGGACAACAATTGTCTCTGGAGGGAATACATAACATAGTATCATAAGCAAGTAACATCGGCGCACGTAGCTGAATTCGCGACTTTAAAAATAGGGGTTATATCTGACGTTCAATTATTTATTTATTTGGCGTACACACACAGAGACACACACACACACACAAAAGAATTATTTTCATTTGCTAGCGTGTTCTAGAAACCCCTATTGAAATTCTAGAACGTTTTCCTATATTTGTGGTCAAACTTGTTTAAAAATTTCTGAAAGTAAATGCGAACATAAGAAGCGAGTTTTAGTAACTAAAATTTTAGTTTATGAATCAATTCTAGAAAGCAAGCGAGAATTTATCGCAATATGAAGGATTCTTAATATAATGTATCGTTTCACTATTTGAAAAGTATAGACTAGAAATTCTCGATCATTTCGTTTATTCAGCTTATTTGTTTACCTTATAGACTTAACTCGAAAATCTTTCTACTTAAGGGATTCAGATAATGACTACTTGTTCGCTTTAGATGAAGGTGATATATATATATATATATCTATATTTTCTCAGTGTACAGTACACGGTTAATTTTAACAAGACAGGTACGAATGTCTACAAAACTCATGAAATGAAAAACTCATCAAGACTGTCTACAAAACTCATGAAATCAGCTGTGTACTAAATATATTAATGACATAAATACTAAAACCTTGGATAGAAGCTCTAAAAACCTGTCAAAAATTATTTAGCATCTTTTCACTTTTCGAGTCAGGAAATATATATATATATATAAGCAAACTGAGGATAAGTGAAAATTAATCCCAAAACACATGAGAGCCTTCTTCAGGGAAGCCCCTTCATGTAGGGAATGGAATATGAGAAGTTTCTGACGGGACGGGCTATTTAGTTCGTCATCAGTTTGCTTATTTATTTATTATGGTTTTATATTTCCTTTTGCTGCTTTTGCGCATGGGTTTATAAATACTCCGTTCCAGTTTTATATAAAAATTCAAGTCTTATTTCTTCTAACTTTTAAGATTTATCTTATATATATATACAAAAGTAGTTAAACAAGTTTGTTTCTATTTTCTTTTCCCGTGAATTAATTATTCTCTTTATTCCCATCGCATCGGTCTCTCTAAATATTAAATACAATGTAATTTTAAATAGGCTTGACTTTAAAAATATGTTTCATACATAAAAATTATAAAATCTTGCATTTAATAAATTTATCGAGAGGCTTATAAAGAGGACATATTTTGTATCTAGAAAAGTTCAATAAATCTAACGATACCTAAAGTATTTATCACATTATTTCATAGAACTATTTAGAAAGTTTCCCTTATTTTTCACACTTTTTATCATTAGTTGTGATAATTCTACTTTGTTAGACCTTAAGAAAAGAAAAACCTTATAAGGGTGATTTCGTACGAATTAATATATAATTACTATCTGGCATTTGTATCATATATATTTTTTTATATAGTTGAGTTCATAAGAAATTATAGCGAAAGTGATATTTTTAACTTGATAAAACAGGAAAATTAGTATTTCTTATCTTGAGCATTTATATACATTCAACGTTATATATATTTTTGAAATTGAACAGAGCTGCACGTTTATAATTCATTTTGATTATTATCTGAATCTTTAATTATGGTAGCTACGCTTTAAATAGTTTTTAAGATATGCGTGCAAGCGCAAAAAATCTTCATTTTGAGAAAAAGCCATTTAAAGGTAGTGCATTTAAATCAGAAATCAAAGAGTGGTAGTTTCATCTTTACTGATATCTCGGTATTTATAACAATCGAAAAAATTGGTTGGTATAAAGTTATTTAAAACGAAAAAAGAAAAACCTATCTTCTCAAATATGCAAAAATCTCAAATTTCTGTCCATTTAAAAGTGCTTACCTCAAATATATGCATATTTATTTTGTCTGAGATCAATAATTTAATTTTAATATGTCTTGTATACTGAGGTCGCATAATGTCCTGCTTTTTGAATACCAGTATTTTTTAACAGTGAATTTTGCTTTAACTAATTGTCGAATTTATGCGATTAAATTTAGGGAAAAAAAAAAGACTATAAAATTTGAGTGTTATTAAAAAGTAGGACTCCTGTATATGTCATATTTCATATGCCGCTTTAAAAATTTAAAAAATGTAGAAACCCTGTGCTTTATTTATTGTGAATTAACATCGTGTATTTATCTATTTATTTATTTATCTTACGAAAATGCTCAAAATATTTCAGAGTACTCAAACTTTTACTAATTTTAGAAAATGGTTTATGAATTAGTTCATGAACCCTAATATTTGTTTTTCCTCCTGAATTACAAGATAATTTCTAATTTAGAATATTGTCACATTATGCGACACGTGCGTTTTTAATATACTTCATACATTCTTCGCAAAATATTTCCATAAAACTTTGTTTAAAATAGATAAATAAATAAATAAAAATTTGTTGCTGAATCTGTATTAATTGTACATTGCATTACATTGTGTATAATGGATGCTCAAAATTACATATTATATCGTAGAAATGATTTTCGATAACGATTTTTAAAAGAAGAGAAAAATAAAAGTCATCCTATCATATTCCAAATTTTAAGAATGTACGTCATTGCTCGTACGGTCCTTAATTTACAGTACCTCTAATTTCATATAGAGATTTTTGCCTTACTAAAAGCCTAAAAATTTAGAAAAAAAAAAAAAAAAAAATCATCATAAGCGAAAAGTAGCGAAGAATCCTTACAAAAAGGGAGATTCGTAGGAACCCTGTATATGTAAATCTAATAAATTCTATAGCAAGTATCCTCCTTTCTTCTATTCCCTGCAGAAAGATATTCACATCCTCTGCAAAAATTTATGCAATATATCTCGAAAAAATATCATGAGTTTTTAATAACAGAAAATGGCAATAATAAAATAAGATTTTAAATGTCTTACCTCTTTGAGTAGCTGTTAATGAAAGTGCTATGACAGCACTTGGTAAGAAACAAAACATGGCTCCTAAGAGAGAGTTACGTAAAAAACCTTGCATAGCTTTTATACCTTGCATACCAGAATTAACAGCTGTTGTACTTAGTGGCTTGCTTAGCAATGGTGTTAGAACTTGTGTTATAAATCCCATAAATGGTATGTGTGGTATAACTGGACTTTGTAAGGCAGTTGTTGGGCGGGCATTAGCGCCCTTTACAGGTTTCGTTTGCGCTGCTGGTTTAGATTGTGCTGTCGCCCATGCTGGAGTAGAAGGTATCGGAATATTAGACCATATATCCATGACAGGAGCAACAGAAAAATTTCCCATGTCCGGCGATTCCGTTGTCTGGAAGATTGTTGTAGGAAATGTTGTTGTAGGAACACTTGTTTGCTTGATACCTGTAGTAGTAATCGGCAGCTGATCCAAACGCTTCTGAATAACAATTAATTTGTTGTGTATAATTTTTGTTTTTACATGAGATGGTGCATCAAGAACTTGTATTGTAGATGATGTAATAGTGTCAGGGGGTTTTATACGGCCGCCTAATAACTCTGTTGGAGGTATCGTTGGAGGTTGGACAACCGTAATCAATGATGTTGGACGAAGAGGACGACTTCTAACAGGAGAAGAAGGATTATGATTGTTGACAATAAGTTCTTTAACCGGGAGTCGTTTTGAAGGATGCATTATAGCAGCTATAGGTCGCTGTGTTGTTGTTGTTGTTGTTGTTGTTGCATAGGCGGTCTTGGTTGTAGTCGCTGCAGTTGTTGCCTTTCTTCGATTCCAATTAACTGGGCCTGTAAATGAAGGAAAATCTTCATTTAAATGTAATATATATATATATCTTTCTATATATACGAACAATTATCAAGGGAATTAAACTATAAGCAACAAAGTGATATTTTGACCCCAAAACGAAAAGTACTTTTATTGTTGATTTTTAAATAGCAGTTTGAATATCGTAAAGATACGAATTTGAGAAAAAATTGGACTAGAAATTTTTTAGAAAATTTAATTATTGTGTAAAGACATTTAACTTTCTTTCTTTCTTCTTCTTCTTCTTTTTTTTTTTTTTTTTTTTTTTTTTTTAATTGTATTTTATATTTTATCACGAATTTTACCGAAAAAATGTGCAAATCGTGTATTTATTAATGCTGACATTATTTTAGGAAGAGCAAGTATTATTATTTCTTAAAAGTAAAATATTTATGAACAAGCAGGCTACGCCCGCTTCGCTGGTCACTATATTTAAATGAATTTTCGAAAGAATTGAATTAATATTTATTTTTTATACCACATTATAGACAAAAAAAAAAAAAAAAAACTGAAATTGCTCCAAACCTCGCTTCTGGTACACGCTGTCTACGGCAGCTCTTTTCCCGCCCGCACTGTAGGTCTAGGTTTCCCATGCCTGCAGAAAGATCTTTCCCGGGCACTTCAATCTGGATATTTATCGACGACAGTGGGGATCTGCTACTATTTAAGAACTTCGATTTTAAAGATGACTGTATCTCAGCATCTATTAAATATTTTAGTTTTGAACCATGTATCCATTATAATATCAAGGAACATTATAGCCCATGCTATTTACACTATATTACGATTTGATTCCGACCAATGTAATAAAATAAAATAAAATAAAAAGTAGATTAATATATATATATATATATATATATATATAAACAAATACATTTTAAACAATTTAATCCTTTTTACTATGTATTTACTACCATTTTTCCCGATAAATGCTGTAAATAAAAAACAAAAATAAATAAAAGTTTTTTCTTTTAAAGGAATTAATTAAAAAATGAAAAATAAGAAGTTGTTCTACTATAAAAAATTAAACATAACTGTTATAAATACGTTTTTGAATTTAAAACTAATTATACTTTTTTTTTTTCTACTGCATTAAGATTTTATTTTTAATAAATGTAACAAATTAAAAAAAAAAAAAAAAAAAAAAAAAAAAAAAATCGCCTTTAAATGAATGCATTAAATAAAAATAAGTTGTGTAATAGCCGTTGCTAAGATACGCAGACGATTGAAGCAAAAGAAAAAATCTATGAAAAATGAAACAAAAAAGCCAATATTTAATATCGGAAAAACATTAATTTAAAAAATTCAATTTCGAAATTCGAAAAAATCTCGATGAGGTGCACACCTGCAGGGTCCCAGGTACCTATATGCCAAATTTGAAAGCTCTGCAATGAGTAGTGTGAGCACCAGAGCACAGACAGACAGACACACACACACAGACAGACACTTCTCTTTATTTATATAGATTATATTTTTGTTTGCCGGTTGTATAAAAGTAATAGAGTAATGCATACATTTTTGTGGGTAAAAAATAAAAAGAATAAAAAATGATTGGTCTTTAAAGTAGTGGTTGAAATTTTTAGAAATTTATTTATATAATTGAAATTCTTAGATTTATGTTATTTATTTTGCACTTTATACTTGTTTAATATCAGCTAATTTTTTTTTTTTTTTTTTTTTTTTTTTACCTTAAAAAGCAGCTTTGATCAAATTCTTAATTTGTTTAATTGATTATTTCAAAAAAAAAAAAAAAAATCAATAAGTAACTCGAAATAAATCAATAAGTAACTTAAAAAAAAAACAAAAAAAACATTGGTTTTTAAAGTAGTGGTTGGCATTTTTAGAAATTTATTTATATAATTTAAATTCTTAGATTTATTTATTTATTTTGAACTTTATATTTGTTTAATATCAGCTAATTTTTTCTACCTTAAAAAGCAGCTTTGATCAAATTCTTAATTTGTTTAATTAATTATTTAAAATATATATATATATATTTTTTTTATCAATAAGTAACTCGAAATGAATCAATAAGTAACTTAAAAAAATATTATAGTTTAAAAAAATTGAAGAACACGCTTTTAAAGAAATGTGAACTAAAAAGCACAAAATATCTATCTTAGTATTAAAATGCAGGGTAAGAGAAAATCGTGTGAGTGACACACCATAATATTTACATACATTTATATCTTTAATTAAAATAATTTAGAATTAAACAAAAACCATTTTTAAAAAACCTCCCCTGACTGGGTTTGAACAATAGACCTTCAGGTTCGTAGCGCGGAGCTTTACCTCACAGCCATAGCGTTCACGTAGGGAAAGTCTTTTTTTACAATATAGATGTTTTGTTTGCTCCCAGAGCGGTTAGAAACATACATTATACATACAAACATACATACAGGTGAAGCTAATAAAAGCGTGTTAAAAATAATATTATAGTTTAAAAAAATTAAAGAACACGCTTTTATAGAAATGTGAACTAAAAAGCACAAAATATCTATCTTAGTATTAAAATGCAGGGTAAGAGAAAATCGTGTCAGTGACACACCATAATATTTACATACATTTAAATCTTTAATTAAAATAGTTTAGAATTAAACAAAAACCATTTTTAAAAAATCTCCCCTGACTGGGCTCGAACGCTAGACCTTTAGGTTCGTAGCGCGGAGCTTTACCTCACAGCCACAGCGTTCACGTAGGGAAAGTCTTTTTTTTTACAACATAGATTTTTTGTTTGTTCCCAGAGCGGTTACAAACATACATTGATACATACAAACATACATACAGGTGAAGCTAATAAAAGCGTGTTAAAAACTTTAAAATGATTACTGAAAACTTTGAAATGATTACCTTTATGATTACTGAAAACCTCTGATGCCGGTCTGTACGGACGCTTCCATATTACACCTTCCGCATCAATATGATGATTGTTAATAATATCCTTTGGTTTAGTGTCAGTGTAATAAACTGGACCACCAGAATTTCCCTTTTTCTTTATTACAAGAGTTGAATTCACTACTCGGGAATCATTTTCCTTCTCCTTCATAAACAGAATCGGTCTGCTATCGATCAAGTAACGTTCAGATTGGAAAATATTTCCAGTAACCATACTCAGTATCAAGAATACACTTAGAAAGAGAGCAAGCATGTCTCCGGCTGAAAGTGTAAACACGGATTATTACTCTCAGGAACTAGAGAAATTCTTAACGCATTTCCCTGGCGATAGTTTTCTTCAAATCTGCGGATTGGTTCTAAAATGAGATTTTTCTAATGACTGTTATACAGCTGAAAGACAATCATTGGTCCAAATCCAGATATTCATATAGGTTACTAGATCATCTTCAAAATTTTGACAGAGGACTGGGATCACTCCTAAATCAGTGAAGTCTAGATACGAAGTCGTATGTACGTCGTGTGCCAAACATCGCATAGGCGTTACGGTCATTGCACGTTGCTTAACCGAGACGTTAGCAGTCAAATGGGTCAAGCTTAGATTAAACGTCGTCTTTCGAAGCGCCTCATCTTCGCACGCCATAACTGTAATACGCTTTTTCATGCAAAGCTGCACTTTGATTTATTTTATTTGATCTTGACAGTATAAAGGCGAAATGATTCTTAAGCAGTGAAAACTTTCAATTGAGCGAATTTCAGGGATTAAGGAGTAAGCAAATAAAGGAAGAAGAGTTTTCCTGAAAATTAAATGAAAGGTCACGCATTTACAATCAGTAAGGAAGTTCCTTATGTCTTTTTAGCACCCTATTGAGAAGCAAAAAAGAATTTGAGAAAGTCTAACAAAGCGTTCGCACAGAGGCGGAACTGGACCGCGCCTTCCCACTGAGCTATAACCTCTCATTCTTAATAATTATTACAGAAGAATGATTTTTAAAACTATGGGTGGAAATGAGCTAATATTACAGCTGATCTTGAAGGGCAAGAAAGTTCAAGTTTTAGGTTTCGCAAATAAATACAGTAAACTCCCGATTATCCGCGGTGAACGGGGAATAGACAACCGCGGATAATCGAATCAGCGGATAATCCGCAAAATGGTCAATAAGGGGATATAAATCAACACATAAAGCCTTTTGAGCAATACTATTTAATTATAATAATTATAATAATAATATGTATATATATTGCTATTATTATAATAATTATAATAATAATATGTATATATATTGCTATTATTATAATAATTATAATAATAGCAATAATATTTAATGGCCTACATATACAATTTAACATACTAATAAAAATTTCTACTTACATTTTGCTCCATTTTTTAACAAAACAATCGGTCAAGCATTTTTGTTTTTCTGTACTAAAACACTTTTTCTTAATTTGCGATTGCAGTTTCTTTGTCAGCATTTTGTCACAAAGTGATACATCGTCTTGTTCCTCGAGATATTTTATAAGTCCATCTGCAAGTGCTATGGCTGCGTCGTGGCTCATCCTGTGCTGAGTTTTATCTCCTTCTTCCTCTTCTTCTTCACTATCTTCTGACAGTGGGTTAAATGCTTGGCCCACAATTTGTTCATCTGTAAGGTGTTGAATACCTGGATCATTGGCGTCACAATCTACTCTTCAATGTTTCCTTCATTGACTTTTTCTCCTCCAGTAACAGATTTAGCTAAATTTGTTAAATCATGAGCAGAAATTTCTTCCTACTCTATAAACTTTACCAAAGCATTTTCCACATCCGGTAAAATTTTTCTCCAAGACCTTATCAATGTCGACTGCTTAACTGCCTCCTAAGCAGTGTGTATGCCATAAATGCTGTCAAGAATCGTGTAGTATCTTCAAAAGCCTTGAAGGTCATTACTCTCTTCGATCTTCTTTCGTAATAAGTTTGTTCTGTATTTTTAAATTTCCTTTTAACCCGTTAGTAGTCGCTAGTTGGTCGATTTGCCGCCCATCTTTTAGTGTTGCCAGGTTTTTTTATTCAATAGCCACCAAAAATTTTTAGAAGTAGCATTTGATATACATAAAACGCGAATAAAATCGAAGAAACGTCAGTCACATCACTTCTTAAAATTATTGGTGACAGTTAAATAAAAATTGTGCAATTTTTAATAGGTGGCGCTGTCTATAGCGACTACTAACGGGTTAAATTCAAGCCCTTGAGGACCGCGGATAATCCGCAAAGCGGATAATCCGACCGCCGATAATCGGGAGTCTACTGTGTTTCAAAAATGTTTTTTAGTTACTTTCGGTCACGATAACATAATAAATATTATTTTTGCATTGTAAAATTATTTTTTCTCCCTCCATTCTTTCCTTTCTTTTAGCAGTGTTGTTAAGATCATTAATGCCTCCAAATTAACAATCTATATATATATAAAATCGTTCTTCTTGAGTGAGTGAGTGAAGGGGTGATTCATCATCGCCCAGACCAAACCCCTGGACCTAGAAGCATGAAATTTTGTGACAATGTTCTTTCAATGAAATAAGAGTTAGAGCATTTTGGGAATTTTTTCTGAAGGCAGTGAGAACCCGGTGCGACATTTTTCCTAATCAGATTTATTTTCTCTTTTTTTTTTTTTCACGTGATAAAAATTAATGCACTTTTGAGAATTCAGTAATTATAGTGATTCATTTAAAAATAGGGACCAGCAAAGCGGGCGTTGCCTGCTACGAGTAGTCTATATATATAAAATCGTTCTTCCTGAGTGAGGGGGTGATTCATCATCGCCCAGACCAAACCCCTGGACCTAAATGCATGAAATTTTGTGACAATGTTCTTTCTATGACGTAGGCATCCACTAAGAAGCGATTTTACAAAATTCGCCCCCCCAAGGGGGTGAGGGAGGGGGGCAAAAAATTATTTTACAAAATCCTCCATATCTCAAACAAAAAAACAAATATCCGTAAAAATTTTTCTTTAAAATATATGTAATACAAATGTCTAAAAATAAATTTCTGCAATTTTAGAAATTCGGTCCCCAAGGGGGGTGGGAGGGGGCAAAACGTGATTTCACATGCGTTAAACGTGATTTCACATAATCCTATATATCTCAAACAAACAAACAAACAAAAAAAAAACAGATATACGTGAAATTTTTGCTTTAAAATATAGCTAATGAAAATATCTAAAAAACCAATTTCTAGAATTTTAGAAATTCAGCCCCCAGGTGGGGCAGCAAGGGGGGGGGGCTATGGGGTAAAAACAAATAGAAATACAGTTAAGCCGTTCAAAATTGGTACAGATAGGTTTTAAACGTCTGCAAGTCGAATGGGGATATTTTCGAAAGTGTAAAATTATTAGGAGGGGCGAGAAGGGGGGAGGGGAGAGGGGGGGCAAAAAAGAAAAATAGAGTTAGATCATTCAAAATTGGTATATAGAGATTTTCGATACTTACAAATCGATTGCGGATATTTTCGAATTTGTAAAATTATTAGAAGGGCCGGGAACGGGGGTGGCGCGGTAAGGGGGGGTGGAGCTATGGGCAAAAACAAATAGAAATACAGTTGGGCTGTTCAAAATTGGTACAGATAGGTTTTAGTGGCCTGCAAGTCGAATGGGGATATTTTCGAAAGTGTAAAGTTATTAGGAGGGCCGGGAAGGGGGAGGGCAGAGGGGCAAAAAAAAATTAGAGTTAGATTATTCAAAATTGGTACATAGAGGTTTTCGATACCTACAAATCAATTGCGGATATTTTCGAATTTTTAAAAATATTGGGAGGGGCGGGAAGGGGGGGGGACGAGGGGCAAAAAATTAAAAATAGAGAAAGATCGTTCTAAACTGGTGCATAGAGGTTTTTGATACTTACAAATCGATTCCGGATATTTTCGAATTTGTAAAATTATTAGGATAGACGGGAGGGGAGACGAAGGGGGAAAATAACAGAAATAAGAGTTAGAGCATTTTGGGAATTTTTTCCGAAGGCAGCGAGAACCCGTTGCGATATTTTTCCTAATCAGATTTATTTTCTCTTTTTTTTTTCACGTGATAAAAATTAATGCAATTTTGAGAATTCAGTAATTATAGTGAATCATTTAAAAATAGGGACCAGCGAAGTGGGCGTTGCCTGCTAGTCTACATATATAAAATCGTTCTTCCTGAGTGAGTGAGTGAGTGAGGGGGTGATTCATCATCGCCCAGATCAAACCCTTGGACCTAGAAGCATAAAATTTTGCGACAATGTTCTTTCTATGACATAGGCATCCACTAAGAAGCGATTTTACAAAATTCGCCCCCCAAGGGGGGAAGGGGGCAAAACGTGATTTCACAAAATCCTTCATTTCTCAAACAAAAAAACAGATATCCGTAAAATTTTTTCTTTAAAATATAGGTAATACAAATGTCTAAAAATCAATTTCTGGAATTTTAGAAATTCGGTCCCCAAGGGGGGGAGGGGGCAAAACGTGATTTCACATGTGTTAAACGTGATTTCACATAATCCTATATATCTCAAACAAAAAAACAGATATACGTGAACTTTTTGATCTGAAATATAGCTAATAAAAATATCTAAAAACCAATTTCTGGAATTTTAGAAATTCAGCCCCCAGGTGGGGCAGCAAAGGGGGGGGGGTCTATGGAGCAAAAACAAATAGAAATACAATTAGGCCGTTCTAAATTGGTACAGATAGGTTTTAGAGGCCTGCAAGTCGAATGGGGATATTTTTGAAAGTGTAAAGTTATTAGGAGGGCCGGAAAGGGGGGGAGAGGGGCGGGGGCAAAAAAATAAAAATAGAGTTAGATCGTTCAAAACTGGTATATAGAAATTTTTGATACTTACAAATCGATTGCGGATATTTTCGAATTTGTAAAATTATTAGGAGAGTGGGAAGGGGATGGGGCTCTAAAGGTGGGGGGGGGGGCTGGGGCAAAAACTAATAGAAAAACTTCTGAACTATTCTGAAAGTTTCAAATGTCTAGCTACTCGGGAAGTTAGTTAAATAAATTTTCTATTGAATCATATGAACGCTGCCGAAGGCGGTAGGGACCTGAAACAGTTGACTAAAAGTATTAAAAGAAATGTTTTGCCACCGTGTTCTGAGATATCCTGAAAGTTTCAAATATCTAGCTAGTCGGGAAGTTAGTGAAAAATAGATTGCAAGCTTTGTACTGGTAACGCTACCGAAGGCAGCAGGAACTCGAAACAGTTGGCTAAAGGTATTAAAAAAATACATTTTCACCGTGTTCTGAACTATTCTGAAAGTTTCAAATGTCTAGCTAGTCGGGAAGTTAGTTAAATAAATTTTCTGTCGAATAATATAAGCGCTGCCGAAGGCAGTGGAACCTGAAATAGTTGACTAAAATTATTAGAAAAATGTATTGTCACCGTGTTATGAGTTGTCCTAAAAGTTTCAAATGTCCAGATAGTCGGAAAGTTAGTGAAAAATCGATTGTAAGCTTAGTACTGATAATGCTGCCGAAGGCAGCAGGAACCCGAAACAGTTGGCTAAAGGTATTAAAAAAATGCATTTTCCCCGTGTTATGAACTATTCTGAAAATTTCAAATGTCCAGCTAGTCGGGAAGTTAGTTAAATAAATGTTCTGTCGAATAATATAAGCGCTGCCGAAGGCAGCGGGACCTGAAATAGTTGACTAAAATTATTAGAAAAATGTATTGTCACCGTGTTGTGAGCTGTCCTGAAAGTTTCAAATGTCTAGCTAGTCGGAAAGTTAGTGAAAAATCGATTGCAAGCTTTGTACTGATAACGTTGCCGAAGGCAGCAGGAACCCGAAATAGTTGGCTAAAGGTATTAAGAAAATGCATTTTCGCCGTGTTCTGAACTATTCTGAAAGTTTCAAATGTCTAGCTAGTCGGGAAGTTAGTTAAATAAATTTTCTGTCGAATCATATAAGCGGTGCCGAATGCAGCGGGATTTGAAATAGTTGACTAAAATTATTAGAAAAATGTATTGTCACCGTGTTGTGAGCTGTCCTGAAAGTTTCAAATGTCTAGCTAGTCGGAAAGTTAGTGAAAAATCGATTGCAAGCTTTGTATTGATAACGTTGCCGAAGGCAGCAGGAACCCGAAATAGTTGGCTAAAGGTATTAAGAAAATGCATTTTCGCCGTGTTCTGAACTATTCTGAAAGTTTCAAATGTCTAGCTAGTCGGGAAGTTAGTTAAATAAATTTTCTGTCGAATCATATTAGCGGTGCCGAAGGCAGCGGGATTTGAAATAGTTGACTAAAATTATTAGAAAAATGTATTGTCACCGTGTTGTGAGCTGTCCTGAAAATTTTAAATATCTAGCTAGTCGGGAAGTTAGTTAAAAATCGATTGCAAGATTTGTCACAGATAAACACACAAACAAACAAGAATCGAAGTTAATAAAAACATGGTAAAATAGAATTGATTACCTAAGTAGTTGATCTTTACTACATAAAGGGATTAAAAAAAAAGTAAATTTTAGAAAATGCAGTTGTAGGAAAATTAAATTCATTTCCCATTAAAATAAAACTAGCTGAAACCCGTCGACTTCGACGGTCACTTTATTGACCGTAATGTTTCAAAAATCGTCGTATCATTATTTAAATGTATTTCAAGTTAAAATATGTAATATAATTTACAACATTTCACTTAAAAAAAAAAAAAAAGAAATTCGGAAAAAGGGTTATAAATTAAAATACTATATATGACATCACTTTCTACAAAGTACTGTCAATGTGACGTCAAACTGACTCCCAATAAAACAGTTGTTTTCTTTTATTTTCTGTTTCTTTTAATACTAAGGCTACATGTTAGCTGACCCGCCCGGCGTTGCCCGGACCCATGATAATAACCTTAATTTAACCTTAAATTTGTATGATTTCATATCTTTAACTCGATTTTGTTTGAATTTCTATTTTTAAATAAAGGCATCGCGAAAAAAATAATCAGCTGTAAGAAAAAAATTACCTCGAACCGAACGAAACTCAGTCTTGTGACACCGGTGTCTGCGGCAGCACATACGTGAGCCTCTAGTAACATAAAAAAAATTCCTAAAAATTAACCTGCAACCGAAAGAACCCGCCCGGTGTTGCCCGGGCCCATGATAATAACCTTAAATGCACCTTAAATTTGTATGGTTTTATATCTTTAACTCGATTTTGTTTGAATTTCTATTTTTAAATGAAAACATCACAAAAAAAAATAAATAAAAATATAATAATAATAATAATAATAATAATCTGTAACAAAAAAAAAAATTACTTCAAACAGAACGGAACTCGGGTTCGTATCCCAGTGCCTGTGGCACGTATATGCAGGCCGCTATTAACATGAAAAAATTCTCAAAAATTAACCTTGAACATAACGAACCTCTGACTCGTGTTACAGCTGCCTGTGGCTGCGGTACCGTATAGCAGGCATGCTACGCAGGCACTGCAAAATCCACTTTCCTCCAACAGGGAGCGCAGTATGTTGTATACGAACATCACCAATCACCTTGAATTTCCAAGACCTTTCAAATAAGGTGTCACATGGTGGTGTCAACTGCAAAATCCTTTAGTTGCACTTTCCACCGCCAGGAGGCGCAGTTTGTTCTGTACAAACATCACCAACGGTGGGGAAATACCAAGACCTTTAAAATAAGATATAACATGATAGGGTCTACTACAAAATCACCTAGTTCAATTTTTCACCACCAGGGGGCGCACTATATTAAATACACACATGTCCAATCAACATGAAATTTCAAGACCTCTATCACCAATCGCCTTGAATTTCCAAGATCTTTTAAATAAGGTGTCACATGGTTTTGTCAACTGCCAAATCCGTTAGTTGCACTTTCCACCGCCAGGGGTGCACTGTGTTCTGTACGAACATCACTAACGGTCAGGAAATACCAAAACCTTTAAAATAAGATGTAACATGATAGGGTCTACAGCAAAATCACTTAGTTCCATTTTTCACCACCAGGGGTCGCACTATACTGTATAAAAACATCCCCGATGGACATGAAATTTGAAGACCTTTAACATGAGGTGCTACATGTGTGGGTCTAGAACGGATTTCCCTCTCAAACTAATTTCCCCCCTTTCCCCTCCCCTCCAAATCTACTTTCCCCCTTTTTTCCCCCTTTAAAATCGAAAATTCCAAATTCGCAGATATTGATTTTTTAGTATTCGACTCTAGTCCCCATATGTACAACTTCTTCACCGTGAAGTAATTTGAAGCTTAGTTAAGCTCGTAAACGTGTTTTTATATATGGGGGGTGGTCGTTTCCTCCGGGGAGGAAACGGTTTCCCCCCGGGGGGTGGGAAACCGTTCGACTTTTTTTTATTTTTCTCTTCTCATAGCACATCTACAGACCAAGACCTTTTTTTAGACACCTTAACCAAATTTTTACACCAAGTAGTTCTCTCAATATAGTGGAGACAGACAAAAACATGTTTCAAATTAATATATAGGCTAGCTGGAACCCGTCGAATTCGACGATCACTTTATTAACCGTAATGTTTCAAAAACCGTCGCATCATTATTTAAATGTATTTCATGTTAAAACATCTAATATAATTTACGACATTTCACTTAAAAAAAGAAAGTCGGAAAAATGCTTATAAATCGAAATACTATGTATGACATCACTTTCTACAAAGTACTCTCAATGTGACGTCAAACTGACTTCAAATAAACAGATGCTATCTTTTATTTTCTATTTCGTTTAATACTAAGACTATATGTTAGCTGACCCGTCCGGCGTTGCCCGGGCCCATGATACCTTAAATGAACCTTAAATTTGTATTATTTAATACCTTTAACTCGATTTTGTTTGAATTTCTGTTTTTAAATGAAAGCATCACGAAAAAAATAATCATCTGTAACAAAACAATTACCTCGATCCGAACGAAACTCTGCCTTGTGACCTCGGTGCTTGCAGCAGCGCATACACGGCGCTAAAAACATAAAAAATTTCCCAAAAATTAACCTGGAACCGAACGAACCAGACCGGCAATGCCTGGGCCCCGTGATAATAACCTTAAATGAGCCTTAAATTTGTTAGATTTTATATCTTTAACTCGAATTTGTTTGAAATTCTATTTTTAAATAAAAGCATTGCGAAAAAAAAATAATCAGCTGTAACAAAAAATAATTACCTCGAACAGAACGAAACTCTGCCTTGTGACCCCGGTGCCTGCGGTAGTGCATACGCGGGCCGCTAACAACATAAAAAAAATTCCCAAAAATTAACCTGGAACCGAACGAACCCGCCCGGCAATGCCCGGACCCTTGATAAGAACCTTAAATGAACCTTAAATTTGTATGGTTTTATATCTTTAACTCGATTTTCTTTGAATTTCTATTTTTAAATGAAAACATCACAAAATAAATAATCATCTGTAACAAAAAAAAAATTACCTCAAACAGAACGGAACTCGGGTTCGTGACTCAGTGCCTGCGGCACGTATATGCAGGCCGCTAATAACATGGAAAAATTCTCAAAAATTAACCTTGAACCGAACAAACCTCTGACTCGTGTTACCGCTGCCTGTGGCAGCGGCACCGTATAGCTGGCATGATACGCACGGGCTGCAAAATCCACTTTCCTCCACCACGGAGCGCAGTGTGCTGTACACGAACATCACCAATCGCCTTGAATTTCCAAGACCTTTCAAATAAGGTGTCACATGGTGGTGTCAACTGTAAAATCCTTTAGTTACACTTTCCACCGCCAGGGGGCGCAGCGTATTCTATACATACACACCAACGGTCAGGAAATATCAAGACCTTTAAAATAAGTTGTAACATGATAGGGTCTACTGCAGAATCACCTAGTTCCATTTTTAACCACCAGGGGGCGCACTATATTGTATACAAACATCCCCAATCAACGTGAAATTTCAAGACCTCTATCAACAATCGCCTTGAATTTCCAAGACCTTTCAAATAAAGTGTCACATGGTGGTGCCAACTGCAAAATCCTTTAGTTGCCCTTTCCACCACAAGGGGGCACAGTGTGTTCTGTACGAAGATCACCAACCGTCAGGAAATACCAAGACCTTTAAAATAAGGTGCATCATGATATGGTCTACAGCAAAATCACTTAGTTCCATTTTTCACCACCAGGGGTCGCACTATGCTGTATACAAACATCCCCAATCGACATGAAATTTCAAGACCTTTAAAATGAGGTGCTACATGTGTGGGTCTAGAACGGATTTCCCTCTCAAACTAATTTCCCCCCTTTCCCCTCCCCTCCAAATCTACTTTCCCCCTTTCCCCCCCCCCTTTAAAATCGAAAATTCCAAATTCGCAGATATTGATTTTTTAGTATTCGACTCTAGTCCCCATATGTACAATTTCTTCACCGTGAAGTAATTTGAAGCTTAGTTAAGCTCGTAAACGTGTTTTTAACCCAAACGGGTGGGAAACGGTTTCCCCTCCGGGAGGGGGGGGGCCGTTCGACTTTCTTATATTTTTCTCTTCTCATAGCACATCTACAGACCAAGACCTTTTTTTAGACACCTCAACCAAGTTTTTACACCAAGTAGTTCTTTCAATATAGTGGAGACAGACAAAAGCATGTTTCAAATTAATATATAGATAAGTAAGTATAATATTAATCATCCTAGAGCATAAATACCTAAAATTTCTAAAACTGCAGCCTGAGAGCCAACATTAAAATGATTGCCGTATGACCAGTTTTGTGGAGTTCGAAGCACACATGGTTCATTTTATTCAGGACGCCCCACCCATACGCATGCACACACACATATACATCACATTTTAATAAGCCATTTTAACGACATACACTGTAAAAAAAGCTGCAGTAAAATTACGGGCAAAGCCCGGCAGCAGAGATTCCAGTCAAAGCCCGTAAAAATACATTTAGACGATGAATGATGTATCGCCATTAATTTTACGTCGTGATGAGACATACAACCAACCTGGAAAAAAAGTAGCATTAACTGTAAAATTAAAAGTTAAAGTTTCTCGAATGCTTTAAAAAAGTTTCTTGCAATTATTACACATGCGTGCAGGGAGAAATCCACAACACTAAAAAACTTATTTATTTTTTTACACGTAAAAGCTAATTTATTACTTTTCATGCGAAACAAACAGTCTTAGGTAGTCCGGGATAAGAACTCACAATTACCTGTGTCAAAGGCGAGCGCTTTGCCAACCGCGCCGCTGGGATCACAGAAATTCTACTTTACAGATAAAGTCAACGTCAGAACTGACTAGTTGATAAATCTTGTCATACGCACCAAAAGATTTCTGAAATTTTTTTAAACCGATTTACAGCACAATGTGAAATAACAAATCCTCAATTATTTTTACTAAACTAGCTATACAAATTTACAGCAACCTATGCTGTATTTATGTTAAAAAAAAAGTGCTTTATTTTTACAGAAATTTTTTATAGTGATTAAATTGTTAACGTTCAAATTATGCATAAAAATTATTTTATTTTAAGATTATTTTAAAATCTTAATTTGCTACTTTCGACAGAATTAAGAAGTCAGCCAATTCTCATATTGAAAAAACAAAAGCTTTTTTTTTTTTTTTTTTTTTTCCTATAAAGACTACAATACTAAATTTTGTGAAAAAAATCTAACTATTTTTCGAAATATTTTTTTATTTGTAAACGGACTGGATTGTATTTGGGAGGAATAAGGCCGATTGACTGCTGTAGGTCCTAAGTTTGAGGAGGAGTGCCTTCCGAGGGGTCTTTCTGAGGGGTCCTAGCCCGTATTTACACAAGTTTCGGAGGAAATCACGGAAAACTCCGAACGGCTAGGCCGACGAGCGCGACCTGTGATCGAGCGCAGCGCCTCACGTCTACCAGCTTTGAGCGCAGAGCCGCTCGGTCGCAGGTGGGCCTTTTTTATTCTTAAACACTAGCACTAAAGAGGTAGTCCTATTTCAAGGTTCTCATTAGAGGTAAATAATGGGTGAGAATTTCTCACCCGTTTTCAAAAACAAAAGGAAACTTTTGAAAAATATGTGAGATCTTTGAAAATTAACCAAGATGCAGAATAAACTTTGAATAATAATAATAATAAATCTTTTACATAAATACAGAGAATTTGTATCTCCAATTAATACGATTTTTACTTTCTCTTACCCATAAGGTAGAGAAAGCAATGTTTTTGGGTCAAATTTTTGAACGCGAGCTTTTGTTATATTTACATGTTCTGAGGTCCCCTAAATACGAAAATCATGCTTTTAGCAAATGGTCTGTTTGTCTGTGTGTATGTCTGTGTGTATGTCTGTGTGTATGTCTGTGTGTGTGTCTGTCTGTTATCAGCATATCTCAAAAACAAATTATGGCAGAAAGTTCAAACTTGGTATTCTAAATGTGTATCATATAAGGATACTACACTAAATTTTTCGTTAAGATCAAGCAAACGGTTCGTGTACAGGGACTCTCAGAAGTATTCATCCATATAGTTACAGCATTCAAACGCTGAATGATCTCACCTCTGATCACTTTCCTGTGGAAATCTGTTTTCGGACGAATAACTATAATTTAGATTTACCGCAGGCCTTCACCACCAGGTGGAGCCACGAAACGAACATATATTTTTTGTAATAGAGATAGTCAATAGGGAAAAAAAATGTGTATGTAGGAGCCTCGCCTACCCCCACGGAAGGGAAGTCCCCCCTTGAGGGGAGTAAATTTTCATGATGGGTATCTTTCAAAAGAGCTCGCCAGTACCTTTAAAACGAATGGTTGAACCACTGATCTGCGATAATTTAAAACAAAGTTATCGATTTTTTTTACTTTTAACGAAAAAAAATCGTTCTTTTTTTCCCCCTTTCTTTAAATATTGAGAAAGAAATGGACTTTTTTTGGATATTTAGTGTTATACTACTTCTCTAATATGGAAATCGTCTGCATTATCACAAAAGATAATTTTTTTTAAATAATAATTTTAATAAATTATTTTTTAAAAACAGAATTATTTTTTAATAGCCGAAGTAAAATATATATAAATGTAGGTCACACAGAACTAATTATCATATAAAACTCCTCCGAAGCGTAATTTGAATTGTTTAACACAGGTTTACATAACAGTACTCGTTATCTTACATATTAATCTGCAACCTGTATTTATAGTATTAAATTTCAGGGTAAGAGAAAGTCGTGTGAGAGACACAGCAGATTATTTTCATGTTTTTCGATCTTTATGGTTTCAGTAGTGGGTGCAAAGAAGAAATAACTAGAGCCTAATTCTTATTCATCCAAACAGGTTTTCCTTTTAAGGCCGATTTCAAACTGTGTTTATGAAGTGTTAGGCGTATTTGCACTTTTTAAAATAGCAGAAGAGGTTTTTTTTTTTTTTTTTTTTTTTGCTTAAAGCTGTATTCCATTGAAGGGAGCCCACCAGCGGCTGAGTGGTTCTGCGCTCAAAGCTGGTAGACATAAGGTGCCGGGTTCGATCCCAGGTCACGCTCGTCGGCCTAGCCATTCGGAGTTTACCGTGCCTTTTTTCGAAAGTTGAGTAAATACGGGCTAGGACCCTTTAGAAACACCCCCCACGGAGGGCACTCCCCCTCTGGCCTAGGACCTATAGCAGTCAATCGGCCTTATTCCCAAAATCCAAATCCGTTGAATGAAGAAAGAACTGAAGTATTTCGAGAGCAGAACCTGCTATATATGATGTAATGTACATATCTGATGGTCATATTCAGATGAACAGCTTTGTTTTTTAACAGTGAAGATCATACATAATAATCATAAGACTTACCTTCTAATGGTTAATTACATATTCATTTCATATTGAAATAAACTTTATTTTAGCATATTGCAAAAAAGGCATTGTGAAAACAACATTAAAATTTTCCGTTTTCTAAGACTTAACTAAAGGGTTAAGAGCAATTATAATGCTGTATGCTTAAAAAAAAAAAAAAAAAAAAAAAAAAACTAAAATTAAAAAAATGCGTTCAGTGGATAAAACAATTATTAGGTTGTAGTTTGTGTTTTAGAAATCTGGCTCCAAATCAAGAAACCATTTTAGCTTTCTTTTTTTTTATGTTTTCGTGTTAATAGACAAAGAAAATCAATTTCATCAATATCAATTACTCAGTTTCAGTCAGATGGAAATTTTTTGAATTAAATTAAGAAAACAATAGCTTATTAAAACCAATGGATGTTTCTATGCGTCATGCGTGCATAATTAAACACATTTAATTAGTATAAATAACAATCATAGTTTCAGTTTGAAAATGGAAGAAAATGGAATTATCTCTTGATGTCACTGAAATGATAGCATTTGAAGAGATTTTCTCATAAGAAAATGGTTTGGTGAAAGATAAGAGCAATTTGCGTAGATTAACGGCTTTTTCTCGTAAAAATTCAAAAAATTATACTTTCGAAACATCAGTTTACGGGTCACGACCGTTTAGCTAGCAAAATGCTCATTTCCCGTAAGTTATACGGTTATTTCCTAAAATATGCTTCCAAAACATTAATTTACGGATTATGACCGTTTAGGTAGCAAAACGGTCATTTCCCCTGAAATTATACGGTCAAATACCGTGATTTTACAATTTTGTTTTACAGTGTATATGGTCATAAACAGGGCCCAAGGAATTTGAAAAAAAAAACTGGCCGACAGCAAAAATTTCTGGTAGCAATTTCTAGTAAAAAAAAAAAAAAAAAAAAAAAAAAAAAACAAAAAAAAAAAAAAAAAAACATACACAAAGACCTTTTTTTTTTTTTTTTTCAAATTTTTCCAATTTACTTCAATATAGAATATAAAATTCTATGTATACAAACCGAGTATTTACTAGGACAGAATGATACATCAGGAAACATCTGTTTAAATTTAACATCATGAAACCGGTTTGGTTATTTTCACATTTCCTTCAGCAATTTTAGATCTTCGAATTTCGTAAGAAATTCGGCGGATTGAAATTATCCTTCCACTTAAAAAACACATCATACTTCACTACATGAACGTTCTTTTTTTCGAAGAATTATCAGTAATGTCCGTCCAAGAAAAATTGAAGGCTTATATATGAATTAATCTAGCCCAGTATTTAACAAATTCGCATGTCAACTGTATTTTATCCGCAAGTAAGTTAAATAAAACAAAAAAATCTTGTTTGTCCCTATAATTATGAACGTCTAAAAACGTGGAGAAAAAAAATTTTGCATTAATTTTTATTAATTTTGTTTCATATTAAAAAAAATTATAGAAGTTTTGGTTTTTAAAATATTAGATATATTAAGTGCACTTAGTATAATCTTGTTCACAATTGTTATTTCAAAACATAAAGTGTCCTTATAATATGAGAAGGAGTGTACAGTCACCCCAAAAAAAAACGCCACCCCCCACCTAATTTTGCCGTAAATTATCGTAGAAACATGCGACTGGTACCAATCAGTTTGTAATAACGTCTAGTTTATAATGTTATAGCTAGACTTTACTTAGGGGGTCGTCTACATATTAAAACTGACATCAACTTCATTTTTTTCAATGGTAACCCCCATTTTTTATAATTTATTTGAATTCTTTGGATCAAATCATCACGGAAAATGGTATAGTTTATATATTTCGCTCAATTTTTCATAGAGTTATAAGCTGTCAAAGTTTGGGGGTGCTAATGTTAAATGAATGTGACAAACATTAAATCATTTCTTCCGAAATAATTATGATATTTAAATTCTGTTTTTTTTTTTTTTTATTCGTTAGAATGAAGTAACCCAAACATATTCCATGCAAATTTTTGCTAAAAATACATTTTTTGAATTATGAAAATTATTAATAAATTCATATTTGAAAAAATTATGAATTATGACCTATGTTAATTTTTGCACGAATAGAACGGGCATCATCAAAAACATGGGTTTCCAAATTTACAGCTCGTTCCTAACATTATTTTTTGAGTTACAGTGATATTTCACTTTTTATTTCTGTTAGGGGGCCGTCACTTGTTATAATCTGTATCCTCTATAAGTAAATGCTTGTATATAATTTGACGGAAAACTATTTTAATTTACCTTTATGTTATTTTTATTGTTTCCTAAGCAATATTTCGATGTTTATTATACAAATTGGCATATTTTTGTAAAGTTATCACAATGTAGGCGAGGGATTGTGAAAGAATTTCAAAAGAAAAGAAGCCCCGCCTCTGATTCGCTGAAACACTATTTAAAAAAAAAGACAAATTTGCATATTCCTATTTGACTCTATATGTGACGCTGGTATGCATAAATCACAATGGTATTTACTACATCGATTATTGAAGACAAAACTTAAATGATTTAATTACAAATATGCAAAATTATTTTGCTTTATATTATAAAGTTTTAGAAAATTTGTGAAAAGGCGTGGCTATTTACATTAAGCCTTGATATGGAAGCTATGTTGCTGTTTTTCGATGCTGCGAAATTTACAAAATATATTTGTGTTAATATACTATACAGATAGAAGAATAATTATATAATATCAACAAATCTTCTTTAATCAATATGTTTATATACATTACTGTATGGAAATGTTTATATATGAATATTGTATTTATTTTTAATGAGACATATAAACACAAAATACTAAAAAAAAAGAAGAAAATGTGTTATAAATTTTTATAAATCAAGCAAAATATATATGCATACTTGCCAACCTAACCCGTAACATTGTTAGTTCCCGCCCCTGTGTGCACACAATTTAATTTTTAGAGTAATTAACTTCAAATACATTTACGATTAACTCATTGAGCGCCACGCGAATTCTTATGGAAATCCCATTCAGGCCACACGTGCTGCTTAGAAGCGTGTTATGTTTATCGAGTTTCAATAAACCCCATTAGGCCTTAACGATATAATCCTATAAAAATCCTATTAAAAAAAAAAAAAAAAAAAAAAACATGAAGTAAATTTTAAATAAATTGTCAGTAATTACTTAAAACTATGTAAGTTCTGTAGTTTTATATCATATTTTACACTGCCGGCTGACTTAGCCTAAATGGAAAGATCAGTGTCAGCCACCGATGGCTGACACAGCTCTAAAAAGACTGATGTGAAAAAAATGTACGGAAAGGGGCGGGACCAGTAATCTTCCGGGATAGGTTGACAAGAATGTATATACATAGAGCAATGCCAGAAAATGTTCTTTATTTTTCATGAACCAGATGAATGGTATTTTTTTTTCTGAATAGTCTATGTATTAAATATAATGCTGCTTTAAATACCCTTTAAATGAAAAGTTTTATTACATAAAGTAATTTTCTGGCACTCTACAGCTCCCAAATGACACACAATACAAAACCCCGCCTTTTTCCAGTGTTTAAAGGGTATTAACGTTTAATATGCTTTATATTCGTTTTGATCTTTCCTTCTCCTCCTTATCTTCTTCTTTTTTCCTTAAAAAAAAAAAAAAAGAGTTATGTAACATTTTGACCTTTTCAAGTGAAGATTTAGATTAAGGGTAGTCAGCCTTTCTACACCCACCGTCCACTTCGGCATCTGTGTTAAAGTGTAGAATTTTAGAACACCCCATTAAGTAGTAGGATTTATTATTTGACATATTAATTTGTTACACATTATAAAATATAAAAGCAAAAGAATATCGTGGAGATTTATGTAAAAGTTTTTAATAATGTCATGAAAAAAAAATAATAATTAATTAATTAAAAAAATAAATAAATAAAAATAAAAAAAATCTGTTTTAATATTTTAAAAAAGTCAATTAAAGAAAATGAAAGTACTGCAGTATGAGAACAAACTCCCATTGTCACTGTGAAACGGCCGTGGGAACCAGGTTGAGTGTCGCCGTTTCAGACAATTATACGGCAGCTTGAGTTAAAATAATTTTGAATTTTCAAACAAATTTAAAACCATTCATCTTTTTTTTTTTTTTTTTTTTTTTTCTTTTGATAGATATTTTAATATCTATTCAAGCTATTTAATTTTCTTCGTATGAAGTGAACTATCTGATGTTTAATCAATAGAAACCAATAAAAATCTTTTAATTCATCCACTAACTCAGAAAGTTCTGTGATTTAGTCATTTTTTTAAATTTTATAATTAATATTTCTGAAATTTTTTTCCGGTGTGAAACTTAATAAATAATGTATACTGGGTGGTAGATCGTGATTTATATTTTCTAAATGTATAGACGGACCCCTAATACATTTTCACGTGTAACTCTATTTAAAATTGATTTAAGGTATATAAATAGGTATGTTTTTCGAACTGCTTTGATCTCAGAAATCTGAATATGAAGTCAAAAATAGGGGTTGCCATTGAAGAAAATGAAGTTAATGCCAGTTTTAATATGTAGACGACCCCTTAGGCAAAATTTAACTATACCGTTATAAACTAGACGTTATTACAAATCGATCGGTACCAGTCAAATGTTTCTACGACAATTTACGGCGAAATTAGGTGGGGGGGGGGGTGGCGTTTTTTTTTTGGGTGACTGTACATAATATTCAATACCACATTTATTTATTTATTTATTTTGATTAAATATTATGCTAAAAATCAGTAATATTTTTCGGAATCGAAAATTCGTAATATCTAGACCATTTTGCGTTACAGCGCTTTAGTATATGACCCCCCTTAAAATTTTGTCATTATTTAATAATGGAAATTTTTTTTTTTTTTTTTTTTTTTTTTTTTTTTTATAATTGCTTGTTTAAAAAAAAATGAAAAAATAAAATAAATAAAATAAAAAATCTAGTATCTATTTTTTATAATGTCTATATTTTTTACTATTGGACTTTTTAGTTAATTTAGGGCAGTATATAATATTCTATATATATTTCTAATGTACAGTTAGGTAATAAATTTACACATTCGAAAATACCTGAAAAGGAATATAGTTAATTATTATTATTATTTTAATTTGGGAAAATCTCCTACTTCAATTTTTAATTCTCTCCTATCTATTTCTTAAAATAACGAAGGATAAAATGCTCTCAATTTTCTATAAGAGTTTCAGGTGATGAATTTTTTGCTTGCTTTAATTAGAAATATAAAATGCATCATAGAAATTTCTAATTCTGTGATGTTAAAAAACTATCACTGCGAAATTAGAAAATGCTGTCATTGATAAATGAGTTTGACTTTAAAATATTTTTTTTATGTTAAAATATATCCGAAGTATTTTAAAATATGTTTAAAATAAAAAATAAAAAAAGATAAATACACTTTAAAGACAAACGGAAATTCAGTCAATCATACAAACACGACATTATTTCATTATTCAAAGAAAAAAAAAAAACTTATAAAAAAGACCTATAAACAACATAAGAAATTGCCAGTAAGAAAATTAATTTTCTAAAAGTCGAAAAAAAAAAAAAAAAGATATCTGCTGGCGACAAATTACAATCCCATATTGAAAATATCTGAGATAACGGCTTTTGATTTTGCAAACAACAAATTTCTTTGTTACCAATTACAACATTGACTTTTTTTTTTCTTTTGTTACACCACGGATGAGATTTTATATTCCCTGGCAATTGTGATATCATAAGACTGAAAGAACAACGATTTGAAGAATCTGTTTGCATGTTATCAAATAGAGAATCTTTATTAACCCGGCATTTGTAATTAATAACTTCATTAATTAAGATGATAGTAATTTCTAACCAACTGAAATGTCTGCCTTGGAGTATTCGGCACACATTGATACCTCTCATGACACGGAGGACCCTGCCTTTCGCGAGGAGATGCAGTCGCTGACAAAAATATTTGACACCAGCGACAGTAACTTATTTTGTATATAGAAACATGCTTTTAAGCATCTTAATAATGTATGTTAATTTCATTTTGTTGAATGCAGTGTAATCATGTTAAAATGCTTTTAAACGAAATTTTGCACATAGGTCGTAATAATAAGAAACTTTTTGTGTGGCCCTGTACACGAACCATTAAAAATATAGACACCAAAAATTATACAACTATTTCTGTATAGAACCTGAACATGTGTACTAATTTGCAAGTCAATTGGGCAATTTTTGCGGCCGCTATTGTTAGTACATATACAAATTCCATCCATAGACCGTAAAGGTACGAAAAAAAAAAAACTTTAGTGTGTCCCTGTACACGAACTACAGATAGAATTCACATAAAAAACTATACAACTAATTATTTGTGGTTCATGAACATGTGTACCAATTTGCAAGTCAATAGGGTGTTCCTTGCAGCTGCTCTGCTATCGCGAGACATACAGACAGAACCCAAAAACTTTTTAAGTCTCCACATGGAGGTCTCCACTGGCGTTTCGGAAATAAATTTCGATTCTATTTCTAAATTATAATTCTTATACTTTTTATACTGTATGAGTCAAGCATACATTATGGCAATTTCATGCACAGATTATTATCAGCATAATTTACAAAAGTTACATGTTGAGTTTTGGAAGTCATGTAAAAGTAGCGATAATTTTTGGAAAGATTATCATTGCTTTTCATGTGATTTGAATGAAATTTCGTTGAGCTTTGGAAATCATATTATATGGCGGAGCGTGTGTGGGTATTTCTGTTCATTAATGCGTTAATATTGAGGTTTAATTCATATTTCTTTTAACTATTTCTAAATACATATACTTTTTTTTTTATCTTATGGCTAAATTTGACATTTGATCATAAGTTTCTCTTCCATTGTACAATTTTGTTACATTATATATTCACAATAATAATAATAATAATAATAAAGAAAAAAAAAAAAAAAAAAGAAAAAATATCATCACACCAATAATCAACACTTCATTAAGGGGCGTATATTGAATTACTGTATGCCAATATAGGTAATTTCTGTAAATCTATAATCTTAAAGCTAAAACATAACATATTTATGCGCCCAATTTATCTATAAAGCAAACGAATTAACAGAAGAAAGTGTAAATAAATGAAGCCGAAAATTATTAAGACTTTAAAAAAAAAAAAAAAATGCTTACAGAAACTATTTTATTCTATACGTTACAAGATCGTTAAAAAACTTTGCATGAAAACTAATTTAAAATACTCTGACAGTGAATGGTTGAAGTTAATATAAGCGGTTAATGCTTAATTTACTAATTTTGAGAGCCGCGCGCCGAGCTCGTAATTGGAAGATTGCGGATTCGATACTCGAGCCGGCCAAAGACTGTGGCTGGTGCACGTAAAATCCGTCGTGGCCGTAATGTCATCCAGATTCCCATCCAAATTATACCTCTCGGGGGGGGGGGGTCACCGAAGCGGGGGGAGCCATCCCTCCATGAAGGATCAAAATTGTGATGGCATGTCTCCGGGCCATTCTTAGTGGTGCGTCCCAGACCGTCGCCAATTGCCTATTGCGCAGTACTAGTGCAAATTTAAACCCAACCAACATATTAATTTTGATGATTGTATAAACTCATAAAAATAAAATTAAAAAAAAATTGTTTTATAATATATCAATAAATTAATACACTTCATTTTATTAAAATTTAAATATTAGAGTACAGTAAACTCTTGATTATTCGCGGAATTAAGTGTCACGAGTTCCGCAGATAAAGGAAATGTCGGATAAACCACGAAAAGGCTGAAAATGATAGGCAAATGTAATAAAAATATTCTAGCTCAAAAAAGTGATTGTATTGTATATAAAATACAATATAAACAGTGAAAGTATTCACAGTAGAGTAAAAATATTTGTATTTTATGTATATAAAAACAATAAACAAAAAAGTGAAGTTACAGTCGGTAACAAAAGTGTCCGAACACTAGCAAAAATTCCTATGTAAAGGAAGTACACTTCGTGTACGGTTCTGTTAAATAAATCCTTATCGAATCATGTTCTTAGACTGACTAAGAACAGGATTAGACAATGATTTATTTAACAAAACCGTATGAAGTGTACTTTTTTTACATAGGAATTTTTGCTAGCGTTCTGATACTTTTGTTACCAACTGTACAATGAAGCCAAGGTAGAATCTGTAACTTATTAAATCTATACACTAAAACTAAATGAATGTACAATCTACGTACTATTTAATTTAGGCACTAAATTAAACAGGGCGCCGTACTGTACTGTACAAAAATAAGATAAAAACAATGTTCGTTATACATATTTACATTTTTTTTTTTGTTGTTGTTGTTTCTTGAAAGCACTTTTTCATAATCCTACGATTTCTTGATCTCACCCTTTTTCACACCCGCGGATAATCCGCAACGCGCATAATAGGAAGTTTATTGCATTTTTTAAAATACTTGTGTTTTTAAACGTTCGTATTTCTGTTCCGTTTTTATTGATTATAACGCCCTCTATTAAAAAAAAAAAAAAAGAATGATTCATGTTAGTTAAATTAGCGTTATTTTTTATGGAGAATTCAAACCTTCAATAGAAAAAAACGAGTTCCCATTTGAAATTTGAAATTTCTTCCCCGCCTCGTGGGAGGTTTTCATTTTTGGCATCGTCAGGTAACTTTTGTAAACTATTGAAACCCTTTTTCTTTCCTTTCTTTTCTTTTTTTTTTTTTTTTTTTTTTTTTTTTT
Source organism: Salticus scenicus (assembly GCA_963930645.1). Classification (NCBI taxonomy): domain Eukaryota; kingdom Metazoa; phylum Arthropoda; class Arachnida; order Araneae; family Salticidae; genus Salticus; species Salticus scenicus. The sequence continues at coordinate 49,883,554 of OZ005657.1, forward strand.
TTTCATTTTGGTCTGGGGTGTTTTCTTTGAGATATTCGAAGGTCTCGTCTTTTTGCTGTATACTCGGTATATTGAAAGTAAATAAATAAATAAATAAACAAGGCAACATTGGTACAGTTTTAATTGGATTTCGGTGGATCGTTTTAACCCATACAATACACGAGTACGTCAACATAATGAATTAAATGTAAACACAACTTGAAAAATTTAATGCAACGCATTCAGTGTGTTTTAGAAACGCTATCGCAAACATTTAATATTGAAATTATAATCTATTTTAAAAATGGCAAAACTGTCAAAACTAAATTATACCTCATGCATCGTGCTTAACACTACACGGAAGTGACAGCTAAGACTAATAAAAAATTAGTAACTATTCACAACTAAATAAAAAAGTACAACAAATTATAAAAAATAAATTAAAATAAATAAATATAATAAAAGAGTATATTTTGAAAGTGTAATACGTCCTCGGTTAATCCGGAATTCGGATAAATGACATTTAGTCAAAAAAAAAAAAAAAAATTAACATTTGATCTAGTTACAGATCTACAAAACTAGAAGCCTTAGTAAAATCTTATTTGTTACTAATGTAGTAAAATGGATTCTTTATTCATAAAATTCCTAATTACTATCATTCGTGTCAATCTTCTCTCGTAAAATTCCACTGGCATTCATACGGAACGACGAATAATCAAAAAAAGAGTGAATTGAAGCAGTTGGCGTTCTCGAAATGCTTAGCCGGGGGCAATCTTTGAATGATGCGTGATAAGATGAGATAACAATAGCTAACATTTCCATTACAGAAATTACTACAATAAACTTATCAATTTCGCCTCACTTTCTACTATCTCGTTTTCTTTTTTAGAAAAAGTGGTGAAATTTAATATTCAATTAGAAACAAGCATATATATATATATATATATAAAGGCATTTACTTATGCTTTCATTACGCTACATTTTGAATTACCACGTATCAAATTAAAAACACAACATTTCTTTTAAAGAATTCTTGAAAATATGTTATTAATTTGTGTTCTAGGCGATAATTCAATACTGCTTAACCCTTTCAGGCAGACTGTCAGACATATGTGCCAGAAAAAACGCACTCCTTTCCTGGCGTGTCAAAACGTTTTCTCGTCCACTTCCGGACATCACATATTTATGCCAGTGTCCTAGAAGGTTTTAAAAACTGAAATTTTTGGCACAAGATGGCATTCTATATTCATATAGGATTTGAGATATTCATCCATGGGATTTGAGCGCGCGTTTACGCCTCCCGTCGCGAAAGGGTTAAAGCCAGAGAAGTAATTAAATTTAGTTTACTAAAATGTGTTATAAAATTTCAAACTGTTTATTACAAAATTGTTTTTACTGTAAATTTGTTGTGTTATGCTGTAGGATTTAAGGCCGACCCTTGGAACCTAGGCCAGATTGGCATGCCTCCGAGGGGAGGATTTTCTAAAGGATCCTAACCCGGATTCAAGCAAGTTACGGAGAAAACTATGGAAAACTCCGAAAGACTAAGCCGACGAACTCAACTTGAGTTCGTACTTGATGCCACTTACCAGTTTTCAGAACAAAACCTCTCGGACACTGACGGAGCTTTACTGTAAACAAAAAAAAAAAAAAAAAGTTTTGAAACTTTTTGTTTTCATTATTAAAACAGTCGAGATAAAATTACATTTAAATCATTTTTCATTATAAGATATATAAAACGGCAGTTTTAATATAAAGGTTATAATATTAAAAATCAGATTAAAAATTACAATAAATATCTAAATCAGGGCGCGAAATTTCCGCTTGCCAGCTCGCCATTGGCGAGTGGAAATTTTATACTGTAGCGAGTAAAATTTCGGTCTTCTATCTAAAATTTCGGTCTAAAAAACATCAATTTAGAAACGTAAAATCATGCTAGTCTTAGGTAAGATGACCAGACATCCTTTTGGTCCTCTTTTTAAGAGGACAGTCTTTTTCAACGCTCTACCCTCTTAAACGAAAAAACATTACAGGGCTAAAAAGTCCTTTTTTTATGTTTTTCGTTCTCTGTCATCTTTTTCAAAAGAAAAGGATTTAGTCCTTAATTTACAAAATTTCACAAAACTGAGAAGCTCAATCGGCTGTTGTCTGTATCGAATAGTGAACACTAACTTTTTTCTGCGTTAGGTTCGCAAAAGAACAACTTTCTAATAAACTTGCCAAAGCATATTATGGTTTATGTTTATTCAGATTCTTAGAATCAAAAAGAAATAAAATTATTCTCTATATTTGTACAGTTCTTTGATCCAGAACACGAAATCACTATTGAAATTGTCATGAAATCATAAGAAGGTGGTTCCCCGGTTGATACGCGGTGGGTGGACTTGTGTTCTCACTTTTTCATAAATAATATTGCTCATAAAAATAGGCTCACCAGTGACCGAGAGGTTCTATCCTCACACAGAAAAATGGAAAGTCGAAACTTGTCAAGAAACGTGTTATCTTTGTCATAGTACACGTTTTCCTAGTATATTGACAAATTTGCACAAAATTATGCAACATTTGAAACAATCAAAACACTACCTGACAATCCCATTTAGTCATGAGACACAAAAGTCGTTTTATTTTACCATGTATCTTTAATGTGTTTCGTCTGATGATCCGTTTTGCCTCTAAAACTTGTCAGATGACTAATTTCCCAGGTACAGTTTTCACTTTCCTCAAATTTGACCGGTTAGTCAGATGAGAGAAAAAAAATAAATTGTTCCTGTTTGTCAATTGACTAAGAAAAATTTGTTTGGCTAGTCCAAAAGCTCAGCATTATTATTTTTTATTTTTTTGTTTATTTTATTTTTTATTTTTTTGTCTCCTTCTGACAACTTGAGTTAGTCAACCGAAATCGAATAATTTAACCTATCAAATCTGGCGGGATAATGCAATCGCAGAATTCGAAATCCAAATACTTAGAAGTCTGAAATCGTGGATCCGTTGATGTTGTTTCGGTTCCATTTCCATATTTGTGATAATTTTCATTTTAGAAATAGACCGAGAGATTTTAATTATCTGCGAATCGAGTTTGCGGTCAAAAGTAAGTGCTAAATACTTTATTTATTGTGTGTATATCTATATATTTAGTGTAAAGCTTTGTTAGAATAGTAAATTGTAAAATTGTAAAATTCTAAGCTTTAGCAATCTTCTAACAATATCAATGGTATTTAGAATTTGTTTTAATTTATAAAGTTGTTTAAAACGTATAAATTTTAAAATACGTTATTATAAATCTTAGTTTTGCGTATCGTTGTATTATAAAAATAAGTATTTTAATTTGTCTGAACTATAGTTTTTTACATATATTTTTAACATTAAGCTCACTTTTATATTTTTTATACACAGAATAGTAACGCTTTATTTTCCCTTAAAGGTGGTTCAGAAGGTATTTGGATTCCAAGAGATAAAAATTCAAAAAAGATATGGAAAAATGCTATTTATAAGGATTTTGAATAACTTCGAATTCTAAGGTATGTTTTTAAATTATCTTTTGCTGCATTTTATCTATCTTATCTCAGAACAAAATAATATTCATACTTTTTTATATTTAAAATTTTTACTGAGATGAATTAAAAAAATTAAAAGGTTTCTCGTTTATCTGTTATTTGTTCTATTTTTTTTTTTTTTTTTTTTTTTTTTTCCAGTTCTAAATAAATAAATATATCTTTATAATTTAAATATTTTTGGGAAATGGTTGATAATTGCATGTAATAAAAAATGTCTTCATTTATTATTAAATGTTTGATAACAATTTTTTCAGAACAAATTTGAGCAAAAATGATATGAATTTAATATCACATACTATATTCTTTTCTCAATTTTTAAATTGTTCTTGTGTACAATATTAATTATTAGCGATAAATAATAGATGTCTTAGTTAAAATATAAATAGATTTAACTTCATGTTACTTGTTTCATTCAAATGATTGATGATTGTTTTTTAAAGGTTGATATTTTTAGTTATTAAAATTTTGATATCATATATATATATTTTTTTCTTTAGAATAAATTTAATCAAAAATAATATGAGTTTAAATTACTATTAAGTATTCGTTATAAACAAAGGTATCTTGTTAAAAATATGTACTTAATTTCATGTTATTTGTTTCACTGAACAAACTGAAAAAATAAAAGTTATATGCTATAAAAATGAGACAAATTACTATAAAGATACAAAATGCACAAAACATGGGCAAATTTTAACCTTGGACAAAACGAGTCATATAGTCTGAGAAAATAGTGCTCAAAAGCTGAATGACAGAATCAGCAGCTATCAGACATTTTTTATATGTATCATTACAAAAAAAAAAAAAAAAAAAAAAAAGTATAAGAGTTCCAAGCCTGCCTTTTTTCTCCCGGGGAGAAAAAAAGTAGAAAAAAAAAATTGTCATGTTGATGCCACCACAAAACTAACTTTCTTCTACCTTTTCCTATATAAAATCATGCAATGGAAATTATTTTTTATTTTTATTTTTATCTATTATTAATGCAGACGATTTTCATATCAGAGAGGTAGTCTAAAGGTTCAACGGAAGTAAATTTTTACCGTACAGATGATCACGGGGAAAATTGCAGTATAACAGCGCCACATATCGCCTATATACACCCAATTTAATAAACATTATGTCTCTTAATGGCCTTTTTATACATTAAATATTGTTCGATTATACGCATTAGAACCTGAGATATAACCCTTAAATTGTAAAAATAGCTGTATAGCAGCTTCACCTGTTGAGCGATTAGCACTAAAAGTTGACATAAACTAATAATTTATGTTAAGGTGCATCTACATATAATTTTATATGCAATTCTGTACAGTAGTTCCTGAGATAGAGCCTTCCCTGAAATTGCAGAAATCGATATATAACAGTGTCACCTGTCGTGCAATTGGCACCAGAAGTTGGTAGACACTAACTTATGACAAGGCGCATCTGCGTATAAATTAATATGCGATTTCGTGCATTAGTTTCTAAGATATAGCTTTTTCTGAAATTGCTGTAGAGCAGCGTCATCTGTTGAGCGATTGGCACCAAAAGTTGATAGACACTAATTTATGTCAAGGTGCGTATATTAATTTATATTCAATTCTGTGCAGTAGTTCCTGAGATACAGTCGCCACAAAACTTTTTGTCACATACAAACATTTTCTATTGTCAAAACATTTCTGGACCTCTCAAAACGCGTAAATCCATTAAAAACCGAAAATCGAAAATGTTTACGAATCCAATGCTTTCTTCTATTGAATACAAAAAAAAAAAACTAAAGAATAGTATGTGTGTAACTGTAATGCAAAATAATTTTAAATTGAAAAAATAATATAAAAAAGATTAAGCATAAGTTTAGATTAATAACAATTAATATGAAATGATTGGGCTTCTATAAACATCCATAAAAGAACAACAGAAGTTTTAACTAAGTGTTAAAATTCTTATGTGAAAACTAAAATTTAAGACACAAAAAGAACCAACTCATTCAAAAATTTATGCTTTATCACTCACAGTTAACTGCTCAAGTGCTTTTTCTTTCTTTCTTCTGTTTTATTTATTATTATTATTATTATTATTAATATTATTATTATTTCGTGTGTGTACGCGCGGAATTTGGTTGCGAGGAAGGGGGGGGGGGGCAATTGATGATTGCACAATCGAAACTGAATCAGACTCAAAACTATGAAAAAAAAAAAAAAAAAAAAATGTTTTTCCTATTTCTATCTGCCCTTCTCCCCCCCCCCCCTTTCTTATCGGCTAAAGTAAACAAATACGTAATTTTTCCCATCCGCGGTCATTAAAGTGTTTGTTTATTTATGTGAACTGGAATATTATTCTTGTAGCATTTTAGTCAATTGAAAAAAAAAAAAAAAAGTTGGAGATTTGGTATTTTCTCTAGCTTGAATGAATCACTAAATATATATCACCGAACTTCAAATACTTAACTTTAGGGGGGGGGATGTAAGTAATAGGTATTTCAAAAAAAAAAAAAAAAAAAAAAAAAAATACACTTGTAACAGAAGAAAACAGCTGCCAATTTGTTGTTTAATATTAGAAATTTTGTTTTTTCAGTATATTTTTACTCCATTACCCGACTGCCGTAGGTAATGGAAGTATTGTATTCGGTCCAAAAAATCGATAAAATCGATTAAAAAAAAAGCTTGTGCGTGCGTAATCAAGTAGTAAGTAATCATACGAATACGAATCATACCCAAAGTAATCATACGAATTATAAAGTAAGTGAAATATGACAATATATATATGTATCATCATTATCAATTTCAGCCTTTATCAATCCACTAGGATGAAGGCCTCTCCTAGGTGATTCCAAAGTGCCCTGTTTTCACATAAAAATTTATAAACGAGTATATAATAATTTATGCATAGATTAAGAAAGGTTTTGATATATGCAACTTCCTAACTAAATGCAACCTATGCAATGAGGTGAAATTTACACCTCATATAACGTACTTCTTAGCGACATCCTAATGACTTTTTTTTTTTTTTTCATTTTAAGGTTTGTGAGCTCCATTTTAAACCTGGAGAAATTATACAAACAATAACATATTTTAATGAAAAAGAAGAAAAGTTATATCAAGTCCCAAGAAATAAACCAATTGTTAAAGATGGTGCTATTCCTACGATTTTCAGTGATTTGCCATCATATCTATCAAAGCCAAGTACATGAAGACAAAGTCCTGTGGAAATATTTCGTTTTTGTTTAAGAGCTATTTAGATTTGTAAATAATTAAGTTGGAAAAAGTTACCAAATAATCACTAAAAAAATTTGAGAAGTATTGCAAAAGCCAAGGCAAAAAATTTATGTTTTATTACCTAATGATATTTGTGCTTTTATATTATTATTATGATTAATTTTTATGCAAATGATAGAAAAATCTTCTTTATGTATATGAAACATATTTATAATTTTCAATAAAATTATTTTTTTCTTGATTTTTGTCTTTTATGTCTTATTTTATTTACTTAGTTTCTTATTTAAATAAGCAAATAAATCTATTTAAAATCTTATTTAAAATGTTGGTCTAAAGAATGTTGAAAGTATGTTATCAGGTAAGTGAGAGTTATTTTGGATGATCAAATACTTGTAAATTATTGCTATATATTAAAATTTATCTGTGCATAAAATTTACAGAGATGATTAAAGGAAAAAAAAAATCTTATTATATACGGTAAAAGGTGTTTTTAATGCAAATTTTATGTCCACCCTCACCTTAAAAAAAAAAAAAAAAAAAAAAGTGTATCATTAATATTTATGATTTTAAAACTTTAAATAACCGGAAATTTGGAGTTTGTTGTTAATTATAATTTAGTACATTGTAACTTCTATACCTTATATATCGTCAATATTGTCTATATCAATACATTGTATCGTCGTACCTGTTTATAATTTTAATCTGGTGAAAAAATCCATTATTTAAAAAATATATGCATATATTCAGGTGGCTTAACCCTTTGTATCCCACGGGGACTTTAAAGTCCTACCAAAAACATTCCTCAATATAGCCTAAATTTACTACAGGCTTTCATTGGAACTTCAAAGTCCCTATAGTTAAAACTTTCTCTATTGTTAAGCAAAAGTAAGCTAAATTTAATATGAGATGTTTCTCTTGCAGCAAAGAAATATAATAAAAAAGTTTCAAACTAATTTTCCAAAAATAAGGTGATTTGGTATGTAAAGGGTTAAGTAAATTAAGTGTTTGAAACATTTTTTATTTTATTTTTTAATGTTTATAATTTGTATTTTAACTAATTACAGCATGTATGTTTCCCAAAATTTTCATATTTTTATTTATTGAAAATTTGTGATTATTAATGACATCAGTGGTTATATTAAACATAAATAAACACCTCTCATTTGCTTTATTAGCTATATTAATTCGTACTCTGCTATTACTCCTATTTAATATATATATATATATATATATATATATATATTACCTTTGAAATAAATTTATGACTAAATATAAGATTTATTGTTTTATGGAGGGAAAAAATTGGGAATGAAATGGGTAATATTAAAAAAAGGAACTTAAAAAAAAAAAAAAGGTTTATATTTATTTTTGTAACCACAGCGTATAAAACGAAAGCACCGAGGAGAAAAAAAAATAAATTCTAAATATAATAAATTCTAAAAATAATAAATTCTAAAAATAATTCTAAATCCATATATGAGGATGTGCATAAAAAATGGACTAAATCATGTGGCGCCACAATCCATTTGGAAAGTCTTGATAAGAAGGTGTTGGATAAATGCTTGCGTTAATAATAAATAAATGTAGGGAAGAATGTTTAAACTAGCGAATTCTTTGTTTCAGTGGTTTGTTAAATTTCCAATATTCATAGCTGCTAACTTTTTTAATTTTTGTTAGTAATGCCCTTTTTTCAAATCATATTCTTTGAGGAGTAATTTTCTTCATATTTAATTGTAATTACATGCTAAAGAAGATTATTCTAGAAAGAATATGGTATGAAGAAAAGGGCGAATGTTAACAACATTCCGGAATAATTTGAAAAAGTTGGCAGCTATGAGTTTTTTTTTTTTTTTTTTTTTTTTTTTTTTAATTGATAGACAAGTAATATTTTCCAGAAAAGTTCTTTAAATGTATTTTCAAGGTTGAACACCTTAAAGGGGAGAAAAGATTAAACAATTGCAAAAGTAAAGAGGTTAAGACTAATAACAATGCTTTTACAAAAACCCCTGCAAACAAGCACGAATCTCTTATTCTTCATAAAATATGAAGGATTTTAACCAATCAAAATTTTGATTAATCTGCTTACTTGCCAACTCCACTGTTTTTACCAGTAGACTACCGTTTTTTTTAGCTATTTCTACTGGTCTGCTGTTTTTAGGAACTTACAAGAAAAATTGTAAAATTGAGCAATTTTACTGGAAAATATATAGAGGAAAATATACAGAGTATACATATAATAATGAAATGAGGCTTATTAAATGTATGTGTAAAAATTACAATATTGATTTTATTTAACTCAAAACAAACTTAATTTTTTGGATTTTTTACTTCCATCACCCTACTACCGTAAGTAATGGAAGTACAGAGCTGACAACCTAATCCGGCAAATTGTTAGTACCGCCCCTTTTTCTACACCAGTCATTTCTTAGAGTTTTTTCTTCTTAATTCATCGTAAATACATTTGAAGAAAACTGCTTTAAAAATTAAGTGGTGTAGAAAAAGGGGCGGTACTAACAATTTGCCGGATTAGGTTGGCAGCTCTGGAAGTATTGTATTCGGTCCAAAAATTCGATATCGAGATTTCACCTGATTTACACGTTTTTAGGTCCCCTGAGTCCAAGAAAGTGGTTTTGGCAATTGGTAAGTGTGTGTGTGTGTGTGGAATCTCCTGGCTATCATATCTCCGAAACTAATAAAGATAGAACTACAAACCTTCAGAATTAAGACAGGTCTGGTGTACAGATGCATTTTCCAAATGTTGATAAAAATTTAAAAACCGGAAGTGGGACATCAGAAACCAGAAGTGGGACCGTAAGTCCGTATCTCAAAACCGGCTCTAACGATTTTCTTCAAATTTGCTATATAAACATTCTATTAGAAGTCCTTTCGAATGATATAGTTGGTTAGCTCAGGAAAATTGATAGGCGTCCTGTATAAATAACTCAATTTCAGGTCTCGCAAGCGCGTTCCTTTAAAAACATCTGTACGGATTTTTTTCAAACTCGCCATTTTAACTCACTTTTCTCAAAAAAAAAAAAAAAAAAAAAAAAAAAAAAAAAGTCTCGTGTGAAACAACCACACGGCTTCCATTACCCACTATTACACGTATTATATGCATTTTTTAGAAATAATGTGGTCAGCGAACACGTAAAATTGACCTAACGAAAGTAGACACCAAACAAATTTCCTATAAGAGAAAGCAAATATATATATGTGTGTGTGTATGTGTGTGTGCATGCATGTATGTATAAATATATATATGTAAACATGTAAAACAGAATTTATATAGCGAGTTAAAAAATAAGGGGGGGGGGAAGAGTTATTTTTTCAAACACCAATTTCCGAGATCTAAAACTGACCTACCTAATCAGGATGACTGTTATTTTTCCTGTACAACCACTTAATACATGAGAAAGGATATCTAAAATGGATTTATGTAGCAATTTTCAAGAAAATCGTTAGAGGCGTTTTTGAGATACCAACTTTTACTAAAACTTGGCGTACACAATTATTGAACGGAAAACAATAATTAAATACAAAAGCATATTTAAAAGTGAGTTATAGCGAGTTTGAAAATAATCCGTACAGCCGTTTTTAAAGGTACGCACTTGCGAGACCTGAAATTAAGCTATTTATACAGGGCGCCTGTACACCAGAATTTCATCTGTACACCAGACCTGCCTCAATGCTGAAGTTTCGTAGTTTTATCTCTATTAGTTTAGGAGATATCATAACCAGAAGATTTCGTTCGTACATACATACATACACACACATACACACTATTGACAAAAACTACTGATTTGGACACAGGAGACCTTAAAACGTGGAAATCAAGCGAAAACTCGACATTGAATTTTTAGACCGAATACAATACTTCCATTACCTACGGTAGTCGGGTAATGAAAGTAAAAATGCATTATAATTCGTGAAATAGTGGGTAGTGGAAGTCGTGTGGTTTTTCACACCAGATTTGTAAATAATGCTTTGTAATTAAATAGTATATTTACATAGTCATTGTGAGTGTACTTTCAGTCAGATAAGATAATTAAAAACTGATTTTTGATCCTCATTATCTTATAAAAATCTGGAGAACATTTTAATTTCTAAATGCAGTGAAAATTTAGTTTAACAATTCTATGAATAACAATTTAATTGTTATTTTCTTAATGAAGCAAAATCTGCTATAAATGTAAAAATTTGTGTTTAAGTAAATATCATTGGCAATATTTTTTTTCCCTAATTTTTAGGATTTGAAATTAATTCTTTAATACACATAATCTCAATATTTTATTTGTTTTCGTTTGAAAGATGAGTGATTTTTATTTAAAGATAATTTTTATGTATGGAAATTATTTTGTAAATATTCATATATTTTTCTTTTTGTCTACTATATATTTGTATAAATTCAGTCTCTATCGTTAAAAATGTCAATTTACAAAATCTCTACTGTTTTTTTTTTTTTTTTTTTTTTTTTTTTCCCCGATAAAATCTACTGATTTTTAAAACTGATATGTTGGCAAGTATGAATCTATCTCAAATATTATGAGACAGGCTAGTCATTGTTTTTTTTTTTTTTTTCCTAACTAATCTTCCTCCACAAATATTATGAGGCAGCTTAATCAAATAGAGACTCGTTTTCCTCTTCAGATATTACCAGACAGGTTAGTCAGGCAAATAATCTTGACTATCCTGCCTCTTCAAATATTCTTTGAAAATTGACTAGCTTTCTTAGTCAGATACCTGAGATCTGTTGACTAACTTTCTTAATCAAGTGTAGATTCTGACTAACATGCCTTGTCTTTGAAACTGCGGTTGTTGACTAACCTTCCTGGTCAGATAATTATGATTGTTGACTAGCCTTCTTTGTCTGATAATATTAACCTTCCTAGTCTGGAGTAGTGTTTTAGTGACTAGTTCAGCAAGTACACTTTTCAGTTTTGGTGACTAGTTCAGCAAGTACACTTTTTAGTTTTGAAGACTAGTTCAGCAAGTACACTTTTCAGTTTTGGAGACTAGTTCAGCAAGTACACTTTTTGGCTAGTCAGCTATTTTGGTTAGTCAATTCTGTATTGTCAGTTGAGCATTTTGCCAGGTCACTGTGACCAATTTATTTTTCTGTGTGCAAAGCTGGTATACGTGAGGCAATGGGTTCGACACCCGGTCGCGCTTGTTGGCCTAGCCGTTAGGAGTTTTCCGTGATTATCTCCGAAACTAGCGTAAATATGGGCTAGGACCTCTTAGAATGATCCCACGGAAGACTCGCCTACTCAGGCCTAGAGTCCTAGTGCAGGCAATTGACCTTAATGGTAACGCTACCATCACCATAGCTGCCAATATTTTAATTTATTCCGGAGTACTTTTAGCCCCGCCTTTATTTCGCACCACTTTATTTATAGAAAATTTTCTTCAATATATAACTTCGATAAAATAAGAAAAAGTTACTTTTAAATAATACGTGGTACGAAACAAAGGCGTGGCTAAAATTACTCCGGAATAAATTAAAATATTGGCAGCTATGCCATCACCTCACAAAAATTTGCAAAAGCTAAGTTGAATTTATTTTATTTCCTCCTGGCAAAAATACTTCCGCAAAGCGACTGTTTCCTTCAATGAATAAAATGTAGACATGTTAAAAGAAACTCTTCTTTATATGCCTACTTTAAAAACTTATTAACTACTAAGACTAATTTAGGTTATACTTGTGAGAACTTTACTCGTTTCATCTGCCGAATATTAACTTTATTTTTTCATTTGCAAATTTTATTTTTTATTTTATGATTATAATTTTAATAACTATAAAAATTAGGGATTTTCCCCTTCGTATCCGTATATTATTAATTTAAATTAAGGTATTCTGATCCAAATTCATCATTTGAGATAAAAATGTTTCCACCACTTGTGTAAAGTAGTTTTTGAATCGGTTTTGATAATCCTTTTCATTCAATTTTGTGTCCTCTAAAATAACCTCTTTTCCAAAATTGAATGTCTTCTGTTTTCTTATAAAATAAAAGACATTATGTAATTTCTCCTCTTTTTCCAATAATAAATTCAGGTCTTCTTATACATTAAATTAGAATAAATTAATCATATTTTGTGGCAAGTATTTTTTTTTTTTTTCAGCGAGTGTAATCTAAGTTAAAATTTCGGGCCCTGCCTTAGAGTCATCCCTGAAAATTAAGGGCTATATGAATTTAAAAATTTTAGTTTTATTTTTAATCTAATAGTACAATATGTCTAGAATATTTTCCCAATGTTTCACATCAATTGGAGTAAAAATCTATGAGAGAGAACCTTTGGAAACTTTCCACATTAAATTTATTTCATTCCTAGTTAAAACTTTAATAGCTATTTTCTGAAAACACTATTTTTTTAATTTGGTGGACACGATTTCTCAAAAGCCAATGCACTAATCCTATTAAAAGTTTGCACACTGCTTTACAATAAAATTGATTAGAGCCTGAACAAAGGAACTTTTTTTTCTTCCCCCTCCCCTCAGATTACAACTAATAATAATTTTATAAAGTTATATAGGGGGTAAAACTTTGCCAAAATCCTTTTTTTTTTTTTTTTTTTTTTTTTTTTTTTTTTTTTTTAATATTTTCTTTAAGCAACTAAATTTATCAATTAACAGAAAAAATTTATTGTTTTAATTTCAGATAAGGCTATCGTGAGCTATGTCCATCGCTTTCCAGGTCTCTGAAAATTAGGTCTTGCAGGCTGAATTTTCTAAAATTTTTATAAAATATTGCTTTAAATGTTGTTCTTTTATATGCTCAAAATTTTGAAAAAGAGTTTTATTTATTAAAATAAAAATACGAAAAATATGCTTTTATGGAATCTATAAAACCCATGTAGCTAATCCCTTAACAAGAGACAAATGTAGCAGACAACTTCAAAACTACACTTATGATATTTGTTTGAACATGATTGAATACAAATATTCTAATAGGAAAATTTTGTAAGCTATTCGTTATTTAAGATTTTATCAACATAGCGAAATTGTAAATATTTCATATAAATATGAATTTTGAGGATTATTGCATTGGAAATAGTAGCATGAAAACTAAACAACGGAATTGACCCTGATAAAATAAATTAATAGATTAGAATAAGATAAATATATCGAAGTGAGCGGTGGATAGCCTATTAGGCGGGGATTTCATTCTGTCACTGTATCAAGCTTTGGTCAAATTCATTTCTTTTAACATGATTATAAAATGTCTCGCACTAGAAATTTATGAGAACATAAATATGATGGGGAACTGAGCAGAGTCCACCTATGCCAACTAGTTTTGTCTGTGACAGCATCTTCTAGCGGAGGGCAGGGTCCTTCACGTCATGAGAGGTATCAATGTGTTCCGAATACTCCAAGGAAGACATTTCAGCTACTTAGAAATTTCTATCATTTTAATTAAAGAAGTTATTAACTAAAAACGACAAGTTTATGAAGGTACTCTATTTGCCATTTTGAAGAAAGTTTCTCCTAGTGATGTTGTCCTAGTGTCATGAAGTTATTTTACACGGGAAAATTAAATTATGATCCATGGTTGTACGTAGGTAGGTAGGTAGGTTCGATTTAACGTCTCACCAGTACTGCGCTGAGGGTAATTGCCGACGGTCTGGGGCACACCCCTAGAGATGTTCCGGTCACATGCCATCACAATTTTGATCCTTCCCGGAAGGGATCACCCACGCTTTGGTGATCCCCAGAGGTATAGTGTGGGTAGGAACAGGGAGGACTTTGCGGTCACGACAGATTTTATGTGAACCAGCGACGATTAGCGTACACGCTCAGGTATCGAATTGGCAATCTTCCAATTACGTGTTCGGCGCTTTACAGACTAGAGTACCGCAGCCCGAAACCATGGATGTAAAAAAGAAAGAAAATAAATATCAACTTTTTTTCTCTTCTTTTAGAAAATCAATTTTCTTGCACGGGAAAATTAAAATATGATCCATGGTTGTAGGTAGGTAGATAATTAGGTAGGTTGTGTTTGACGTCGCACCATTACTGCGTTATGGATAATTGGCGACCCCTACTGGGGCGCACCCCTACGGATGTTCCGGAGACATGCAACCACAATTTTGGTCCTACACGAAGTGGATGACCCAGCTTCAGTGGCCCCCAAAGGTATAATTTTGATGTGAACATGGAGGATATTGCGGCCACGACATATTTTACGTGCACCAGCCACCATTAGTGTACACGACGGTCTTTGCCTGGCTCGAGAACCGAACTCGCAATCTTCCATTTACGAAGGAGTAATGCGGTCCGGATCTAAGGTTGTAAAAAATAAATAAAAAGGGTCATATACTAAAGCTGTAATGCAAAATGGTCTAGATATTATGAATTTCTTTCTATTAAAAAATATATTATAAATGTTATATATTTCAATTTGACATTGAATATGAGGATTTCCATAATAATTTTCTGCTTTTGTCTTGTAATATGCACTATTAATATTCCTTTTCAATGAAAGAAAACAGCGAATAGGCGGGCAGAGCTCTGCATGTGTTGATAAGTAAAGTGAGTCGGGGGGAGGCAAAGCCTCCCTCAGGGATTGGTGAGCGGAGCGAGCAGGGGGCAGAACACCCTAGTCTTGTAAAATAAAAGACATTGCGTAATTTCTCCTCTTTTTTTCAATAAAAAATTCTAGTCACCTTATACGTAAAAAACAGAGTAAATTATTAATATTTTGTGGCGAGTAGTAATCTAATTTGAAATTTCGGGCCCTGATCTAAACAGTATATATTTTAACATCCCCCCCGAAGGCTTTTTTTTTTTTTTTTTTTTTTGTTACACACAAATTTGTCTTCCTCCTCCATAATAGAAATAACCAAAATAAAAAATACAAAAATTGCAGTGAAGAAAAAAAAATTCAGTTATTAATATGGATTATTTTAAGAAATAATTTTGTAATAATAAATAAAAAACAAATAAATATTTTCTCAAATACCCCAGAAAATTAAAAAAGAATAAAAATAAAAAAGTATAATGTGTATGTGATTCATGTGTCTTTAAAATATCAACTTTTGTTTAACAAATAAATCTATTTTTGAAAATGACACAATTTAGATGATTCAGATATGCCGGGATGAAACGTTTTTTTGCAATGCTTAAATGAGTCTCTTTTGTCTTCTCAGTTGAAAATATCCAAATCCAATTTCACGCAACAGTGATATAGACCATTCTGTCTTTCCAGCTTTATATATAATGTTCCCCCTCTTTTATGGAAATGCTGATTAATTTACTGGTTTAGTACTTTATTAGGAAAAATAGACAGAAAAAAAAAATATAGAGAGGAAAGTAGGTGAATATATTTGAACTCATTGAACTCTATTTGAACTCATCATAATAAATTGAAAAATTCTGAGTCATTGTGGATTCGACTATTGCAAACTTTCAAGTGTTGTTAATGTGTTATGACGGTTTTATGTTACAAACAAGAAAGAAAAATCATGCAGTACGCATTTATTAGTAACACTTTCCAACTGTATGCAATTGTTGTACCGAATAACTTTTAATACTCTTTGCCTACGTAATCATACAACAGACAGAAGGACTTAAAAATATACAGATAGACTAATTGATTTTAAAATTACTCTTAGGCATTCTGGAAAGTGTTAAAAAGGCTTAACGCAAAAGAAAATGCAGCCGTTAGATTATAATTACAGCTTTCAATCTCCCTTAATATTTTACTGTAGCCCTGTAAATCTGAAAGTTAATCATATCATATTCTATACAAAACATTATTTTAGAATATTAATAATACATGTCAATGTTTTATGATTTTTACAACAGAAAGTCTTTTAAATTTAACTTTTAAAAAATTCTGTCCTGAAACGTAATGCATTGGCTATTTTTTTATTGTTGTTGTTGTTGACTCTGTAAACAAACTAGTTGTACAGGACCTATTAATGAAATTTTAAATAGGGAATATTCCATAGGGAACTCGAGTGTATTATTTTTTAAAAATTCTCAAAATATTCACGGATGCTAGGAGCCGGAGACAAACAGATAGAAAGGTAGACAATAGGACAGACAGATGCACACATTGAAACCATATTACCACCAAAACTATAAGAAAGTGTTAAAATGCTCATGTAAACGAAAGTGCAGTTCCAGTAAATTTTTATTAAAGCTCTTAATGTAACTGAACATTTTTGTGTGGCCCTGTAAATCTAATGCTAACCATACTATATTACATAGAAGGCAATCTTCTTCTTCTTTTTTTTTTTTTTTTTTTTTTTTTTTTTAATTGTATTTTATATTTTATCACGAATTTTACCGAAAAAAGGGGGATCTGCTACTATTTAAGAACTACGATTTTAAAGATGACTGTATCTCAGCATCTATTAAATATTTTAGTTTTGAACCATGTATCCAATATAATATCAAGGAACATTGTAGCCCATGCTATTTACACTATATTACGATTTGATTCCGACCAATGTAATGAAATAAAATAAAATAAAAAGTAGATTAATAAATAAATATATATATATAAATATATATAAATAAATACATTTTAATCAATTTAATCCTTTTTACTATGTATATACTACCATTTTTCCCGATAAATACTGTAAAAAAAAAAAAAAAAAAAAAAAAAAATTTCTTTTAAAGGAATTAATTAAAAAATGAAAAATAAGAAGTTGTTCTACTATAAAAAATTAAACATAACTGTTATAAATACGTTTTTGAATTTAAAGCTAATTATACTTAATTTTTTCTACTGCATTACGATTTTATTTTCAATAAATATAACAAATTAAAAAAAAAAAAAATCGCCTTCAAATGAATGCATTAAATAAAAATAAGTTACGTAATAGCCGTTGCTAAGATACGAAGACGATTGGAGCAAAAGAATAAATCTATGAAAAATAAAACAAAAAAGCGAATATTTAAAATCGGAAAAACATTAATTTAAAAAATTCAATTTCGAAATTCGAAAAAATCTCGATGAGGTGCACACCTGCAGGGTCCCAGGTACCTATATGCCAAATTTGGAAGCTCTGCAATCAGTAGTGTGAGCACCAGAGCACAGACACACACACACACACACACACAGAGAGAGAGAGAGAGAGAGAGAGACGCAGACACATCTCTTTATTTATATAGATTATATTTTTGTTTGCCGGTTGTATTAAAGTAATAGAGTAATGCATACATGTTTGTGGGTAAAAAATAAAAAAATAAAAAATGATTGGTCTTTAAAGTAGTGGTTGACATTTTTAGAAATTTATTTATATAATTGAAATTCTTAGATTTCTGTTATTTATTTTGAACTTTATATTTGTTTAATATCAGCTAATTTTTTCTACCTTAAAAAGCAGCTTTGATCAAATTCTTAATTTGGTTAATTAATTATTTAAAAATATTTTTTTATCAATAAGTAACTCGAAATGAATCAATAAGTAACTTAAAAAAAAAAAAAAAAAAAAAAAAATCATTGGTTTTTAAAGTAGTGGTTGGCATTTTTAGAAATTTATTTATATAATTGAAATTCTTAGATTTATGTTATTTATTTTGAACTTTATATTTGTTTAATATCAACTAATTTTTTCTACCTTAAAAAGAAGCTTTGGTCAAATTCTTAATTTGTTTAATTAATTATTTAAAAAAAAAAATTATTTTTTTATCAATAAGTAACTCGAAATGAATCAATAAGTAACTTAAAAAAAAAAAAAAAAAAAAAAAATCATTGGTTTTTAAAGTAGTGGTTGGCATTTTTAGAAATTTATTTATATAATTGAAATTCTTAGATTTCTGTTATTTATTTTGAACTTTATATTTGTTTAATATCAGCTAATTTTTTCTACCTTAAAAAGCAGCTTTCATCAAATTCTTAATTTGTTTAATTAATTATTTTAAATATATATATATATATATACATATATATTTATCATTAAGTAACTCGAAATGAATCAATAAGTAACTTAAAATAATATTATAGTTTTAAAAAATTAAAGAACACGCTTTTATAGAAATGTGAACTAAAAAGCACAAAATATCTATCTTAGTATTAAAATGCAGGGTAAGAGAAAATTGTGTGAGTGACACACCATAATATTTACATACATTTAAATCTTTAATTAAAATAATTTAGAATTAAACAAAAATCATTTTTAAAAAATCTCCCCTGACTGGGCTCGAATGCTAGACCTTTAGGTTCGTAGCGCGGAGCTTTACCTCACAGCCACAGCGTTCACGTAGAGAAAGTTTTTTTTTTTACAATATAGATTTTTTGTTTGTTCCCAGAGCGGTTACAAACATACATTGATACATCGTACATACAAACATACATACAAACATACATACAGGTAAAGAAAAAAAAAGCGTGTTAAAAACTTTAAAATGATTACTGAAAACTTTAAAATGATTACCTTTATGACTACTGAAAACCTCTGATGCCGGTCTGTACGGACGCTTCCATATTACACCTTCCGCATCAATATGATGATTGTCAATAATATCCTTTGGTTTAGTGTCAGTGTAATAAACTGGACCACCAGAATTTCCATTTTTCTTTATTACGAGAGTTGAATTCACAACTCGGGAATCATTTTCCTTCTCCTTCATAAACAGAATCGGTCTGCTATCGATCAAGTAACGTTCCGATTGGAACATATATCCAGTAACCGTACTTGGTATCAAGAATACACTTAGAAAGAGAACAAGCATGTCTCCGGCTGAAGGTGTAAACACGGAACTAGAGAACTAGGAGAACTCTCAGGAACTAGAGAAATTCTTAAGGCGACTCTTCATCTTCCACAGAAGTCAGATTCGAGAACCGCGACCTCTACTGGGAAAAAGGAGACGTTCTCCAGCCTGCCTATTCACCCCTATGGTCCTTTAAAGAAAATAGTTCTACATCTTTGAACCCGCGTAATTTGCAGAATAGTACAGAAGATCGGTTCTTGTATTTCTTTCATGAGAGGGGGTCTGAGAGATCAAATTACCTCTCTGGGAAAAACGTAATAGAATTATTAGAATTGATACATGGGGTTTCTTGCCTCTAGATATAAGTTACACTGAGAGAGATAATGTTTGTGAGAAACATATTCTTGTCCATTTTTATCAGATTTGCTTTTAATATAGTTTGTAATCCGTTTACATGCATATATATATGTATGAAAGGAATGATACTGAGATTTATAAAAGGAATAATGCTTATATATATATATATATTATAAACGCAATAGAGTTATAAAGGAGGTTCATAATGAACTTGAGAAGATTACCTGTAGAAGATTACCTGAGAAAGTATTTGTTATTAACTATTAATATACGAAAAAATCTAAGCAAAAGGGACTTTCATTAAAAAATAAATAAATAAAATAAAATAAAAGATGCTTTAAAACGTAAACCTATATAATTAACAGGCAAACATAAAATTTGTGGTACGCTTTTACCATATTAATTATAGGAGTAGAGGGTTTAAAAATGGTATAATTCGAAAGACATGATTAACCAGATTTGCAGATTACAAAAAATTGCTTTCTTACCATGTCAAAAAGGTATTTAAAAATTCTTTTATTTATTATGCATTTTGCCATCTTATACAGGTATTCTTTTATATTAAAAAATACCTAAAGTAGAAAGTTGTTAAATCTGGCAATTTCTTAAAACTCATATAAAACCATAGACAAAGACACAGTAATTTGTATAGACGTAGAATCAATATACTTTCGACTACAGATTATTATTATTATTTTTTCTCCAAAGAGAAAATAGCTATTAGAATAATGGAAATTTAAGTGAATGAGTGTTAGATCTAAAGTTTATACTGTTGAAAATATATGCAAATTAAAAAAGATGTATGATTTCTATTTATTTATTTATTTATTTAAGATCTTATTACTACATATTTTTCTTTTCATTTCTTCCTTCCTCTCTTTATATATATATATTTTTTTATGAGTTATGTCAGCTGTAATTTTAAGACATACTTTTAAACTAAAACATAATGCATTCCAAATAACTAAAATTGACTATTTATTCAAAGAAAAAAAAAAAAAAAAGGATTTATTATTTTATTTTCTGCATATATAAGAAGAAAGTATAAGATTTGGAAAAACTTTTGATTTCCTGTATTCAATGAATTTACACTTTCTGAGATTTCCTTGCATTTGAATTAACTGAAATTGTCTAGTTATTTTTATAAAAGTGGATTTAAGTAGAATATACGGGGAAAAAAATTAGATTTCCGGATTTCGATGAATTTACACGTTTTAAGATTTCCTTTCATTTCAATTAACTGTAAGGCCTTACTTAATTTTAAAAAGGCGGATATATTACTAGCTTCTGCATGTATAAGTAGAAAGTAGAAAATACAGAAAAAATTTCGATTTCTGGTTTTCGGTGAATTTACACGTTTTGAGATTTCCTTGCATTTCAAATTAACTGAAATTGACTACTTATTTTTAAAAAAATTTGATTTATTACTAGCATCTGCATGTATAAGAATGAATCAGAAGACAGAAAAAATTTCGATTTCTCGTTTTTGATGAATTTACACGTTTTGAGATTTCCTTGCATTTCATTTAACTGAAATTCACTACTTATTTTTTAAAATGTGGATTGATTACTAGTTTCTATATGTATAAGAAGCAAGTAGCAGATGCAGAAAAAATTTCGATTTCCGGTTTTAAATGAATTTACACGTTTTGAGTTGTCCTTGCATTTTAATTAACTGAAATTGACTAATTTTTTTTTTTTTTTTTATTGTGGCCTTATTACTCTATCCTCTGCATATATAAGAACAAAGTATAAGATTTGAAAAAGCACTTGATTTCCGGTTTTCGATGAATTTACACGTTTTGAGATTTCTTTCATATATATATATATGTATATAATCTGTGGTAGCCTCATCTCCTTCTTATGGTTATTTCAGTTCCTTTGTTTGAATATTGCCCTTTTTCCCACAGATTTCAGTTCTGAAACTAAATATATGAATTGATTTCTTATGTTGTATCATATCATATATACATATTATATGTATAATAATGATGATCTATTAAGCATAGTAGAAGCCAAGCAACAGATACAAGATCACTGAAACACCAATGACTAATAAGATTAAAAATTTCTTTGAGAAGTTCAGTAAAAAGAAAAAAAAATATCAGGGGATGAAATACACAAATTTAAAGAAACCCGATTTATTAATTATCAGCCTGCAAAACAAACGAATCAATAAACTGACACAACAAATCTTAACTTAAAACCAAAAACATTATCAAAATTTATGAATGAATAAGTTTAGAAACTTAAGTTAGGAAGGAAGGAGGCAGGCGGCAAGACTTGTGACTTGCCTGTGGGGTTAAACTAGTTTCACGCCGGCAACACTCTCCCAGCCTGCCAAGACCAGATTAGGAGTCATATGGATTTAAAAAA
This sequence comes from Salticus scenicus, assembly GCA_963930645.1. Taxonomy (NCBI): domain Eukaryota; kingdom Metazoa; phylum Arthropoda; class Arachnida; order Araneae; family Salticidae; genus Salticus; species Salticus scenicus. Next base: position 49,905,678 of record OZ005657.1, read on the forward strand.
GCAAAATTTCAAAGCAGATGAATAACAATGAAACGACGAAGCAACAATGAAATTCACTAGTTGATTACAATGTGTTTAATAGTATGATTAGAATTTTAAGAATAGTTGACAACTCAAAAAAGAAGAAACTGAAATTTTAATGGAAAAAGAAAGTTTGCATAGTAATACAAAGTAAATGCAACAAGCCTTCTGCTTTTTATTTTTTATTTTTTTTATTTTTATTTAATTTTAATTTTACAAAACACCACCCCACCTCCGTAATCAAACATCTGCCCACCCAACCGCCACCTTTTTTATTGTCTTTTATTATTTTATAATTTTTTTGTTAATATACACAAAAGTGTACACAGTTGTTTTTTTTTTTTTTTTTATGTACTGACAGAGACATGGTTAAGGATATAAAATAGAAAATACAAAATTTTTAGGAAAACCCATTTTAGCAGTGGCTGTGATCAGTTTATTAATATTCTTGTTTTTAAACTTCGCAGAGCATAAATTATTAATTCGAAATAAATGGTTAATGATGATGTTTCTAAATACCAAAAGATGCAGACAGGAATTAAAATGTGTAAATAAGTTTACTTTAAAACTAAAATCTTGCCGTTTGTCATAGACATCTGTGTAAATTTTATTACCATCAATGATTATTTTGAGATCTAAAAAGTTAATTGATTGATTAGTTAGAGTATTTTGAGTTAGCTTTAAATTAGGTGGATAATTTAAGGAAAAGTCATTTTGTGAGTTCTTGTTCAGATAAAATACAATAATATCATCTATGTAACGATAAAATCGAACATCATCATGGCAAAATTGCTTTTCATAATAACAAAGATAGAGATCTGCCAAAATACTGGAGCTACTACCTTCTTATGGGATTCCAAATTGTTGCAAATAGATATTGTTGTTGTAGAAGATATAATTATTATGGATAACAAAGTTAAAAAGTGTTTTAAATTTTTCTGCTTTAAAATTGTGAGGAAGATTAATTTGAGTTTTATATTCTTGAAAAAGACTGTAAATCTCCTTATCTCCTTATATTATTAAAATCTGTATGCGTGTGTGTTTTTGTCTGTGTGTGTGTGTGTGTGTGTGTGTGTGTGAGAATACAGAAATTTCTACCGACAGATGGCGCTGTAATATTTTCAAATTCGATATTTCAATTTCTAATTATGATTAAATTATTTTTAATACATCATTCGAAAGATATTTTAAAGTTCTTTTAAATTATCGAAAGTTTTCACCAGATTTACACGTTTTGAGGTCTCCTGATTACGTTTTCTCTTGCATCTCAGCCAAATGAGTTAGATCGTTCAAAATTGGTATACGTAGGTTAATTAAGAGGGCGTGAAAGGGTGGAGAAGAAATAGGCGTGCACCGCGCGCGTATCCCTTAACTTGTGCGCTGCCGAAGGCAGTGGGGACCCGGTGCGAGTTTTTTCCCGATCAGAAATGATTTTTTTTTAGGGGGCACGAAGGCGCAGGGAAGGAATACGCGCGCGCAGCGCGTGTATCCCTGAAGTTGTGCGCGCGCAGCGCGCACGGGACTGCGCTGCCGAAGGAAGTCGGGACCCGGTGCGAGTTTTTACCCGATCTGAAATGCTTTTTTTTAGGGGGCACGAAGGGTCAGGGAAGGAATACGCGCGCGCAGCGCGTGTATCCCTTCAGTTGTGCGCGCGCAGCGCACACGGTACTGCGCTGCCGAAGGCAGTGGGGACACGGTGCGAGTTTTTACCTGATCAGAAATGATTTTTTTTAGGGGGCACGTAGGGTCAGGGAAGGAATACGCGCGCGCAGCGCGTGGGGACCCGGCCCGACTTTTTACCCAATCAGAAATGATTTTTTTTTTAATTTATTTTCTTAACACTAAAAGTTTCCGTTCGTGATTCATTATTTTTAGTGATTCATTTGAAAATACTGATCCGCTAGCGGGCGAAGCCAGCTAGTATTATTAAAATCTGTACGCGTGTGTGTTTTTGTCTGTGTGCGTGTGTGTGCGTGTGTGTGTGTGTGTGTGTGTGTGTGTGTGAGAGAGAGAGAGAGAGAGAAACGGCTTGAAACGGAAAAGGCTCCGCCGCTAACGGTCGCACGGACTTCGAACAGGTACCGTCGGACAGAGAATTTATCGCAGATGTACGATATGTAATTTGCGAAACGATGCGACCCTAATTAGCGGAGATATTAATTAAAATGTCGACCATTGTCTAACGAAAAATGACCCAGAATTCATGATTAAATGCTTAAAAAGCGACATTTTTACGGAAAAGGTGGAAAATAAATTAGAAATATCAGTCGTATTGTTACAAACAAGATACCATTGGAAAGGGCTTTTTTTTCTTAAACCGATGGTTTAAACGGCTTATCGATCGGACAATTAGATTTTTTAAAATTAACTAAACTATAAAAAAATATTGGCAACAAATCACAAGAATCTTAGCTTTGCAGACTTTTCGTCTACAGCAGTCTTCAATGGAAACACATCTGGTATGTAATGAAGTCACGTGTTTCGTACTGCGATTAAAAATTGCAATTTTCTATTTTCTTCAATTTTTCAAATTTTACACATTTTATTTAGTATATAATATTTACACCACAAAACAAACTTGCATTTCAGATTTCATCGATTTTGGTCAATAAACAAAAGATTTACATTTTAATTGCAAATTAAATTTTATCTTTACACGCCGGACATTTTTGCAATATTCTAATACGCGTATTTCAATTTCTAATTACGATTGATTTATTTTTTATACATCATACGAAAGATATTTTAAAGTTCTTTTACATAATTCAAAGTTTTCAACAGATTTACACGTTTTGAGGTCTCCTGAATCAGTGTTCTTTTATGGCGCTGTAATATTTTCAAATTTCAATATTTCAATTTCTAATTATGATTAAATTATTTTTAATACATCACTCGAAAGATATTTTAAAGTTCTTTTAAATTATCGAAAGTTTTCACCAGAATTACACGTTTTGAGGTCTCCTGAATCAGTTTTCTTTTATGGCGTTGTAATATTTTCAATTTTCAATATTACAATTTCTAATTATGATTAAATTATTTTTAATACTTAATTCGAAAGATATTTTAAAGTTCTTTTAAATTATCGAAGATTTTCACCTGATTTACACGTTTTGAGGTGTCCTGAATCAGTTTTCTTTTATGGCGCTGTAATATTTTCAAATTTCAATATTTCAATTTCTAATTATAATTAAATTATTTTTAATACTTAATTTGAAAGATATTTTAAAGTTCTTTTATATTATCGAAGGTTTTCACCAGATTTACACGTTTTGAGGTGTCCCGAATGAGTTTTCTTTTGTATCTCAGATACTAATTATAATAATTTCATAAGTAATACATCATTAGAAAGCTTTTTTGATTTGGAATCAAACAGTGGAATACAGAAATTTCTACCGCCATATGGCGCTGTAATTTTTTCAAAATTCAATATTTCAATTTCTAATTATAATTAAAATATTTTTAATGCATCACTCGAAAGATATTTTAAAGTTCTTTTAAATTATCGAAAGTTTTCACGAGATTTGCACGTTTTGAGGTGTCCTGAATCAGTTTTCTCTTATGGTACTGTATTCTTTTCAAATTTCAATATTTCAATTTCTAATTATGATTAATTTTTTTTTTTTAATACATCATTCGAAAGATATTTTAAAGTTCTTTTATATTATCGAAAGTTTTCACCAGATTTACACGTTTTGAGGTGTCCTGAATTAGTTTTCTTTGTATCTCAGCTACTAATTAAAATAATTTCATAAGTAATACATCATTAGAAAGCGTTTTTGAATTGGAATGGAACAGTGGGATACAGAAATTTCTACCGACAGATAACGCTGTAATATTTTCAAATTTCAATATTTCAATTTCTAATTAGGATTAAATTATTTTTAATACATCATTCGAAAGATATTTTAAAGTTCTTTTAAATTATCGAAAGTTTTCACCAGATTTACACGCTTTGAGGTGTCCTGATTACGTTTTCTTTTGCATCTCAGCCAAATGAGTTAGATCGTTCAAAACTGGTATACGTAGGTTAATTAAGAGGGCCTGAAAGGGTGGAGAAGAAATAGGCGTGCACCGCGCGCGTATCCCTTAACTTGTGCACGCGACTGCGCTGCCGAAGGCAGTGGGGACCCGGTGCGAGTTTTTTCCCGATCAGAAATGATTTTTCTTTTTTTTAGGGGGCACGAAGGCCCAGGGAAGGAATACGCGCGCGCAGCGCGTGTATCCCTGAAGTTGTGCGCGCGCAGCGCGCACGGGACTGCGCTGCCGAAGGCAGTGGGGACCCGGTGCGAGTTTTTACCCGATCTGAAATGATTTTTTTAGGGGGCACGAAGGGTCAGGGAAGGAATACGCGCGCGCAGCGCGTGTATCCCTTCAGTTGTGCGTGCGCAGCGCACACGGTACTGCGCTGCCGAAGGCAGTGGGGACACGGTGCGAGTTTTTACCCGATCAGAAATGATTTTTTTTAGGGGGCACGTAGGGTAAGGGAAGGAATACGCGCGCGCAGCGCGTGGGGACCCGGCCCGACTTTTTTACCCAATCAGAAATGATTTTTTTTTTTTTTTAATTTCTTTTCTTAACACTAAAAGTTTCTGTTAGTGATTCATTATTTTTAGTGATTCATTTGAAAATACTGACCCGCTAGCGGGCGAAGCCGGCTAGCGATATTACTAAAATCTGATAACTCCATATTATTGAAAAGATCTTGAAAGTCAAATATTGTCTACTGAATTGAGCGATTTGATGTATTGAATTAATTGAAAGCTATTTTTAAGAGAGTATAAATTATCAACTTTGCAAGTACAATTGTAAATTTGTTTTAGAATATCCAGTAGAGCTTTATTAGCATTGTATTTATAAGTGTTACACCCAATAGTGACAGTGCGAAATTTAATTGGAGATTTGTGAAACTTAGGTATGAGAACTATATAAGGATAATTTATTGAATATTCTCAGTTTTTTTAGATTTTTGTTACACGAACATAGACTTTCTTTTCTGCTTAGATTTGCTCGTGATATAATTTTTAATGTGTTCAAGTACAAATTAGGATCCCAAAGCTAAGATTCCATTATATTATTACTAGCAGACCCGGCCACGCGTTGCTGTGACTAAGTTATACGTTGAATTATACGGCTGTAAACTATTTAGTACAGTCAAATTATTATTTACGAACAAAGACGAAAACGTTGTAGCCGATGTAAAAACCCACAGGGTTGAGATTTGAAACTTAGGTCAAAATTTGGAAGCGATTGATAAAAATTTTCGTAGTGTTGATATTAAGCACAAATTAATTTTATTGTAGGGTCCTATAAATTTTAATGGAGAAGTGATATATATTATTTCTAATGCTACTTTGGATAAAATTGCTAAAATGACTAATATATAAATTAAATTCTATTAAAATAAAAGTATAAAAGAAACAGACGATTTTAAAATCAATTTTTATGGAGGAGTGAAATATAATATATGCTATAATGGATAATTTTACTATAAAATGACCTCATCATTTTAAATATTTAATATATCAACAGCTGTAGTTATAAAAAGGAAAACAATACGGCTAAACCAGAAAAATAAGTAAATTTGATAAATATTTTAAAACTTTAAAATTGGAAATCTTATGAAATATTGGACATTTAAAGTAAATACATGTATCATTTTAAATAGAAAAAGATTTTGGAAAAGTTTAGTGTATTTTAACGAAGTGATGAGAAGTTTTTGAGTATGTTAAAATTTTAATAGTAAATTCAAGTTAATAAAGATGGGAAACATTGATGATTAAGATAAGAATAATTATAAGATTTAAAAAAAAAAAAAAAAAAAAAAAAAACTTTTTATATACCATGCTTTTAAATTTTAATATACTAATAAAAAGGAAAATGATAAATATTCTATCATAGTTTGAAGTCAAATTTGTTTTCAAATGTCTAAATAAAATATCTGATGTAAGATACTAATATTTTGCAGCGGAATAGATTTCATTTCTGTCATCCTTGACGAAAAAAAAAGAATATCGCCAAATTATCTGGCGAAAATATTTAATTCCTTTCAAAAATCATGGTTATTTTAACAACTTATATTAAAAGAGTAATGAATAATATGAAACAATATTTCGTACAATACATGTTACATGTCATACATACGTACAATGAATAATACATATTACATTTCGTACAATGCATACATCTGGCATGTATATTTTCGTGTTACGCTTTTGATCGCTAAATAATAATAATAATAATAATAAAAAGCCAAGGGCGACAGAGTTTTGAAATTTAAAATTAAAATTTTGTCAATTTGACAGCAAAATAATTCAATCTAACACCCGCGATAACTAATACATATCTATACCCAAATATAAGGATTAAAATCGGGAAATAAATTTCCTCGATTTTTAATAATTTCTTACAAAAAATCCAGTGGGCAATTAACATAGGAAATCTTTTTCTTGGCTGCACAGACGGTCAGTGAGTCACACTTCGCTTGCGTATAGAACTCATAGATATAGTATAGCATATATAGAATAGAGTGATCATTGGGGAGAAAAAAGTTATTCCTTTTCATTTGGGAAAAGACGACGTTTTTACCAAAATATGGCCGTCTTTCCCCGAGTGAATACACACGGGAATACATACTAATATTTTAGCAAATAAAATTTATGAATAATTTATTTGCTAAAGGGGAATGGAAGACTCCTGATACAGTTTCAAATTCATATTTCTTTTCTTTCTTTTTTTTTTTTTTTCTCAATACCACTTAATGGCTGTTTCCAAAGCTTTTATTTTATTTTATTTTTTTTTTTTTCGGCATCAAAAATCTTTGTACGATAACATGGGGATGAGAGATCTATATATATTACTATATCTATGATAGAACTGCATTAGCACTTTATCAATCTGTATAAAATCTTTAAATTGATTATGACGTCAATTTTCGTGAGATGCATAATTTAACTTTTTATAATTTTTTAACGTTCACGTTTGATTAAATGTATTTATTTTTATGTCGAAAGAAAATGAACTCGTATTTTATTTATTTATTTTTTTTTTTTTGGCAACAATTAAATTAATGGAACTCACAGATATTTTGGAGCAACTTTAATAAAGGTCTATAATTAACAAATAATTGCAATAAAACAATATTGTGACAATAAATTGAGATAAAAACTATCCTATCTCTCAAGTTGGACCAAACTGCACACAGTGTGCAAAATTTCATTAAAATCGGTTCCTTAGTTTAGGAGTTTACCCCGGACAAACATCGTGACACGTAATTTATATATATATACAGATTATTATTTATTTATTTATTTATTTATTTTTTAATGTATATTCTATAAGATATAAATTTACCTCGAATATTTTCACTTCTCGCTATAACCTCTCATTTATGACTGTCCATTATACACGGCTTTCAGTTACACTAAAATTTTTAAAGTGTCGGTATGAGGAATGGGAAAATAATGATAGGTTTTTCATTTATAAGAGTCTTTTAGAACTATGCTATGAAAAAAAAATATTAAGTTATTCATGTAATTAGTCAGTTATTTTTCTGTCTGCAGCTAAGAGTGAAAAACTTTTTCTGATGTATTAGAAGAGATAAAATTTAAAATGAACTAAGTTAAAGATATACTGAAATGGTGTTTTGATAGCGCTATACCTACAGACAATCAGGATGATTCAACTGTTTTTAAATTTATCTTCTACTTACTAACAGTTATTGAAACATATCACGCAAAATTCATCAAATGCAATAAAAAACGCCAACAATCTAATTAATATTCCATAAAACTATTAGTATTCGCCCCACCCCCTCTTTTTTTTTCCCTTCATACAAGTCTTTTTTTTTTAAATATATTTTTACTTTAATCGTAATTACAATTAGAGAAAAATACTCAAAAATTAAAATGGTGTAGAAAAAAGGAGCGAGTAATAATAATTTTATGGAATACCAATTAGATTATTGGCAGGTATGCATTACGGAATAACTGGCATATAATCGTGCAAATGAAACTAATGTTTATAGTGTGTAAAATGAAATTATTTGCTTTTGTTGTAGATATATTATTCAATGAGAAACTTAATTCTACAACACATTTCATGCATGGTGATATTTTAAAGATTTTTGCCATTCATTATGTGCGGAGGAGGTACACTGTAAAAAAAAGTCCTTTTTGCTGCCAGAAACTTTCTGTAAGGACAGAAAAATACGATTTGTCAACGTAAGTTTTCAGTAACTTATGACTATTTTCTCAACTTACAGAAAATTTCTGTCAACAAAGGAGATTCTTTTTTTTTAACAGTTTATATTAGAACCCTCGTTAACAGGGAATATATAATTTTAAGGTAGAATTTAATTGTATCTAGAATACAAAGAAAAAATTAAAAACTTTATAACCAATATTACTTTATTCTCGAATTGTTTCAGAAAGATGACAATTTCATTTTCTGTGAGTTGGATAGTAAAAAAGTTATTCAATATTCGTATTAAATAACGTATTAAATTAAGTCTTTACGTATGACTTAAAAATATATACTGAAACTACTTGCAATAATGATTCAAATATAGTAATATATAAATGCAAAGATTAACACAATTTAGAGGACAAATATAAATCCCTAAGATCTTTATTACAAGAAATTGAACTAAAATAAATAATTAAATAATAATAATAATAATAATAATAATAATAAAACATTACAGAAATCCCTAATACTTACTTGATAATTATACTGAACAGTAACCAAAAGAAGAAAAACATATAAACAAATAATTCCCAAAATAATGTATATGAAAGAGCAAATGTACTCTCACAATCTAAAAGAATTCTTATCAACAGGAATAACTTTTTAGACAAGATAACATTCAAAATGCACCAAATTTCTGTAACATAAGTAATATAAATAATATATATACACATATATATATATATATATATATATATATTGTACAAAACTAATACTAAAAATATTACTCGATGTTTAAATTTGTGAGCACAAAAATAAACTAGTATGTTGTGGCCACCACATGACTTTCTTCTATATTTTCCTATACAAATTCACTCAGTAAAAATAATTTGTTAAAATTATTATTTAAAAAAATTATCTTCCATGATAATGCAGACGATTTCCATATTAGAGAAGTAGTATAACACTAAATATCCCCCCCCCCAAAAAAAAAAAAAAAAAAAAAAAAAAAAAAAAAAAATCAATTTTATTCTCAATTATTACATTATTATTATTATTTTATTTTTATTTTTTTTTTTTTTTTGGGGGGGGGGGGGGGTTAAAAATGAAAAAAATAGATAACTTTATTTTAAACTAGCAGGCTTTGCCCGCTTCGCTGGTCACTATATTAAAATGACTTCTTTTTAATTGAATAATTGAAACGTTTAAGTAAATATATTTCGATTGCCGATCTTGAAGGGCAAGAAAGTTCAAGTTTTAGGTTTCGCAAATAAATATTTCAAAAGTGTTTTTTAGTTACTTTCAGTCACGATAACATAATAAATATTATTTTTGCATTGTAAAATTATTTTTTCTCCCTCCTTTCTTTCCTTTTCTTTTAGTAGTGTTAAGATAATTAATGCCTCCAAATTTACAATCTATATATAGAAAATCGTTCTTCCTGAGTGAGTAAGTGAGGGGGTGATTCATCATCGCCCAGACCAAACCCCTGGACCTAGAAGCATGAAGTTTTGCGGCAATGTTCTTTCTATGACGTAGGCATCCACTAAGAAGCGATTTTACAAAATTCGCTGCCCAAGGGAGGGGACGGGGGGCAAAACGTGATTTTACAAAATCCTCCATATCTCAAACAAAAAAACAAATATCCGTAAAATTTTTTCTTTAAAATATAGGTAATACAAATGTCTAAAAATCGATTCCTGGAATTTTACAAATTCAGTCCCCAAGAGGGGGGAGGGGGAGGAGGCAAAATGTGATTTCACATACGTTAAACGTGATTTCACATAATCCTATATATCTCAAAAAAAAAAAAAAAAAAAAAACAGATATACCTGAAATTTTTGCTCTAAAATATATCTAATGAAAATATCCAAAAACCAATTTCTGGAATTTTAGAAATTCAGCCCCCAGGTGGGGAAGCAAGGGGGGGGGGTATGGGGCAAAAACAAATAGAAGTACAGTTAGGCCGTTCAAAATTTGTACAGATAGGTTTTAAAGGCCTGCAAGTCGAATGGGGATATTTTCGAAAGTGTAAAGTTATTAGGATGGCGAGAAGGGGGAAGGATAGTGTGGGGGGCAAAAAATAAAAATAGAGTTAGATCATTCAAAATTGGTATATAGAGGTTTTCGATAATTACAAATCGATTGCGGATATTTTCGAATTTGTAAAATTATTAGGAGGGGTGGGAAGGGGGTGGGGCGGTAAGGGGGGGCTATGGGCAAAAACAAACAGAAATACAGTTAGGCCGTTCAAAATTGGTACAGATAGATTTTAGAGGCCTGAAAGTCGAACGGGGATATTTTCGAAAGTGTAAAGTTATTAGGAGGGCCGGAAAGGGGGGGGGGGCAGAGGGGCAAAATAATAAAATAGAGTTAGATCATTCAAAATTGGTAAATAGAGGTTTTCGATACCTACAAATCGATTGCGGATATTTTCGAATTTTTAAAACTATTGGGAGGGGCGGGAAGGGGGGTGAGCGGAGGGGGCAAAAAAATAAAAATAGAGATAGATCGTTCAAAACTGGTGCATAGAGGTTTTTGATACTTACAAATCGATTGCGGATATTTTCGAATTTGTGAAATTATTAGGATAGACGGGAGGGCGGGGGGGGAAGGGGGAAAATAATAGATATAAGAGTTAGAGCATTTTGGGAATTTTTTCCGAAGGCAGTGCGAACCCGGTGCGACATTTTTCCTAATCAGATTTTATTTCTCTCTCTTTTTTTTTTTTCCTTCACATGATAAAAATTAATGCAATTTTGAGAATTCAGTAATTATAGTGATTCATTTAAAAATAGGGACCAGCGAAGCGGGCGTTGCCTGCTAGTCTATATATATAAAATCGTTCTTCCTGACTGACTGAGTGAGTGAGGGGGTGATTCATCATCGCCCAGACCAAACCCCTAGACCTAGAAGCATGAAATTTTGTGACAATGTTCTTTCTATGACGTAGGGATCCCCTAAGAAGCGATTTTACAAAATTCGCCCTCCAAGAGGGGAGGGGGGGGGGCAAAACGTCATTTCACAAAATCCTTCATATCTCAAACAAAAAAACAGATATCCGTAAAATATTTGCTTTAAAATATAGCTAATACAAACGTCTAAAAACCAATTTGTGGAATTTTTTTTTTTCAAAATTCGGTCCCCAAGGGGGGTGGGGGGGAGCAAAGCGTGATTTCACATGCGTAAAACGTGATTTCGCATAATCCTATATATCTCAAACAAAAAAATAGATATACGTGAAATTTTTGCTCTAAAATATGGCTAATACAAATATCTAAAATCCAATTTCTCGAATTTTAGAAATTCATTCCCCAGGTGGGGCAGTAAGGGGGGTATACGGGGCAAAAACAAATAGAAATACAGTTAGAGCGCTTAAAATTGGTACAGATAGGTTTTAGAAGCCTGCAAGTCGAATGGGGATATTTTCGTACGTGTTAAGTTATTAGAAGGGGCAGGAAGGCGAAGGGGGGAGGGGGGGGCATAAAAATAAGAATAGAGTTAGATCGTTCAAAATTGGTATATAGAGGTTTTTGATACTTACAAATCGATTGCGGATATTTTCGAATTTGTAAAATTATTAGGATGGGCGGTAAGGGGGGCTGTGGGCAAAAACAAATAGAAATACAGTTAGGCCGTTCAAAATTGTTACAGCTAGGTTTTAGAGGCCTTCAAGTCGAATGGGGATATTCTCGAAAGTGTAAGGTTAGGAGGGCCGGGAAGGGGAAGCGGAGGGCCAAAAAAAAAAAAAAATAATAGAGTTAGATCATTCAAAATTGGTACATAGAGGTTTTCGATACCTACAAATCGATTGCGGATATTTTCGAATTTTTAAAATTATTGGGAGAGGCGGGAAGGGGGGGGGTGCGGAGAAGGCAAAAAAATAAAAATTGAGATAGATCGTTCAAAACTGGTGCATAGAGGTTTTTGATACTTACAAATCGATTGCGGATATTTTCGAATTTGTAAAATTATTAGGATAGACGGGAGGGTGGGGGGAGGGGGAAAATAATAGAAATAAGTGTCAGAGCATTTTGGGAATTTTTTCCGATGGCAGTGAGAACCCGGTGCGACATTTTTCCTAATCTGATTTTGTTTCTCTTTTTTTTTCACGTGATAAAAATTAATGCAATTTTGAGAATTCAGTAATTATAGTGATTCATTTAGAAAAAGGGACCAGCGAAGCGGGCGTTGCCTGCTAGTGAACTTTATAAATAAAAAAATAGAATTGATTACCTAAGCATAGATATAGTAATAAGACATAGATTGATCAGCGCTGGCGAAAAAGAGATGCCTTTTTTACTCGGGGAAAAGACGGCCATTTTACTCTCTTGTGGATGTCTTTCCCCGAGTGAATATACACTACACGGGAATACACACAGATAATTTAGCAAATAAATTTTATGAATAATTTATGTACTAAAGATGAATGAAGAAACTCCAGATACTTATTTTTCTTTCTCTCTTTTCTTCTTCTTTTTCCTTTCTTTTTTTTTTTTTTTTTTTTTTGTATGGAATAACGACATTTAAAGAAATTTATCGTTTCCATCTACTATCTCTGTCTGGTTAGAAGTTTTCTTCGTCGAAAAAACTATTGGACTTATCCTCATCTTTTGAGATATTCGAGTTAACCCTTTAACTGCCAATCGCAACATGTAGTAGAAATTGAGTTTACTTAGAAATGGATATAACGATTTTGATTACAGTTTGGAGTTAAGTGTCATTTTTTTTTTCTTTTTACAGAACTAAAACGTTTGGACATATCCTCATCTTCAATAAAATTTGCGTTAACCCTTTAACTGACAATCGCAACATATAATAGAAATTGGTTTTACTCGAAAGTGGATATAACTATTTTTATAAAAGTTTGGGATTAAATGTTCTTTAGAGAGCTAAAACGAATGGGCATATCCTCATCTTCAGTAAAATTCGCGTTAACCCTTTAACGGCCAGTTGCAACATATAATAGAAATTAAGTTTACTCGGAAATGGTTATAACGATTCCCCAAAAGAATCAGTTCTTTATATTTTGCAATCTAGAAAAGATCGTTTATATTTCAAAGCAATTATCTGAATAATTTTAGTTATATTTCTCCCTATAAAAAAACAGAAAATGATTTCTGTTGTAATTTAATTTTGTTTGTTTACTTTAAAAAACTATTATCTTTTATTATAGGCCTTATATGGAAGTCAATTGAGATTTAGATTTACACTTAATCTATTATTTCCAGACTTAGTGTCGATATGACTAATATAATTACTTTTTCATTTGCACGTGTTAACGATTTTTGTTGGCGAAGAAATTAATGGCAGTTTAGGGGTTATAATATTACAACCGTCATTAAAATATTCAAAATTTCCCATAGAGTTAACATGAAAACAAAGAGAAATGTGTTTGATGCTCTGGCGCTTAATATTTCTATTGCTATCATCTTTTGGCATTTTTAGAAATTAATTCTCGCTCGCTTCTGATCATCAATATATCTCAAGATTAGCTTCTAGTAACATCGAAAATTTATCGTAAGAGCCCTCTCCCTCAGCTCGTTATATCCGTAATATGCATCTCTATATTTTATCAACGATTTTTATATAACATTTATTTACTTGATAATTAATTGACATAATTTCAAGTTATGATTTCCAAAATAAAACAAGTTTATTCCTGACTGTTATGTCTTTCAATTTATAGTTCCAGTATATTCCACGGACTTGTGTTGTTGCCTGCTATGGACTGTTACGATCTCGGCATTTTACCCGAAAGATATACCATACAGGGTTACCAAAAAAAAAAAAAAAAAAAAATCTGTTACATGACATTCTTTAAATGCAATAATATAAAAAATGTTTCAGTTTTCTTCTTTTATGATGAAAATAAAAATGTATTTCAAGATGCCATTAAGGAGGTAAAATACCTTTGTAGATTAAATGGGTAACGGGTGATGGATGGAAAGTTTATAATCTAAGTGAACCCCATTACTTTACTTTTTTTTTCCCTCCAAGAATTTAGGATTTTATTTTAATTAATAACTTCATTGATAAATTTTATTATAAGTACATATTTTCTGCGTCTTTATAAAAATATACATATATTTAGCTGTATAATTGAAATGTTTACTGGTACAAAATATCAATTCAAATCATAAATTTACAAAGATCAGGAGAGTGTTTATTTTTCCGCATGTGGCAGTCCTACTGACGCATTTAATGTTTTAAGTATTTTTGTCTGTAGAAATTAAATAAACCAGTATTTTCTGTAGTAATGAAGCTTTGTGTAGTTATTGTATGTGCAACATTATTCTGTTTAGATCTTTGATATTTCTTTTTAATAATTTCAAGGAAATTATTTTGTTCCTACATCGAGAGATTTTTACATTCTCTTACCCACATATATCAGAGAAAGTAATGTTTTGGGTCTAGTTTTAGATATTGAAATTTTGATAAATTTTTACCTTAATCCTCTAGGTCCTCAAAATCTGGAAGACATATTTTTAAAAATCTGTGTGAGAGATTGTTATCAATAAAACTAAAAAAAAAAAAAAAAAAAAAAAAACAGTAAATCTGTTTAATATATTCTAAATTTGTATCATATGTTCATTTTACTTAAAAAAAATTATTGTGATCGGACAATATATGTATATGACATAAGAATAATTGAAATATGTCACATGTGTAAATAAAATTTCTCTTAGGAATATTAATAAAAAAAAAAAAAAAAAAAAAAAACCCTGAGAACTGGCGTTTCGAAATAGTAAGTACCTAACTTTGGATAAACAGCATAAAATGAAGGAAACTTGCAACAGTTGCTTCGAGTCAAAAGAAAACACGACCTTTCGTCAGGTGAACGAAGTAGGCACAAGTGCTGCAATGAAAGTGTTGCAATGAATACTTGTTCGCCTGACGACAGGTCATGTTTTCTTTCGACCCGAAACAGTTGTAGCGATTTTTCTGAGTCTTACCTTATTTATCCAAAGTTTGGTACTTGTTAGGCATAGTTTAACAACTGCAGACTGCACTAAAAAAAAAAAAAAAAAAAAAAAAAGGAATACATTTTTATTTTAATAAAATTAAACATAGTTTATACGTCTCATTAATATATTAAAACCAATGTAACATTTAAAATGAGATAATAAAAAAAATTTTAAACTTTAAAAATACATTTTAATTAAAAACACTAGAAGACAAGACAGAAGTTTCGGCTAGAACACTAGCCCTCCTCAGTGTCAAACATACAAGCACAAACAACATTTACAAAAATTCATAAAACATCACAGCAAGATTAAATATTCAGGAGGAATAGCCTTAGCCTCGTTCAAGGAAGAATGTTGCATTTTGGTAAAAGCGCCCTCTAGAAAAATACGGGATTAATAGGTATTTACATTAGAAGCTAAAATTTTAAAGTTTTCAAAATCCGGAATATGATCACTATTGAAAGAATGGATTACGAGTTTTGATCTTAAATCTCCTGTTTTATATGAGCGTTTATGTTCCTTTAACCTAATTTCACCTGTTCTGCCAGTTTCACGGATATGTGTAGAATTACAATTTTTACATTTTTATTTATTTATTTACAAGACCACACAAAAGACATCTAGTATAAAATTTTTGTGTTTGAAAATAGCTTGTGCAGTACAATTCAAGTTGTGTCATGAATTTCTCATTCTATGTTTACATGAAAGTATTAGATTGAAAAAAAAAATCGAAGTCTGCTTCCCAGTGGATTTACATATTTTCAGATAACCTGAACACGATTTGACCAATTTTAGAAAATATTGCCAATGTGTTTTCTGTGCGTGTATAACAAAACTTTAGTGGCAACTCTAAATTCTGTACTGATAAGTATAAAGGATTTAAGTCCATATTCTTGATTTTTCAGGAGACGAAAAATAAAGTTTAAAAAATTCTGTATAAAAACGTATCCGTTCAATACAGTTTTAACCAGGATATTATCGTAATGTACAATTTTGTGAATAAACTACATACATTTAATTTTGAAGTTTGTTTATTTTTAACAGATTTATATAGTTTTGAAAAAATGCCTGCAGGACTTAAATCCTTTGTATCACTCAACCCAGGACTTAACTCCTTTTTACCACTTTGACTTGTACATTCATTTAACATTATGATTATGC
Organism: Salticus scenicus; assembly: GCA_963930645.1. Lineage (NCBI taxonomy): Eukaryota > Metazoa > Arthropoda > Arachnida > Araneae > Salticidae > Salticus > Salticus scenicus. The sequence continues at coordinate 49,922,012 of OZ005657.1, forward strand.
TGACAGTCCAAATACTTGGCTGCAGCATTAAAAAATACTGGATTTATGACCTCAGTAGATGTTCAAAATAATTTGAACCTAATAGAAATAAGGTCTTATCAATTCTAACTTCCTCAATATATTGATTCATGACTTTAATAAGATATATGAACTAAGTTATGCCGGATTACCAAATGCTTTCATCTTAGAAATCTAAGATTAATGAAATGTTATAAGGTAAGGGTCCATGGTAAATCCAGGTTCGGGAAACATGAACGATCAGCATTATTGAAAGAACTTATTACCTCAAACAAGGAATTGAATACAATATCATAGACTATCATACTAAAGATAGGAATTATTACACAATTATTGAAAATTAATGCTCAAAAACCTTCAATGTCTATGAAGTAATTAAATAAAGATAATATGCACTTGATAATATATACCAAATAAAAAAAATTATCTGATGTACAGTCGGGGAAAAAAAAAAAACGCAACACTCAACGTAACTTCGTTCCTAATCAATGTAGAAAAATGTAATAGGTATCATTCGACGGGGAATTGTGAGTAGTTTCAGAAAATGAACTGAAATTTTGAATTGGGGGTCGTCTACATATTAAAACGCGCACCAACTTTGATTTTTTCAATTGTAACACCCTATTTTTATTTTATATTTGAATTCCTGGGATCGCGACAACGCGAAAAAGTATATTGGTTGTATATTTTACTTATTTTTTCACAGAGTTATAAGCGTTCAAAGTTTGAAGGTGCTAATGTTAAATTCATATTTCAAACTTTTATTAATATCTTCACAAAAAATAACTTGATCGATATACTTTTTTTTTTACGAGATACAGTGAAAAAACCCAAACATAATCCATCATTACTTTTGATTCTGAAAAATATTTTTAATTCTGATAAATATTAATAAATTCATATTCATAAAAATTATGAATTATGACCTATATTAATTTTTACATAAAATGAATCCTAATGCTGAAAAATATGGGTGTGCAAATTTGCAGCTCATTCCAGTTATTAGTTTTCGAGATATAAATAAATCTTTCTTTTGCAGTGGTTTAGGGGGCCGTCTCTTATAAAGTTTTGCATGAGATAACGAATCAAATCTTAAAAAATAACAAATAAAATTAAACAAAATTTGTTTATTTTTTATTTACGGGTCAAATTATATAACAACAACGTCAAACCCAAAGAAATGAAACAAAAATGATGATTTTTAGACATTAGTGTTAGCATCAAGAATGCCTGTTTTCTAAAGAAGACAAGCCCCGCCTTCATCGTCTTTATAAATTTTAACTTTATAAATAGTTCTTCAAAACAAAACAATACAAAAAAGAAAATTAAATGTGACATTGAGTATTCGCGTTAAGCCCCTTATTTTATGTTGACAAAAATATGCACATCTGGGATATACTTCATGGATTAATTGGGGATAAATTTTAAATATTTTAAACAAACACTAGAAGAAAAAAAAATTAACTAAATAGGCGGGGTTTACTGTTTTAAATAGAAAAATAGGTTTAATGTGATATTGTCAAATATAAAAACTGAATGGAATTGGAATGCAAGACAGACTTGTAAAATCGTTTCTTATCTACCATCATAGTTAAAAAAGGCTTAATCATTTGCTTCATATATTGCTTTATTTTATTTTATTTATTTATTTATTTATTTATTTTGTAGGGGACGATTATCATTTTAAGTACAGTTTAGTCTTTAAAATTTTATTAATATATTTTAACTTTATAAATTTTTAGAAACATACTTTAACATTTATAAATATATTCTAACACTTTTTGCGACTTCAGGATTTTGTCTTTTTGACAGTAAGACCCGCCTACGGGCGTTATAGTCTCAAAATAAAACATTTTAGAACAAATTTTCTGTATTCACAATTATATTACAAGTGGATATACAATATAATTATATTCTTTCTAATCAATATATTTCTATCCACAGTATATTTTATTGCAAAAATATGAACACTGGGTACACACTTAAGAAATATGTAACACACAAATTACGAAAGAAACGCCCACTGACAGAATTATAGATTTCCAAATGGCGTGAATCTACGTAACCAGTCGCGAAAGGGTTATTAAAAAATTATATTTTCATAGAAATTATAAAACGAATCGTACAGTTCCAAAGAATTCAACTGACCCAAACCACTACCACTGGTAACTACCACTGGTAAGTGCGATTAAAATTGTTTAATATTTACTTCGTGAACCCTTACAATAATTTACCCGAAAAGATTTAGTTTATGCGTTGTTGTATATATGTGTGTGTATATATATAAATATATATATTATTTCATTTCGTATATTATGTTACACCTACGAAAGAAAATTTAAGCTTTATTGGTGATCAGTACAGCCATAATAGACACTTTTACTTGAAAAATATTGCACTTTTTTGAAAGAGCACTGGATGGACTAATCGCAAGTGTAATGTATTTAAATAGACCAAAAATTATCTAAAAGAGTACTGAAGTATATACAAATCTAAAAAATTGAATTCAGGATAATTAAGTAACTGGTAAAGAGGAACAGTTTTATTAATTTCTAGAATTATTTTTTTCTTGAAAGATTTCCGGCGTGAAACATTAAAATTTTCTCTTTCTCTTATAGGATCTTAATTTTATTTTTCTACATTTACAGATAACCCCTAACATATTTTTGATTATAACTCTATAAATACTAAAGATAAAGTATACAAACAGTATACTTTTCCGCACTGCCAGACTCTCAGAAATTCGAAAATGAAGTCAAAATTGGGTGTTGCTATTGAAAAAAATCAAAGTTGGCGCTCATTTCAATATGTAGATGACCCCTAATTCAAAATTTGACGATATATTCAGAAAGTGCTTTTAATTTCCTGTTGAATGATGCCTATTAGATGCTCCTGCGTCAATTAATAACGAAATTACGGCGGGTGTTGCGTTTTTTTTTTTCCCCCGACTGTACAATACTACTCAAGCTAAACTGATTGAGAGATAAATCAGTTTGAGAAATGATGAAATATTTTTGTATTTTACCTCTAGAAGCTGTTGTTATAAAATTTCATTGTCCTTTTTTGTTATAAAACTTTTGAAGATTAGAAGAATATAAATCATAATAAACGATATGCTGTAGTTGAAAATATTTAATAATAATAATAATGATGATAAACAAAAAAGAACATAATAATAGATTAAAAAATAAAACAATAGATTAAAAAACAAAAATATGTATCACCCTATTAAATGGCAACAAAATACGTCATTAATAATCCACAGTAGATAGAAAACAAGGATACAACGCCAGCGGCACCAGCGGCACGGCACGGGCGAGCTGTGCTGCTGCCGCACCGTCTCTTATCAGTATCGTTCCGGTGACGCATGCCGACATGAAAGATAAGGAAGGTTAGAATTAGGATGTTATCTTGAATGATAAGGAATATTATTTTAAGAGAACTTTAATTAGGATTTTAAAATTAATTTTAAACTTAGAAAAAAATTTTAGAAAGAGAATTTATTATGTTCGCGAGATCTTTTTTAAAATTTGTTTAAACATTTTTATTATACTTAAAAATTTTCAAAAAAGAAAGATATGTACTCACCTTGGAATCGAACCCGGTACTTCATCTCTTCGAACCTCTAGCGTTTGACCTCGCGACCATGGCCTCGTCATTTAGAGATAAATAAAGAGATATACTTACCTTGGAATCGAACCAGGCACCTTCCCTCTTCAAGCTGAATCAGAGGTCTTTCAGCAAACTGCTTCAGGTCGATATCTGAAAAGAAATAAAACTAGTGTGTGCCTATCCCACTTCTTTCATGGGGAGGCTTTAGACTCCCCCATAGGCGGGTTAACACACACCTTTCACACATACCATTCACACACCATTTACACACATTTTTTTTCTTCTAATTTTCCTATTGTAAAAAGTTGTAAGGAATTTTCCTTCAGTAAAAAGTTCAAAGGAATTTTCACAATTTTTCTTTAGTAATAAGTTCTAAGGAATTTTCCTTCAGTAAAAAGTTCTAAGGAATTTTCACAATTTTACTTTAGTAAAGAGTTCTAAAGAATTTTTCTCTAGGAAAGTTCTTGAATGAGAATATATATTTACAAAATTATTTACAAAAACTATTTACAAAAATTATTTACAAATTTTATAGTGCCCGTATGCCAGTGTATGTACTCCATCTTCAAGCACATACCTTTTGTCGTCAAAAGGTGAAAGAGCTACTTTTTCTTGTTTGATGGTATGTAGCCGATGTTTTTCGCTTTGTATGCGATGCTGAATTTCGTGTGTACATATTTTACTTTTTAAGCATGATCTATAATTTTCATGTTTAATTTTTTCTTTGACGACACTGCGAGACACTCCTTTTGCTGCTTTCTTTTCTTGCGTTTTGGATAAAATCGAATACATTTTCGGACGCAAGCCAATAAACTCAAGTATAATTTCTGAATTTAATTCGTCTTTGAAGCAGCCGATTTTCTTTTTGTTTTGCGGGTTGTATAAAAAGTGAGTTGTAGGATAATCCGATGTGTCAAACACCGAGGGATATGCAGCGAGATCTTTGTATATGTCTTCTGTTTGTATTTCATAGGTTAAAGAATCTGTGTCAGTAAATAAAAGCGATGCATTGTTTCCATATTTTGCATGAATTAAATTGTAATGAAAATCATACATTAAAATTTTACTTAATTCAAGTATAACAAATCCTACGTAGATAGGTCTGTTCAGAAATAAAGTATTCTTCGTGCGTTCTACAGCTACTAGGGAATTGTCAAAAATTTGATATCTTTTGAACGTTGGAGCAGAAATCAGTTTTTTTGCTCGTTGCTCTTTGTTCACAAGTTGTATATCCCTTCGTTTGCGTGTATTTTCAAGCGTTTTCCCATAGACTGCATTATTGAGTAGTTTAAAGAAATCCTTTTCAAAGGATGATGTAGCTTGTTTTCTCTTTTCAGTGTTGAAATGAATGTAAGATTGCAGCCATGGTTTTTGCTTAAACTTAAGCACTTTATGAATTTTAGATAATTTCAGGCCTTGTTTCAAATAGAACTTTAAATTTTTGTAATAAGTAACATAATTTTTTTTATTATTTAAATTTGGCACTAATTTCGTAGTTGGAATATATTTATGATATTGATATGCTTCTTTAGAAAAATCGGAAAGTTGGTCATATTCCACTTGCATTTTTTCAGGTGCTAAGGGGTAGTCATTATGGCTGTCATGTAAGTACTCAGGATATTCAAGATCTACTTCGAAAATATACCCTACTGGGCTGTCGTCGGGAAGGGATAGTATCTGCTGAGCAGTTATACCGTCAGCAGACACCCACTCAAACTCCCCATATGGCAAGTACTGGGACATAGCCCAACCGTAAAGATTATTGCAATCAAGGTATATTATATACTTGCTAGCATCATTACTATTGTAATTCTCCATGTATTTGTTGTTGGCCTTTGCCCAACGTTTTGAAATGGATGAAATTCCACCTCGAATTCCTCGTTCAATGAACAGGTGCATATCAATATCCGTTAAGAGTTCTAAAGACTGTTTAGTCATTTTCAAACAAGCTTCCCATGCTAGTCCAGGAGCTGTTAGGAGATGAGCACAATCGATTTCATAATAATTTTGACATATTTTTCGAAAATTTTCGAAAATGTCGGCAAGTTGTAAAACATCTGTTTTAACGTAAAGATCGTGATAGTCACCCATGTTTTTAAGGTTGAATGTCTTCCATACATTTTGCGCGTGTAAATAATCTTCATGAGAAATTGTTTGTTCGGTTAAGGTGCTGTAGAAGGCATCGACTGGAGGTAGCTGAATTTCCTTGAATTTTTCAAAAGAGTTTATGTATTCGTAAGGATAAACACCCTTACGTAAGAGTAAATCACTATGTTGTGGAAAATGTTCCTTTAAACAAAAGAATTTGTCTTTTTCCAAATTTGCTACTAATTTTTCAAGGGAAGTACTCATAAATTGAAAACTATCGACAAAGGTGAGAGATACTCTGCACTTGTCATATTTCTTCGTTAAAGAAAACGAAATATATTTTTCCATCGTGTTGGGAATGACTGTAAATTCATGATCGTTAATTTTTCCTAGGGCTTGCATTATTAAGTGACCATCATAGTTTTTAAGATTATGAAACACCACAGGAATTTTCTTTTGAAGGCGATATTTTAAATTACATGAATTGTGTAGAGCACCACGATACTTTCCAGTCAAATGGTCGTGGTCTCTTACACGATCCCCTTTTAATTCAGTTTTACATAAAAAACATAATTTAGTAGTTTTGAAGTCAAGCTCATCTTGTGGAGACATAAAAATGGGTTGCACACTAGTTAATTTTGCAGCTATTAATTCTTTATCCTCCAATAATGCATTCAAAAAATGTTCAACTGCATTTGGACCGCGATATGATTGAATGGGTTTGAAAATTTTCCCATTCGGTCCTACAATTAAATATGCATAGCCGCATGCTTGGTGTTGGGTGATTTTCTGTGTTTTTTTCTGTGATGTGTTTTGATCTATACCGACAATTAATGATTCAAAGTCGGCATAGATCATGTAGGGGACTGGATGTTGATAATGAACATTTTGAAATTTTAAAATATTTTCTCCAATTTCAGGCATTTTAATTTTTTGTAATGGATGCTCTTTACAGTAGGGAATATGAGACTTTAACAAATCCTCTCTCATAAACCGATGTAAGCATCTGAAGCAGTAAAAAACTTTACGTTTGTACTTAGTTAGATCTCGTAGCAAGCGTGAAAAGTTTCGAATTAAGCAATAATGTTGGGTCTCTTCATTTGCTATATATAATAAATTAATAACATCTGAATCTTCACGAGGGGATATATATAAGGGAAATACTTCATTATTTTCTAATCCGAATACATTAATCCGAAGATTATTAAATTTCTCAATATGTGAAATTTTATTTACTGGCACCGGGCACTGAATATTTTCGAGTTTAATAGTGTCTTCATAGGGTAGGTAGTGAGATACGCGTTCAGGATGTTGGCGGAAATTTACATTTAATCGATGTGCGATCAAACACCACACGAGACATTTTTGATCTTCGTTTTGAATGTTCAGTACGGCTCTCTTATCTGCAATTTTTTTAGGAAGAGGTATGTAACTGCTAGCAGCAAGGGGTTGATATTTTGCAACATTCAGTTCAAAATATAAAATTTTTTCCAACACCCAACCTGATCCTAATTGAATAAAATCTTCAAATGATTTATTAATTTTTGCGAATGCTTCTTCAATGTGATCGAGTATGCCGTCTTTCACTAATTCAGTTATCATTTTTGAACGAAAGTGGGGTGTGATATATTCTTTCTCCCCATCGGAAGTTCTTCGGCTGAGTACAGCCCTGATAACACCATACCATTTCAATGATATTTTTTCTTGCATCTGATGCAAAAGTTCCTGATGTATAGGAGATCTTATCTGATCGAAGAATTTTAAAAAATCTTTTTCATTTTCCTCTTCACAATGAAAACGGATAGAGGAAAAAGTGTTTAGAGCATCAACTCTATTTTCATTTCTAGGTCTTTTTGGAGGGGGAGCTGCCTGAGTTGTGTTCTTTCTTTTTAAAGTGTGGCTTTCTTTGTTATGTGCTAATAGCAAAGCTTTGGTAGAAAATATGTTTTCACATGATTTACATTGAAATGCTTTGTTGTGTATCAAATCATGTCTGTTTAAATCACTTTTTCGTGAAAATCCTTTTCCACAAATTTCACATACGTGAGGGCGTTCATTGGTATGGATTTTTAAGTGCCTGTTGAAACTACCTGTGTGTTTGAACGTTTTACCGCATGTCGGACAGGTCTGAAAATTAAGAAAAAAGATGTGTTTTAGAAACCTAACATTATTTTATTTATTTTATTTTTAAATTATGTTAAAATAAAGTGTTTTTTCAAATATTTAATTATTTTAAAGTATAAACCTAACTTTAAATTAAAAGTTTTATTTATATGTGTAAACCTAACTTAAATATTTTAAAATAAAGTGTTTTCAACCTTAAATATTTTAAAATAAAGTGTTTTCAACCTTAATATTTAATTGTTTGAATGTATAAACCTAACATTATTCTATTTTAAAGTATAAACCTAACTTTATTTAATTATTTTTTTTTATATATATTTAATTATTTTAAAGTATTAACCTAACTTTAAAAATGTAGACCAAACAAAGCTAAAATTTACCTAACAAAAATTTAATTCTATCAAAGTTAAAAATTTTCATTCCCCACTGAAAATTTTACTTAACCCAAATATAAAAATCTAACAATAAAAAAGATCACATACCTTGTTTTTAGATGATGAAGCTTGAGAAGAGGTATCACTAGGCACGGGGGCAGAAGCAACAGGCATGCCATCACCAGTAGACACGGTTGCGGTAGTAGGAACGTAGGCAGGCATAACACCGACATCAGGCACGGCGGCAGAAACAGCTGGTAACTAAAAAAGAAATAAAACAATTTTTTAATTAAACATGATTTTTCAATATATAAATGATTTTCACAAAAATATTTACAAAAATTAGTATGTATGAAATGATACTTACATGTATCTTTAAGTGTTGGACCAGTTCAGTTCTTTCACCGATCTCTTTTTCGCAAATACCGCAAGTCAATTCAGGTAACTTAATGGGTGCAGCATTGAAATTGGGTGGTCCTGTTGATGTACCTTCACCAGGATCCTGAAAAAAAAAATATATATATATATATATATATATATATATATATATATATATAATTAAAAATAAGAAACAAAAAATAGTTAATAAATAATTGTATAAAAAAAGTTTAGATAAAATAATTATTACCATGTTCAAAGCTTGATTATAATTTTGCAGAGGCTCTGCTGTTACGGTTTGATTATTAAAACCCCCAACCGATGGCGATGCATCGATCTAAAAATATACATATTATTTTTTAATTAAAACAATATTTAATTGAAATAAATTTAAGATGGAAAAATATTAATGAAAGACTCCTACCAAATCCTCAAAGGGAATATCCCAGTCGATCTCATTACATCCTGCAATATCGTATAGTTCGATATCACCAAACAATGAGAACTATTTAAAAAGCAAAAATAAAAAAGGAATACAGTTTTTTTTTTAATCTTATCATGTAAAAGTATACTTTAAAAAAAAAAAAAATTTAATGGGTTAATATAAACTACTAATAACTGCTTAAAAATTAAAATAGTATTTGCATTCATATTATACCAATGTATCGTTTATTTAAGCGGAAAAAACTATTATTTTATAAAACATTAAATAACTAAGACATATTTTTTTTTTATCCGTAAAACGAAAAGTATATTTTTAAGTCGAAAATATTAATGACTGCTTAAAAATTAAAATAGTATTTGCATTCATATAATAACAATAGATCGTTTATTTAAGCGGAAAAAACTATTATTTTATAAAACATTAAATAACTAAGACATATTTTTTTTTTTTTTATCCGTAAAACGAAAAGTATATTTTTAAGTCGAAAATATTAATGACTGCTTAAAAATTAAAATAGTATTTGCATTCATATAATAACAATAGATCGTTTATTTAAGCGGAAAAAACTATTATTTTATAAAACATTAAATAACTAAGACATATTTTTTTTTTATCCGTAAAACAAAAAGTATACTTTTAAGTGGAAAATATTAATGATTGTTTAAAAATTAAAATAGTATTTGCATTCATATAATAACAAAGCACCGTTTATTAAATCCCAATAGTCTAAGTTTAAAAAATAGAAGTGTAGGAATCTAAATTCTCAAAAATTTTACACGTAATAAGTGGCTTATTTATCGCTTATTAAATTGTAATAGTTTAAGTTAAAAAATATTAATGACTGCTTAAAAAAAATAATAAATAAATAAATAAATAAATCTAATATGATCAATATTTAATTGAAATAAATTTAAGATGGAAAAATATTAATGAAAGACTCCTACCAAATCCTCAAAGGGAATATCCCAGTCGATCTCATTACATCCTGCAATATCGTATAGTTCGATATCACCAAACAATGAGAACTATTTAAAAAGCAAAAATAAAAAAGGAATACAGTTTTTTTTTTTAATCTTATCATGTAAAAGTATACTTTAAAAAAAAAAAAATTTAATGGGTTAATATAAACTACTAATAACTGCTTAAAAATTAAAATAGTATTTGCATTCATATTATACCAATGTATCGTTTATTTAAGCGGAAAAAACTATTATTTTATAAAACATTAAATAACTAAGACATATTTTTTTTTTATCCGTAAAACGAAAAGTATATTTTTAAGTCGAAAATATTAATGACTGCTTAAAAATTAAAATAGTATTTGCATTCATATAATAACAATAGATCGTTTATTTAAGCGGAAAAAACTATTATTTTATAAAACATTAAATAACTAAGACATATTTTTTTTTTTTTTTATCCGTAAAACGAAAAGTATATTTTTAAGTCGAAAATATTAATGACTGCTTAAAAATTAAAATAGTATTTGCATTCATATAATAACAATAGATCGTTTATTTAAGCGGAAAAAACTATTATTTTATAAAACATTAAATAACTAAGACATATTTTTTTTTTATCCGTAAAACAAAAAGTATACTTTTAAGTGGAAAATATTAATGATTGTTTAAAAATTAAAATAGTATTTGCATTCATATAATAACAAAGCACCGTTTATTAAATCCCAATAGTCTAAGTTTAAAAAATAGAAGTGTAGGAATCTAAATTCTCAAAAATTTTACACGTAATAAGTGGCTTATTTATCGCTTATTAAATTGTAATAGTTTAAGTTAAAAAATATTAATGACTGCTTAAAAAAAAAATAAATAAATAAATAAATAAATCTAATATGATCTTAAAATAGTATTTCCATTCATTCATACATATTAAATATAAGAATATTTAATTTACTATTCATACATTTAAAATTATAAAAGATAAACCAAATTACTTACTTGATTATTATCGGAAAAATCCATTGTAACTTCGAAGAATAAATCCTTGCAGAACTTAACGGAACTGTATCCAAAATAGAACTGATAAGAAATGACTTTAGGTGATGGTATTTAAACCCTTTTTCCTATCTGCAAATGACGTGATATCTCTCTGCATCACATGCGGGTGATGTTACATCACGAATGCGTTATCATATTCTAGAATTTTCTACCTCGTATGGGAAAATTTCGATAACTTAGTTTGTGAACGGGGTCGATAAATAAATTTTGTTAGTATATCGTGTTATCAAATGATACTTAATTTAGAAATACTTTGTTTAATTACAAATCAGTTTTAAGATATCTATCAAAGTCGAGTATTTGTTTTAAAGTGAATGTCTTATCGAATGAGACTTAATTTTTAAGAATCTAAACAAAGGAAATGTTTCATTATTTATCCACCAGATAGTTTCACACGGAAATGTCTATTTTGTGTACTGTTACTATCGTAAAACAATCTCTTGTAAATAGATAATTTAAGTTTGGAGAAACAATTGTTAATTTTCTAGAAGAGATAATAGTTTCTTAACATTAATGATTCAAGTTGATTATTTATACTGAGTGTTCCAAAAGATAAGTTTATTTTTCCCTAAGACAATCTGAATATAGCTCCTGGAAAACATTTACTTTGTAAATATATGATAAACTTTGTCAGCTAACAAATTCTTTCTAGAAGGAACTGGTAATTCCCCGTTAAAATACTTTGATAGTTAGGAATTATCAAATTTGATGATTGAAGTTATCTTAAAATGATATTTCTAATTTTAAGAGTTATTCAAAATAATTAAAGGAAATTGTACATTATCAAATCTTTGATTCAAGCTTACTTAAAAAGACTTTTTATAGATTAATTATTCTTAATGATTTTTTATCCAATTGGATTTATACTAAAGATTAATTAAAAAAAAAAAAAACAGACAATTTTTTTAACACAAAAATTATTTATTAAAGATTCAACATATGTACACATTATTATGTTTCACATCAAACAATTTAGCAAAATATTACAAACACATTTTCGATAATTCAGTGTCTTACAAAAAACAATCTTCAAACAGTTTATCAAAATATTCTATTGGATATTCTTCAAAAAATGATAAACTATAATTGCAGAAACACTTCGAAAAAATATTTTTACAAATTTTGTAACAATTCAAATTTAATAAGACACTTTCTTTCATCACATTGAATTTTTGTTGTGCATTTAACATGAGACAATCATGTCTGAATTGAGATGAATGGGATATTAAACAACCTTCACATACATATAACTTCTCAATATTAATTTTTGCTTCTTCACAAATGCAATTTATATAATGTTCTTTTGTTTCATGAATATCGATATGTGAATCACACGTCACAGATTTATTCAACACTATGGCAGGAATCTGTTTTGTTAAAATTCCTTCGATAAGACAATCAGTAATTTGGGATTTTATTTCGTTAATCCTTATTAAATGACTTCTACCAAGTTTAATACCATTCGGTTTAAAATAAAAACCATTATCTTTAGTTTTAAAAATTTGCTGTAAATAGCAACTATCCTCATCCCAAAATGCTGTTAGTAACTGGTTATTGCTAATAAAACTGTCTTTTACTGAAGAAAAATTAAAAGAGCTTATCTTACTTTGAAAATGATCCCAAGTCGCCGGTGTTAGAATCACACCATTATTTGTAGGGTACCGTTTCCCATCATGGGTTTCTTTGAAACTTCGTATATGCAATCGGAGAAATACGTCATTTTCCAACATGACTTGGATAAAGGTAAGCCAACCAATATCCCATTCGGCCAGGAGAGGATTAGGCTTGTCTTTCTCTTGGTCAAGCCAATCGTTGCTGTTTTGGGGAAAATCGTTGTTGTTGTTTTTAGGAAGCACAGTTTTTTCAATTTGTACATCAGGAAATAGAGTTTTTTCAAACTGCGGCTCGAGGTTCAATCGTGGTTTTTTCAGGGGTGGCGATATACAAATTAAATGACGAAAGGTCAAACTAATTCTTGAATTTTTAATAGACGAGTCAGGAGCAATTCCGTGGGTAAAAAGTTCATTGGTGGGTTTCCCCATAGTATATAGAGAACCATGTTCCAAGTTAATGACTGTAGACGGCGCATTCACTTTTTTAAACTCGATTTTTCTTGACGCACCAAAACTTAACACAGCGATAGGAAAAGTATCATCCAAACTGTTTTCATTGTCTTTGTGCTGTGAAATATAACTTTGGCCATCACAATATACATTTAATAGTACATAATTGTATGTACAAGCGATATGCTTTTCCACAAGATTTCGCAGTTCCGTCATTAAGGAAGTCCATGGCTGAGCAGTTACTTGTAGGGCTGGATTATTTATCAATATATCCCCAAGTATCGATATTTTTTAAATATCCCGATAACAATATTTAAGATTTTGCTCTGCCAATATATCCCTTTAACGATATTACCAGTGCGCACCGCGCGATCAAAAACGCCAACGACGGAATTGTGCTTCCGCACTAGCAAACACGCATCACGAATGAAACCCGAATTCCCGAATAAAACCCGAGCGAACGAACATTCCGAGTGAGCGAACGAAAAATGAGCGCGCAATATCGTATACTACCCATTCTCTATACCCATCTCCATTCTCTCCCATCCCTCACTGATAAAATAAAAAAATATAAACCCACCCCAAACGATCACTGCACTCTCACAATGCATATGTACTTCCTCTTTATTCCTGCGTGCGCATCCTTAAATCTAAAATATCACTGCTTTAATAAGTCTACCGCAAAATAAAAAAATAAACAGTATTTATTGAAAGCCATCTGCTTTTCCCGCAGTATATTGACTAAACGATAAAACCCTAAACGATAATATGAAATAATTTACACTACCGTTAGTATTTGATAATATTCCACATCACCACTCATGGATCGTAAGAAGTGTAATACCACAGTAACCAAACCACAGACTGGGCGATATAAAAACAAATACTTATTATGACGACAATAATCTATGCAAACAATATCTTTTGTTTTAGCTCATTTCCTGCTATTGGTTCATTCGTTCATTGCTATTGGTTTATTTCAAAGTATCGATAACTTCTGGTCAATAAGTGATGCCAGATTGGGGATTTTGCCAGATTGGGGATTTTGTCCCCATTTCGGGGATTTTTGAAGCTTATGGGGACAATTTTGGAGACTTTTTTGGGGAATTCTAAAATGTTTGGGGACAAATCTGGGGAGTTCAACTTTCTGTCAATGTTGGCAACGTAATGATTTATCCCTACGACTAGAGACTTTCAATAGCTTTGTTGTTATTTGGGGATTTTTTTCAAAAATTGAGTTCATTTGGGGAAAAATCTGAGCTCAAATCAGAAAAATCTGCTTGATATTCTTTTTTGAAAAAGAAAATGTTTTTTTTCCTCTTTTTAGTGGAAAACCTGTTGGGGATTTTTTCGAAAAAAACCCTTGATTTGGGGAAATTTTAAGACCTGTTTGGGGAAATAATTTTCGACCATCTGGCATCACTGCTTTGGGCTGTATTTCAGTCAGATAGCTAGCTCCCTTTCTCCTTTCCCATGTTATCCAATGGGATTTTCGTTGCTTCGTTTTATAAAAATATCTCATTCAAAAATGAAGTTTTTCGAATTCTGTTTTTTGAATATTACTCTTTGAACTTGGTTTACTACTTGAACCCTTTTAGCTTAGTGAACAATTTTTCGAAAAAATTAGTTTAAATATTTTATTTCAATAAGTAAATTATGGACTCTAAGTGTGGATCTCTAAGTAAAATATTTAAATTTATTTTTTCGAAAAATTGCTCACTAAGCTAAAAGACGACCTGTTCAAAGAGTAATATTCAAAAAACAGAATTTAAGCTAAAAGACGATCTGTTCAAAGAGTAATATTCAAAAAACAGAATTCGAAAAAGTTCATTTTTTAATAAAATATTTTTATAAAACGACGCGACAAAAATCCCATTGGATAACATGGGAAGGGAGAAAGGGTGCTATCTGACTGATGTAAAATAAAGTTTTATCTTCAGTAATTTTACAGTGACAGTTTCTTTATAGAAATATATAATATTGGATAGTTTATTACTTTTTTCATGTAGCACTTACTTTTTCTCTTTCCTTTTCCTTCCTTCTTTCTTTTCTTTTTTTTCTTTTTTTTTTTTTTTTTTTTTTTTTTTTTTTTTTTAAGCCGTACATGTTAAATAAAATTGGTTTAAATGCAAAATGAGTTACTTTAAGTAACAAAATGAAACTTTAACATAATTTTGTTTAAATAATATAATTTTTATGCTGACAATGTATACACATATATATATATAATATATATATATATAATTCAATTTTCAATTGTTGTGAAACTATTACGAGTATGAATTGAACACATATACATTTAAAAAATATTGTAATGATTTGGTAAGCAGAAACAAAAATAAAAATGACAAGTAACTGACATTTAGGATGCATATAAGAGTTTTAAGTAAAAAATATTACTCTCTACGACCAAAAAAGGTGTATCCAATTCCAATGGCATTTCTTAACTATTTAAAATGATTTTCCTTTTTATTTAATACCTACATCTTAAGACAATTTTTCTTAAGCTTTATTTTTAGTAGAATTATGAATTTTGATATACTTGGTACAAATAAAACACAGATCACATATTAGCTGTGTTAAAATATGATTTTAAAATATTTAAAGCTTAAAATGGGAAGAATATAGGATAAACTATACAGAGGTATACTAAAAAGCAATAGTATAAGTTATAAGAAACACAAAATATTGATTCACTTTTTATGATTTTTTTTTTTTTTTTTTTTTTTTTTTTTATGATAAAGTTATGGTAGTAATATACCAGAAAATATATGGAAAACACTCTATACTTGTATACTTTAAAATTCGTGTGCATATGTTGTTAAAAAATAACAAATGTCTATTTTTTCCTATCTTGAAAGAAATATCGCAATATATCACTAATATCGATATTAACTTGGTGATATATCGCGATATTTAATTTCTGATATCGTCCAGCACTAGTTACTTGCGTACCGCTGAAAGCATAGGAAAGTCCAGCATCACCATAGGCTAACACTTGGCGTTTAGGTACAACATCCTTACCCCAAATTTTAAAAGTAGGGGTATAAAACGGCAGAATTTTTAACTGTTCAAAATAGGCATCGGCTTTCGTCTTCTCAATAAAATTTGCATAATAACTTACGTTTAATCCGTTTTCGAAGAAAGTAGTAGCCATGTTTAAAAAGCACGTCTAACACAAGCAGAAAGAACAAGTGAAATGAGGTCTTTTATACTGATTTTATCTTAGTATGACGTAGTGAGCTACGTGACAGATAACACAAACCTTCCAGTGGGCAATGTCAAGTGACGTAGTAGTAGATAAGACCACGTGGTCTTGATAAGATCACGTGATTTTTGATAAGAAATAGCATTATCGTTCATTTCACCTCGTGCGACTGGAAGAAGAGGACGCTAAGTGTGGAGGTAAGCTCAATTTTTATCTACTATATATTTAAACAGAAATAAAGAGACCAGTGTTTTATATTAAAAAATATTTTTTATTAATAATTTAGCCAATAGGGGGTTACATTTGATCGTTTTCGTTCCTTGGCTACAGAAGATAATAAAAATCTGTTTTTTATAAAACTTTTAGGCATATGCATATCATTAAGGGCTTGCAACAATTCGCCCTGTGCATTGATAGGTACTTTCTTATTCGTAGAAAATATTAAATTTAATAAATCGGCAATATTAGAGTTCTTTATTTTACGGTTTTTATAAGTCACTTCGCCTGTTTCGTCCCATTGCAATTTGTGAGGACTTGTTTTAAAAAATCCAAGTAAATTCGTAGCTTGATTCTTCATTCTTTTAGGCACTCTAGTTAAAGCAAGTTGTTCATAGTCTTGCACGGGTTCGGGTTTCACAGAAACAGGTTCGGGTTGGGGTTCGGGTTTCACAGGTTCGGGTTTCGCAGATTCGGTTTCGGGTTTCATCGAAGACTCTTCATTCGCGCGATGAATCCATGGGAGATTGTTTTCTTGCAAATTCATTTTTCTTTGTAATAACTCATAATAACGTCGTACTTTTTCATAATCCGGTAACGAACTGTTTAATATTTTTAGCAATGCTTTATCCAGTTCACTCAATTGTCTTTGCGAAGGAGTATGTTTGTTTAACACCTCTTCGGGTACTAAAGCATATTTTTTAGCGAATTCCATGAATGAGCGTACTGAGTGCAGTTATAGCAGCGGGAATTAAAACGTTTAAAAATCCACCTTGTTGTACAATCAGTTTCTTTTTAGTGAATAAAGAACCTTTTTTTGTCCCAATTTTTCTAAGAGTAGTCTTATATTTCGCTAACGATCGTTTCTGACAAGTAGTGAGAGGTACGTTACCTTTCAAAACGTTCAGAGTACACTCGCAAATAGCTTTAACAGTACGATTAGGTAATTTTTTTAAAAAATGTTTTCGTAATCTCTGGGGACACGATCGAATCAATTCTAAATCTCTTACTTGTTGCTTTGACAAAGTCATGTTAGCAACTGATGTTTCACAATTGTGAATCGATTATTTATATTTATAAAAAAATTGAATTTGATTGGGTAGGATTTGAGTTCGTAATCTCATCTCTTCATCCGTTTCATTCTTCAAATCAATAAACAGGTAGGAAAAGGGTTTCTTTGTGGCATCCTCATACACTTCTTGAAAAAATTTTGATTTTTTAGGATACAACTGTCTGCCTAAATGCATGATTTGACTTAAGTCCCGTCGATTTTTAAACAGGAAAATGTATTGCGCATTTAAGGAAACTGTTCTAATTTCACTTCCTTTTTGAAAAAAATTTTGTGTTAAAAATACAACACTTAGATTTAAATGATGACTGCCTTTCGTAAATAACGAAGTCAATCGTTTATCGTTACTGCATTCCGCCATTAAATCGTCTATCACAAACAAAGTGTTGCCACTTAGATATTCCTTAAAATTAGAGGGAAACCCTTCTACAAAAGTTACATCAGGTATTTCGTCGTATAAAGTTTGATAAATACCATAAAACCATACCACTTTATCGATTGGAGGATGAAACATTTGTTTTTTATATTGTAACAAATCTCGCATAAAAAATGATTTACCGCTTCCGGTAGGACCTGCCAGAATCATAGTAAAAGGGTGTTGTAACTGTGGGAACTCCATGATGAATGAACACAGACACAAAATACATACAGTTTAAATAAGTATTTATTGATAAAAATTAGCATACACACGAAATCTTTTAGCAACAAAATTATAGACTCTCTGGTCGTTACACACATTCTTGGTTACAAACATTGATAAAAAATCTTTAAGGGTTTTTCCCCTGCATCTACAGTACAAATAATAAACACAATATTGCCCACACACGGCGGTTGTAGTACTCTGCAGCATAAGAGGGTTATAGTTCATATAAGCAAAACGGGATACAAAGTTCTTTATAGGTCCTTTAAAAAAACTTGGGTCGTTTCCATACGAATCAAAGAATTCCACTTCATCATCAGATTGTATAAAGAATGCTAACCAATGCATTCCAGGCTCGGATGAATCATCCGTGTTGCATACGAAACAGGTAGGATAACGCACAATCTCCTCGGGTAATTGATCACTTGGGAACACATCCAAAAAATATTTTTTCGTTACTTTGTCACGTGATAAAATATTCTTGATTTGCAAAGAGTTCATTTTCATTAATTAGCAAAGTCACATAAAACGTGACGGGACTTGGTAATTTCTATAACGTTTTCAAATTCACCATACACAAACACAGATATGGTAGATGTTAAAGCATTATAAAATTTAATCTCAATTCTTAAATTTCCTTGTTGTTGTAAATTCAGGTGAGGTCCGTCACACAAATCGGGACTTAGATCAAAAGCAAACAAAGTGTGTCCATCTACGAAATCTTCACGGGATATATAATTCCCAGCATCGCGATTAAAACCAGAGAATAATCGATGATAAGCTCTTATATAGTTTTTGTCTCGGAAATTCAGTTCTAAAGGTTTACTAGGTACAGGTTGACCGTCTACATACACACTTAAAATGTTTACATTATAATGATTAAAATAAAAAGGGTTTAACTCGTATCTACCACTCATGGCTGTATTATCTAACAATCCAATAATTATGCGTTTCGGCATGGCTCCCAGAAACACATTATCCTGCATAAAAGACATACTTCCTGAAGGAATAGTATAAGTCTTGCATAAAACTCGGTCGATCGGGTATTTCGCAGAATTTTTCTCCAATGCTTTTGCATGTCCCAATAAAACCCCAGGATTCACTTTCACTATACGAATAAATAAAGAAGCATGTTCCAATACAACGTTAAACTTCTTATCCTGGCCAGCGACTTGTCTAGTCATTAAACAAAACTGAGGAGGGCTTCGAATCATTTTAATTTTTAAATCAACCATATTCAATAACAGGCGATTCTGTTGAAAGATATCACAGTGTAGAGGTCCAATCATATCTAAGATTTTACTATTTTTAGTCAGTTCATACCGAGTTTTCAATCCGGAGTTTTCAGGTGGGGCTTGTGGTATAGGATCTGATACAGTTAAATTATTGTCTTTGTAGAAACATTCACAGGTCAATAAACTTTTCTTAGCATCTTCGCCATAATTCAATAAAGTTTCGATATAGGCACGATAGGGATAAGTGTTACTCGAAGAGGATATTAATCTTTCATTCAAACTCACATCGATCTGGGAAAATAATGCGTGAAAAAATAAATTAACAGGTGCAACAGGTTCATTATCAGCCAGAGCAGTTCCGTCACCATTCACAATTTTCACTTTTAGGTACATGTGCGAGGAGGATAAATCAATATATTCTTCCCCATTACCCGTGATGTTAAATTCCACGGGTCCCCCATCGCGAATATTTGCTAGAGGGTGAAATTCAACAAAATGTCCTTTTTCAATAGCTGTCTGCGTGGGTGGAATCAAAAACAAGTCTAATTCAGATTTAACACAGGCAGGGGAATCTTTATGAATCAGTCCCGACATTATGAAGCAAAAATATCGTGTGTTTTCACTTTCTTCACTTTGCGACGAATGACGGTTTTATTAGAACGCTTTCTCTTTTTATAGCGTTGTCCTGAACCAATCATTGTTTTCATTTTAGTTGCAGCTTTGTCGGTCAAATTTTGACCTGCTTCTTTGAATCGTCGTTTGGCAGCGTCTTTAATATCCGCACCACGTGACAAGTCATTCAGCACATCCACCCCAGTATGAAATAATTGTTTACCAACCGCTTTCGCACCCGATTTAAAAAGGGGTACCGCTGCACGAAAAAGGGATCTAAACAATCCCCCTAACCCATATCCTTTTTGTAAAGCAGCACCTTGGTAATAGTTCAAACCGCTGCCCGACTGGTGACAGTAATAATCTTCAAAAGATTTTGCACAACACTTGTAGGGAACAAACATTATGAGAGATATTTTTGTCTAAAATGAAGTTTCACGATCAACTGTCCACGTTCAAATGACACTAAACGTCCTGTGTGTGTCCTTATAACGGTTTCAATAGTCTGAAAATTCTTTCGCGAGACCGGCAAGTAATGCGGTCTATCAAACATTTCATGAATCATTTCACCATCTTGTCCTTTCACGGTAATCACACGTAACAGGGGAGCAACCGTATGACCCACAATTTGTGGTTCCACTATATCGCTGTATATGTATAATAACTTAAAATCAACATTCGGGTCGGCAACATAAGGACTTACTATAACCCTAGTATCGGATGTAGGTATATCGTTTTCACCTACCTCTCCCGGTAGAAATCCTAAACATTCTGCAAGTCCTGAATATAAAATTATTCTTGCTTTCGAGTTTAAAGTAATATCTACTTTTCTAGTATACTTGCTGTAGTTAAACGCAATATTACCATTAAAATTTTGATAATTAATCCATTTAATAATCTCATTTGGTTTTTCGTAAAGTCCAGGCGGTATTCTAGCTTTTTTCATCACACCTGTACCTGTATCATATTCATATTCATTTCCGTTCTCCATTATATTTTTCCATATATGCGGATAAATCAATTCCACAATCCCTACTTCCCATTCCCCTTTTAAGTCAAGGGGAGCGGGTAATCTCGTAATAAAATGTGAAATTTTATTTTCCGGGTAATAATTTAAAGAACTGTCCGAGGGTAACGTCACGTAGAACGACATGATGACAAATGATTCTTAAAATCTAAGTCGTCGCAATTTATAAAACGAATAAATTAGAAGCCGGTATCCATTGGTCAAATTTGGAAGAATAACCTTTATATTTCACTTTATATTCGAATTGTCCTTTTCTCATTCGCTTTTTCAATATTTTTTCGATAGCATAGTCCTTTTTAGGTTGTACTTTTTGAAGCTCTTGGACATAAAACGTTCCTTGAATTGGTTCGTTCATCAGGTCCTTGATCCGGTAGACAGGCGGGTCTCGCGGTACGCATTCGGTCACTACAAATAACTCTTCCGTCCAGTTGGTTTCATAACCTTTTTCAAAGGTTAATTTTTGTTTAGACACGCGTACAGTATCCCCCGCTTGAAACGTGCAAGGCTTTCTCTTTTCAGTTTCCATATTCCCGTATAATGTAAACCATACGTCACTTTCGTTTTCCGACGTCACTTCGATCGGTGCCCTTTTAATACTTGAATGATAAGTATGATTATAACTATGCAAAAATTGATCTAACACGTCTACGTAACAGTAAGTATGTCGACTAGTGAAATATTTCCACATTTTAGTTTTCAAAGTACGATTAAATCGCTCTACTACAGATGCTTTCGTATTGTTAAAAGTTTTGAAAAACCTCACACCTTCATCCTTTAAAAACTTTTGAAACACCCTGTTGACAAACTCAGTACCACTGTCACTTTGAAGT
Source organism: Salticus scenicus (assembly GCA_963930645.1). Taxonomy (NCBI): domain Eukaryota; kingdom Metazoa; phylum Arthropoda; class Arachnida; order Araneae; family Salticidae; genus Salticus; species Salticus scenicus. The sequence goes on from OZ005657.1 coordinate 49,943,966, forward strand.
AATTTTGGCTTTCGTGTCATAAAAATTTTTTGAAAAGCTTTCTTAATCTCTTCCCCTTTTTTAGTTTTTAATGGTATCGCCCACGCAAATTTAGATAGAACGTCGATACAGGTTAAAATGTAGCGGTACCCTTGATTGTACTTCTGCAAATTGCTTAAATCGACTAAATCTGTCTGCCACTGCTGATCAATTGTGTACACTATGACTCGATTCATTGGAAATTTTCTCCGAATCGGTTTGTGAAGGCTGTATGCATCTACACCTTCTAACCATTCCTGAATCCTCTTCTTGCTTATTTTTCCTTTTGCAGCACGGTATAAAGCATTTACACCACCAAAACTTGCAACATGAGCTGGATTTTGATAAGTCTGTTCCATTGCAGCAATTAAATTGATTGTTGTTCACATAAATTCGAGAACGCATCATATCGAAAAGGATAAATTTCCCGTTTCGTTTAAATTTAATATAAAATCTACATTAAACTTTGAACCTTCACTAAAAATATAAAGAACTGTGAAAAAAATACACATTAAAAAATATAAACAGACAACAACAGTTGCTTCCTCACGCGAAGGCATCATGTTGAATACTAAATGAAATCTACTAAAAAACGCCTATTTATATCTTAAATCAGCCCATTCAGTTATATTCCTGTGGGGCAGTGGTTAAGATGCTTGTAAACTACTACCCCGCGGGAATATTTTGTCTTGGGTTCAATTCCAGAGCTTGCTAAAAAAATATCTTTATTTAAAAATAAATTCTCTTGAATCGACTAACAGATGGCAGCACCACCGGGTTCGATTCCAAGGTGAGTACATATCTTTCTTTTTTGAAAATTTTTAAGTATAATAAAAATGTTTAAACAAATTTTAAAAAAGATCTCGCGAACATAATAAATTCTCTTTCTAAAAATTTTTTCTAAGTTTAAAATTAATTTTAAAATCCAAATTAAAGTTCTCTTAAAATAATATTCCTTATCATTCAAGATAACATCCTAATTCTAACCTTCCTTATCTTTCATGTCGGCATGCGTCACCGGAACGATACTGATAAGAGACGGTGCGGCAGCAGCACAGCTCGCCCGTGCCGTGCCGCTGGTGCCGCTGGCGTTGTATCCTTGTTTTCTATCTACTATCCACAAGCAAAACACTAAAGTTAAAACACTCTGTAAGAAATAGTTCCTTAAAAATGAGCTAAATTGTCTCAAAATAGCTCCGAAACAATACATATACTTAAATTTGAAAACCCATGTACTCGTTTTTGAGTATATTGAAAAATTCAAAAATAGGGTTGAACAATAAGAATCCCAATATCCATATATTTGACATGCCAATATACTCAAAAATGAGTACATGGGTTTTCAAATTTAAGTATAGGGGAGACTGGGGCACAGTGGACCTAGGGGCACAGGGGACCACCCCTATTTAAATCTCTTAGTATTTAACTCTTATAGTTTATATTGAGATTCATAGATGGAAGCATGGTACTACTTCTACACATCCAAAAAAAAAAAAAAAAAAAAAAAAAAAAAAAAAAAAACATGGTAAATGCTATGGTAGCCATTTTATACACCTTTTATGTTTTCAGCTGCTCAAAGTAATTTTTCAAGTTTAAAGTTTTTTTTATTTTATCAGGACAGAACTATTGACTACAAGTATTGGGCAGTTGTTAAGAAAAGCTAAGATATTGTTGTTTTTAAATTTATAAAAATTTTTAGCATATTTATAGTCTATATAGTATTTTAATATTATTATTTGTTTTGTTTGGACATGGGGTACAGTGGGCCACCTTCCAATGTGCCTTAACTCCAAATTATATTTAACACATTATTTACAGGGATGGAACACGGGCGCAAAATTCATACCACTATCGATGTAAGAAAATTTTCTACTTCTTAAATCAACGATATTATAAGTAGAGAAATTTCTTAAACGGATTCCGGTATGAATTCTGCGCCCGTGTTCCATCCCTGTATTTATTTTAGTTGAATTTACATATACAAATATAATGTGACTCAAAATAATTAATAAAAAAATAATAATCTTAACATTATATAAATTTCTGAAAAGGGAAAATAGCTGAATAGTAGTATAATAATTATGAATATCTAAATTTAATAACTATTTGAATTGTTTAATATTAAAAAAATAAATAAAATGAATATGTGATATAATAAATAGTAGGTTATATAAATTTATTGTTGTTGTTTTTAGGAATAATATGTAAAAGATAAAAGTAGAATAATTTTAGTTAAACCTATCTCACAAATATAATGTAAAGTACTAATATCTCAAAATAATTAATAAAAATATTTGAATAGTAACATAATGTTTAATTACATATTTCATAATTTTTATAACTATATAACATTAGTAAACAAATAAAAAATATATCTTATTGTTTTTAGTGATGGCACGTAAAAGACAAAGGAAATCTGATATAGAATTCTTACTCTAATTTGATTTCTTATTTATTTATTTATTTATTTATTTATTTATTTATTATTCCTTTAAATTTTGGTAATTGTATTTCATGAAAATATTCGAATTATGTTATTTAGACTAGAATTGCATAAGAAACTAATTTTAGGGAAAACAAATGAGTAATTTGTATTAATTATACATGAACAACAGAGGTTGGTCCACTGTACCCCGGGTTGTGGACCACTGTGCCCGGGTGATGGGGCACAGTGGTCCACTTTGTGAGTGCACACAATTTATGTTTTTATTCGTAATGTATTAAAAGTATTGTTATAAAAAATTAGAACATGTCAAGCAAGGTTTAAAGAATGTTTGCTAATTTTTTCAGGTACCTTGCTTTTTTATTTTGTTGAAAAAAAATTAAAAGTGTAAAAGTGGTCCACTGTGCCCCAGTCTCCCCTATATTGTTTCGGAGCTATTTTGAGACAATTTAGCTCATTTTTAAGAAACCATTTTTAAGAGTGCACCAATTACAAAGCATTAGGATTAATAGAATATTGACCATCACAATATTATATTCGTGTTTCCTTCCACTGAATCATGGGTCATGGTGATTAATAGTCATTTTCATCAGTATCACTAAATTCTAAGTCAGGGTCAATGTTTTCTATGCTAGCTGGTGTTCGTAAAGTTTTGTAAAAGTTATGGAATACTGGAGACACAAGAGGAAGCAAAGTAAGTTGATCTCTCTTCTTCTGCACTGCGATTGGAACAGATTTGTTATACCGTTTTTGAATCTGGGTAATTCGGAGATTTGTTTTGCCTCGTCGAAGAATACTAATTTTTTTTTAAGTGCCTTCAAGTAGACTGTCCCTATAAAATATCTGATCCCCTTCCTGTCAATACCAATCATTGTACCTCTTGTCACTTGAACGGCTCTCCATCAACATTATTCTTTCGCACAACGAGAGTATTTATTGACAGTAATGCAAAATCAAAAAAATCATCTTGAGTCATCTCTCTAACAGTGAATTTATTTTTCTTCCCTGTAGACCGAAAAAGCTGATACCAATCATGTGGGTGGAATACTTGAAATGCCATACTTTTCTTTTCTCTCTCAATAGGAGCATGGTCTACGTCACATTCCATGTGCGAGTAACCTGAAATTAGAAATTTGTGATTGATGCTGGAGAAATGAGGGAAGTCAGCCATCGCATTCAAAAACATCGCTGACACATGGATGTTTTTGTTGTGTTGATGTGTCAGAATAGAAAGTTACACTTGTAACAGTGTCAGGTACATTTCGTAGGTAGTCGTAAAGACATGAAGCAATTTCGTTAGGTTCACGACCATCGTGCCACATGTAATGACATGACTTACCTATGGCATTGTCACGTATAGTCAAATTAAAAGTTCAAAGTTGGCGTTTGTTGAAAGCTACAGATGATGACAGAAATGGAGTTGCTAGACACTGTTGTAAATCAAAAACTAAACACAGTTTTGAGGTATCAGTTTTGGCTTCTGCTTTGCCAAGCCTTTTCTGTTCATAAGCTAAATCTGCTTTTCTCTGATGTTAAATGTAGTAAATTATTGGTAAAGAATGATGTAGTAAATTATTTATATATATTAAATTTCAATTGAAAAGTGGGTAATTTTTTTATCGATACCAGTTCTACATTTATAAATTAAAGCATAAAATACAATAATAAGCAATTGAATAATTATAATCTCATTATTACATTGGATTAAAGCATGTTGACCGCCAAGTGGCACAGCGCAAAAAGAGAAAAGTGGACTTAAATCCTTTATACCAAAAACTAATCAGAAGACTCGATCAGGAAAAAGGGATTATGTTGACTTGTACCCTTTATACCATTCAAGTGATTATCAAATTTCATTTCATAAAGGGAACAAATTGACTTAAATCTTTTATACCAAACATGAATGCTAAATTTCTCACTTGAATCTTTTTTACCAATGCATTTTCTCAAAGACTAAATGACATGGGCTTAAATCCTTTATACCAATCGATGGAGAATTTTTTTCTCAGTCTGACTATGTACTTAACTCAAAATCGACATTTTTGGACTTAACTCCTTTATACTTATCAGTACAGAATTAAGAAGCAATATATAGAATTTTCATGAAAGTTTTTATCTTGTTGAACAGTGATATAAATTGGTATCTTATCAACATTTACTGCAAATAGGTCGGTAACTGGCACTGTTACGCTGAAATGTTCTCCGTTTATGGGAAGATTATATATCAACTTCCGTAGTGTACAAACGCATCAAACTCGATGCGAAAGGCAGCTATTGCGTAAAACCAACTTGACTGAATTTAGGTGCTTATCGGAATATAAAGTATCATCTGCTATGTTGCGATTTTTCTTCTTATGGAAAGGCTGTATCTCAGCTTTTTGAGTGTATAAATGAATCTAAATATGATGTGTTCGAAGGCTATTATGAAAAACTATGGTGATGCATTTTGGGTACATATAGGCTTAAAGAGGACTTTGCTATGCTGCAATTTTCTCCGTTTATGAGAAGACTGTAAAGGAAAAGTAGCCAATGACAATGTTATAACTGCAATACTACATCAACTCCGTATGTGAAGTAACATTTATGAAAATCTATGCTGAATTAGTTTGGGTGTTTATCTGTCGATAGACAGTGCTGTTATGCAGATTTGTTTTAGGTTTCACTCGCTTTTCCGTCAAAATAATATATTATATGTGTATAAAAGAAAATTTATGATAGAAAACTATATAATAGCTGCAGCAACACTTTTCTGTGTTATATTTATATATTTTGGTGAAAATAAAATTTTTTGATAATATGCAGGTTCTTCTGATATTGTTGAATAAGTTTCAAAAGATAATGTGCGCGACAATTCACTAAATAATTAAAAATAAATTTTAGAATATAACAATTATAAATGTTTTTAAAATGTAGCAACATTGTGCAAAAGAAAGGTGAGGGAAGTTACCGCCTTTCACACAATAATTTGTATCCAATAAAACTATTTCTAAAGTTATTTGAAATACATTTTTAAAAACGCTAGAAATGGTAAAATACATTACATCTATACCACACCTTAAACTGTAATATTGCACTGGTGTTCAAAATTTAAGGAACAACCTGTTTTCTCGTTTTCTTCTTTTGCACATAATTGTTAAACAAATAAACATATGAACATAAAATTTAGATGGCCTGTTCGTTATCATATTATTAACCGAATTTTCTGTAACTTTAGCATAAGTAATAATTTTTAAACTAATAAATATTCATTTTTCTCTCGAAAAGAAGGTTTGGAAAAAATTAAAAATTTTAATAATTTTTAGGAAGAGCACTTAATGTAAAATGATCATAAGGATGCCTTAAAGATAGGAGAAGATGCACACTCATCCATTTGTTAGATTAAAACCAAATCTTTCTACCTGTATTAGCTGTTTTTTTTTTTTTTTTTTTCTTGCATGTGAATAACTTTTTTAAAAATATACATACAGACATGAAAATTGAATGAAAAGTCCATTATAAAACTATTAATCGACATTTTTATTATTGTGGTGTTGCTTATAGTTTAGAAATATAATTGTTTACAAAATAATATCGTTTTTAAAAAGTCCATTATAAAGGTAAAAGAAAAGTTAATACAGTTCGAAAAATTGAGATTTAATTTAACATTTCAAGGCATGTGCGTCTTTCTTTACCTACCTCTGATGCATCCTTAACAACACTTTTCATTAAGTGTTTTTTCCTAAAATTAATGAAATTTTTCATTTTTTCCAAACCTTTTTTTGGAGAGAAAAATTCAGCGGTTCCGAGAATTCAAACGTGATTTTGTTCACTAGTTTCAAGAATATTCATTAATTATACTTTTGTAGAAAAAAAAAAAAAAAAAAAGTTTTATTCTGTTTCCTGAATATTCATTACATAAAGGGCATTCCACTACTAGAATCTACTTATGTTTTTAAGAATTATTTTCTACACGCATCATCTACTTTCATGACAGTAACAATATGGACTCATTCAATAACGTGCCTTTGTCAACTTAGAACCTATTTATGTATTTAAGAATTATTTTCTACGCGCAAAAATGTCAACAACTTTTATAACAATATCACTATGAGCTGTATATACAGGCTGAAAATGCATTAAATAAAGAACATTCGTCTACTAGAACCTGCTTATATCTTTAATAATTACTTTCTACCCTCAAAAATGTAGATAACTTTTATAATTTTATCATAACGAACTACATCAAAGCCTGATGATAGGTCATAAATAATGCCGAAATTCTTCGTATATTTGGTCATTAAAAATATAATTTTCATAAATATCTCCTAAACGGAAAGTCACAGAAAGAGCAAAAAGGGAGGTGAACAACTAGGTGTTATAACTAGTGCTGGACGATATCAGAAATTAAATATCGCGATATATCACCAAGTTAATATCGATATTAGTGATATATTGCGATATTTCTTTCAAGATAGGAAAAAATAGACATTTGTTATTTTTTAACAACATATGCACACGAATTTTAAAGTATACAAGTATAGAGTGTTTTCCATATATTTTCTGGTATATTACTACCATAACTTTATCATAAAAAAAAAAAAAAAAAAAAAAAAAAAAATCATAAAAAGTGAATCAATATTTTGTGTTTCTTATAACTTATACTATTGCTTTTTAGTATACCTCTGTATAGTTTATCCTATAGTTTATGCATTTAAACCAATTTTATTTAACATGTACGGCTTAAAAAAAAAAAAAAAAAAAAAAAAAAAAAGAAAAGAAAGAAGGAAGGAAAAGGAAAGAGAAAAAGTAAGTGCTACATGAAAAAAGTAATAAACTATCCAATATTATATATTTCTATAAAGAAACTGTCACTGTAAAATTACTGAAGATAAAACTTTATTTTACATCAGTCAGATAGCACCCTTTCTCCCTTCCCATGTTATCCAATGGGATTTTTGTCGCGTCGTTTTATAAAAATATTTTATTAAAAAATGAACTTTTTCGAATTCTGTTTTTTGAATATTACTCTTTGAACAGATCGTCTTTTAGCTTAAATTCTGTTTTTTGAATATTACTCTTTGAACAGGTCGTCTTTTAGCTTAGTGAGCAATTTTTCGAAAAAATAAATTTAAATATTTTACTTAGAGATCCACACTTAGAGTCCATAATTTACTTATTGAAATAAAATATTTAAACTAATTTTTTCGAAAAATTGTTCACTAAGCTAAAAGGGTTCAAGTAGTAAACCAAGTTCAAAGAGTAATATTCAAAAAACAGAATTCGAAAAACTTCATTTTTGAATGAGATATTTTTATAAAACGAAGCAACGAAAATCCCATTGGATAACATGGGAAAGGAGAAAGGGAGCTAGCTATCTGACTGAAATACAGCCCAAAGCAGTGATGCCAGATGGTCGAAAATTATTTCCCCAAACAGGTCTTAAAATTTCCCCAAATCAAGGGTTTTTTTCGAAAAAATCCCCAACAGGTTTTCCACTAAAAAGAGGAAAAAAAACATTTTCTTTTTCAAAAAAGAATATCAAGCAGATTTTTCTGATTTGAGCTCAGATTTTTCCCCAAATGAACTCAATTTTTGAAAAAAATCCCCAAATAACAACAAAGCTATTGAAAGTCTCTAGTCGTAGGGATAAATCATTACGTTGCCAACATTGACAGAAAGTTGAACTCCCCAGATTTGTCCCCAAACATTTTAGAATTCCCCAAAAAAGTCTCCAAAATTGTCCCCATAAGCTTCAAAAATCCCCGAAATGGGGACAAAATCCCCAATCTGGCAAAATCCCCAATCTGGCATCACTTATTGACCAGAAGTTATCGATACTTTGAAATAAACCAATAGCAATGAACGAATGAACCAATAGCAGGAAATGAGCTAAAACAAAAGATATTGTTTGCATAGATTATTGTCGTCATAATAAGTATTTGTTTTTATATCGCCCAGTCTGTGGTTTGGTTACTGTGGTATTACACTTCTTACGATCCATGAGTGGTGATGTGGAATATTATCAAATACTAACGGTAGTGTAAATTATTTCATATTATCGTTTAGGGTTTTATCGTTTAGTCAATATACTGCGGGAAAAGCAGATGGCTTTCAATAAATACTGTTTATTTTTTTATTTTGCGGTAGACTTATTAAAGCAGTGATATTTTAGATTTGAGGATGCGCACGCAGGAATAAAGAGGAAGTACATATGCATTGTGAGAGTGCAGTGATCGTTTGGGGTGGGTTTATATTTTTTTATTTTATCAGTGAGGGATGGGAGAGAATGGAGATGGGTATAGAGAATGGGTAGTATACGATATTGCGCGCTCATTTTTCGTTCGCTCACTCGGAATGTTCGTTCGCTCGGGTTTTATTCGGGAATTCGGGTTTCATTCGTGATGCGTGTTTGCTAGTGCGGAAGCACAATTCCGTCGTTGGCGTTTTTGATCGCGCGGTGCGCACTGGTAATATCGTTAAAGGGATATATTGGCAGAGCAAAATCTTAAATATTGTTATCGGGATATTTAAAAAATATCGATACTTGGGGATATATTGATAAATAATCCAGCCCTAGTTATAACGAACCTGTATACTGAATTTCAACGCCCTACGACCAGTCGTTTTTGAGTTATGTGAGATACAAGTATAGCCACATACATATAGCCGTTCAGAAAAGTCATGTAAAATCTTAAATATCTCTAAAATATAAGCTCTTGTTAAGAGGTTTCAAGAATATTCATTAATTATTGACTTTTGTGTGGGAAAAAAAAGAGTTTTATTCTACTGTTTCCTGAATATTCATTACATTAAGTGCATTCATCGACAGGAATTTGCTTATGTTTTTTAAGAATTATTTTCTACACGGAAAAATATCGACTTCTTTCATGACGGTATCATTACGGGTTCATTGAATAAAGTACATTTGTCAACTAGAACCTGTTTATGTATCTAAGAATTAAGTTCTTCAAAATATCGACTACTTTCATGACAGTATCATTACAGGCTCTATCTGCGGGCTGAATATTCATTAAATGAAGTGCATTCGTCGAGTGGAACTTGCTTATGTCTTTAAAAACTACTTTCTACATGCAATAATTTCGACTACTTTCATGACAGTATCATTACTATCAGCGGGCTGAATATTCATTAAATAAAGTATACATTCATAGACTAGAACCTGTTTATGTACTTTCTACACACAAAAGCAGGGATGGAACACGGGCGCAGAATTCATATCGGAATCTGTTTAAGAAATTTCTATACCTATAATATCGTTGATTTAAGAGGTAGAAAATTTTCTTACATCCAAAGTGGTATGAATTCTGCGCCCGTGTTCCATCCCTGCAAAAGTATTAATAATTTTCATGACAATATCATTACGGGTTCTATCTATGAGTTGAACATTCATTAAATGAAGTGCATTTGTCAAACTAGAACCTGCTTATGTACTTTCTACACGCAAAAATGTCTATAGTTTTCCAACATCATTACGGGCTTTATCTATAGCTGAATGTTTATTAAATTAACGGCTCTATTCACCAATAACTTCGACTCCCGGTAAATCACGAAAATTTGAAAAGCGCATAAAGTCAGGGTAAACTTTTCAGCAATATTTGATGAGTTGCTTAATGCCATCTAGCGGCATTGTTACTTTCAAACTTTTTATCGGAAAATAACCAATCAAAGATTATATAAATTCTTCGTCGCTAGATGGCAGAAGAAGCCGGTAAGATTATTTTAGATAGCTGAACCCTGCCTTTAGACGCTTTTCAAATTTTTGCATTGAAGTTAATGGTGAATATGGCGGAAAGTGAATTCGTCGAGTAGAGCCTGCTTATGTACAGTCACCAAAAAAAAAAAAAAAAAAAAAAAAAAAAATCGCCACCCCCCCCCCGCTCCCCCCCCCCCAACTAATTTCGCCGTAAATTATCGTAGAAACATGTGACTGATACCGATCGATTTGTAATAACGTCTAGTTTATAACGGTATAGTTAGATTTTGCCTAGGGGTCGTCTACATATTAAAACTGACACCAACTTCATTTTCTTCAATGGCTACCCCTATTTTTGACTTCATATTCGAATTTCTGAGATCAAGGCAGTTCAGAAAAAGGCCCCATTTATATACTTTAAATTAATTATTGATAGAATTACAACCGAAAATATGTTAGGGGTAAATCTATAAATTTTGGAAAATTAAATTTCTATCATGCACGAAAGTGTTAAGCAATAATTCAGTTACCATCGAAAAAAGAGTATTAAATTATCTATCAAAAGAACAAAAAAAGGTAAATGGTTTTAAATTTGTTTGAAAATTATTTTAACTCAAGCTGCCATATAATTGTCTGAAACGGTGGCACTCAACAATGTTCAGTTTCTTCTGATACTGCAGTACTTTCATATTCTTTAATTTAATTGACTTTTTAAAAATATTAAAATAGATTTTTTTAACTTTATTTATTTTTTAATTTATTAATTAATTATTTTTTTTTTCATGGCATTATTAAAAACTTTTACATAAATCTTCATGATATTCTTCTGCTTTTATATTTTATAGTGTGTAACAAATTAATATGCAAAATAATAAATCCTACTATTTAATGGGATGTTCTAAAATTCTACTCTTAACACAGATACCGAAGTGGACGGTGGGTCTAGAAAGGCTGCTACCCTTAATCTAAATCTTCAGTTGAAGAGGTCAAAATGTTACATTACTCTATTAAAAAAAAAAAAAAAAAGATGTCATAATAAATATGATCTGTACGCATCGATTATGGAAAAAAATATCAAATATTTAAGTTTCCTAAATTCTATGATTTCACAAAATATGCATAAAATTTGCCTAACACACACACATATATATATATATACATACATACATATATATTCGTTTTTTTTTTTTTTTTTTCTCTTAATACAATTTACAAGTTAAGTCTTTATTTTATAAACTTTTTATAAAAAGAATACAGATTGTAATGTTAATTTATGTATTCAAAATTTAAATTGTTTGAAATTAAATTAAATAAAAGTTAATTTTTTTCGTCAGATTAGCCACAAGTTTAAATATTAATATTTTGTGATTTACACATACATGAAGCTTTTCGAATGCAGAATTTTATAATTTCATTATCGAGGATTTTAAAAATGTGCCTTGACTTAATTAATATTAAGAGAAATGTTCGATATTCTCGCAGATATATATATATTTATTTATTTCTCAATATATTGAGAACAAAAATCTATATTTTATAAATTAGCAATGTGAAAATGATAAGATATCCTCGTAAACACAAGAAAACAATTAATCGCATGAACACAAATAAAATAAATACATAAAAATAGAATTTTATTACGAATCATACTTTTAAAATGTTCTCTCCTCTCTGTTCCTGTTAAAATTCTCTGTATAATTATCAGTCTAAGTTAACAAAATTTTGTTCTTTTTTTTTTTTTACCCGTTAGTAGTCGCTAATTGGTCGATTTGCCGCCCATCCTTCAGTTTTTCCAGATTTATATATTCAATTGCCACCAAAACGTTTTTAGAAATGGCATTTGATATACATAAAATGCAAATAAAATCGAAGAAACGTCGATCACATCACTTCTTAAAATTATTGGTGGCATTTAAATAAAAAGTGCGCAATCTGTAATAGGTGGCGCTGTCTATAGCGACTACTAACGGGTTAAGGAAAAAAGAAGATAAGGAGGAGGAGGAAAGATCAAAACGAATAGAAAGTATATTAAACGTTAATACCCTTTAAACACTGGAAAAGGGCGTGGCTTCGTATTGTGTGTCATTTGGGAGTTGTAGAGTGCCAGAAAAATACTTTATGTAATAAAACTTTTCATTTAAAGGGTATTTAAAGCAGCATTATATTTTATACATAGACTATTCAGTAAAAAAGTGCCATTCATCTGGTTCATGAAAAATAAAGAACATTTTCTGGCATTGCTCTATGTATATACATTCTTGTCAACCTAACCTGGAAGATTATTGGTCCCGCCCCTTTCCGTACATTTTTTTCACATCAGTCTTTTTAGAATATTTTTTCCTTATTTAACAGGTTCAGCGCCATATCAGCCATCGGTGGCTGACACTGATCTTTCCATTTAGGCCAAGTCAGCCGACAGTGTAAAATATGATATAAAACTACAGAATTTACATAGTTTTAAGTAATTACTGACAATTTATTTAAAATTTACTTATTTTTTTTAATTTATTTTTTTTAATAGGATTTTTATAGGATTATAGCGTTAAGGCCTAATGGGGTTTATTGAAACTCGATAAACATAATACGCTTCTAAGCAGCGCGTGTGGCCTGAATGGGATTTCCATAAGAATTCGCGTGGCGCTCAATGAGTTAATCGTAAATGTATTTGAAGTTAATTACTCTAAAAATTAAATTGTGTACACAAAGGGGCGGGAACTAACAATGTTACGGGTTAGGTTGGCAAGTATGCATATATATTTTTCTTGATTTACAAAAATTTATAACACATTTTCTTCTTTTTTTTAGTATTTTGTGTTTATATGTCTCATTAAAAATAAATACAATATTCATATATAAACATTTCATACGGTAATGTATATAAACGTATTGATTAAAGAAGTTTTGTTGATATTATATAATTATTTTTCTAATTGTATAGTATATTAACACAAATATATTTTGTAAATTTCGCAGCATCGAAAAACAGCAACATAGCTTCCATATCAAAGCTTAATGTAAATAGGACGTAAGCGTACTGTAGCTAGTGTTGAAATTTGAAAAAAAAAAAAAAAAAAAAAAAAAAAAAAGAATAACAGTGGGCTAAAAATACCCCGGAATAAATTAAAATCAGAGCTGCCAACCTAATCTGGCAAATTGTTTGTACCGCCCATTTTTCTACACCAGTATATTTTTAGAGTATTTGTTTTCTTAATTCATCGTAAATATATTTGAAAAGAATTACTCTAAAAATTAAGTGGTGTAGAAAAAGGGGCGGTACTCTCAATTTGCCGGATTAGGTTGGCAGCTTTGATTAACCCTTTAACGGGCTGTGGTAAATATTTTACCACAAAGTCATTAATTTTAAAATGGGGAAGGCGTGGTAAGCTAATTTTACTACGCCTGCCGTTTTTACTCTGCTAAAATACATGAAGGAATAAAATAAAAGAACAAAGAGTCACACTCTTTGTTGATTTCCTTTTTCTTCTGAAATTCTGTTTATAAGGCCGTAGTAAGAATTTTACCAGAAAAATAGGTGCTTAGATTAAACAGTAGGCGGGGAAAGGTAGCTTACTACGCCTTTCTCATTTAAAATTAATTTATTGGGAGGTAAATACACTTCTCATGGCTTTATAAAACGTTAAAAATCAAATTAATTTTACCTAATAAGCTAAATGGAATTCTTTTCTTATTATCACTCTCAATATCAAAAATATTTTAATTTACCCTTACTACAATAAACGGTCCGTTAAAGGATTAAAATGTTGTTTATTCTGTTTTTAGTCAGATGATATCGCTTGTGCTAAATAGCTGGATCCGCCCTCTCTTAAGCTCAGGTTCAGCTTATCATTAAAATATTGTTTTTAATATCTGCCGCACCAAAATGTTCAAAGCACAAATGCCAATTTTCATATATTTTGAAATCTTCCCGTTTCAACTTTAAAAGCATTTAGATTAATTTATTTTATTTTGAATTTTTAAATTTAGACGATTAAAGTCTTTTAAATGAAATTTCAGGATTCTGTAAGATCAATATCTATATATTTGAAAGTAATAAGACTATTCCTTTGTTTTAAAAATTTTCCCATAATAACTGTGACTTTGATTTCGTGATTAGGAAATTGAAAATAAATACTATTGAGCTATGTTCCAATAATAGATCTTATAGACTTAAAAAAAAAAAAAAAAAAAAAAAAAGTAGTTTTTCACTATTTGATTCTATATTAAAAAAAAATTTAATAGAATTTTAATATTTTATTATGTTACATTATGGGATAAATTTTAAGTAACACAAAGCTTACAAACGGTACAGTAACCAAATGCAAATATGTAACTACAAAATTTAAACAGAAAATTCATGGTAAAAATCTTTTGAAAATTATTAAATATTCATAATAATAATAATAAAACGATTGTCGAATGCATAATTGCTGTTTCATGCAGTAAGTTTCGCTGTACCGTGTTTTCTAAAACATGATATTTAACTTGAGGTGCACGTACTCTTGAATATTGAAATGCGAAAAAAGTGTCACAGGGTTAAAACAGAATTTTAGCAGCGAAAAACTAGAAAAAGATATTTAATACTTATGAAGAAAGACTTAACATATTAGGATCGGACATATTCCTCTCTTGTACTGTAAGCCACGCCTTTTCACATTTTTTTTTTAAACTTTATAATATAAAACAAAATAATTTTGCATATTTGTAATTAAATCATTTAAGTTTTGTCTTCAATAATCGATGTAGTAAATACCATTGTGATTTATGCATACCAGCGTCACATATAGAGTCAAATAAGAATATGCAAATTAGTCTTTTTTTTAAATAGTATTTCAGCTGTACAGAGGCTTTTCTTTGAAATTCTTTCACAATCCCTCGCCTACATTGTGATAACTTTACAAAAATATGCCAATTCGTATAATAAACATCGAAATATTGCTTAGGAAACAATAAGAATAACATAAAGGTAAATTAAAATAGTTTTCCGTCAAATTATATACAAACATTTACTTATAGAGGATACAGATTATAACAAGTGACGGCCCCTAACAGGAATAAAAAGTGAAATATCACTGTAACTCAAAAAATAATGTTAAGAACGAGCTGTAAATTTGGAAATCCATGTTTTTGATGGTGCTTGTTCTATTCGTGCAAAAATTAATATAGGTCATAATTCATAATTTTTTCGAACATGAATTTATTATTACAGCTAACTCCCGATTATCCGCGGTGAACGGGGAATAGACAACCGCGGATAATCGAATCAGCGGATAATCGCAAAATTGTCAAAAAGGGGATATAAATCAACCCATAAAGCCTTTTGAGCAATACTATTTAATTAACCGTTAAGCATACCTACATATACAATTTTATATACTAATAAAAATTTCTACTTACATTTTGCTCTATTTTTTAACAAAAAAATAGGTTAAGCATTTTTTTTTTTTTTTTTTTTTTTGTACTAAAACACTTTTTCTTAATTTGCGATTGCAGTTTCTTTATCAGCATTTTGTCACAAAGTGATACATCGTCTTGTTCCGCGATATATTTTATAAGTCCATCTGCAAGTGGTAGGGCTGCGTCGTGGCTCATCCTGTGCTGAGTTTTATCTCCTTCTTCCTCTTCTTCTTCACTATATTCTGAAACTGGGTCTAATGCTTGGCCCACAATTCGTTCATCTGTAAGGTGTTCAATACACGGAACATTGGCGTCACAATTAAACCACTCTTCAATGTTTGCTTCGTTGACTTTGTCTCCTCCAGTAACAGATTTAGCTAAATTTGACAAATCATGAGCAGAAATTTCTTCCTCCTCTATAAACTCTACCAAAGTATTTTCCACATTTGGTAAAATATTTCTCCAAGACCTTACCAATGTAGACTGCTTAACTGCCTCCCAAGCAGTGTGTATGCCATAAATTCTGTCAAGAATCGTGTAATATCTCCAAAAGATTTGAAGGTCATTACTCTCTTCGATCTTTTTTTGTAATAAGTTTGTTCTGTATTTTTTAATTCAAGCCCTTGACGACCGCGGATAATCCGCAAAGCGGATAATCCGACCGCCGATAATCGGGAGTCTACTGTAATTTTAATAATTCAAAAAATGTTTTTTTTTTTTGCGAAAATTTGCATGGAATATGTTTGGGTCACTTCATTCTAACGAATAAAAATAACAGAATTTAAATATCATAATTACTTCGGAAGATATGATTTAATGTTTGTCACATTCATTTAACATTAGCATCCCCAAACTTTGACAGCTTATAACTCTATGAAAAATTGAGCGAAATATATAAACTATACCATTTTCCGTGATGATTTGATCCAAAGAATTCAAATAAATTATAAAAAAGAGGGGTTACCATTGAAAAATATGAAGTTGATGTCAGTTTTAATATGTAGACGACCCCTAAGTAAAATCTAACTATAACATTATAAACTAGACGTTATTACAAACTGATCGGTACCAGTCGCATGTTTCTTCGATAATTTATGAGGAAATTAGGTGTGTGTGTGTGGGGGGGGGGGGGCGATTTTTTTTTTTTTTTTTTTTTGGTGACTGTTCTTTCTGCACGCAAAAATGTCAACAGCTTTTATAACAATATCATTATGGGCTCTATATACAGACTGAACATGCATTAAATAAAGTGCGTTCGTCTATTAGAACTTGCCTATGTGTTTAATAATTACTTTCTCCCCGCAAAAATGTAGATAACTTTCATAACATTATCATAACGGACTACATTATAGCTTGATGGTAGGTCGTAAATAATGCCGAAATTCTTCGTATATTTGGTCATTATGAATATAATTTTCGTAAATATCTCCCACACAGGAAGTTACAGAAAGACCAAAAGGATAACATATATTAGTTTCTAGGATTTTCATAAATATTTCCGGGAGTTAGAGGGAGGACAGACAGACAAATCAAAGTCATAAACACTTTTGAACTTTATTGGAAAGTGTTAATAACAAGGTTAAAATAGTGTTTTACACAAGTTTTGTTTGCGGTATCTTTTAATAATAATAAAAAATATATAATATATTTATATTCAAAATAAAAAATCGCCAATAACGCGATAAATGTCAAAAAAGGTAAACTTTTTTCAACATTTACGTGGTTTTATATTTGCACCTTTTCTTATATTCCCTTAATAATGGAATGCTCCGTCCACTCTTATAATAGGTCTATGGGTTTAACCCTTACACTTACACACCTAAGCTATACACTAGCAGGCTTTGCCCGCTTCGCTGGTCATTATATTGAAACGAATCCCCAAAACAGCATATCATTAACAGGGATGGAACACGGGCGCAGAATTCATACCACTATCAATGTAAGAAAATTTTCTACCTCTTAAATCGACGATATTATAGGTAGAGAAATTTCTTAAACACATTCCGGTATGAATTCTGCGCCCGTGTTCCATCCCTGCATAAATAATAATAAAATATCTTAAAAAAAAGAAAAAAAAAAAAAAAAAAAAAAAAAAAAGTCATTGAAATCCGTCAAAATCTAAGTTTAAGTTCCTGCTACTTTCTGTAGTGGTATTCCCGCTCGTCACAGTCGAGTCTGAAGCCCCAATGCCTTCGGCAGTCCCTTACCTGCTTTTTACTCCCCCTTCCTCGCGGTTAAAGTTGAAAGTTTTACAAAATCTCATCAATGTGCATATTTCGCACACTTAATTAACACCCACACACCAAAATTCGCCATTCTTAGGTAATTTGGACGGATTTAAGCTTCAAAATGTGGTTTTTAACCCGCCCGCCCCAAGGGGGAGGGGGGTAAATTTCCAAAATTACTTTATATTGCATGTTGCATACACATACCTAACCGACACATCAAAAAATTGAGATCCTGAAATTATTTAAAACTGATCTATGCTTTAAAACTTTTTTTTTTTTAATCTCTCCCCCCGCTCTTAAAGGAGGGAAGGAGGAGGGAATTTCGCAAAATCTCTTCATACTATGAGTTAGATACATATAATCGTCCCTTACATAAAAAATTTCCAACCTAAGATAATTTAGTGCAGCGTTACGCATGAATACATGTTTTTGCCCCCCATTCTCCAAAGAGTGGTAGGGTGGAATTTCACAAAATCCCTTTGTAGTGTGTGTTCAGTTCGATTTCCTCGTGTATTGAGTACCATTTTTCGAAAACCTTTTCCCTTTCCTCCCCTCCCCCCTTAAAAATCTAAAATTCCAAATTCGCAGAAAATATTTTTTTGTACTCAAGTCTGGTCTTTCGATCTGCAATTTCTTCACCGTTAAGTAGTTTGGAGCCGAGTTATGCCTTCTGCCCCCCCCCCCCAAGGGGGACAGGGGGATATTTTGCAAAATTCCGTCTTAGTGGGGGGTCAGGCTCCGAAAACCAACCTGGTTACTAAAATTTGTGACCCTCTTTCCCACAGAATCGTCATGGCAGTGTTGAGTCAGTGAATCAGTGAATTTACTACTCCGATTCAAAAAATTAGAATAATGTAAAAAAGAATGAGTTTGATGTTGCTAACGCGTCAATTTGCATACTGCGTCCAGGAAAAAATATATTAAAAGTATCTAATTATCTTCAGAGCATTTATAAATATAACATAAATATTTATTTTTATCTGATATATTAATAATTAACTATTTAAAAAATATTAGAATAATTCAAAGAAATAGAATACCTCGATAGCATGGTTCAAAAAATTAGAATATTCAAATTTTTCTCATAAGTTGAGAGAACGGCTGCGGGATTAACATCTGTGGGACTATAAAATGTGCTCCGTTGAAAATGAAAAGTCGTTTGGCATTTGATTGTAGCGTAGTATTTGCTTAATATGGGACGAAAGAGCGATTTATCTGAGGCTGTGAAATATCGTATTGTGTACTTGCACGAAATAGGAAAAACACAACTTTTTATAGCAAAAGAAGTGAAATGCTCTCAAGCAAGTGTGAGTAGAGTTTTGAGAGAATATTCTAATAATAAGTGTTTTCAAAATAAACACTTTAAAAGTGGTCGAAAGCCAGTAACTTCAAGAAGAGATGAAAGGCAATTGAAAAAGATTGTGAAGAAACATCGTTTTCGGAGTGTGAGATATGTGCATAGAAAATGGAAAGAAATGGGTATAAATGTCTCCAAATCTACAACACTACGACGACTTCGCAAATTAGGTTTTAGATCACGTGTGCCTAAGATAAAGCCATTCTTATCATCTAAGCAAAGGGCTGCTAGAGTTAAATGGTGTAAACAAAGGCTATTTTGGGATCACGACGATTGGAAAAAGATACTTTTCAGCGATGAAAGTGTGTTTTGTGTGTCTCACGGAAATCAAGGTATAAGTGTCTGGAGACTCAAACATGAAGCTTATAAGAAAGAATGTTTAAAACGTTCGTTTAAATTTGCGACCTATGTTATGGTATGGGGCTGCATGACTGTTGAAGGCCCAGGCAGGTTGTGTATTGTTTCCACAACAGTCAATTCAGAAGTCTATCAAGAAATTCTTGAACATTTCATGATTCCTTCAGCTGAGGATTTATGTGATGAAGATTTCTTGTTTCAGCAAGATTCAGCTTCTCCCCACACTTCCAAATCAACAACTAAATGGCTCAAAGAGAAGGACATACCTGTACTCCCTTGGCCTGCAAACTCACCCGATCTAAATCCTATCGAGAATTTGTGGGGAATAATGAAGAAACGACTTCAAGAAGTTGCGCCTAGAGACAAAAAAGAACTTATTTCTAGTATAAAGAGCATATGGTCGAATTTGGATAAAAAAGATTGTGAACCTTTAGTTAAAAACATGCCAAAACGTTTAAGAGCTGTCATTAAAGCTAAGGGTGATGCAACAAAGTACTGATTAGCAAGTAAAAATACTTAGAGTTTAAATTATGTTCAATATATTTTCATTATTCTAATTTTTTGAACCATGTTAGAAAGTATTCTAATATTTTGAATTTTTTGTTGTTAGCTGATTTAAATATATTTTCTATTTCATTGTAATGTGTTTACATTTTTATAATCTGCAAAATATGCAGATTCATATTATAGTACTTTATATTTGATATTGTTGATTATTTATTTGATAAATTCGATTTTCATTTCCCTTGACCATATTTCTTTTCATTATTCTAATTTTTTGAATCGGAGTAGTACTCTTTTATATGTACAGATTTGTTTATATATTTTATGGACTACTTGGCTTAAGGTTGCTGTCACAAAAATAGAGTTCTTGGCGAAAAATGTCCTATCTACTTCAGTATTAAAATTAAAAATATACCCAGGATTATCAACAAATAAAGCTCTTTAATACAGATCTGAATTAGCTTTCATTTTCTTAGTATTTAAATTTAAGAAAGACGTCATGTTGTCATATGCCTAAGCAAATTTAATATTTAATATTTTTTTCAATATTATTCGCGTGAAATATTCTTTGGCAACAATTAAAAATTAAAATAAATTAGTTTAAATTTTTATTATAGTAGAAATATCTATATTATATAGAAGATTAATTAAAAATTTTAATATTTTTTTTTATTATAATTCGCGTGAAAATATATTTTATTAGATGTGGAAAAATAAATTAACTCGTAAACGTCTTTAGCAACAATTAAAAACTAAAATAAATTATTTTAAAGTTTTATTATAGAAGAAATATCTATATTATATAGAAGATTAATTAAAAATTTACATTTTTCCGGTATAAATAGTAGCCTATGTCTTATTCCAGACTATTATCTATCTCTGTACAAAATTTCATCCAGATCCGTTTAGCCGTTGTGGCGTGATTGAGTAACAAACATCCATCCAAACTTTCGCATTTATAATATTAGTATAGATTAGTTATCATGTGCGTGTGTTAGATTGAGTTATTTTGCTGTCAAATTGACAAAATTTTAATTTTAAATTTCAAAACTCTGTCGTTCTTGGCGCTTATTGTATTTGGTGATCAAAAACGTAATACGAAAATATACAAGCCAGATGTATATTTTCGTAATATCCATTGTACGAAATATTGTTTCATATTATTCATTACTCTCTTAATATAAGTTGTTAAAATAACCATGATTTTTGAAAGGAATTAAATTATGTTCGCCAAATAATTTGGCGATGTATATATATATATATATTTTTTTTTTTTTTTTCTGCCAAAGATGACCGATATGAAATCTATTCCGCTGCAACATATTAGTATCTTATATCAGATACTTTATTTAGACATTTGAAAACAAATTTGACTTCAAATTATGATAGAATATTTATCATTTTCCTTTTAATTAGTATATTAGTTGGATATTTATTGTGTAAATATCATCCTTTGAAATGAAGTGTTTGTGTTTTCAATCGAATATGGAAGTTTGCCATTTTTTTTCTAGAGTTTTGAAATTAAAAATTCAAATTTTGTCAATTTTTCATCAAAAATAACTTAATCTAACGGATGGACATGATAACTAATACATATCTATACCTAAATATGGGGATTAAAATCGGGAAATAATTTTCCACAATTTTTAATAATTTTTTACAAAAATCCAATATGTGTTTAACATAGGAAATATTTTTCTTGCATCGTTGCATCCACGAACGGCCAGTGACGTCATCATTTCGCTTGCGTATTTCTTTCTATCTTTTCCTTGGCGAAAAATGTCCGATCTACTTCAGCATCAAAATTTTAAAAAAATGTCCAGAATTATCAATAAGAAAATACCTTTAATATAATGCTGAATTAGCTTTTATGGCAATCGTGTTCCATCTGCCGTACTAAAAAAAAAAAAAAAAAATCTGAAGTTGAGGTATATAAAAAAATGCTGTGAAATAAAATTCAGGAAAAATATGTTCGATTTGTAATATTACTATTTTATTTTAAAATTATAAAGCGTCATTTTCTGATCGACCAATTTAACATATAGTAATTTTTTATTTTTCGCGTGAAACCATATTTCATTTTATGTTAAAAAAAAAAAAAATAAATAAATAAATAAATAAAAAATACCTCGTAAACTTTTTTGGCAACAATTAAAAATTTAAATGGCTTATATTAAGTCAATTACCAGTTTATTATTTTTATATTTTAATTAATTTTAAAAAATCTAATAAAATTCCCGGTATAAATAGTGGCCTATGTTCTATTCCAGACTATTCTCTACCTCTGTACCAAATTTCATCCAGATCCGTTTAGCCGTTGTGGCGTGATTGAGTAACAAACATCCATCTATCCAAAATTTCGCATTTATAATATTAGTATAGATAGATAAACGAAGTGATCGCAATCCGCGTTTGTAATGATCGATAGATGGCGCTTTTTCAGCTTTTTTTGTTAGTAAATATAACAGCCACGTGTATTTATTATTGTTCTATTTGTGTTACTACTTAATGTTCGTGCTATAATTTCTCCGCCATTACATCATGGAAAATTGATTGTTTTTGGAAAAAATATTTCAGTTTATTCAAAGTTCGATCGGAAGTTGATTTTTAACTGAAGCTGAACAAATATTAGTTTCAAATCATCTGATTAATTCTTTACTTCCATTAGCCGAAGCAAGTGAAATTTTAAATTTGTCATTTGGAAATAAATGGAAGCTTAATTCTGGATTTCATGATCCTTTGGAGTCACACTTTGGCACACAACAGTATGTGTTATCTTTGTTACCGGATTCATTCATTTTTATTCAATAAATATATGTGAAACTAAACATTGGCAAGCAATGGCGTCCCGATGAAAGACGAAAGCTATTCATGTTAATTGTAATTTCACCTTAGCCCACCAGAGGGCGAGCATTTCATTACAATCGCGGATAGGTCCATTTCTAAAGAAATCAACCTAAAAATCACCCAGGAGGATCTATAAATAAAACTGATTTTAGTACAATATATATTAGCATCGTAAACTATATTAGCACTTTATCAATGTGTAAAAGAAATTTTAAATTAAAAATGACGTCAATTTTTGTGAGATGCATAATTTATTTATTTATTTACTTTATTTTTTTATTGTTCATGTTTAGATAAATGTATTTATTTTCCTGTTGAAAAAATAAATAAATAAATAAACTCGTTTTTTTTTCTTTGGCAACAATTAAATTATGGATAAAATTTATATGGCTAATTTTTTGCTATTATTAGCTTATTATTTTCATATTTTTATTAATTAAAAGAAAACTAAACAAAAATTCGAAATTTTGACTTCGATGTGCACAATGGTCCTTCTGGGGGCATCTTTGTGTTAAATCTCGTGACTGTCCGAGCTACCGTTTTCGAGAACAGTGAAATATACATATACAAATATTGCTCACTTAATAGTATAAGTTTTTTTTTTTTTTTTTTTTTTTTTTTTTTATGGCAACAATTAAATTATGGATAAAATTTAAATACAAATATTGCTCACTTAATAGTATAAGTTTTTTTTTTTTTTTTTTGCAACAATTAAATTATGGATAAAATTTAAATGGCTAATTTTTTGCTATTATTAGCTTATTCTTTTCATATTTTTATTAATTAAAAGAAAACTAAACAAAAATTCGAAATTCCGACTTCGGTGTGCACAATGATTCTTCGTGGGGCACCTTCGTGTTAAATCTCGTAACTGTCCGAACTACCGTTTTCGAGAACAGTGAAATATACATACAAATATTGCTCACTTAATAGTATAAGATATATAAAAGAGTACTTCCACTCACTCACTCACTGACTCATCAAAGCACAGCAAAATCTATTGGAGCCACTGACTCGAAACTCGGTCAGATTATAGAACATATAGTGTAAGTACCCCCTAAGAAGCGATTTTGTGAAATTCGCCCCCCAAGGGGGAGTAGGGGGCAAAATGTGATTTCACAAAAACCTTCATATCTCAAAGAAAAAAAAAAAAAAAAAAAATAGATATCCGTAAAATTTTTGCTCTAAAATATAGCTAACAGAAATATCTAAAAAATAATTTCTGGAATTTTAGAAATTCGGTCCCCAAGGGGGGAAAGGGGGCAAAACGTGATTTCACATGCGCAAAACGTGGTTTCACATACTCCTATATATCTCAAACAAAAAAATAGATATACGTAACATTTTTTCTCTAATATATAGCTAATACGAATACCTAAAAACTATTTCTGGAATTTTAGAAATTCAGCCCCCGAGAGGGGGAGAGAGGGGACAAAACGTGATTTAAAATAATCCTTTATATCGCAAACAGAAAAAAAGATATATGTGAGATTTTTGCTCTAAAATATAGCTCCCACAAATACATAAAAACTAATTTCTTTAATTTTAGAAATTTGTCCCAGGTGGGGCGGGAAAAGGGGGGGGCTATGAAAAAAAAAATAATAATACAGTTAGACCGATCAAAATTGGTACAGGTAGGTTTTAGAGGCCTGCAAGTCGAATGAGGATATTTTCGAAAGTGTAAAGTTATTAGGAGGGTCAGAAGGGGGGGGCGGAGCGGCAAAAAAATTAAAATAGAGTTAGACCGTTCAAAATAGTTACACAGAGGTTTTTGATACCTACAAATCGATTGCGTATATTTTCGAATTTGTAAAGTTATTAGGAGAGGGGGAAGGGGGACGGAGGGGCAAAAAAAATAAATGTAGAGTTAAGTCGTTCAAAATTGGTACATGAAGGTTTTTGATACCTACAAATCGATTGCGAATATTTTCGAATTTCTAAAATTATTAGGACTGACGGGAAGGGTGCGAAGGGGCAAAAAACGTATAAATAAGAGTTAAAGCGCTGGAAATTAGTGTTGTTAGGTTCTGAGGCCCGATAAATCGATTGCGGATTTTTTCGAAAGTACAGAATTATTACGAGGGGCGGGAAGGGGGGGGGGGCGTGCGCAGGGGTAAACATAAAGAAATTCAGATAGAATGCTGGAAGTTAGTATTATTAGGTTTAAAAGCCCGAGAAAACGACTACGAGTATTTTTTAAAGTCTAAAATAATTAGGAGGGGCGGGAACGGTAGATGAGGGAACGCCGTGCACACCTGTATACGCTGCCGCAAGCAGTGGGGGCCCGAATCAATTATTCCACCGATGGGAGAAGATTTTATTTTATTATTATTATTATTTATGTTTTCCCTTACGATAATATAGTGATTCATTAAGAGTATCGAACATAAATGCGCGCGCGCAGCGCACAAAGGGCTGCGCTGCCGAAGGCAGTGGGGACCCGGTGCGCCATTTTTTCCATTCAGATTTTTTTTCTCTTTTCGCATGATAAAAATTAGTACAATTTTGCAGTGGCGGATCCAGAACTTGACTTTTTTGGGGGGGGGGGGGGGCTAAGATTTTTCAAAGTGTTATTCTAGACCAATAAAAAAATTTACAATTGCAATATTCAATTGTGAATGTCAGTGCTTTTTTTTGGGGGGGAGGGGGGCTTCAGCCCCCTAGCCCCCCCTCCTTAAATCCGCCACTGCAATTTTGAGAATTCATTAACTATAGTGATTCATTTAAAAATAGTGACCAGCGAAGCGGGCGTAGCTTGCTAGTATAAAATAAAGTGTAAAAAATATTTTATATTCCTAAAGAGAACTAAGAAATTGCTTTAAATAATAAATTTATTTTATAAGCATAGCAATTCTCAAAAGATGCTTTATGAGGCCTTTATTATTATTATTATCATCATCTTCATGTGAGCTTGAAAGTCATTACTATAGATCGTTTTAAATTTAAGCAATTACTATATTCTAACATTCAAAGTATTTTCAAACACGTTTTGAAAGTCGTTGGTGTATGGGTGGTGTGGCATAGCGATATACGGGTTAAGATCGGTTGGCAGCACGTGGGTCTTATGCCTGGATGGAATGCTCACCGTATGGGTCTTTCTAAGGAGTCCTAGGTCGTAATTACGCGAGTTTCAGAGAAAACCGTGAAAAACTCCGAACGGCTAGGTCAACGAGCGAGACCTGTGACGGACCCAACACTTTCTGTCTACTAGCTTCGGGTGCAAACCAGCAAAATCTTTCAGCCATTGGTGGTGGAGCTTTTTTAATGTATCGCTGAATGTCTACTTTAGGGATCAACTAAACCTGGGGGGATACCATCCGTTCGAGAGTAGAATCTCTGGGCCATTAGTAAGATCGTGTTTGTAAAAGGCACTAGCAGACTGATCCGTACTCACATCGAAGAAATCCAAAGTGGAGAACGCGAGGGTCCTTGGCAGAGAGGGATGCCCCCGTGATGGTCTTTCTAAGAGGTTCTAAGCCCGTATTTATGCTAATTTCGGCGAAGAAACCCAGAACATTTCTAGAAGATATAATTAAGTATGACAGATAACAGAAATCCAGACAAACATCTATTATATAGCAATCACCAAAATGATTGAATGAAATGCATTATTTAAAACATCTTGCTTTGTTCAGATAATACAAGACTTCTAGAAAACAAACAATATAACTTCTAGAAGTAAGATCAGTCAGTTTATTTGTAATATGATTTCAAATTATTGTAAATAAAGAAGTACTCTCTATATAGTTTCGAATTTTATAATAATCATAGTAATCAGTTTTACTATTACAGTATAATTTTCAGTAATAAGGAAATCAAACAGATTCCTCTTAGAGGATAGTTCTTGCTTTCTAAGAAAACAAATAGTATTTGTTTCTATTAATTTCTTCATTTTCAGTAACTATCATTACAACGAAAAATGTCACTTAATTTGCAAATTAGGGGGATGCTTCAGCTACTGTAGCTAGAAACCAAAACCCATGTTACGCTATGGGAAAATTTATTACGCAAATTACTTAATACTCATTTATTATATTTTGTAATTATATTCCGTTTTCACATTTAGAAAATCCATAACTGTTAATTCCCGTTTTGCAAAAATTAGTTTGTATAAATTTTTAGTATTTTGTTTTAAAGCTCTACTGTGCAAAAAATGAACTAAGTGAGTTTCTCGCATTTTCTAACTCCAGAAAGAAATATTAAAAAAATTAAAAGATCAACTTTTGGAAACCGAGAATCAGTTTAATGGTTATGAATTTCCTTAATGGGTAAACGTAATAAAAAAAAAAAAAAAAAAAAAAAAAAAAAGATAATGAGCAATTTGTATTGTATATATATATATATATATATATATATATATGTAGTAATCGAATAGAGTAACATGAAATTAGGCCTTTCCCATTAGGAGGAAAATTTCAAATCGTTTTTCATTTTTATAATAAAATTATAGTCATTTCTAAAGACAGTTTTTTTTTTTTTTCAGTATTATGAAAAGCATTTAAATCTTCAAAACCTTTTTAAATTAATACATATTCTCATTCGGATAAAAAAATAACAGATGTCCTATATATAAATAACGTATATAATTGCAAATCATAATAAAATTTAACATGCAAGACATTCTTAATGCCAATTTCATTCAAAACATTAAATAAATATAGCAATGATTAGTAAATTAAAGATGAAAGAAATACTCACGTTATAATGGCAAATTAAACCAATTCATGCCAATAATAAATTAATAGAACCAACAACAACAACAACAACAAGGAATTTATCATTCAGATATTTTTAAAATTTAAGAAGAACTTAACAAATTTAAAAGGAAGCGGATTATAACAAATTTAATAAGAAGTAGACGTGGAAGATGCTCAAAAGTTGAAGGATTTATCACCAGGGGACATACAATCCTCGGTAGAGCAGAACATCGCAAGATTTCAAAAACTGTATAGCTGTTTAAGCAAAATAAATAAAAATAATAAATAAATAAATAAAAATTACAGAGTATGTTCCTATCTTGCAACATTACCCAGCATTAAAAAGAAACAAAGAGATAAATTGAAAAATTCGTAGATATACTATTATAGAAAGCCAAAAACATTCAATTATCCTCCATGTGGTTAAAAACACTGAAATCACTCAAGTCGAATTGCCATCGGCAGTATATGGGTGTATGTTTGAGTGTGTATTTTCTGCATGCCGCGTTATTTAATTCCTTCATGCACTCCAACATAAAAATCAGAAAAGTAGTTAATTATTACTTTTTTTTTCTCTAACATTCCTTTAAGCTATTTATTTTTTATATTCTCCAATTTTTCTTCAAAATATCGTCCATTAAAAGGGTAATTTTTAAACTTCTCCGAAACTTTCTTAAATACGGGCCAGGACCTATTAAAAAAAAAAAAAAAAAATAAAAGTCTATTGAGAACATTTCACTAAGGCCTTGTACTCACGTGCAGTCAATTAGCCTTTACCACTACATTACTTTTAAACTATCACAGGCATTTTGGCTTTCATTTTAAACTTTCTAACACTAGTTTAGGCTGTTTATTTTTCATCGTGTCCAACTCTTCTTCAAAACGTCTTTGATCCTAGGTCGTTCTCGTCCACTTTTCAGGAAAACTTCGCTCGCAATTTTCCGTGGTTTTCTCCGAAACTCGCGTAAATACGTGTTAGGACCCCTTAAAAAGACCCCCATGGAGGGCATTCCACCCATAGGCTTAGGACCTTAGCGTAGTTAATCGGTCTTAACCTACATAACCACAATCAAAACTTCTTTGTCTCAACGATTTTACTTAATTTTTAAATTGTTCAAGGTACACCATTTTCTTTTAACAATTTGCACTAATAGATGGCAGCATCATAAGAAATAGTGTAAATGAGTTTACAATTAATATCATAAAAAAAGTATTGCATTTTCCCTTTAAATTCAGTACCATATTCAAAATTATATGAAAGTCCTATAAAGTCAGTACTACCACTTTTTTTTTTTTTTTTAAGGCTTTCGAATTTTAACACCATAATGAGAATTAACATTAATATTTACATATAACTTCCAGCACATATATGTGTGTGTGTGTATTTTTTTACATGCCGTAAGTTATTCAGTTCCTTCATATACTACAACACGAAAATCAACTTTTTTTTTTTTTTTTTTTAATTTTCTAACACTGATTTAGGCTATTTATTTTTTATCCTCACCATTTTTTCTTCAGTTCGTCTACTAAAACACTCTTTTTAAACTGTCATGGTTTAACACAAAACTAGTTTAAATATGGGCTAGGATCACTTTAAAAAAAAAAGAACCCGTGGAGGACATTTCACCCAGGCCTATTCACCCAGGACTTTTCACCCACCCGCGTGCAGTCAATCAGCCTTTTACCATGATGACCCCTATATTACCTTTAAACTGTGACTTTCAACAAATCTTTTTGTTACTATTTTCGCTAATAGATGGCACCATCATTAAAAACGAAATTGTTTTACGGGTAGAATATTGATAAAATAGATGTTATTTCTTCAAATTCACAACAATATTATTTCAAAATCATGTAAACACATTATCACTTTTTAAAAACTTATGAATTTCATCCAAAAAAAGTTTAATTAATTTTACTAGTTCAACCGGATTTTCACGCGAATCCTTGATTCATCGTGACTCGATAAAGTTAACTTCTGTCCCCCCCAAAAAAATAAAAATAAAAAATAAAATAAAAAATAAATAAATAAAATAAAATAAAATACCATCTATCAATTAAAAAAAAAAAAAAAAAAAAAAACTCTGTTTTTTTTTTTTTTTTTTTTAAATATATATATGATTTGATTATTATAACAAGAAACGTCTGGTATAATTTGCAAATTAAACTTACATTCGAAAATTTTAAAAATATTTTTGATTTTTTAATTGCATATACTTATGATGGTCTCAAAACTGTAAAAAATATTAAAATTTTCAAAACTTCTTCTATCACATAACTTTTTTCATTCAATGGAAAATAAAATCCATGGTCAATATAATAAATTTTTTTCCCATGTATGCAGTAATCAGTTTCAATTTAGTTCTTTCATATCCTTTTACACGAAAACTAACAGCGAGCATTTTAAGAGCGGACAATACCTAATCTCGCCGGCAGCCTTCGCCCATGTTATTCTATGGGAAAATTGCCCACCAGCGGCCGAGCGGTTCTGCGCTCAAAGCTGGTAGATGGGAGGTGCCGGGTTCGATCACAGGTCGCGCTCATCGACCTAGCCGTTCGGAGTTTTCCGTGGTTTCCTCCGAAACTCGCGTAAATACGGGCTGGGACCCCTTAGAAAGACCCCCACGGAGGGCATTCCCCCTATAGGCCTAGGACACATGAGGAGTCAATCGGCCTTAATCCTCCAACCAACCAACCAACCTATGGGAAAATTTGTTTACATAATTACTCATTACCTAATGAATATTTTTCAATTCTGTTTTCACATTTAGAAAATTCATAAGTATTAAATTAGTACTTGTTTTCCAAAAATTGATTTTTTAAAATTTTAGTATTTCATTTTGCGATTAGAAAATGAGAAAAATGCATTTCGTGAAAAATCGCATTTTTGAACTCAAAATTAAAATGTAAAAATTAAAAAAAATGAATTTTTCGAAAATGAGTACTCATTTAACGGTTATGAATTTTCTGACTGCGAAATTTTCTGACAGAATTTTAAAATATTCATTAGGTAATGTGTAATTGTAGCAACAAATTTTCCCATAGAATAACATGGGCGAAGGCTGCCGGCGAGATTAGGTATGGACAATATTCCTGTGACGTCACCGTAGGTAAAATCGCCGAACACGTGGCCGATATTTTGTAAACAAATTAGATTCAAGATGACATTTTATTGTTACGTATAACATTTTCCTAAATATTTCTGCAGTGAAACTTAATAATAATGTTCAAACAAGAACAAAAGTGAAATGTAAACAACTGAATCGAATGATAAAATTAAGACTATTCCATATCGTAAAATTGCAGAACATTTTATGTATACACACACACATACATACATATAATGAAAAAAAGATTAATAAGAACGTTTTATACACACACACATATATATAGACATCAAAGCTTAAATAAATAGAATTTCACTCACTTTAATAAAGGAATTTACTAAATGGAACATCCATTTAAATTTGTTAACATCGCCACAGTTCACACGGCAACTTTTAATATTATATATGTAGATTAATATTAAAGTATATTACTAAAACTGGATTTAAAACAAAACAAAGTTATCACTATATCACTCTTACTTCAGTTTCATATAATCTGTAACTCTTCGAAATAATATTGCAAGATAAAAATTTGCAAGCCACAATGCTTTGCTATGGTAGAGTTGAGAATTGTTTACCGAAAACAGCTGATTTTTTATAGTCTGGAACCCAAAGGAGGAATATGGTCCATTGTCCCGAGATTAGGTCCCGAGATTAGGTATTCATTCTCAGTTATCTAAAACTAGTTTAAGCGTTTTGTTTTTCATCTCGTCCAACTCGTCTTTAAAATCTCTTTCGCTCAACAATCTGACTAATTTTTAAATTGTTCATCATCATCATCATCATCATCACGTGAAGTTCAGGAGTGTCTACGATGGTCAAGACCATCGCTTACCTCCACTCACGGAGTAATATAGATATAATAGTAATAATATTACTCCGTGCCTCCACCTAAATTTGAAGAAGCGTGATTAGGTGTTGTTGGATAAGCAAATTCGGTCTTCTTGCAAGATATATTTTTTCTTTTAACAATTTTCACTACTAGATGGCAGTATCATACAAAATTCAAAAATGCTTTTACAACTAGTGTTATACCGTAGCCTAGAGATCTGCACGGGCCGGGTTCGGGCCGAATTTTTGAATTTGCTCTCGGGCCGGGCCTGAATGAAATTTTTTCCGGGCCAGGCCGGGCCTGAATGAAATTTTCTCCGGGCCGTGTCGGCCCGAATCTTTTTCTGGTTTCCTCGTTAATCATCGAAAAAGGAAAATTATAAAATATTTCTTCAGTCATTTATTTTACGTAATTTTACAGGCTTGTATGTCACATAAAATTCTATTTTGTTAAAGAAGTGTCTGTAACGTCAATTTAATTGTCTATCAGTCCGTCTGTCCGAAATCTGATTTTTCGCAAATATTTTTAGCATGCCTCGAAATTATTATATTTTATTTAAAGTAATATTAGATGGTTTCCTATATGTCACTACCAGTTTGCGTACATGTACACAACAAAAGAAATTAGATACATTACTGTGTATAAGGGTTTTTTTCTTATGATCTGTTGAGTTTAGGTGGTGTAAAGGCTATAAAAATCTTTCCGATGTAACTTTTTCTCTAAGGCTCCTTTTCCTTTTCTCCAGTGGACGAAAGTAGCATCATTTTTATCATGGGCAAAAGCAACTTTTCTATTGAATATGGTTGGATTAACATTAAAGTTTTGTTTACCGGAGCACATGAAAGATTCGGATACATTATGGCATATAAGAAAAAATGTTGAAAGTGCATTTTCAGTAGTATTAACCATTTTAAATACCTTCCTATATTGTTTGATGAATGCTAATATTTTCGATTTGACTTTCTGTTTGTCTTTGTGCCTTGTCTATAATAATGAATTTCTGTTTATATATAATTGTCTTGCGAAATTTCAGCAGTTTTGTTAAAGAACGTACTATTGTTTGGTTATATAAAACCTCTGCAAAATACATACTAAAAATCTTTTTTATAAAAAGGCATTTTTTTTTTTTTTTTTTTTTTTTTTTTACATAATTTTGAATTGGGCCGGGCCGGGTCGGGCCTGATTTTATCATTTTTTGTCCGGGCCGGGCCGGGCCCGGGCCGCATTTTTCGACTTCATAACGGGCCGGGCCGGGTAAGTAAAGTTTTCGTACGGGCCGGGCCCGGGCCTCGAAATTCCAGCCCGTGCAGACCTCTACCGTAGCCTACGGCGATGCGACTGGCGTCTTTAGAGCCTGTTATTTTGCGCTCTTTTTCAAAGTGAAAATGGATCCAAAATTTAGTTTGCCTATTAGTCGATAGAGGCGCTTTTTCCAGTGCAAACATACATGAGAAATTGATATCGTTTATCTATAAATTGAAGTTCAGAGTTAAAATATTATAAGAAATATGTTTTATTAATGATTTGATCTCTATCTAGAAATGGGTTCAGAAAATTTGAGAAATTATTTAACAGTATAATACGTTTTAGAATTTCATATGCAGGTAAATATTTAATCAAATGTCGACTTTAGTCTTAAGTTTTAAATTCATTAAGTGCCAGCGTGTTGTTAGGTATATATTTTAATTCGTGCTTATTCTTTATTTATTATGTACTGAAATTTAGAGTTATGCACAGTTGCTGAAACACACGTACTACATAGGCCACGGGCACATTTTAAAAGGCACCTTTGAAAAAAATGATTCAAAAGTTCAATTAAAAGACATTTTAAAAAGTTTTAAAAGGCCTTTTAAAAATTCCTGTAATCGGTAAAACAAAGGTGAATTTTCAGGTTAACAGGTTCGAAAGAATACACACAAATTTAGTATATTTTTAATTATATTAAGTCAACACTTTTTTTTTTTTTTTAAAGCAATATTTTGTGAAAAAATACAAGTGAGACAAAACAGTTTGATTTTGAATATAAAACAGTTTTTGAAAAATAAAGTTATTTTTAAAAAAGCTTTCAAAATTGAAACAAACTAATATGAATGATTATTTGAAAGCTGCATAAATTATATAGATTTCAATAAATTTATTTCTTACATTGATTTTTTTCTAACAACCTCTATTAAATTATTTCATAATTTAATAGAGGTTGGAATTAATCTAATTTGTCAAATTAAGGCAATATTTTGAATTGTCAGAAAAGTGGCAATAGACTGTCAGAAGTGGACACAATGCATCCAATTCCAATTAGCATTTTCATCAAAGCATATTTTTTTTTGTTTGGTGATACATTTTTTTTTTTTTTTTTTTTTTCAATTCTTAGTGAAAATAATCTGGTGTGTCACTCACACGACTTTCTCTTACCCTGAAATTTAATACTATAAATACAGGTTGGAGATTAAGAGGTAAGATAACGATGCTATGTAAACCTATGTTAAACAATTCAAATTAGGCTTCGGGAGAGTTTTATATGATAATTAGTTCTGTGTGAGGGGGGTTACCGCCCCCCTCAACCCCCCGTTTCATTAATGCACCTACATTTATATAGAATTTAATTCGATTATTAAAAAATAATTCTGTTTTTAAAAAATAATTTATTAAAATTATTATTTAAAAAAATTATCTTTTATGATAATGCAGACGATTTCCATATTAGAGAAGTAGTATAACACCAAATATCCAAAAAAAGTTAATTTTATTCTCAATACTTAAAAAAAAAAAAAAAAAAATTCTAAGTTTTTTTTTTGTTAAAAGTAAAAAAAATCGATAACTTTGTTTTAAATAATCGCAGATCGATGGTTCAACCATTCGTTTTAAAGGTATTGACGAGCTCTTTTGAAAGATACCCATCATGAAAATTACTCCCCTCGAGGGGGGACTTCCCCCCCCCCAGGGGGGGAGGCGAGGCTCCTACATACACAAAAAAATTTTCCCAGTTAACCATCTCTATTACAAAAAATATATATTCGTTTCATTTGGTTTAGTGCAGTCTACAGACGTTAAACTCTACTTACCTGCAATTTCCCCCATAGACGTAATGTATTAGAATTCTCTTGATTGTCCCTGTACACGAACAATTTGCTTCATCTTAACGAAAAGCTTACTGTAACATCCCTATATGATACACATTTAGAATACCAAGTTTGAACTTTCTGGCATAATTTGTTTTTGAGATATGCTGATAACAGACAGACACACACACAGACACACACAGAGACATACACACAGACCATTTGCTAAAAACATGATTTTCGTATTCGGGGGACCTCAAAACGTGTAAATATAACAAAATCTCGCGTTCGAAAATTTGACCCAAAAACAATACTTTCTCTACCTTTAATTAAGAGAAAGTAAAAAATGTACCACCATTTACCATGGTAAAAAAAAAAAAAAAAAAAAAAAAAAAAAAACTTTATGTAAAAAATATCTTTATTTATTTATTTATTTATTTATTTATTTATTTATTTTTACTTTTAGAAAGCAGAAATCTACCAAAATGAGGAAAATATCATCTCTGTATTGTGGGTTATTGTCTTCTAAGGCAAGTGCTTTATGTCACTAAATGCCGATGTTTATAGGTGTCAAGATACTTTTTAGATTCTTCTCTCCAAGCAGGTTGTTGAAAAATATCGGTTTCAATCCCAGATCGCGCTCGTCGGCCAAGACTTTCGGACTTTTCCATGTTTTTCTCTAAAACTTGCACGAATACGGGCTAGGACTTCTTGGAAAGATCCCCGCCTAAATACTCAAGCGCGAAGCGCATTCCACTCAGCCCCAGATCCCTAGTGCAGACAATTGTTCTTAAACCTAACACATAATTTTAGACAAATAATCAAGAGAAATGAACAAAATAAAAATTCTATTGATTATTCAAATAGTAAGCGTTTTTCTGTATATGAAACAAGCAGAATAAAATTTGTATGATTTTAAATAGAAATATTTATTTTTAAAAATGTGCTATCGAATTTAAAAATACAATAACACAGACAGATTTTAAGATATTGAAAGAATATCCTTGAAATGTTAAGTGGAAAATCTTTGAATATTTTATGCACATTAATTGTCGTAAAAATTCTTCTCTCAAAAGCTGGTAAACGGGAAATGCCTGGTTAGATCGCAGATCGCGCTGTTTGGCTTCGCGTTTGGAGTTTTCCGTGATTTTCTCCGAAACTCGCATGAATACAGAGGTAGGAACCCTTGAAAAGCCCCTTCCCATTTAGGGCATTCCACGCAGCTCCAGATCATTAGTGCAGACAGCTATTCTTAATCCTAATGCATGCAACATCATTTTAAACAAATAATCAAAGAGAATAAAGCACAAAATACAACATATCCACCTAAAATTCTATTCATTATTAAAATAGACATTATTTTTCTGTACGCAACAAGAGGAGAAAATTTTTTTTCTAATATCCTTGAAATGTTAAGCGGAAATTTTGAATACATATATGCACATTCATTGTCTTAAAAATTCTTCACTCAAAAGCTGGTAGACGGGAAGTGCCTGATTAGATCCAAGGTCGCGCTCCTCAATTTTGCCGTTTACAGTTTTTGGGGGTTTTCTCCTAAACTCGCATCAATACGGGCTAGGGCCCCTTTGGAAAGATTCCCCTCACCCCTCCCCTCCACATACACACGCACGCAGAAACGCATTGTACTCAATCCCAAATCCGTAGTGCAGAAAATTGTTCTTAATCCTAACACCACACCATATTAAACAAATAATAAAGGAAAATAAATAACAAAAGACAACATTTCCATCTAAAATTATATTCAGTATTTAAATAGTAAGTATTTTTCTGTATGCAACAAGTAGGGTGAAAATATTTTTTCTAATATCTTCGAAATGTTAAGTGGAAAATCTTTGAATACTTTTATGCGCATTCATTGTCTTAAACATTCTTCTCTCAAAAGCTGGTAGACGGGAAGCGCCTGGTTTGATCCTAGGTCGCGATCTTCGATTTCGCCGTTCGGAGTTTTCCGTGGTTTTCTCCAAAACTCGCATGAATAGAGGCTAGGATTCCTTGGAAAGACCCCTACCATACGCACACAAGCGCGAAGCTCATACAACTTAGCTCGAAATCCGTAGCCCCGTACCTCAGACAATTGTTCTTAGTCCTAGCACCATATCATTTTAAACAAATAATAAAGCAAAAAAAAAATTATTGATTATTCAAATAGTAAGAATTTTTTTATACACAACAAAAAGAATACTTTTTTTTTTTTTTTTTTTTAATTTAAGTAGAAATGTTTATTTTAAAAAATTAATTATCGAATTTAAAAATAAAACAAACAAGACAGGTTTTAAGATATTGAAAGAATATCCTTGAAATGTTAAGTGGAAAATCTTTGAATATTTTATGCACATTAATTGTCGTAAAAATTCTTCTCTCAAAAGCTGGTAAACGGGAAATGCCTGGTTAGATCGCAGATCGCGCTCTTTGGCCTCGCGTTTGGAGTTTTCCGTGATTTTCTCCGAAACTCGCATGAATACAGGGGTAGGAACCCTTGAAAAGCCCCTTCCCATTTAGGGCATTCCACCCAACCCCAGATCCTTAGTGCAGACAGCTATTCTTAATCCTAATGCATGCAACATCATTTTAAACAAATAATCAAGGAGAATAAAGCACAAAATACAACATTTCTTTCTAAAATTCTGTTTATTATTAAAAAATAAGTATTTTTCTATATGCGACAAGTAGAATGAAATTTTCTTTCTGTTGTCCTTGAAATGTTAAGTTCAAAATCCTTGAATACTTTTATGCACATTCATTGTCTTAAATATTCTTCTCTCTAAGACTGGTAGACGAGAAGTACCTGATTCGATCCCAGGTCGCACTGTTCGGTTTCGCCGTTAGGAGTTTTTTCCGAAACTCGCATGAATACAGGCTAGGATCCCTTAGAAAGACCCTCCCCCATTCACCCTATACACACAAGCGCGAAGCGCATTCAACCCAGCCCAAAATACGCAGTGCTGATAGTTGTTCTTAATTGTAACATCTCATCATTTAAAACAAGTGATCAAGCGAAATAAAGAACAAAATAAAAATTCTATTGATTAATAAATAGTAAGTATTTTTTGCATGCAACGAAAAGAATGAAATTTATATGATTTTAAATAAAAATATTTATTTTAAAAAATGTATTATCGAATTTAAAAATACAGGAAGATTTTAAGATATTAATTATCCAGGCAGATTTAAAGATATTAATTTAATATCCTTGAAATGTTAAGTGAAAAATATTTGAATATTTTTATTTACATTCATAATCATAAAGATTCTTTTCTCAAAGCTGATAGACAAAACATGCCGATTAGATTCCAGGTGGCATTCTTCGGCCTGGCGTTTGGAGTTTTCCGTGCTTTTTTCCAAAACTTGCACGAATAGCGGGATAGGATCCCTTGGAAAGCCCCCCCCCCCCCAACCTTCAATTATGGCATTTCATCCAGCCTCAGATCTCTAGTGCAGACAACTATTTTTAATTCTAACACCACATCATATTAAACAAATAATCAAGGAAAATAAAGAACGAAATACAACATTACCATCTAAAACTCTGTTTATTATTTAAATAGCAAGTATTCTTCTATATGCAACAAGTAGAGTGAAATTTGTTTCCAGGAAGTGCCTGGTTCGATCATAGGTCATGCTCTTCGCATTTTCCCGTGGTTTTCTCCGAAATTCGTATGAATATGGGTTAAGATATCCTTGGAAAGTTCTCCCACTTTCCCTGGATAGCATTCCACCTGGGCCAATATCCTTAGTGCAGACAATTGTTATTAATCCTAACACTACCAACACCCTATCATTTTAAATAAATAATCGAGTAGTATACAGAACAAAATACAATATTTCCATCTAAAATTCTATTCATTATTTAAATAGTAAGCATTTCTCTATATACAACAACTACAGTGAAATTTTCACGAGTTTAAATAGAAATATTTATTTTTAAAAATGTGTATACAATAATCCAGATAGATTTTGAAGATAATGAGTTTTTAATATCTTTGAAATATTTAGTGGAAAATCTTTGAATATTTTTATGCACACTATCTTAAAAATTTTTAATAATAGAATTAATTTAATTAGATTTAATCAAATTAATTTAATTAAAAATATATAATTAATTTAACAAAATTAGACTAAAATTATGAAGAGTTCATTATTCACCATTTATTTTTACAATCTATATAATATTTCTCTAACGTGGACCAGTTGCGATTATTATTATTATTATTATTATTATTATTATTTTGGAAACGATACGATAGTAATGAAATTAATAAATTACGCGAAAATAGAAAATAATATTTAAAAATGAACAATATTTAAGCACGCGGAATCTTCAGAATCTTTGCAAGCACATGCAGAATATGAATTATTGTCATAAATTGACTAAAAAACGCAATCATAAATAGTATAATCAAAATAGGATAAAAAAAAAAAAAGCCAAAATAAATAAAATGCCATCGCACTCTTGAAAATAAAAATTTTAGATTTTAATTAAAGTTTTAATTAGGTGGTGAAACTAATACAATATTTATGAGTTTCAAATTTTAAAGATAAATAAGAAAAGAAATAAAGTGCGAAAATTTCACACGGGTTTGCTAGTTAATTTATAATGCAATTTAAAATTACCAGAAGATAGAAATTTATTTTACTTTTCTGCCTCCATTTTCTTTAGTTGTTTTTGTATGTATTTTGCTGACAGTAATATTATAGGGAAAAGAGATTAATATTAATATTTTTATAGAGGAAGGGAGACATTATTTTCTAAGAATCAATATGAGATTCAATTCTCCCTTGGTCATTGAATTTCAGTTTAATCTGTGATGTTCATAATGCATTTTTATCGGTATCAGCAGTAATTTTATTTATTTATTTATTTTTTCAGGATATTACAGGTATTCTGTTGTAATATTTCAATTTCTAATCCAATAAAATAAGTGAATACACGTAAAATTTTGTTCAAAAACATTACTCTTCCGTTGTGTTAAAGGGCTATCAGCTGATCATTGTTTGCACCTAAACAAGCGCCCTCTAGTGTCAAAATTCCACCTCCCTCAAAATTTCACATCCTTTCAGACGCGAAAATAACAGGCTCTAAAGACGCGAGTCGCATCGCCGTAGGCTATACGGTTATACTATGGCTAAGAATTGGTTACGCAAAAGATAAGATATAATAAGTATTTTTCCTACATATTCAATAATACAATTTTTAATTCTACAAAAAAGTCCTGTAAAGATAGTTCCACTTTCTAAAAATTTAGAATTTTAGTATCATAATGTATAATTAACGTTAATATTAACATATAACTCCCATCATCAGAGAAATTGCCGAAATCATTATGACATCCTTAGCCTCGTTTTCTTAGTAAAATAAGTGTCATCTATCCCTAGTCTTAAATTTCAAAATTTTTGTTCACTTGTATCGAAAACGACAAAAGTTCTAGCTCTATTATTTGCAGAGTTCTAAATAATTTATTTAATTTTTTAATAATAATTTTTCGGAGTTAGAGCTAAAATGAAATCGGAAATTTCGAGATTTTTTTCAATTTTATAATTGAAAATATGTGCATTTTTAAATCCGCATGCTATTTTAAAGAATTGGGAAAATATATTGTTAACATATAAAACTGCGACCGAGCGGTTCTGCGCTTAAAGCTGGTAGACATGAGGTACCGGATTCGATCACAGGTCGCGCTCGTCGGCCTAGCCATTCAGAGTTTTCTGTGGTTTTCTCCAAAACCTGCGAAATACGGGCTAGGACACTTTGAAAGAATTCCACGGAGGGCACTTCGCCTAGTGCCGTAGTGTAATCAATCGGCCTAAATTCTCGAAACCAACCACAAAAAACTTTTTATTAAAATGGGGGGGGGGGGATGTCCAATAATTTTTCCCCCTACAGTCCTCTACAGCGTAAACAACTTAGTTCTTCTATATTCACCAGCACGATAATGACGAAGGCTTTATTTATCTGTTTATTTTTAAACACTAGCTTTTTATTTTGTATTTCTTTAAAATTTCGTCTGTTAAAAAAGTTAATTTTCAAACCGTCCGAAACGCAATGAAATATGAAGTGCCGGATTCGATCCCTGGTCGCGCTCGTCGGCCTAGCCGTTTGGAAATCTCCGTGGTTTTCTTCGAAACTTGCGTAAATACAGGCTAGGACCCCTTAGAAAGACCCCCCCCCCCCGGAGAGCCGTGCCACTTCAAGCTAGGACCCTAGTACAGTCAATCGGCCATAAATCCGAAGCACACATACACGCAATAAAATTTTGTTGTATTATTTCAAATACTAGATGGCAGCATTATACGAAAAAAATAAATAATCGAATTTTTTTTTTTCTTTTTGTAATATATATATATACATATACTGTTTATTTTGCATTATGCCTCTTTTTGTTATTATGTATATATATATAAAATTTAAGACTGAAGTCATGATTATAACGCAGAAATTTTCTTAAATTTTGAAATTTGCGCCTTAAACTAAGAACAGAAAATTTGCAGATATCAAATAGTGGCATCAACAGTTTTGAATACCTATTTTTCAGTTATAGATAATGGGATTTCAATTCTGGTTTTACAAGGACTTTAAAGGTACAGTTAAATTCTAATTTCATAAAATTTTAAAAATCATAGAATAGGTCTAAGCACGGCCAGACTGCATCGTCTAGCACGAGTGAGTGTCTGGCCGTGGTCCAAGATTTTATGGAGAGGAAAACTTACCCGTAAGATTCACTATTCACTTTATTTTAAAGAGACTCGAGACGGCCAAAGACTGTCGTGTACACTAATGGTGGCTGGTGCACGTAAAATCTGTCGTGGCCGCAATATCCTCCGCGTTCCTATCAAAAATTATACCTCTGGGGGTCACCGAAGCGGGAGAGCCATCCCTTCCGTGGAAGATCAAAATTGTGATATCATGTATCCGGACCACCCCAGGGTTGTGTCCCAGACCGTCGCCAATTGCCCATCTGCGCAGCACTAGTGCGACGTAAAACCCATTTATCCTTATTTTATAATCAAAAGAGATGAAAAGTCAAATTACAATCTTTTATTTCAAAAAAGGACCAGGTGAGGGATCAGATAAGATTTATTAAATCTAAATTTTTAGAATGATTAAAGTATGATTTGTTCAAATGTTTTAATTACGAATTACGTAAAATTTACTCCATCTTATATGGTAGCCGGTTGTTGCAGCAACTCTGAATCACAAAACTCGCGCATGCGCACGTAAGAAGTATACAACATTTAATTTCAGACAACTTTGTAAGAAATACTAGCTGGTGCTGCCACCTAACGGAATTATTTAAAACCATAAATTTTCTAAAACTTTAATAAAATTTTGATAAACCACCCAAAGTTGAAAAATGATTATTATTATTTTTTTAAGATTATCTTTGTTTTTTAAAAATCCAAATAAAATAATACATTAGTATAATTTTTGGAGAAACCAAACCATGCAAAATAAAAAAATTAAATTCTTGTATTATACAGATTAAATTAAATATATATATATATATATATATTTAATCGAAGTATAATAACATTAGAATAATCTTTGGAAAAAACATGCAAAATTAAAAAATTAAATTTCTTTTACCAAATTGCTTGACTTAAAATTTAGATTAATTTTTTTTTAAATATATTTAGGTTTTTTAAAATCCAAATATAATAATGCATTTGTATAATCATTGGAGAAACTATGCAAAATTGCAAAATTTCTCGTACAATACTGATTAAATTAAAATTTTAAAAAATCCAAATGTAATTTAAATATCAAATATTATCCAAATACGTTAGAAAAATCTATAAAGAAACCATGCAAAGTTGAAAAATTAAATTTCTTTTACCATACTGATTAAATTAACATTTATATTAAAAATTTTAAATATATATTTAGTTTTTAAAAATCCAAATATAAGTATCCAAGTAACACATTAAAATAATGTTTGAAGAAACCCTGTAAAGTTGAAAAATTAAATTTCTTGTACCATACTGATTAAATTAAAATTTAGATTAATTTTTTTTAAATATATTTAAATTTTAAAAATCCAAATATAATAATATAGTAGAATAATCTTTGGAGAAACTATGCGAAATTGCAAAATTAAATTTCTTGTACAATATTGATTAATTTGTTTAAAAGTACATTTAGTTTTTTAAAACTCCATATGTAATTCAAATATAATCAAAATACATTATAATAATCTTTGAAAAAATTATGCAAAATTGAAAAATTAAATTTCTTTTTCCGTACTAATTAAATTAAAATTTATATTAAAAGTTAAAAATATATAGTAAGTTTTTAAAAGAATAATTACAAAAAAAAAAAAAAAATCCAAATTCGAAAAATTAAATTTCTTGCACCATATTGTGCAAAATTAAATTGCTAGTACAATACTGATTAAATTAAAATTAAAAAATATACATATTCAGTTTTTAAAAATTCTATTAATTTGATGATAATGAGTGATATAAGATTTCAGAAATGCCCATAGCAATTCCAGATTTATTCATTGATCTGCCAAAACAAAAGTTTACAGATTCTTTATTCTTACTTGAGCGCTTGAGGCAGATTCTTAATTCTTATTTCGAGCTGTCTGAAGTTCGATCTCGATCTTAAAGCAGACGAAAAGAGAAAGCTCATAGATGCACATGCGCAACTTTTGTGATTCTGAGTTGCTGCAACAACCGGCTACCTAGATGCACATGCGCAACTTTTGTGATTCTGAGTTGCTGCAACAACCGGCTACCATCTTATATTATTTCAAATCTGTGCTGCCATCTAACGGAAGATAGTAAAGTGATAAATTATAAGCTTGTATTATTTTCAAATTAAATGAAGCCAGACTAACTTTACTATCACTGAATTTTCATAATAATGGATGGCTTAAAATTCTTTTTTATTCTATAACAGTTTTTAACATAATGCACATAACTATTCTTATTATAAATTATGGAAAAATTACTTCACTTAAAACAGTATTCTTAAAAAATATTTAAAGTCATAATTTGTAAAAATGTATAAACTACTCTTCTAGTACCTTTTCATATTTGGGCGTGTTGCCCTGTTCTCTTATTACATTCATTCCCCTTTAGTTATATGATATAAATATTATCAAATTATCAAATTCTACAAGACTTGAATATTTTTTTTTTCAGTATGTGCTGCTATCTAGTGGTAGTGACTCACCTTCCGTCTATATAAATCTTATTTACTTTTTTCTTATTAAAAGAGCCTTTTAGTGCTGCCATCTAGTAAGTAGTTTTATTAAATGGTTTCAATTATTTTCTTTTTTTTTTTACTTCTTTCTTTCTTTTTCTTTTTTTTTTTTTTTTTAATAAGTTCAAAATAATTTGTTTCACTAAAACTATAATTACAAAATAGAAATTTGTTTTCATTTAAAAAAATGTTATTAAATCTAGATTTAAATGAAGAGAAACAAATAACATTACTTAACCGAGCACGGCATGTAAATAATGCAAACGCTTTTGTACATTAATTAACGAAACAAATGTACAGAGCATAAAAAGAAAAACAAAAACAAACATTAAAAAGGTTTGGTTTAAATTGATTAGAATACTTTCATAACATTTAACTGTATTTTGGTGTTGGTATTTGGGAATAAGGCCGATTGACTGCTCTAGGATCCTAGGCCTGAGGGGAGTGCCTTCCGTGGAGGTCTTTCTAAGGGGTCCTAGCCCGTATTTACGCAAGTTTCGGAAAAAAACCACTTAACTGTATTTTGAAATGCATTGTACGAGAAGGAGAAATTTGAACTTCCCATCTATTAACTGTAAAATTTCGATGCAGGTAAATACAGTCTGTAGCATTGTTATAATCAAGACCTCCTTTATCATAAATAAAGGGGTCTTGGTTACAATACCATATATGGAGGAAAGAAAATTAATTTGAATTATGTCAAGAGACATTTAGAAATATGTTCATATTTGTAGATTTAATATATG
The DNA here is from genome assembly GCA_963930645.1 of Salticus scenicus. Classification (NCBI taxonomy): domain Eukaryota; kingdom Metazoa; phylum Arthropoda; class Arachnida; order Araneae; family Salticidae; genus Salticus; species Salticus scenicus. Next base: position 49,988,474 of record OZ005657.1, read on the forward strand.
TTCTTCCTGGGTGCACATGACTCCACCAGCGGCGAAGCTGTTAAACGAAAAGTGGCGGTTCCTATCCTAGATCGCACTCGTCGGCCTAACCATTCGGCGTTTTCTGTAGTTCTCTTTAAAACTAGCATAAATACGGGCTAGAACCCCTTACAGAGACCCGCCACGGAGAGAGTACACCACCCATTCATTGGATCTTAGTGTAGTCAACTGGCCTTAAGCCTAACACCAACACCACACTTGCGTTTGTAGGATTTAGAAAGCCTTACTTAAATGAAATAATAATAATAATAAGTCAAACTAATTTTTATTTTTTTTCTATTAGGTCGTTGCAAAAGTTCGTGCGGTTTTTTATTGCTTCATTTCATAAAAATACATCAAATCAAATGACAATTTTTAATCAAAATACTCTCCATTACTTTCTACAACCTTTGCCCATTTTTCAATAGAAGCTCTCGTCTTTGGAGGCAATAAAATGATCCGCGTCAGCAGCAGCACGAACATTTGCAACGACCTAATATAACAGAAAGCCATTGCATATAAGTATTTTTCTTACTTGATTTATTTTATTTTACTGAACGAAATATTGGCTATCTGTAGTCTTCGAAATACTTGTATAATATATATATATATAGTAAATAATTTATTTAAAACGCAGTAACAGCTGAGTAACAGAAGGTTTAAGGCCATTCAATACCACATAGACCAATACCAATAAGAATTAAATTTCACCAGATTAAATATTCTTGTGACGACTTTTAGTACAATTATTTAAACAATAAATTTTACTAACATTTTGATTTTTAATTAATTTAACTTCAAACTTACTATAACTTTATTCCTTACATAGTTAGCTGCAATTTAGAAATTGATGCCTTTACGATAAATCGACATTAAACCAAAACAAATGAAGCAAACATGCATTGAGAGAATAAACTCACAATAACCAATTAATCTCTTTTTTTGACAAACTATTTATGAAATACGAAAAGCTCAATTTAAATAACGCAAATTTACGAAATGTTTCTAATGCAAATTTACGAACTATCACATTATACACATGAGTTGATTTACGAAAGGTTATCTACAGGGTGGCCACCCAGATAGCACATGACATCCGTGGGATGTTCTTTTTATGTCTCGAATGTCCTGTTTTCATCCTAGGATAAAATAGATAAAGTGAGGACATCCACAGGATGTCCGAACAGTAAATACTGAGAACAAATCAATTTGGATGTCTCTGGGATGTTCTAAGATATCCTAAAATAAAACGTCCGCTTTAAGATGTTCCGAGGACATTTTTTTTCGGCGTCTTACGATCCATTAAAAAAATATCTTCAGAATGAATGAAATTTAAAGTTCAGTTTGGGCGAAATGCGTTCTTTTTAAATTTCATTTATTTATTTCAAAACTAGAATGAAGCAAAGATTAAAAAAATATATATATATAACTAATAAAACAAATTATTCTAAAAAATACAATTTTTTCAATGATAAAATTAAAAGGATTCTTTTATTCAACTATCACCAATATTTTGAGGAGTATGATTTGATATAAATAAAGGACGAATAACCTTTCGAAATAAATAGTCAACTATTACAGTTAAGATTTTGTGGTGAACATTGAAGTCCCTAAATTTAGCAGCATTGACCAGGGGTTAAATTGGACCGGCAAAGGGTTACAGGTGAAATACCATTATTTAATTAACATCCTATGATGATTTCGGAATGTAGTCCCTGGAATGTCCTCAGGATGCCTTAAGTTTTTTTAAAATAGTCTTGAAATGTCTTTGTATCAGAAAAATTTGGGCCTCCTGGGACGTATTTTGAACGTCCCTGGGATACAGATTTTGCAGACATTTTGTCATCCTGAGGATGAACAGAGGATGTCTGTGGATAAGATCTGAATGTCTTGAGGACAATTGAAGATCCGAAAAATTTCATCCTCGGACATCCTGAGGATGATTTTGTGTTGTCTGGGCATAAAATAACTCCCTTTTTGAGGCATTTGCAGATAAAACTAATAAACGGAATGAAATCAAATTTCATATACAAGCTGTGGAAGATATAGGGAGACGATTTGCACAAAGAAAAAAATCTGTACCAATAGGTGATATTTTGGCACTGTTGTCAGGTACGCACTATAAAATTCCTAATGAATAGGTTAATTTGGAGCTCTCAAAAACGACAAATGTCAATACTTAGGTGTGCTGGTGTTTGGGATTAAGGCCTTTTTATTACACGAGGGTCTTGGGCTTGATGTGATATACCCTTCCCGTGGGTCTTTCTAAGGAATCCTAGTCCGTATTTACGCGAGTTTCGACAAAAACCACGAAAAGTTCCGAACGGCTATGCCGATGAGCGCAGCCTGAGATCGAACCCTGCACATCCTGTCTACCAGCTTTGAGTGCAGAACCGCTCGACCACTGGTGCGGAAAGTGCACTTAGAATGAATACTCAATAATGAAATTACATACTCAAGGTACTAAATAGCATTCATAGAAAACACAAGCTGATAAATTTTTTAATTAATACTTATCATCGTAATATGTATCTATATTTTATAGAAAAATGAATAGTATATAAAGAAGAAGGGCTATACGTTCGCTAAATATTAAGAGTGTGGATTGATAAAAATTGATTTTTAAAATTTTTAACATTTAGTTTTTAGTTTCTAAGTGCGATAAATGAATTTAGTTCATTTTTCGTATTTTATAACTCCAAAATGCAATATTAAATTTTTTTTTTTATCACATTTTGCAAAACAAGAATAATTTTAACAATTATGAATTCTCTGAACGTGAAGTAATGCATTAGACAATTTGCGTAGTATATGTCCCTTATAGAATACCATAGGCTTTGGCTGAAGGGCTATGATTTACAGGTTTATATATTAGTTATTTATCCTCAGAAATGCATTCACAGCATGGGGTGACTATTAAAATTTACCATTCATCATATTAATTTAATGTTTAAAACCATTGAAATGTTTAAAACCGACACATATATTATGGTTGTCATATTATCAGAAATGCATGAAATGTGACTTCGGAACACACTTACACCGTGAATTTCCTGCTAGTTAGACATGAATGTTAGAGTCGTGACATCTGATGAATGAAAAGGTCATTCTAATAGCACAGAATGACGTTATTATTGAACGACTTTGCTACTTTTAGTGATTTGTTTTAAGGTCACTGTAACGTTTTTTTCAGACTAAAGGGCGCTTCTAATCCTCGACTAGCCCTCTATTCACGTGACTGAAAAATAAGCATGATTTATTAATTATTCTACTATTAAAAAATATGTTTTAGGTCACATTCTAAATGTATTATTGATATTGTAGTTTTCACTCCTAATTATTCGGAAGATACTTCTTTCAATTAAACTCCCCTCCGCAGAGGATCAAAATTGTGAGAGCATGTTTCTGGACCACCCCTAGGGGTGAACCCCAGACCATCGATAACTACCATTGCGACTCTAGTGCGATGTAAAATCCACTCAGCCTCAACCTTCAATTAAATAAAAAATAATTTTAAAAATGTCTATTTTTAAAGTGAAATTCTATTTTATACAATTACTTCCTATAGTTTGAATTTAAAGTATCATAATATAATGCATAAAGAATGAAAGAATTACATAGAACCACTTTAGGATTTACCTTTTTCTTTTAATAAAAGACTTTATCAAAAATACATAACAATTTGTCTTTAAATTTCAATTTTGCCCTTATCTACATAGTGATAATCTTCTTAAATTTTCTTGCCTATTTAACCAATATTTTCTCATAATTAGATTGATTATATTTCTATAGGAGCTTAGGCTACGATACTTGAAAGGTTCATCAGGTATCTGAATAGTTAGCGCTCTGTACTTTAATTGCCACAGGTCGCGCTCGTCGGCCTAGTCGTTCGGAATTTTCCGTGGTTTTCTCTGAAGCTTGCGTAAATACGGGCTAGGACTCCTTGGAAAGACCCCCATGGAGGGCATTCCCCCTCAGGCCTAGGACTCTAGTGCAGTCAATCGACCTTGATCCCTACAACCCAACCCAACCCAACCCAACCCTTTAAATGCCAGATTCCGAGTTCGAGGTCCAGTTCAGGCATGGATATTGGTAGTGTTTCAGAATTTACATTAAACAGTAAGTCCCTGTAGAGCTAGGTTTGGAGTCTGACGTAGTTTTCTTCTAATCTCACGAAAATACGGGCCTCTTTGCAAGACTTCCACAGAGACTTCTACATCACCCAAGCCTAAGATGCTCGTACAGTTAATTGGCCAACACCCGGTATAACTAGCTTCAGCGTCGGAAGCGGGGAATAAAAAAAAATAAAAAAAAAAAAAAAAAAAAACGTAGAGCGACAAGCTATAACAACCAAGTTAATTTCTTAAATGTTCATTTTAGACATACCGTAAACCCTCGATTATCAGCGAGCGGTTTATCCAGATTTCTGTTTTCCTTGGCTTTTTTGCTATTATAGATTACGATGGATTTAAAAAATAATAATTCATACAATTAAGATATACAATTAAATTTTATAGGAAATAAAAATTGAAGACAAAATATTAAAAGGGTTAATTATAATCACCCTGTACTTTATAAAATTCTGTACCTTTTTTTTATGCAACTTTATAATTTATAGAGTTTATCATGCCATGTGCGAGCTTAAAAATCTATAAAAGTATATATATATATATATATATATATATATATTTTAATTACAGAATTTAAATATTTATGTTGTTCTTAGATCAAAATAGCTTTATTTAGAAGGGGAAAAAAAATCTTGGTATGCTATTATAGGTAAAATAAAGTATTCTATAACTAAATCAAACCAAGTTATTTCATCTTAAAATTTTAATTGACTTTTCGGGATCGTATACAAAATGAAGAATTAAATATTGAAATCAAACAGAAAAATTGCTGAATAAAAAAAATATATTTTTTAAAATGACCCCATACTGAAAGGGGGGGGGATCTGTAAAAATTGAATCAAAATATATTTACAAAATATAAATTCATAAGGTCCTAGAGACCATATAAAAATTTAGATTTTGGCATTTTTGCAAAGTTGATTTTTTTTTGGATATTTCAGCGGCTTCGCATCGTTATTTACTTCATTTAAATCTTTTTTCATTTTTCAATAATGAATTTTTGACAAACAGTTGTGTATAAAGGCCGTCTAATTATAACACTTTTCATTTTGTATACAATCTAAAAAAAAAAAAATGCTGTTATATTACAAAAAAATTTAGGCAGCAAATTTGCCAGAAAACATCCGTATACTATGCAAAAAATATATTGACAAAAAAAAAAAAAAAAAAAAAAAAAAAAATCTGTAAAAGAAACACAAAGAAAATATTCGTACATAACAGATTTTTTCCGTTCAGTGCTCAAAGCTGGGAGACGTGAGGTGCCGGGTTCGTCGGCCTAGCCATTCAGAATTTTCCGTGGTTTTCTCCGAAACTTGCGTAAATACGAGCTAGGGCCCCTTAGAAAGACCTTCTAGAGGGCAGTCCCCCTCAGGCGTAGAACCGTAGTGCAGTCAGTCGGTCTTAATTCCTACAACCCAACCCAACCCGTGGGGCACACTCTCAGTTCTACCAGCCAGTATCTAACCTGTGTCCACCGGATAGTGAGTGACGAAGTTATCTCGCAAGTATATAGTTATTTAGCACCTGCCAATCCTGCTTTGATACCAGGTTCTCCGTATGCAAAACAGAAATAATTATGTAACCACCAGATAAAATCTATATCATTTGTTGCAGATTTTATCTTATTACAGAAAAAAACTGTTTCTTTTGACAGATTGAGATGTAATTTTACACTAAATTTCTGTAACTTTAGTAAACAAAAATGTTTAGTAAAGTTGCAGATTTTTTTTTTTTTTTTTTTTTTTTTTACAGTGTAGAAAATAAATGTATGTAATTCATAACAATTAAAACAAAATAGAGTCTGTCTGTGTAAAAGATGTTGAAAAGCTTTTCATGACAGATATGTATTATTATTTCACATATTCTACTTTATTTCATTTCATTTTTTAAAAATGGTTTTATTAAATTTCAAAAACATTAGTTTAATTTGCTTTATGCTTGTTAGTAAGTTATAACTCTCCTTTATGAGCATGTGATCTTTTTGATGCCTATATTTTCATATTTGAATTAAGTGTTTTATTATTTCAATTTACATAAAGGCTTTTTATGGTTAAGGCTGCACTTTACTCAGATTTACCGTTTCTACCTTCTCATGTAAGCCTATGGTATTTTCGTTGCTTCGTAATTTAAGAATATCTGATTGAAAAATGGAATTTTTCGATTTCTGGGTTTTGAATTTTACTCTTTGAACTTGTCGCCTTTTACCAATAAGCAATTTAGCCAATCTGTCTTACTTCCCGCGATCGGCAATAGATGATTTGTGTTTGTTAACCTTTCTACGCCTGTCTACTTTCCTTTTTTGAATTGTACTGTATGCCTTGCTCTTTGGTGTTCCTGCAATGCTTTACATTATTCAACCAAAGGATTTTACTTATTCATGTTTAAATTATTTAATGTTATCCTCAGTAATCGGTGTGGCAAATGTTTCTATCGTATATGTATGTCGACGGCAAAACGTAGTAAACATAAATACGCAAAACCTTTAAAAAAAAAAAAAAAAAAAAAGGATAAGGCTGTTTTAGAGGTACGCCTAATGGCAGGGCTTGTTTTTTTTTTTTTTTTTTTTTCGATCGGCGTTGGGATCGTGCACACCTTTACCCGTAGTTAAAGGCATACTTATTATTTTATTTCTTATAATACTTAAGGATAAATTTCCTAATACTTTTCGTTTGAAAGATCGATGAATATTGGATGGCAGTGTTCACAACAGCATTTAATAGAATATTGAACGCGAAAACATCGATATTGCTTATCAACGTGAAATTGTTTTACAATATTTATATAGAAGAAACTCATTAATAATAATAATAATAATAATAATAATAATAATAATAAGATAATGCATAATATGTTTAGAACTTTTTGATACTTTTCTTTCATCTAAATAATATCTGAATCATGAGAGCATCCTATATCAGAACTGTAAAAAATGTCTGTAAATTTATTGAAATGTTTATCCAGCGTCTTTGTAAATTTACAATCATTCTTAGTTAAAAGTAAATATTTGAGATTTTCAATCTTTATTCTGCATTTTTTTTTTTTTTTTTTTTTTTAATATTTAATTTATTTATTTATCTATCTATATAAATTAAATAATTACACGATAAAAAGAACTTTGTATATAATACGTTTTTAAATTTTCTGTTGAATCATAGAAACTTGACAATTCTACTATGTATAATTATTATTATTATTATTATTTTATTTATTTTTTTATTTTTTTTTATTTTATTTATTTATTTATTTTTATTTTTATTTTTTTATTTTTATTTTTTTTTTTTTTTGATGAATTATCCCATGGACTTGAAAGAAAATGATCAAATGCGTAATAAAGAGAGCAATTATAAGAAATTTCCAAACATTTATTAATTGAATAAAAGTATTAAAAGAATGCATTGTCATCGTGTTCAGAACTATTCTAGAAGTTTCAAATGTCTAGCTAGTCGGAAAGTTAGTTAAAAATCGATTGCAAGATTTGTATTGGACAAAGAAACAAACAAGAAAGCGAGTTAATAAAAACATGGTAAAATGACTGTTCCTACTTTAGAAAAAGCATTCTAAGTCATAAGTATATTCGTTTAATATAAAGACTTAAGATAAATGATTACCAGTAGTTTTCTGTTGAAATTTTTAAGATATTCATTCGCTCATACGCCTTTTCTGAAGTGTCATTTAAGAGCGTACAATAGCTAACATCGCCGAAAGCCAAAGCCCATGTTATTCTATGGAGAAATTTGTTTCCAAAATTACTCATTACTTAATGTATTTTTTTAAGTTCCATTTTCACGTTCAGAAAATTCACAAGCGTTAAATTGGAACAAATTTTCCAAAATTTGATTTCTTCTTTTTTTTTTTTTTTTTTTTTTTTTTTTTGAGTTAAAAATATGAAAAAATACATTACTAAATGTATAATATATGTACCAGCACTGTATGCGTATAATACATAATGACAAGGAAGGTCTCCACGACAATCCATGAATATTCCTAAAAACAAGAAAAAGAAAATGCTACTCCAACAACAAAAATCTAATCTCTATAATAGGATTACATACACTGTAAAAAAAACGGAAGCTTTTACAGCAAAATGTGCTGGCACCCATATTGCCAGCACATTCTGCTGTTAAATAAGGCAATTTACAGCGGAAACATCTGTAAAAAAAGACTCTTTTACGGCTGTTTCTGCTGTAAATAACTTCTTTTTTACTTTCCTCTCTCCATGCACCCATATTGCCAGCATATTATGCTGTAATTCTACCTTTTTTTTTTTTTTTTTTACAGTGTATGCCGCCGAGTAGTTTTTTCAGGAATAGTATTCCACGGCTTATTACAGAATCTATCACTGGCAAATGAACAGCTTAGTAAGTGCATTTTTAGCTATAAAATAAAGTATTAAAAATTAGAGTAATTTTTCTTTTCTTTTTTTTTTTTTTTTTTTTTTTTTGAAAACGAGTTTCAACTGAACGGCTGTGAATTTTCTGACTGTGAAAAAGGAACTTAAAAAAAATCTATTAGATAATGAGAAATTCTAGAAACAAATTTCCCCATGGAATAACATGGGTTTTAGGTGGTGATAAAGCTAAGTATTGTACGCTTTTAAGTCTCCTCTCTACTTCTTACAATATTGTCGTCGTCAATATATCTTCTTACAAAACTTGTAATAATTTTAATAATTATTAATAACTTTATTTTTAATTCTGTTTACTCATTCGGGCTTACCATTAGCAGAGCGGTTCTGCGTTCAAAGCTAGTAGATGGGAAGTGCCGAGTTCGATCCCAGGTCGCGCTCATCGACCTAGCCGTTCTCAGTTTTCCGTGTTCTTCTCCGAAACTCTCGTAAATACGGGCTAGGACCCCTTAGAAAGATCCCCAGATTCCCACGGAGGGCATTTCACCCATAGGCCTAGGGCTCAAGCGTAGTCGATCGGCCTTAAAACCTACAACAAATCAACCGTTTACTCATTCAGAAAAATCAGAACCCTTAAGTTTCTTTTATTAAAAAAAGAAAATTTTTTTGATATTACAAAAGGCGAAAAATGCATTTAGTTCATTTTTTTGCATTTTCTAGCACCAAAATAAAATATTAAAAGTTAATTATTACATTCTTTGAAAACAAGGACGGATTTAATGGTTTTGTATTTTCTAAATGTGAAAACGGAATAAGAAGGGGGGGGGGAGGGGAAAGTCGTTAAAGACAATGAGTAACAATTTTCCCCATAGGATAACATGGTCTGCGGCTACCGACGTCGACGGTAGATTGAGAGTCCCCTTAAAAAGAACAGATCTCAATCTCAGGGGAAAAATTCTTTTCAAAATTTGGCAGCCATTTAAAAACTAGTACGTTGTGTCCATTAGCAAAATTTCCTTCTACATTTTCTAATCAAATTCGCGAATTTCGACTAAAACAAGTGACCCAATGTTATACAATTACTCGATACCGAATATATCTGTTTACTATAAGCTATTTTTTTTTCCCCGTTGTATGCGTATAAATAAAAACTACATAATAAAGAAATTTTAACGTGTTTTTACCAGGAAAAATCATACATAACAATCATAAGCTTTATCTTCATATGCATAATTTTATTTTTCATCTCATGTTGAAATAAACTTTGATACATTTAGTAAAAATTTTACTGTGAAAAAAAAAAAAAAAAAAAAAACAGTTTTTTAATAATAATAATAATAATGATAATAATAAACACTGAATACTAATGCTCCTTATAGACTACATCATAAAAATTGCATTTTTTCATCTATATTTATTTATTTATTTTTTAAATGTACAAGAAAAACAAAAGAGAACTTTGTTTAACATTATCACAGATATATGATTTAACCACTCGTTTTAAATATATTGACGAGTGTTTTTTTTTTTTTTTTTTTTTAACTACTCATATTGAAAATCTATATCTCCAGGGTTCAGTAAATTTCATGTCATCACGTATACAAAAAAATTAAGCCTGGTTGACTATTACTATTACAAATATATGTATAATATATATTAATTTCCCCAATGACTGAATAAAAATAATCTTCATTATATACATTTATACGAATTTTTATCTTATTCCACTACACTAAAAATGAGGCAAAAACAGAATGACCGCTCTACCTGTTGAGCGATATTCACCAAAAGTTGATAGACACCAACTTATGTGAAGATGCAAACTAAATGAAAAATTTCCTAAAATTTAAAAATTTACATCTTGAACTAACGCTGGCACATTATTATTATTATTATTATTATTTTCTTTTTTTTTTTTTTTTTTTTTTTTTTTGTCACACATGGACAAGCAGAAGTTTCAGAAATGGTCAAACCGCTTTCAAGAACTCTTAAAATGTATGAAACGTCAAAAACAGAAATCGATTTTTTTTTCTTTTAATAAATAAAGTACTTTCTTCATATATGAATACATTATAGAAAATAATAATAATAATAATAATAATAATTAGGCTGGAAGATCATTCATTTTTGACGGCCTCGGAAATTTTGAAGAATTCACAGCATAATATTGTAGTATATATATAATTCAGTATTATATGGTTTGGTTTAAGGGGTCGCTCTGCGGTTATCTTTTTGAAGATGAAGGTTCATTAGGCTGAGACCTACAGCTTAAAGTGAATTCTGAACTACTAATGAACATCCCTGACTGAACCAGGATTTGAACTTCAGTACTGTATGATTGGTTGGGTGTAGGGTTTAAGGTCAATTGATTACGCTAGGGTCCTAGGCAGGGACCGATTTACTCACTTGAAGGCCCAGGGCACTCATGTTCAATGGGCCCCTTTTCCTTGTACTTTAATATTACAACATACAAAACATACTGCATATTTTTTAATCACACATCTAAAAATTCTCTTCACTTCACTTCACTTTTCATTTTATTGGTAAGAGTAAGGCTTAACTAGATCTGATGCTTGTCTATCGGATCTACGTACATTGCGCCCATGTATCTGTGCTGTAGTGCATGCCTTGCATTTAGTTAGCTTTAGTAAGAGTTTGGAATGCAGTATCGGTAGTATTAAGTTGTATTTGCATTTAGCGAAAATATTGTAATTTTTTTGATGTGCTGATAGTTTGCTTGAAAGATCATACCGCCTATTTATAAAACAGTGCAGTAACACAATTAGTAGTATATATGCAGTAATACAGTGCAGTATAAATTTTAATAATCCATTGACGAAAAAACAAAAAACAACAATCATTATAGCAAAATTTGGAAAATTTTCGTTTTAACTATTTTTTTAAATGTGCGATGGAATTTCTTGGAGGCCTCTTCAGCATGAGGGCCCAGGGCACATGCCCCGAATGCCCTGCCTTAAATCAGGCACTGGTCCTAGGTCTATAGGTGGAGCGCTCACATTGTGTGTGTGGGGGGGTCTTTCTAAGGGGTGCTAGCCCGTATTTACGCGAGTTTCGGAGAAAACCACGGGAAACTTTGAACGGCTAGATCGATGAGCGCGACGTGGAATCGAACCTGGCACTTCCCATCTACCAGCTTTGGAGGCAGAACCACTCGACCGCTTATGGGCCCCTGGAAATGTCTCCCTAATTTTTTCAGCAAAATAAAGGCACCGCAGCGGTTAATCTGTTGATAATAAATATTTAGAATTCAGTACAAAAATTTACTAATTGAAATTCGTGTTGTCAGAACAGGATGGAAAGAAAGGCTTTTCTGGATTTTCCTTACTGGAAGATGTGAATTTGAAACACTTTTTTTTTTCAACAGTCCATCATAAAAGCAATAAGCATAACATTTGAGATATAACTAAGATTTTCTATCTTAATAATTTTCTCTCAACGTCTGTAAGTACTCAGACGCATCTCAGTAATTTATTGATTTAAAGATTTTAATAATCTCTGCATTCATTTATTTATATTTAAAATTTTTAGTGCAGATCGACAGGAGTCATTAAAAATACAGGATGTTTCCAGAGTTCGAAAATATCACTAAAGGATTTTCCAAATTCCCACAAAAAAGGGCATTACCGAGTCCATATATTTTTCTGTATTGAATGTTTAGAAGGAGAATGTATTTAACAGTTTATGGCCAAGTGAAATCGGGTTACCAAAAATTTTGGACTTCAAAATAATTCACCATAGCAATGTTTGAACATAGCATCGCTGATTTTGATTGTAAACGTCTAAAATATTATAATTAAATTGAAGATTTTCTTTGCGTTTAGTTATTTTAATATTGGGTTGTTCGGAAAGTCATTTCGTTTTTCTCAGCAGAGGACTTAATTGTATTTTTTTCACACCTTCTTCACATTTAAGTTGCATTGCCATTACATATTGTGACAGCTGATATGGCAAGGCTTGCTTGTGAAAAAGGTCGTTTTATTCTGCTCAATAGTTTTTGATTGGTGCCCTATCAAATAAAGAAAAACAGAAGCGACATTTTCGGCATATTTTGTTTTTGCTATCAAAAATGCGAAAATACTATTCAAACAAGGAAAAAAAGTATACGATGTGTTCACAGAAAATTTATTTAAAGAACGCTATTGTCAAAACTGGTTTACCAAATTTTGTTCTGGCAATTTTGAGTTGAAGATGTATAACCAAAGAATACAGATATTCTTTGGTATAACGTCCTAGAAAACCAGTTTGTGCTAATGAAGACAAAATAAAGTATTGATTTATGAAAAACTGCCAAATAACAACTCGTGAGATCGCTAAGAAACCGATCAAAGTGGAGAATATATAATTCATTAAAATATTTATACAATATAAGAAAATAGTCTTTCATTTTCGAAGGAAAAAACGAAATTACTTTCCGAACAACCCAATATATTTGTTATTGTGCTTCTTTCCTAAATTTCCTAAATTCTTATTTGATTTACTTTAAAAATTGTTATTTGATCTTTTCTAAATTCTTATTAAATTCAAATCAGATTATTAAATTAAAAAGGATGGCAAGCACCGAGCTAAACTTAAATAATTACTAGTTACCTATAATATATATATATATATATATTAACTATTTGTTAAATCTTTACATATACTAAAAGAAGATGTGTGTTGTCTGTCGCTTTGTAACCAAACGGTTGATTGCAGAGCTACAAAATTTTGCATAGGTCCGTTTTGACCTCTGCTACTTTCTGGGGCACTAAATGTAATGAAATTAACATAATTTTTCAGATGCGCGAAAGCATATTTTCAGTTTAAAATGAATTGACATTAATGTTTTCATATAACATAAAAGAATTATGATACATTACAGGATATAAGTGGAAATAGATGAAAGTAGGATCTTAGTTAGTATTAATCATTTTTAATACCTTCACATTGTTTGATGAATAAAAATATTTTCGATTTGACATTCTATCTGTATGTGTGACTTCTGTTAGTCCGCAAAAATAAATTTTTGTTTATATGTATAACTGTCTTCTAAAGGATCAGCTGTTTTGCTTATGGATATTCTATTGCTTGGGCTATATAATACCTTTAAAAAGTAGATACTAAAAGTTTTTGTTTAAAAATGCATGCAATTATTTTTTACGTTTCTTTTCCTCTTTCTTTTCCTTTCTTTCCTCTCTTCTCCTCCTAACCCCCCCCCCCCCTCCTCCACCTTTTTTTTTTTTTTTTTTTTTTTTTTGATTGCGCCGGGTCGAGCGCAATTCTATTGTTTCTTGTCCGGACCGGGCCCAGGCTGAACATTCAAATACCATACTGGGCCGGACACGGGCCTTGAGATTTAGGCACGTGCAGACCTCTATCCTGAAGTTCTTAATAATTTCTGTTTTCTTTTCTTAATTTTTTTCCCAAATTTTCCTAAAGCTAATTACAGGGGTGTGCCAGGAAGTTTTGGGTCATTCTATGCTAAATCAGCACAAAAAAAAAAAAAAAAAAAAAAAAAACACCAGCGTTTTTGACCTGACCCCTAAGGTTTTTATGAAATTGGGCTCATTTATTTGTTCTATTGAGAAATGAATGTATACCAATTAATAAGTCCATACCTCTTTTAGTCTTTGTTATACAGGGCTGCAAAAATGGGTGAAATATGCAAATTTTCAAAATTCGTCTTACAATTGTACCCATATTTTGTTTTCTAATGAACTTAGAGATATAAGATTGGTATCATTAGAAAGCTTATAATACAGGCTTTTAAACGATATATCACATGTATATATATTTTTTAAATTTTCATTTTAACGTCAAACATTTTTACCTTTGACTTTCAATATTTAAAAAACTTTAAAACTTTTTCACACCCCATAAAATTAAAGACAGCATAACCGGTTTAGAAAAGACGTGGCCTTTCTTCATCAGATGCAAAAAACATGTGCTACTGCCTTGGAGGCAAAAGTAAGACTGAAAGCAGGGTAAAAACCAGAGGGGAAGGAGCAACACATCCAACCAATAAGGAGCCTCATGCAAAACCAATCAGAGAGGAACACAACCAAAGAAAGAGGAAACAAAAGAAAATAAATAAATAAATAAATAATAATAAATACAATTAATTATTCTTTCCCTCCTTTTTTCTTTTATTTTGTGTGTGTGTGTGTGTTTTCATCTTTTTTTGGTTGTGCTCCTCTCTAATTGGTCTTGCATGAGGCTTCTTATTAGTAGGTTGTGTTGCTTCTCCCCATCTGGTTTGTACCCTGCTTTCAGTATTGCTTTTGCCTCCAGGGCAGTAGCACGTGTTTTTTGCACCTGATGAAGAAAGGCCGCGTCCTTTCGAAACCGGTTGTGCTGTCTTTAATTTTATGGTGTGTGAAGAAGTTTTAAAGTTTAAATATTAAGTATAAACCAGATTTTTATTTAGTTTTGACTTTCAATATCTCAAAAAGTAAAACTTAAGTTATGTTAGTAGGAAAATACTGATGGAGGGTTTCATTTTAATTTATAACTCAGTATCCCATGGCCGTCCCATGTTGAAACTTACAATTATAGATAATAAACGTAAGAATAACATATAATTTTTAAAAGAAAATTAAATATGTGTTTTTTGAGATATTGAAGGTCAAATGTCAAAATGTTTGACCTTAAAAAAAAAAAAAATTAAAATATATACATATGATATATAATTTAAAAGCCTGCATTATAAGCATTTTAATGATATCAATCTTATATCTCTAAGTTGATTAGGGAACAAAATATGGCAGGGCCCGACTTAGACTATCTGGAGCCCCGGGGAATGCTTATTCTGAAGGGCCCCCGTACGGTGGCATAAGAGGTTTTTTGGTTGCAGATTTTCTGCATATGCCTGTTTGGGGGCCCCTAGTTAAATATGTGCTTTTTGAGATATCGAAAGTCAAAGGTCAAAATGCTTGACCTTAAAATGAAAAATTTTAAATATATATATATGTGATATATCATTTGAAAGCCTGTATTATAAGCTTTCTAATGATATCAATCTTATTTCTCTAAGTTAACTAGAAAACAAAATATGGGTACATTTGTAGTAGACGAATTTTTAAATTTTGCATTTTTTTACAAATTTTTGCAGCCCTGTATATAAAAAACTAAAATAGGAAGGGACTTTTTAATTGGTATACATTCATATCTCTATAAAACAAATAAATGAGCCCAATTTCATAAAAATCTGAGGGGTCAAGTTTTTAGCTATGTTGTTTTGACATGCGTTTGACCTTTTTATGTTACTGAGTGAGAGAAAATTATGTTATGACAGCACTCTCAAAGTTATACTTAAATCACTCATCGTCACTTTATGTGCAAACATTGCACAATGATTTCAGTTTAATCCCTTCACGCATAATAAATGCAGTCTACAAATTATTACATATACACATACTTAATGTGGATTGTATGCTGAAACCTTCTTTCAGAGATTGTGTGTATATGTGTATATTTTTGAGTTAAATGCAGATTGTCTATCCCTTTTCCCTGTATTCATACAAATAAGAGGTAGTAGGATTACTAGATTTGGCTGTTTATCCTTAGTTTTTGTGGGGGAAAATTGCGCATTGTGTTTAAATTATTCAAAAATTATTATTGAAGGAATTGGTGTTGAATAATAAAAAAAAAAAAAAAGTATTACATGTTGATAAATACGTTAAGTTATTATTTCAAAGAATAGTATGTATGTGCGTTTATATAAGTACAGATACAATACTGAATGGACTCAAAATAACTTAATACAATTTTTTAAACTTATAAATTTACAATTATAATTTAATCTATCAAAATATTAATTTAATTTTTATATATTTTCAGAAGTCTGAATTTAATGAAAAGATGTTTCTACTGAAATTATTGTAATTAATAATAATAATAAATATATAAATAAAAAGCATTCATTTAGTATTACACGTATTTTAAATTTTATGCATATAGCTGCATTTAATGTTTTTGAAATAACTGTCATTAAAATTTAGAAAATATTTATGACGTAAGTTCATCTCTCTAGCATTCTGTACATGTTTTTCAATGCCTTGAAATTTATATATGTTGCTCATGTCTACTGTGGCATGATTTCTATTGAAAACAATGCGATTATAATTATTGCCTTGTTAACAAGTTTTCACTAAATCAGGTACATTATGGTCGATAAGTTGTTTAAAGCCATTTTTAATTTTTTTTTTATATATATCACAAAGCATAATGAAAGTAACATACATTATTTAGATGCAAAAGGCATTTTTCTGATTGAGTATAGCATGATTAGTATTAATGACTGGTTTACAGGGCTATGCAAGAATATTCAGATGCGTCATGGGTTTTAAACAAAATAGCTGTAGCAATATTTTAAATGATATCCATTTTTTCCCCCTATGTAACCTTTTTTTTAAAGAATATTATATAATGCGTATGCAATTTCAAACAATTTTCAAGGCTACAAAAAGTATTTTATGATTTCTTTTTAAAAAGAAAGAATTTTTAAGGTGCTATTACTTTGGTAAAATACATTGAAGGTGAACAAATTTTTAATGGAAAAATGAAGTTGGAAAAGCTGTATAATACAGTAAAACCTCTCTGAAAGTCCTCCTCTATTTATGAGCCAGCTTTTTCCAGTCCCCAATTTTTCCACGAGGACTTCATACTATTTTAACTCTATTACAGGAGGAAAGAGGGACACGCTTAGGTAGATTTCACAGTGGCCTCAATGACCTAAACTGTATTCATGCGAGTTTCGAAAAAATAAATTTTATTTCTACAATATTTTTAATTCAATAAAAATACCTTAAAAGCGCAAACACCTTCTGAAGGTTGGAATTGATTCGCTGGTTGGATGGATCCGTTGTCCGTTCAATAATTATTTAGGAGTGTCTGTTAAGGAGGTTTATAGCATTATAATAATTTGGCTATGCATATATTTTGTCATGGATCTATGCGTATATGTAGATAGATATACTTATCGCAAACAAATTTTTGCTTATTACTGTTTTTTTTTTTTACCATGTTTTTTTATTTTTTTTTATTTTTTATTTTAATTTTTTTATTAATTAACTTCGATTCTTGTGTGTTTGTTTGTGGGTTTGTTTGTGGGTTTGTTTGTGGGTTTGTCAGGGACAAATCTTGCAATCGATTTTTAACTAACTTCCCGACTAGCTAGATACTTGAAATTTTCAGGACAGCTCACAACACGGTGACAATACATTTTTCTAATAATTTTAGTCAACTATTTCAAGTCCCGCTGCCTTTGGCAGCGCTTATATGATTCGACAGAAAATTTATTTAACTAACTTCCCGGATAGCTAGACATTTGAAACTTTCAGAATAGTTCATAACAGGGTGAAAATGCATTTTCTTAAAACCTTTAGCCAACTGTTTCGGGTTCCCGCTGCCTTCGGCAGCGTTATCAGTACAAAGCTTGCAATCGATTTTTCACTAACTTTCCGACTAGGTAGACATTTGAAATTTTCAGGACAGCTCACAACACGGTGACAATACGTTTTTCTAATAATTTTAGTCAGCTATTTCAAGTCCCGCTGCCTTCGGCAGCGCTTATATGATTCGACATAAAATTTATTTAATCAACTTCCCGACTAGCTAGACATTTGAAACTTTCAGAATAGTTCAGGTCACGGTGAAAATGCATTTTCTTAAAACCTTTAGCCAACTGTTTCGGGTTCCTGCTGCCTTCGGCAGCGTTATCAGTACAAAGCTTGCAATCGATTTTTCACTAACTTTCCGACTAGCTAGACATTTGAAACTTTTAGGACAGCTCACAACACGGTGACAATACATTTTTCTAATAATTTTAGTCAACTATTTCAAGTCCCGCTGCCTTTGTCAGCGCTTATATGATTCGACAGAAAATTTATTTAACTAACTTCCCGGATAGCTAGACATTTGAAACTTTCAGAATAGTTCATAACAGGGTGAAAATGCATTTTCTTAAAACCTTTAGCCAACTGTTTCGGGTTCCCGCTGCCTTCGGCAGCGTTATCAGTACAAAGCTTGCAATCGATATTTCACTAACTTTCCGACTAGCTAGACATTTGAAATTTTCAGGACAGCTCACAACACGGTGACAATACATTTTTCTAATAATTTTAGTCAGCTATTTCAAGTCCCGCTGCCTTCGGCAGCGCTTATATGATTCGACATAAAATTTATTTAATCAACTTCCCGACTAGCTAGACATTTGAAACTTTCAGAATAGTTCAGAACACGGTGAAAATGCATTTTCTTAAAACCTTTAGCCAACTGTTTCGGGTTCCTGCTGCCTTCGGCAGCGTTATCAGTACAAAGCTTGCAATCGATTTTTCACTAACTTTCCGACTAGCTAGACATTTGAAACTTTTAGGACAGCTCACAACACGGTGACAATACATTTTTCTAATAATTTTAGTCAACTATTTCAAGTCCCGCTGCCTTTGGCAGCGCTTATATGATTCGACAGAAAATTTATTTAACTAACTTCCCGGATAGCTAGACATTTGAAACTTTCAGAATAGTTCATAACAGGGTGAAAATGCATTTTCTTAAAACCTTTAGCCAACTGTTTCGGGTTCCCGCTGCCTTCGGCAGCGTTATCAGTACAAAGCTTGCAATCGATTTTTCACTAACTTTCCGACTAGGTAGACATTTGAAATTTTCAGGACAGCTCACAACACGGTGACAATACATTTTTCTAATAATTTTAGTCAGCTATTTCAAGTCCCGCTGCCTTCGGCAGCGCTTATATGATTCGACATAAAATTTATTTAATCAACTTCCCGACTAGCTAGACATTTGAAACTTTCAGAATAGTTCAGAACACGGTGAAAATGCATTTTCTTAAAACCTTTAGCCAACTGTTTCGGGTTCCTGCTGCCTTCGGCAGCGTTATCAGTACAAAGCTTGCAATCGATTTTTCACTAACTTTCCGACTAGCTAGACATTTGAAACTTTTAGGACAGCTCACAACACGGTGACAATACATTTTTCTAATAATTTTAGTCAACTATTTCAGGTCCCGCTGCCTTCGGCAGCGCTTATATAATTCGACAGAAAATTTATTTAACTAACTTCCCGACTAGCTAGACATTTAAAAGTTTCAGAATAGTTCAGAACACGGTGAAAATGCATTTTCTTAAAACCTTTAGCCAACTGTTTCGGGTTCCCGCTGCCCTCGGCAGCGTTATCAGTACAAAGCTTGCAATCGATTTTTCACTAACTTTCCGACTAGCTAGACATTTGAAATTTTCAGGACAGCTCACAACACGGTGACAATACATTTTTCTAATAATTTTAGTCAACTATTTCAAGTCCCGCTGCCTACGGCAGCGCTTATATGATTCGACAGAAAATTTATTTAACCAACTTCCCGACTAGCTAGACATTTAAAATTTTCAGAATAGTTCAGAACACGGTGAAAATGCATTTTTTTAAATACCTTTAGCCAACTCTTTCGGGTTCCTGCTGCCTTCGGCAGCGTTACCAGTACAAAGCTTGCAATCGATTTTTCACTAACTTCCCGACTAGCTAGATATTTGAAACTTTCAGGATAGCTCAGAACACGGTGGCAATATATTTTTTTAATACTTTTAGTCAACTGTTTCAGGTCCCTACTGCCTTCGGCAGCGTTCATATGATTCAACAGAAAATTCATTTAACTAACTTCCCGAGTAGCTAGACATTTGAAACTTTCGGAACAGTTCAGAATACGGTGAAAGTGCTTTTTAAAAATATTTTTATCCAATTGCTTCGGGACCCTGCTGCCTTCGGCAGCGTTTCCACTACAAAGCTTGCAATCAACTTTTAACTAACTTTCCGGCTAGATAGCCATTTGAAACTTTTATAATAGCTCAAAAAAAGACGATAGCAAGGAATTTTTTTAATACTTTTATCCAATTGCTGGGGTTCCGGCTGCCTTCAGTAGCGTTTATATGATTCAACAGAAAATTAAAAAACATGGTTTATAAAATTTTTTTTATCTTATAATTATTTTTTTTTTTTTCTTTTTTTAACAATCACTCATCGAATCCAATCTTGTTAAAAACTAAACCCGAACCGACTCTGAAAAGCAGAAAAGCAATTTGAATAAATCTGACTCACAAGAATCATTTCCAGTTATCTGTTTTTCATATTTTTATAAAATTCTCGTTTTCCGTTTGATAATTTTCTTGAATATCGCTTGATAAAAATCACACCTTGTTGGACTTAGTGTTGTGGTCCTAATTGCTATCATAAGCGTAAAAAATTTAAAATGAATTTATCTATTAAATGATATACTGTAAATATGAATCGTAGAATAATCTATTTTAAAAAGCTTTAAAAACCCAAATTCTTCAAAAGGCGTATCACGTAAATCTTTTCGAAGTTAGAATAAAATTTAATTTGCAAAAAAAAATTGTAACTTTTTTGTTTATTAACCAAAATTGTGGAATTTTGAACTGCGTTAAAAAAAGAGAAATTATTTCTTAAAATTCAAAATAGATGGCAGCACCACACGATTGCCGATTATTTTTGTTAATTAAACGACTTCGAAAAAGAAGGAAGGTTCTCAATTCAAACAGTATGTTTATTTTATGTTTGTTAGCTCATAACTTCTGAACGGATGCTCCGACTTTGATACTTTTTCTTTTGTTGAAAAGGTCTTGGTCTAAAATAGGTCCCATTGTAATATCTTTACGATCTAAAGAAAATACAGGGTGCCCAAAAAATCAGTCCCAACTCTTTTAACTGCTAAACGGCTGCAGCTATAGTGATAAAAATGGTATGTAAGTACAGCAAAGTGGCCATGCAGTACAAGGTTAAACCGCTTGCAGCGCCACCTGGTGGAAAATAGCGGAGTTAGTGTTCCTATCTCGAAAACGGTTCTAAAGAAAAAGTGAATTACAAAGCTGAAGAGTATCACAGATTTAGTACAAAAAGATAGTTTAGACATTCATGCTAACGTTCCTATCTCGGAAACGGTTCAAGGCAGGGGGGGAAAAAGTGAATTATAAAATTGCAGAGTATCATCGATTTAGTACGAAAAGGTAGTTTTGACATTGATGCTAAAAACGTGCATTTTTTTTTTTTTTTTTTTTTTTTTTTCGCAATTTCTTACACTATACACACTTGAGCTACATTGCTCACGTTGTAGCGTAGCTGGTGAGACATACGTTATATAGTTCAAAATACGGTTACTTGATACTTTTTGTTTTGTTGTAGAGATCTTGGTCTGAAGTAGGTCCCATTATAACATCTTTACAATCTAAAGAAAATAAAGCGCCATCTAGTGAAAAACAGCAGAATTAGCGCTCCTATCTCAAAAACGGTTCAAGATGGGAGAAAAGTTAATTACGAAGTTGTAGAGCACCATCGATTTACTACGAAAAGCAAGTTTTTAGACATTATTGCAAAAAATAGAACGCTTAAAACGTGCAGTTGTTTGTGCGCAATTTCCTACACTGTGCACACTTGAACTACGTTGAACACTTTGCAGCGTAGCAGAGGACACGTATACTCTGTGGTTCAAAGTACTGTTACTGTAAGCGGTCACATCGATTAACGCAAAGTCGTTTTCAACCAACTTGAGAAAGGAGGGTGTTCTTAATTCGAGCTATGTGTTGTTGTTGGTGTTTGTAAGCTTATAACTTCGTAAGAGATACTCTAATTAACCGACTTCAAAAAGGAGGAGGTTCTCAATTCAAAGCGTATGTTTTTTTGTTTTAGTTTTTGTTTGTTAGCTCATAACTTTTGAACGGATGATCCGATTTTGATACTTTTTGTTTTATCGTAAAGGTCTTGGTCTGAAATAGGTCCCATTGTAAGACCTCTACGATCAAAAGAAAATACAGGGTGCCCAAAAAAGTCAGTCGCGACTCATTTAACTGCTGAACAGCTGCAGCTATAGTCATAAAAGTGGTATGTAGGTATAGTAAAGTGGACATGTGCTACGTGATTCAACCGCCTAAAGCGCCACCTGGTGGAAAAGAGTGGAGTTAGTGATCCTATCTCGGAAACGTTTCAAGACAGGGAGAAAAAGTTAATTATAAAATTGCAGCGCATTATCGATGTAGTACGCAAAGATAGTTTAAGCATTAATGCTAAAAACAGAACGCTTAAAACGTGCACTTTTTTGTTCACAATTTTCTATTTTGTGCACACTTGAACGACATTGCATATGTTGTAGCGTAGCGGGTGACATTTATGCTATGTAAAATTCAAAGTATGGTTATTGTAAGCGATCACATCGATTAACGCATAGACGTTTTAAACCGACTTCATAAAGGAAGAGGTTCTCAATACAAACCATGTTTCTCGTTGTTGTTGTTGAAATTTGTCAGCTTATAACTTCGTAAGAGATGATTTAATTTTAATACTTTTTTTGTTGTCGTAATGATCTTGGCCTGAAATAGGTTTCATTATGTTTCCATTAAGATATAAACAAATTACAGGATACTCACAAAAGTCTTCTGTTCTCACTCTAACTGCTGAATGCATGCAGCTACACTCGTAAAAGCAGTATGTAAGTTTCCATGTTGAAACTTCTGTCCGTCAGCTGCAATGCATATTTTGCTCTTTGTTTGACCTTTACGCTGCGCAATTTCCAACGCAGCGGGTGACACGTATTCACTGTAAAGTTCAATATATATGCCTAACAGAATTTTCGGTTACGAATACAGCGTATCCGTTCTTTACATTTCTAAAGACTTTTTAATTTAACGTATGTTCGTCCAATAGAAAGTTTTTTGCTCATATCCGATAAAGGCAAGAAAAGTGACAGAACTTAAAAATGCAGCATTTGAGAAAAATCAACTTAAAAATAACTTGACTATAATAGAATAAAACTGGCACAACTGTCTAGATGGCGATGTAACTTTTTTGTTCACATTGGGTGCATTTCATGTATTTTTAGTGACATAAACCATTTTTTGAGTAATGTCTTTGATTTCTTGGAAGTTGTGATTTGTGAAACTTCCGTCGAACGTCTTCTGATGCTCTGCTATATAAATAAGTTTACACTCAAAAGAGAAAAATAAAATCTTTTTGTAAAAAAATAGAACCGACTCCAAAAAGAGACTACTCTTCAAACAACTAAAAATGAAAGAAAATTGGCCGAAAATGGAACTGTAAATTGCGCCTAAAAGTATAAAATAATTTCCTTCGCCAAACAACCTATAACACTACAATTAATCATAACTTTTGAAGTCGGCGCAAAATTAAATAAAAATTAATACCTTTATTCAATACAAAAATCAAATCCTATTCAAAATACACATCTCACATTGTTACCTGCAAAACGCAGCCGAAAACTACTTTGATTCAAGAAAACAAATAAGATTTCGTAAGCGACAAAAGTTGGCGAAGATGCTGGTATCTGACGTTCTTGGTGAAAGAAAAATCGTAAAATTATCTGGCAAACATATTTAATTTCCTTGGGATATCATGATTGTTTTGATAAGGTATATTAAGAGAGTAATCAAGAATATGAAACAATACTTATATTATGAAAATATACATCTTGCGTGTATATTTTTGCATTACGTTTTGATCGCTAAATCCAAAAGCCCTCAAGAATGATAGTTATCAAAGTTATACCAAATTTGCAAAGGAAACTCTAACTTCGTAGAAACATAAATACCGCATTGTGAAGAATGTTCACTGTTCTATGTAGATGCTGCTAATGGACCAATTGTATACAGTGATAAAATAATAAAGGAAACATGAAAATGGATCATTCCAGACAACATCATTTGTTGCTACCAATCTAAAGACAAACCTTTAAAAACTAATTAAATTTTATTTAATTTTGCGCCGACTTCAAAAGTTATGATTAATTGTAGTGTTTTAGGTTGTTTGGCGAAGGAAATTATTTTATACTTTTAGGCGCAATTTACAGTTCCATTTTCTGCCAATTTTCTTTCATTTTTAGTTATTTGAATAGTAGTCTCGTTTTGGAGTCTGTTCTATTTTTTTACAAAAAGATTTTATTGGGATTTCATTTTCTGATTAAGGGCCAATATCTGCAATTTAATTATTCGTTTGAGGCACCTTTTTATTATTATTTTAGTTTATTATTTCTTTTATATTATAACTTAATATTTTACTGATTTGGTTAATGTTTCTGTGTTTTTCCTAATCATTTTTATTTAGTATTGTTAATTGTTTCATCGACATTTTAGTGAATATTCCGCCCAATAGAGGGCGCTTGTATTCCACAAAACACTCTTTTTTGCTTCTAAAAAGAGATGTAAGATAAGAAAAAAGTTCTTAGGATACTGTGTAGTCAACGATAAATTTTCTTTTATCAATTGACATCTTTTCTACTAATTCTCTGCAAAAATTAACACTCCGGATCTTTGGGGAAACGAAAGCTTTACCACCGGGTTACTAACATGGCGCTCTAATCACCTGAGCCACGGAGAGACGAATGAAAAAGCTTGTATTTTCCTTAAAATGGAGGCGCATTTTTTATTAGGTTGAGATTCACAAACATACCGTAGTGAATGACAGTAAGTATATAAGAATTTGGGGGAAAAATGAGTGCTAACATTTAAATTGAATTAAAATAACGTTTATTTAAGTGTTGTTGGTATCATCATGCATCTATTGGTCGCTAAATTTTATAACGTTCTTAAATTCTTCACTTTATATACATATATTAGTCAACCCGGCCTGCGGACGGGTCGGATTCGGGTAAAATGGGTTTATCTGATCCAACGGATGACTCTACCTTGGGCCAATATAACTGTATAGAAAATTTTATTTTATTTGTATATTTATTTTAACTGACTTCTGCTAGTCTTCCAAATGTTTGGAATATTTCTGTTAATATACGATTTTATTTTTCTAATAGAATTTTTTTTTTTTTTTTTTTTTTTTTTTTTTCATCTATAATTATTCCTCTTGAAAAAATTATATTTTTTTAATATATTTTTTTTTTTTTCTTATAGAAATACGCGCCATAGCAAGTATTCAAAACTATTTCCATTATGGTTTCATAACTTAATTCCTCGCTCTAATTTTTCAGAAAATAAATAAATATATATATATATAATAATAAAGGTTAGCTTTATTAGGGCAATGCAAACTAAATAATTTACACTGAAAGTGACCAAAAATTGGTTTTGAAAAATAGATAAAACTTGCAAAAATTCTTAACAACCGTTTCGGATATAAATAATTAAGCATGACTCTTCTTCGTGTCAAAAAAAAAAAAAAAAAGAAAAAGAAAGAAAAAAGTGGAAGAAGAAGAAGAAAGAAAAAAAGTATGCTCGAGCACAAAGTGAACTGAACAGCTAACCGACAATTTTTGCATTCTGAAACTGAACCGGATATTTCAGAGCAATTCTTGGTCCAAATATATTTTTCCAGGAATGTTTGTTGTAAGATCCCGGGAGAAGGCGGATGTTGCAATAGAGGAAATTGGATTTCCTGGATCATTAATAAGCAGAAAATCCGCACTCTTCCAGAAGGGAAATTTTGCAGTTCCGGTGGGAAAATGTCTATTCCCTGGACAACCTCCTGAAATCCCAACTCAATTAAAACCAATTGGTGTAAATATTATTAACGAATTTACAGAAATTTAGTTTAAAGAAAGAACATGGATTAGGGAAAAAATAATTACAAAAATCGATGAGAAGTGTAATTAACAGGATTTGTAAATGTGGTAAAATTGCAATATAATATATTAAAAACTTCATTAAGGATTCTCTCTATAAAATTTATCTCACTTAAAATTTACTGTCTCCTGTCAAAAGATACCCTGTAATTTTATGGGGAAATTTGTTATTAGAATTGCTCATTATTTAATGTGTCTTTTTAAGTTCTGTTTTCATTTTCAGAAAATTCACAGTCGTTAAATTTGTTCTTGTTTTTCAAAAATTAATTTTTCTTTTTTTAATTTTTAATATTTCATTTTGAAGCTATCAGTCTGAAAAATGTATTTCGCTCATTTTCCACACTTTTTAGCTCCAATAGAAAATATAACAAATTTATAAAACCAACTTTTGTGAAACATGAATAAATGTAACGGTTGTGAATTTTCTGAATGTGAAAACGGAAATTTAATGGCATACATTTAAATTTAATTGAAGGCAGGTGTTTATATATATATATATATATATAGCTTTGCCCTTCTTGTAAAGTTCCTTTTAAGTACATAAAAAAAAAAAAATCAACTTTTTTTTTGTTTGTTATGCTTTCTAGTATAAATAAAAGCTGAAAAACATAAAAAATAAATAAAATGAAAGGTAATTTTTGTAATTATTTATTACTTTCTTTTATATTCACAGAAAAAAACATTGGATTGGTAAAACTTGACTTACGGCTTTTGATGTATTTACACGTTTTGAGATGTCCTAAGCACGATTTAACTATATTTAGAAAATGTTTTTTTTTTTTTTTTTTGCCTGTGTGTGACAAAAATTTTGTCGCAGCTCTAGGTCAAGAACTTAAACCATAAAAACATATTGCACCTTGACATTATTTGCTGTCCATCACCTTTTATTGTGCATATAGCCCAATAGATGGCATTGCTATGCTGTGATTTCTTCCACTTACTGTAAGGCTATACATAATAAGCTCCTATAATGTATTCAACAAAACTTGATATCTGAGATAATCATTGTGAAAAAGAATGCTGACTTAATTTTTGTCTATATATCGACCGACAGGTGGCGCTGATATCACTTACCTTCTGCGATTTTCGACATGGCTATATTTCAGCTTGTATGTATGAAAAATGCAACAAACTGCATATGTAAAATATTTATTCAAAGAAGCTATGATTAAATTTTTATGCTTGTTAATCAGCAGGTGGCGCTGTTATGTAGAGTAGTTTAGATGAAAGTTTTGTGATGTTCACGGCATACTACTAGTTTTTATTTAAAAAACTATTAACTGTTTGGCAAAAATTCTCATGGATAGGATAAGGAGGACCAATTAAGGCTACTCTATTCTATACCTCTTAAATTTTTTTCCGTCTCCGGTCAGCAAATTCCATATAATTCTATGAGGAAATTTTTTACTAGAATAACGTATTACAGAAAGTTTTTTTTTCTTCTAATTTGGAAAATCCACAATCGTTAAATTTATTCCTGTTTTCGAAGAAATTATTATTATTATTATTTATATTTTATTTTTAAGCTATAAAGGACGAAAAATGCATTTAGTTAATTTTTGCCCATTTTTAGCTCAGAAATAAATAAATAAATGAATAATAATAAATCAATTTTTGGAAAACAAGAATAAATTTAACAATTGTGAATTTCTGGAATGTAAATACGGAATTAAAAAAAGAAAAAAAAAAAAAATCATTAGGTAATGAGTAATTCTAGTGACAAATTTTCCATAGAATAACCTGGGCTTTGGCTTATTTATTATATGGATTTGGTTTATATATTTGTAATATATGGAGTTTAAATTACGAAAAACTATCATGCAAACTTAAAAAAATTACAGCTAAAACAATATTGCGATTTGTTTTTGCATTAAAAAAAAGTCCTTTGGCTTTGTTGTCAGTCCCCTGTCATTAATGGTCATTTTCTGTAAATTGAACAGTTAAAAAATAAAAAAATAAATAAATAAATATTATTTTTGTCAGTTGCATTCCTATAATGCAGATACGTTTCTTTTTTTCTTCTCTCTCTCTCTCTCTCTTTTCTTTATATTCTTTTCTTTCTTTTTACTTTATTTCTTTATAGACCTCGTCGCTTACAGAAAATGACCATTCTACTGCAGAATATTTTTGTTGATGATTTTTATGGTAATTAAACAAAATATGAGAAAAAATAATAAGAACACTATGTCTAGAGTAAAATAAAACATGTACTTTTTCTTACAAGAAAGCAATATTTAAAGCTGAACAAATTATTTCTTTATTGCTAAACATTAATTATCACTATAAAACTAGTTTTTGTATAAATTTTGTAATAAATGTTTTGTATTGGATTTTTTTAATAATCAAAACGAATAAAAGTTCTTGAAGCTGTCTAGCTATTTGTATAATCATAC
The DNA here is from genome assembly GCA_963930645.1 of Salticus scenicus. Taxonomy (NCBI): domain Eukaryota; kingdom Metazoa; phylum Arthropoda; class Arachnida; order Araneae; family Salticidae; genus Salticus; species Salticus scenicus. The sequence goes on from OZ005657.1 coordinate 50,016,962, forward strand.
ATTTAACAAACAGATTTGATAATTTTCTGAAGAATAGAATCTTGGTAAGCAAACATCATCAATTGCTATAAACGCAGCTGTTTCGGGTCGAAATAATTATGCGCAATCCTTCATCGTGTGATAAGAAGTAGGCAGATATGCAATGTAAGAAAACAGTTTACGCTGGTTTAGTCTGCTATTATTGTTTATACATCGTATTTCAATTTACTGATTATATTATGCTATTTGTTTATTATATATATATACATATATATATATTTAATACCAGAGTTTAGTTGAAATTTTCTGCAATAATTATTTTGTTGGGAATGAGTACAATAACTACATGAAAATACCTGTATAATTCATTCTTTTTCATCCAAATATGCTTTTAGTATTTGCTAAACAATGTATATTAATTCATAAAAAGCAACGTAAATGGATTTTGAGTTGCATCTTATAAAACTTTTCTCCAAAGAAAACTGGGTTCTTTACTGTTTTTCTTCTTCAGTGAGAGGTGGAAAATAAAGAAAAAATAACAGCCTAAATTATGGCAACTCGATGTTTTTATTAAACATTTTTAAAGCAAAAAACAGAAAGGGAAAAAATTAAAAGAAAAGAAACAAAAATAAATAAATTGCCGTAACCCTTACTATTTAATTTTTCTAAAGAAAAGAAAAATAAATAAATTTTACAACTCTTGATGTTTTATTATTTTAAAGCAACAAAACAAAATAAATTTTCAAACGTTTGATGATTTATTCTTCTAAACTAACAGGAAAAATAAGCTACATTCACGATATTCTTTTACTGGTAAAAAAAAAAAAAGAGAGAGAGAGAGAGAAAATCACAGTCCTGGGTGTTTTAATCTTCTAAATTAATAATAAGGGGGTCACAATTTTTAGGATTTTTTTTTTCCCTTGCAAAGTAACAAAAATATTTATTCTTACTTTTATTTATTTTATTTTATTTTTCGCAATTTCTTAATGTTTTATGCTTCTCTAAAGAAACAAGGGAAACAAAACAATGAAAATAAAAATAAAAATTATGTATTCTGTAGCCATCATAAAACTTTCTCCTATATGTTTCTATACAAATTCACGCAGTACAAATAATTTATTAAAATTATAATAGATCAAAATTATTTGCAGTGATGATATAAAAGGATTTTCATCTTAGAGATTATACTCTATGTCGAACAAAACTTAATTTTGTGTCCTACAGCGTGCATGTATGTTAAATATGTATGTATAACAATGGATAAAAATTTACAGAATATACATATAATTTGAGTAGTATTACGCGAGTCAAATATCAGTATAATTTTAAAAACATTTTGAACAAGTGCATTACCAAAAATATTATTTTTATAATATTTAAAAGATATATGTCTATAAAGATTTTTTTTCACTATTTTTTTTTTTCCTATGTTTACTAACGTTATTTTTCCTTCAGGCAGCTCACTCCCTCTTACGATTTACCCGTATGTAGTCACCAAATCCCATGTAAGTCTATGGCGAAATTTGTTTATAAAATTACTCATTACTTAATTAGTATTTTTAAATTCCGTTTTCACATTCAGAAAATTCACAACCATTAAATTAGTACCCGTTTTAATTTTTTTTCTTTAAATTTTAATATTTCATTTTACAGCTAAAAAATGAGAAAAATGCATGTATTGAAAATTCGTATTTTAAAACTCAAAATTAAAAAAATATGTATTATTATTATTATTATTAATATTAATTTAACGGTTGTGTACTTTCAGAATGTGAAAACGGAATTTAAAAATAATGATTAAGGCATGTATAATTCAATAAATAGTTTTACCCATTGGCTTTGGCTAATCTTGACGACCTGTGATGCACACCCCTTAACACCTTTCGTTTATTTACTCAATCTAAAATGTACCTACCAATCTACATGCACCTATGTTTTTACAATATTTTATTCTTTTAAAACAACAAATAAATAAATTTTCCCAACACTTGGTATTTTATTCTTCTAAATCAGTAGCAAGAGAGAAAAATAAAATTTCACAGCTTTTGATATTTTATTTTTATAAAGTGACAAAACAAGTAAGTTTTTGCAATTCTTAATCTTTTATTCTCCCAAAGAAACGGGACGAAAAAAAAAAAAAAAAAAATACTTCCTTTCTACAACTTTTGATTTTTTTTTTTTTTTTTTTTTTTTTTTTACAGCAAATAAAATAAATCCGTACACTTATTGACTTTTTTCATCTAAAATAAAAACAAATAAATTTTCCCAACACTTGGTGTTTTATTCATCTAAATCAGTAGCAAGGAGGAAAAATAAATTTGCACAGCTTTTGATATTTTATTTTTATAAAGTGACAAAGCAAATAAGTTTTTGCAATTCTTAATCTTTTATTCTCCCAGTGAAAGAGAAGAAAAAAAAAAAAAATCTTCATTTGACAACTTTTGATATTTTATTCTTTTTTAACAGCAAATAAAATAAATCCGAACATTTGTTGTCTTTTTTCTTCTAAAATAAAAACAAATAAATTTTCCCAACAGTTGGTGTTTTATTCTTCTAAATCAGTAGCAAGGGAGAAAAATAAAATTTCACAGCTTTTGATATTTTATTCTTATAAAGTGACAAAACAAATAAGTTTTTGCAATTCTTAATCTTTTATCCTCCCAAAGAAAGAGGAGCAAAAAAAAAACCTTCATTTTTACAACTTTTGATATTTTATTCTTTTTTAACAGCAAATAAAATAAATCCGAACACTTGTTGTCTTTTTTCTTCTAAAATAAAAACAAATACATTTTCCCGACACTTGATGTTTTATTCTTCTAAATCTGTAGCAAAGGGGAAAAATAAATTTTCACAGCTTTTGATATTTTATTCTTATAAAGTGACGAAACAAATAAGTTTTTGCAGTTCTTAGTCTTTTATTCTCTCAAAAAAAAAAAAAAAAAAAAAATCTTCATTTTTTACAACTTTTGATAATTTATTCTTTTTTAACAGTAAATGAAATAAATCTGAACACTTCCTGTTTTTTTTTTCTTTTTCTTTTTTTTTTTTTTTTTTTTTTTTTTCCCTTCTATAAAAACAAAAAAATTTTCACAATTTTTGATATTTTATATTTCTAAAGTGATAAAGCGAATAAATAAATTTTCTCAAATCAAATTCTTTATTATTCTTTCAAAGTCACAGAAAAAAAGAAAATCCTACCTTTTTTTATTCCAACTTTTAATATTTTATTTATTTATTTATTTATTAAACCTCGAAATAAATGAATAAATAAATAAGTTTTCCGAACACTTAATGTTTTATTCGTCTAAAGTACTAATAAAAATACATTTTCACAACTTTTGATATTTTACTCTTCCAAAGTGCCTAAAAAAACAATTTTTTTCTTTTCCATTCTTAAAATTTTATTCTTCTAAAGTAAAAGGGGAAAATGTCCTACATTTTTAAAGTTTTCGAAATTTTATTCTTCTAAAGCGCAACACTAATAAACAAATACTAATAAAGAAATAATACAACTACTAATAAACAATTAAATAAATTTTCACAACTCTTGATGTTTTATTCTTCTAAAGTATCCCCTTTCCTCACAAGCGTAAATACCGGATAGGATCCCTTAGAAAGGCTCCCACGCAGGGCATTCCTCCTTAGGCCCAGGTCCCTAATGCAGACAACAGGCCTTAATCCGAACACCAACAACCCCCCCACCCTCAAAAAAAAAAAGGGGGGGTATAAGAGTTTTAAAAACATGCGTAGTTTGTAGCACTACACTAAAGAAACTTTTTTGAACTATCTCATTGTAATGGCACTAATAAAACATAGACATAATTTGCAAATGTCCCGTAACATGCTTATTTAATCAAGATTATTACATATATTTAACTGATTTTAACTATTTATCACGCATTTTAGAAGATTTTTTTAAAATTAATTTAAATGTTTGTGTTTTATTAAAATATTAATTATACAATATGATTGTAAATCTAATTCATTTTTATATATTTTGTGCAGTTGTATATAATAAACAAAATATCTGCCATTTTATTTAAAAAATAATAATACTTTTAACTGAAGTCTGTCATTAATGTTGAGTTGTATGTCCCAAAAACTATAATATGTCCCGGACTGCATTAATTTGTTCTTTTACCAGTGGTTTTATTCTATGCCACTAGATGTCGTAATCAGAACACTTAGCGCGCCATCGGAAATGTGACTGCAAAAATGAAGTTACTTCGTTCTCATTGATAAAAAACATCATCGTGTAGCATTCCCATTTTTAACTGTTCGAAACGTCCCTCCTTTTATTTTGAGAGCGCAAGAAATCATGTGTTTTGTGTAGCTCTTCCGATCAGGGCGAGCCCACAAAGCCCGGATGGACTCGCGTTATTAAATTGGAATAAAAAAAAGAAAGAAAAAGGCGCGGTGTTTTTTTTTTCTTCTCTCTCTCTACGTTTCCTATTAATGAGGCTGGCGGAGAGTTTCATTCAGTGGCCATGTCATCCATTCATAAAAACGTCAGAAGGAAAGACGGCTTCCCGTTGGTCGGTTTTGCGCTCATCTCGTAACCACTAGGGAGCGCTGCTGTTTCGATCAACTGCATTCGAGAGCGCGCTCTGCCCACGATTGGAGAGTAGTACGTTGCTGTCAAGAGAGAATTCAGTGCTTCTTGTGCTCTCCAGGAGATATCCTTGCTACGTCGTATGGATTCGATCTCGATGTGAGACAAACTATATACACTTTTACACGTACTTTCGCTGTAAACTTATAAATTGTTTGCAAAATTTTTCTTAAATAAGTCTGGTATAATCAAATAATATCTGATGGGGTCGTCCACCTGAGGAGTTGATTGCCGGGCCTAAATAGGAGCAGACCGGATGGCTGCTGCGTTGGAGCGGGACCGCGACTTTACCTCGATCACCATGCAAGCGAGCGGACTCGGTTGTTTCGTGTGAACGTGCAAAAGAAGTTAAAAACGTTGGCTTCATGGAACAAGATGGCGGAGGGACTGATGGTATTGCCGGGCCACCGCGCGATTTTATAACTTTGTCGCAGCCTAGGCCAGGGGATACTCGTCGTCAGAATGAATATATTGAAACGCCCCTCCGGCCCCAGTTACCAGCACCGAAGGGGTTTGCAAAGACTCGATTAAAAGAAGATGGTAGAAATAGTGATTTGTGCCATCAACCTATTACGGCCCAACCAAAAGCAAAATCAGGGGCCAAAAGTGCTATAGCCACGACGGACCCAGCTGTGCCGGCCGCCGATGGACACAACGATTCAATCATATGCCGGCAGTGCCGCCGCTGTAAATGCGAGGCATGTCAGGGACCCCGTCAGCTCCCATCCAAATGGATATGCAATGACAAGTGCTTATGTTCAGGGGCAGCCACTGTGGACTACTGTTCCTGTATGTGTTGTGTACGAGGTTTATTTTACCACTGGGCCAAGGACTATGAAATGGACACGGACGTTTCCTGTGCTGATCAGCCTTGCTCCTGTTCGCCTCACAAACGTATATTACGTTGGTGCTGCCTAAGTCTTCTAGCAATACCTTTACCTTGTTTATGTTGCTATTGGCCCCTTCGTGGTTGCTTAAGTATCTGTGAAAGATGCTATTCCAAATGCACGGGACATGGGTGTCGCTGTGCCCCTCCTAGGACACAGGAGCAGGCTGCCCCAGAGAAGCGGCTACTGGATTCTAATTCAGACTGTTGATCCAACAGTAATTCATCAGCTTGGTACCAAAGAGAGTAAGCCTCGCAAACAACCGGTTTTGTTTTGTGCTTATATGTTTTCATGCGCCCATCTGTGTGTTTTTTTCCTTCAAGTGCTTTTAAACAGTGCTTGGGAGTGCATCGTCGTCAACTTCCAGGATATGTGAGGAATGAGAAAAAGTCAGTAAGACATATTATTTTGCAAATCTCTTCTCATAGCTTCTAGAACAATTCATAGTTGTTTTTGTACCAGTAAAACAGAGCTTCCCTTAAGTAACTTATTAGCAATGTGAATTCAAAACCTTGCATCAAATACTTATCTCTTCCTAACCTGAGAACTATAGGCAGCTCGAGTCACCTGTATAGTCATCTTTCTAGTTTTTTTTTTTTTTTCCCCAGCACATTTGTAGAGTCATTTTGTCAAAAATTGTATACGGGTTATGTGCTTAATATTTTCTTTTTTTTTTCCTTTCTCTCTCTCTTTTTTTTTTTACTTGAGGATAACATCTAAAAAATTTTAGATTGCCAACATAACATGCATTTAAATTTAATAGTGTACATGATTGAAAAAAAAAAAAAATCTTTAATGCTGTATTTTGAATATATATAAGCAATCAGATGATGTTCATTTTCAACCAATTTTTAACATGCACCTGATATAAGGCCTTAAAAAAAAAAAAAAAAATAGGATATCTAATATGTATGCCCCCAGAAAACATAATTAACCTAGAGAAAATTTTACTCTAATAATCAAACATAACTGCGTATTTTTGTACGTCTAATACAAATAATCTTTATTTTAACCTATATTGTTTACATACTCTTTCAAATATTCCTGATATAAATACTTTTTTTTCAGTTTTGTGCGTATAAATTTATTATTATTATTATTTATTTATTCATTTATTTATTTATTTATTTTTTTGATAAACTGAAATATATAGCTTTAAATCTCAAATACATACTTTGTGTACATTGTAGTAAAATTATTGTTATTATATAATGAGAATATCCCGCAGTTGCCAAATTAGCATATTTTAAGTAATAAGTCAGATATTTCAGTTCAAATTTAAATTTAATCTACATTCCATCTACATTTATAGCTTTGAGACATAAATTTAATCCTCATCAAATTTTGATCTCTTCAAACACTTTTCTGCCTGTGCAGATGTTTTGTTTTGATGTTGAAATTTTTTTATAGTACCAATTATTATTATTATTTTGTTCTACTGGTAAATAAAGTACGAATATTTTAAAAAGAGATCAATCTAATTTATGCATTTTTTTTTTTTTTTTTTTTTTTAATTATTCATATTAAATATATGTCATGTTTTTTAAAGCCGGTAGAGTCAATTTAAGATGAGTAATAATCATTGTTAGGTTATAAATTAGTAATGACAACGTGTATGTGTAAATAAGAGTACAAGTGAATGCTAAAAATCTTTGCAAAAGGTTTTTTTTTTTTTTTTTTTTTTTTTTTTAAATACGGTATCAGGTTATTTTCACAATTTTATTTATTTATTATTTTAACTTGCAGTCTCAGCTACACTGTTATAGTTTTCTCCTAATTATCTCTATCGAAAGTGTATGTGTGACAGCTTTTTCGAAATTTTTACTTGAAGACCTGTTTATCGATCAATATTTTACTCTTTTCGCCATGCATGAAAATTTGATTAAACTAAAAAGTATTCATTTACGAAAAAACTCTTATAAATTCATTATTATTAAATAATTATTATTATTACAAAATTTACCATGATATTCAAGTAGTATGGTATTCAAAATTAAATTTCAGTCTCTCTCTCTTTCTTTTTAATTACATAATTATTAATAATTCTTCTTTTTCGCTTTAGTATCATTTCATAATGATAATTATTTATTGTTCTGAAATGATACTATTAGATAGATTTCAACTTTTTAAATGTAATTCATATTACCTCAAAAATGACATTATAAAACCTGTGTATTTTTTACATTTTATTATTATTATTATGAAGCAATTTTAGTTTAAATGTTTTTATGATTAATACTTCTGCAATTAACTTTTAATCTACTTTCAATTTTGTCCCTATTTTTACCAGAAATTATTTTATTAGTGATAGAAATCAGTTATACATAACTAAATGCTCTAAAATTAATTTTATTGATTGAATTATTTCGATTTCATATCATTTGTACATAAATAAATATTTCTATGTTAATGGCATTTAATACAAACTCCCATATAAACAGCTGAAAAGTAAAATTATTGCATGCATTACATAACATAATTATTATAAAATTTTAATTTGTAGGTTTCTCTCTCTTCCACATATATCCCCCCCCCCCCTCCAAAAAAAAAAAAAAAACCCACTTAGTTTCATAAATTTAATGTTATTGTTTAAAATTTATACATGGTTGTTTGCCAATTAATGAAGATATGAGCAAATGCTTTAAATTGAGTTGTTTTAGACTTTAATATCATATTTAGACATAAAAATATTAGACATATCGAATTTTATTTTCAGTGAAAATATTACAATGGATTTTGGAAAAAAAAAAAAAAAAAAATAATTGTTTAAGTTATTCCAAAAAAAAGAAAGTAATACTTTTTTAGCCAAATGTTTATCTAAAATAAATACATGTTATTTGAAGATATCTAGCGTAATTTTAATAATTACTTTGTTTTTATTGAATGGTAAATAAAAAGGCTTAATCGTGTTTCCATGCACAACCTGTACAGTATAACTTGCATACATATTTTTACCATCCATCAAATATTCCATGATTACTTATTTGATATTCTTAAACAGGATAAAGCAAAATAATTGTTTAAGAAATTCCAAAAAAGAAAGTAATACTTTTTTATCCAAATGTTTATCTATAATAAATAGATGCTATTTGAAGATATCTAGTGTAATTTCCATAATTACTTAGCTTTTATTGAATGGTAAATAAAAAGGGGCTTAATCGTGTTTCCATGCACAACCTGTACAGTATAACTTGTATAAATATTTTTACCATCCATCAAATATTCCATGATTACTTATTTGATATTCTTAAACAGGATAAACAGAGCAACCCAATTAACAAATTGTAATTATTATTGTCTATAATTTTAAAATAAACAACCCTCTGACAGTTATACTAATGACTTGGGCATTTTGGTTGAAAAACAGGCTAAGCACATGAAATTAAATTTATAAACAATGGCAGTACTTATTAAACCCATGTTATAGGTACATTGTTAAGTTTTCCATAATACTGATTTTAATAAAGCACAGTTATTATTATTATTTTGATTCCATATATTTTTAAGGGTGTGGTTATTGATCATAAAATTGAGCTATACTGCATTTGGCCGCAGTTATTTTTAAATAGGCAATTTGCTGAATTTTAACCATTAGCAGTAATTTTAACCGTTAATTTTCTTTTAACATTGCTGATTCCATATATTTTTAAAGATGATCCTAAAATTGAACAGCTTCATTTGCCTGCAATTATTTTTAAATAGGCAGTTTCCAGAATCTTAACCATTAACAGTATTATTTAATTAGTTTGGTAGCAGAATGCCATTTTGTGCATTTGTTATATATATGATTTAGATGCCCAATAAGAGTTTCATCTGTCAGTTTGATTTTTGCTTCCAGTTTTATTTTAAATCATATCTGATCTTTTATTACACTCATTGTGCTTTTTTGTTTCCCGTTCAAGTCTAGTTTTATCAATGTAGCTCTTAATATTATTAGAATTTAAGAAATAACCAAAAAAAAACCTGTGGACATTAAAATTATCAATAGCTACTTACATGAACAGTTACCTAAATTTAAAGTGTTATTTAAGTTATTATAAACGGTATTTTAATTGAAGTGTTGATAAACAGTTAAAACTTTTTCTGTTCCCGTTTGCTATGATTCAATTTCATCAAATTTTGTTAACGGGTGCCAAAAAATATTGGATAATTTTACAGTAGGTAATTTTAAAGTTATCATCGTATGTTTGAAATAAGAACATAATGTTAATTCAAAATAATTTGTCATAGTGTATTATTCTCAATGTTGTTAGTGAGAAAATTGTTAAACACGTTATGCTTGTCAGATTTTATTAAGAGTATATATTTTAATAAATTTTATTTACTTTTAAAAAGTTGCAGTTCAATTACTCTTTCAATTTTCATTTCTGCAAATAAGTAATTTTTTTTTTTAAATATAAATTACCAAAATAGATTAAAATAAATATGTATAATATATAATTGTTTGAACAGAATTAGATAATATAAAATATTGCATTTTGTCTACAACCTTTATTAAAAGAAATTTACTGAATATAACTTTTTAGTCATAGTCATCTGTTTGATGTAACAATATTTATATAGTTATAAAATTATGCTGTATGGATTCAAGTAAAATTCTTTTTAGCATAAATTCATGACCAATTATTATTGTTGACAATAATAAATGACTTATTATTGTTAATATTTTGAAATATACGCAGGCCAGGGCCTGAATGAGAAGTACATTTATAAATTTGTTTTAGAATACTGCAGTCATTTGTTGTGCAGGGAAAAATTCAAAATTCATGTCCATTAACCTGTAGGAAATATTTTATCCTTAAAAAAAAAGTAAAAAGATAAATATATTGTCATTTGCTAAAGACATTTATGTGTTAAAAAAATATTTGTTACATTAACGATAATTTATTATATTTTTTTAAATATTTAACATTTCTTCTATTGATTTTTTTTTTTACTTTTTGCTTATTAATTATAGAAAAAATCATATTTGAAAATATATCTTGGGAAAAAAGAAATATTAGTAACACAGATTGATTTCAAAATTTCTCACTTGAAAATTTTGTTAGAATGAATTTAAAAACTTATTTAATTGGAATGGAATATAAATTCATTAAAAAAAAAAAAAAAACATTTATAGATTCCTGAGATTTCTCGCATAAAGTATAGGTTTTCTCATATTTTTTGATTTTTCGCAATAATCATTTTCATAAATATATTGACTTCATGGAAATTTTTAGTAGTTCTTTTATTATTATTATTATAACGAGGCCCTGAATATGAGTTAAATATTTATAAAAATGAATAATTAATATACTTTCATCTTTCATCTTATAAACTACTATATTGTAATTGGTCAATTTTTCCATAAAGATACTGATAACACAAAACAATATAAACAACAAGTATATAAATATTGTTTCACAAACTGAAAAAAAAAGGTTTTTCTTTTTTTTTTTAATAATTTATTTAGTTAATTACAGAAATATTAATTTAAAAGTTCATAAGTAATAAGGCTGACATCTAAAAAACTTAAATCTTTTGCTGTAACATTTTAAAAGATTCAATATGAAAAATACTCTATTTTGTTTTGGTTATGCCTAACCGTTCAAATATTTTTGTAAAAGAATATAAGCGTAAAATTACGCAACCGTTTAACCGGCGATTATTACATTAACGATATTTATTTTAAATCTTCTTGTTTAAGTTGATACTTTTATTTTTGGATTCTAATTTATTTTGGACCATTGCCAGTTTCGAGAATTCAATTGTTTAAACATAATGCTTGACAAAGTGCATCTATCTTCACTTCCTTAAATATATTAGCACTTGCATGCATGAATTTTATTCATGATTGTTATTGTCTTTACGTTGTGGGATCCGTTACATTGTGGGATTATTTTATTTTATTTTTTTAATATACTATAAATGGGATTTGTAAAAGCTTTTTAAAATACTGAAGTAATGGTAAAAGCAGGCAAGGAACTGCAAACTAGGCTAACTGAGTTCTTTGACCGAAATGAGAAATTGCGGAGGTGCAGGAATGCGTAGAGTTTAGGTTGTTTTCGGCATACATATCTGCTACAGTTGCCTTTAAATAAAACACTAGCTAATAAACATCTCCGAAATATCAGGTAACAACGAAATATTTTAGTAGCAAAATTTAATAATAATATAGAATGCTTAATAAAAATAATAATATAAGCCTTACGAAATTTCGTACTATTTCTTGTTATGTAGCGCAGTCAACTCTTGTAAACAGCAGTGCAATTCGGAAGAAGTGGGAGGGGGGAGGGCATTCCCTGTGCATATTTTTAGTTTTCTGTACATCAATATTTTTGTTTTTAATATTAATAACCGCACATTTTCCATTATTTGGGAATTGCAGAAGTGGAACTAGAATTCTAAAAGTAAACAGCGTACTTCTATTACGTTCGCGCTTTTATTTGCTTAACTGTAAATACAAAAAATAAATAAATAAAAATTAAATTATAAAATTAATAACAACAAAATGACTGCCGTCAAAATTTTAAAGACGTATTTTAAATCGTATGGAACAATTTTTTAAATATGCAAAATATTCCATACTTTGTCAGAAATGTTATTTGTTTATTTGCAACTTTTTCTGGGTTATAAAATTGTATATGTGAATTGCGAATCAAAATTTTGTAGTTGTTCATAAACGACCCAGTTAACGTACTGTGTTCTATATAATAGAAAAATTGACGTTTATTAAAGCATCCTAATTCGTATTTTTTTCGTAGCAAACTTTTGATTTTGCTGCATGGCAATAACAAAGCAGCGGATGATCTAGTGGCTTATTACGAAACTAAAAGGAAACGGCTCTTTTGACCTTCAATGCAATTACGTATCCCAGTCTCTATAGCGTAACTATGGGTAAATTGGCTAGGGTTTTTCTTTGCTTTATTTTATTGGCATTGTCAAATTTCTAAAAATATTCCTCGCTAACCCTCCTCAAAAATGTTGCCATTTTTATTTTATTTATTTATTTATTTATTAACCATCCATCGATTAAAACATCTTAGTTTGAAATGTGAAATATTACAACCATTACATTTATGAATCCAAAAGGCTATTAGGGTTCACGTTTAGTTGTCAAATTGTAAGATACAAAGTTGTATCGCAATTCTAATTTTGATGAGACACAAAGAATTTTTTTTTTATAAGATTGACATTTTAATTTTAATTAATTTGAAGCGCTGCGCCACCGTCGAACAAAATTTAATAAATTTATTTATTTATTTTTCATTTAATTTGAATAACTTACATATGTACCTAAAAAAAAAATAAGGAGGAGGGGGGGGGTAGCATTGTAATAATTTATTCTAGATAGCATCGATTTTTATTATTATTTTAGCTTTCTTGAAGTATAAAGGTCAAAGAAAATTATCTATGATACTTCAAACTAAGAGTTACATTTAAAATAATAATAATAATAAAAGAAAAATGACTCTAGTTTGATATTTTGCCCTTAATAGGCAACATACTGAGTATAGTGGTTGGTTATTTGTCTACTATTATTGCAATGTTGTGTGAAGTTATTATTCGTTGTGTTAATCACTTTATTAAATTTTAATATAATTAAATTTTCAGAAAAGCCATACTAAAATACACAAAAGGTACTATTTACATTATATTAATTAATTTTCAAAAATTATCGAGAATTATTTGAATTTTGCATAAATAAAATTGATAATTTGTTTTAAAACAGATATAAATCGATATCACAATAAAAGACCTCCTCTCCCCCCCCCCCTTTTCTTTTTCACGTTAATTGAGAGAATGGATTTTCCAAGGTCAACGTCGGACCAACTATACAAGTGAGGTTTAAATGTCAAATTTTGCAATTTTTAAATTCCACCTTCCTATTTGCTTGTGTATAGTTTTATTATTATTATTATTTTAACGTTTATCCGATTCATTATAAGAGAAACTAATAATAATAAATGACGTTTATATTGTGTTCTTTTGGTTATAAATTAACAATAACAGCCTATAAACTTTTGTTGTTGTTGTTGTTTAACCTACTTTTTTTTGGTAGAGGGTGGTAGCAGACAAATTAATGAGATTGTGTTTTAAAATTTTAACACTATAGAATTAAAATTATTTAAAATTTTAACACTCCAGGGCTGATGGAGGAAGATGGCTTCTCCCCCCGCCCCAATTCAAACTGTACGTTGCAGAATGTTTATTATTAATAAAAGAAATAACATTAACTGTATGCAACATTTGCAATAAAAAATAACATTAATAATCTGAGAAATTAAAATACTATTATTACATTAGCAGAATTTTATACATTTGATTATTCTGCAAAATAATTATAAATGACCTGTAGAAATCAATATCTTTTTCGTTGTTGTTGTGGTTGTATTTTGAGATTATTTGTTTTTTTTCAGTGTTTTGCTAATGTAGGAAAATTATTCGTTTGCATAGAGATTATGAGAGGTCTGGGTCTGCCCTGTCTGATGCAGAAAACTAAAAATTCCTTTTGCAATTACAGACTTTCAATGAGTTTTAAGAAGTTTTGAAATTATAGCCTTCAGTGTAATTTTGTCGCCTGAATACGTATAAATATTTTTTATTTAACGTTTATATTCCATCCAGTTTATATCGAAAGATATTACTTCTAGGAACCGTATTATCTAGACTTTTCTTTACCTCTAACTTTAAATAGCAATTTTTATTGTAAAATAAGCCTCTAAATAAAAGAAAATTAGTGTTTTCTAATAGTTGGGGAAATTGTTTTGTAAAATAAGGGCGAGTTGTACGACCCATGCACTTTATTTAAGCATCTCGCATACCCTCTGTTGGGGGTCTTTTTTAAGGGGTCCTATTCCGTATTCACATGAGTTTCGAAAAAGCTCATGGAAATCTCTGATCTAGGACAACGAGCATATCTGGGTTCGAACCCAGCACTCTCGTCTACTAGCTTGAGAGTAGAATCTCTCGGCCACTGCTGAGCTCTCAGTTAAGTATTATCTATTTTATTCAGCATTCATATGGTGCATCAGAATATTACTATTTTACAATAAAAAATTCCTTTGAGTACATATGTGAAACTTTGTACTCAACCCTTCCCTCACCCTGCTTTCTGTAATAAAGTTGTAAGGCAAATATAGTAATTAAATTAAGAGATAAAATTTGCTTCCCCTCTTCAAACCGGGATAGGTTAGTCTGCTAGAATTCCCCATTCACAACTTTAATAGATTTAATCGATTGTTAAAAAAAAAAAAAAAAAAAATCTCTAAGCATGAAACAATAAATTTCCTTTTTATATACTTTCTTTCCTTTTTTTGAATAAACATGATTTAAAGCTTTGTCTTTTATTTGCTTGTGCTATTGTAAGCTGGTTCGAATCTGCAGCTATTAGAAATCACTGATCCGCACCACGGACTCTCCCCCTTGCAGCTTCACCTCCCTTTACCACCATCATCGCCTCAAGAAGTTCTTTCTACTCATGTGTTTGCGTGTTTAATGTGTATAGATGTACGGGCCAAAAAAAAAAAAAAGAGGGAAGGAAGTGTAACAATTTGACAATCGAGTTCATTAATAAGGTCCGTTTTTGCATCATTTTTCTTATTTCTAAGTTTTGAGTATTTATCTTTTTTTTTTTTTTTTTGTCATGTAATTTTACCTCATTGAACAGAAGCTCTTCCAACATTCAGCAAATAAGCACCTGTTACCAAATGAAATAAAGTTGTTTTATTCATGATGAAATTTTACTAAAAGTAATAGTGACCCCCATCCCCCCCCCTTTCTCCGATATTGCCTAAGTTGGGCGTACGACATTTGAAAAGAATTTTTCACAAATTATGATAATCATGGAGTAATGCTCAGAAAATACCATGGAAAATCGACATTCATTTACAAGTTCATCTACTACCTTTCTACCTTTATTAAAAGAACTAAACTTATTCTCTGATTTTAAAAGATTATTTTTAAAAAGTTATATACCTAATTAGTATTGTGTATGTGTGTGTATTTATATGTACACTGGTCAAAAAAATTTAAGGATCAGCCCGTTTTCTCTTTCTCTTCTTTTGCCCATAATTTTTAAACAAATAAACATATGAACATAAAATTTGGATGGCCTGTTCATTATCATATTATTAACCGAATCTTATGTAATTTTAGCATAAGAATAATTTTTAAGCTAATAAATATTCAGTTTTCTCTCAAAAGTAAGCTTTAAAAAAAATGAAAAATTTCAATAATTTTAGGAAAGAACACTTAATGAAAAATGGTCATAAGGATGCCTTACAGATAGGTAAAGATGCACACGCGTTCCTATGTTAGATTACAACCAAATCTTTCTACCTGCATTCACTTTCTGTTTCTTCTTTTTTCTTCTTCTTTTCGCATGTGAATAACTTTTTAAAAAATATGCATACAAACATGAAAATTGGATAAGATGTTCATTATACAATTATTTTTCGACATCATTATTATTCTAGTGCTGAGTATAGTTTACAAATTAGTAATTATATATTTTTAAAAAGTTCATTATAAAAGTAAAAGAAAAGTTAATACAAAAAGAAAAATCGAGATTTAGTTTAGCATTTCAAGGTATGAGCGTCTTTACCTATCTCTAATGCATCCTTAACACCACTTTTCATTATGTGTTCTTTCCTAAATTTGTTGAAATTTTTCATTTTTTCCAAAGCTTACTTTTGCGAGAAAAATGAATATTTATTAGCTTAAAAATTATTCTTATGCTAAAATTACATAAGATTCGGTTAATAATATGATAATGAACAGGCCATCCAAATTTTATGTTCATATGTTTATTTGTTTAAAAATTATGGGCAAAAGAAGAGAAAGAGAAAACGGGCTGATCCTTAAATTTTTTTGACCAGTGTATATATAGATATAGGTATAGAAATCGCAATAAATTTCTATGAGAATCAAGGATTATATGAATAGTTTGTTCAATTTTTTTTTCTTTTTAAAGAGAAAAGGCCCACCCGTGGCCGAGAGGTTCAGTTCCCTAAGCACGTAGACGTGAGGTGCCGGGTTCGATCCCAGGGCGCGCTCTTCGGCTTAGCCGTTCGGAGTTTTCCGTCATTTTCTCCGAAATTTGCGTAAATACGGGCTAGGATCCCTTAGAAAGACCCCCCCCCCCTCAAACCTAGAGCCCTAGTGCAGTTAATCAGCTTTAATCCCAATACTTTTAAGATGAAAAATGCAGCTATTTTTTTTTTTTTTTTTCTTTTTTTTTAATCGCGTGTTGTAATGTTCTAATTGTAATTTTTCTCAATGACACAGAACATAAATTACGACAAAAAGAGATGATTTAAAATCTTTAAAAAATGAGAAAGGTGTAGCAAATTTTTAGTTAATTCAATTTTGATTTTTTAAGTGAAAATGCCGCTAATTTCTTTTTCTCTCTTTCGTTTTTTATTCATGTGTTTTAATGTTCAAACTGCTTTTTTCTGAATGACATACTACATAACTTACGATAAAAGTACGCATTGATTATTTTCGTTTTTCTGTTTTCATTGTTAGTGGAGGATCATTTTATTTGCAGCAATCCTTAATTAAAAAATGTTTATGTTTATTGACGAATTGTTATCATACTTTATAATTAATTACGGTATGATGCAGATTTGAAATCACTTCAACAAGCTCTTTATATTTTTCCCTTTAAAAATATTTTTGGAAAACAAATATTTGCAAATCATGGACTATATATTAAAAAAAAAAAAAAATAAATAAATAAATAAATATTGCTGTAAGTCGTACAATCAAATTAATTAGCTTCTGATTTATTTTTAAGAATAATATGTTTTGCTGCGGAAGGTATGATTATTGGAGAGATATAAAAAAGAAAGAAATCCCAGCATAGATTTTTTCTTCTTCTTTTTTTTTCTGACATAAAAGCACTCAAAATCGGCTGCAGAAGTAACCTGGAAACTGTTCACTGATTTTATCTTTCAAAGATTAAGTGTAGCTGTAAGATGTTGCGAAATGATTTTTAACCATTGCACCTCGGCATAGTTCACCGAAATCATAGCTAAATTTTCTGAGGGGGAATTTATATCTAACGAGGGCGAGGGGAAATGCATATTTTATTTAAATTAAGGGGTTATTCTTAAGTTACAAAGAATGTTGTTATATAAAATTTTTGCATTCAGTTGATAAGATTTAAAAAAAAAAAAAAAGTACTTTACCAAATTCTCTTAAACCATGCTGTTGGATTAAATCTGGCTTTTTTCTTATCTTTACAAATTAAGTATGAGATATATATTATCTCAAACTCAAAAAGTAAATAATGTCAGAAATTAGCTATAAGACTTTGCGAAAGCAAAATGAGGGCTAAATTTTTTGAGGTGATATTTAAATCTAATGAAGAAGAGAGATAGAAAGAGGGGGGAAAAAAAGCCTTATTTAAATAAAGGGGATAGTTTTTAATCACAAAGGATGCTGTTATATATATATTCTGTGCTAGCTTTTAAAATGTAATACAGTCAAATTTTTGTATTGTTGGTATTATCATGGTATCTATTAATTGCTAAATTTTATCACGATACTGAAATCTTAAATTTATATATATATAAGTGTATTCAGTTCGATTTAAATAATAATAATTATTATTATTTAAGAAATCCTTTTATAGTTGTGTACAAAATTCGTCTTTTTCTCTTTACACTTTTTATATTCCTTTTTACAAATTTTGCATCAATTTAACTTTATCGGAAGTTCGGGAAGTCGCCGAACAGTGGCGGATCCAGAACTTGACATTTGGGGGGGGGGGGGGGGGCTAAGATTTTTCAAAGTGTTATTCTAGACCAATAAAAATTTTACAATTGCAAAATTTAATTATGAATGACAGTTTGGGGGGGGGGCTTGAGCCCCCTAGTCCCCCCCCCCTTAAATCCGCCACTGTCGCCGAATGAAAATTAAACGAGGTTAATATAAGGATTTTAATTGCAAAATTTCTCGAATAAATTGAATATTTAATGTTCCTACATGTATAAAGATATTAGCGGGAAAAAAAAAAGTTAATGCCGATTTGATTTTAGATCTTTTTTTTTTTTATTTTTTCCTCAATTCGTGTGAAATATTTCTTAGAAATAAATGAAAAAATAATTAAATAAAAACGAAACGTTATTAGTAGTGTGATTAAAAAGGGGCTTGAGCTTATCTAAAATAATAGATGTGGGCATTAGAATGTTACGGATCAAGGATATGGTAAAACAGTTTCATTGAAAGGAAAATTTAATGACCTCACAAAACAAATAGATAAGAAAATTAGGCTATCAGCTCTATACTCACAAACGGTAGCCTGAAGAAGATTTAGACTGTTTCGGCCGTTAGGTTGTATAACGTTAATTACAAGTATCTATAATACTTTTAAACATTCTTTGACAGAAGGAAGTGAGCAAATCGATAATTACTGTTAAATTTGTTTTAAATGTCTAGCTAAACCTTTTTCCAAAGACAAATCATTAACATGATTTTTGGAAGAATAAAAAAAGACCCTTCTTTCTCCCTACCCCTCTTCTTGCCTTAAGAAAATCCTCTATGCACTGCTGAATATAAAAAACGAACAAGTTTGTTTATAAATTTGGAAATGGTCTATTTACATTTTGAATTCCGCAATTATCATGCTTTTGAATTTAAAAAACTTCTTTTTTTTCACGATCACAAGTATGATTATTATAAGTTTTAAGCGACTTTTAAGTAAAAAAAAAAAAAAAAAAAACTAGAATGAAACACTATCTATATCTATGGTAATCTAAACTTTTTAAAACGTATTGCCTGATTTTATTTATTACATTAAATATTTAATAATTTTTTTTCAATTAATGGCAGACTTAATTATTTATATATTTGCAGCTTATTTTGATAAATTTTCCCCCTTTTTCCCCCCATAAATTTCCACAAGTTTAATTTATATATAGATATATATATGTAAAAAGGAAAAAACGTTTTTCTGATTAGCGTAATAAATTTTTCGATAACGGATTGTTGATAAATTATTTTATAAAACTGTTATTCATTTAAATTACTTATTTATTTATGTTTTTCAGCAAATAGTTTTGAAAAATTCTATTAATCCTTTGGTTATTTGTATTTTAGAAACCTCATATTAATTACATATGTTGTGAATTTTTTTTTTTTTTTTTTTTTTTTTTTTCTAGTCACAACTCTCTTGCATTTTCGCATTTTTAAAATTTTTACGTTATGTTAAATTCTGAACGGTTCATTAGTATCAGTGTTGAGCATAATTGATTAAAAAGTAATTAAATTACAATGATAATTATTTTACTGTCAATAAATTAACAAATAATTGATTACAAATAAATTGAATTACTTATTCAATTTATTTATAATAATTCAATTTATTTGTAATCAATTACTTGTTAATCGATTGACAAATATATATATATATATATATAATTGTAATTCAGTTACTTTTTAATCAATTATGCCCAACACTCATTAGTATTATTATTTAATAGGAAATTCGTATATTTTACAAAAGTCTGTCCCGATTCCACCAACCCCTTTTAATTTTCAATATTATTAAAAAGGGGCCTCTAGTCGTTGTTTTAGAGGTCGCTTTTATTATCCGACGATTTCAGTTAAGAAGTCCCACAATCGGCTGTGTTATCTGTGTGCTCGCGCTATCTCCATTTTTGATGTCCATGCCAAATGCTTATCGTACGCGGGCATAAATTTCAAGTGACTACTTATCACTCCTGGGAGAACAACTTGGTTTTGCAAAAGTTAGGAAGGAATGGAATATCTGTAGGATGGCATATGTATGCGTAAAAAAAAAAAAAAGATTGTTCTGAATAAAGCACTCAAAATTTTAGATTTTTTTAAATTTCGACTTATCCCATTTCTTAATAGTTTATTTAACATCACCAATTTTACAGTGTATTAAGTTTGTTAAAAAGAAAAAAAAAAATACAGCTAGGAAAAAAAAAAAAATACAAAATTACAAAAACAGTGACATAAAAAATATAGTACTTAACACTGGAATTTCTAGTTTCTAAGATATGTTAAAAATTTACGCATGTGTTTTCAACGTGTACAAGAATGCCTTTAACATAGAAAATACTTTAAACTGTAAAAAGTATTATTATTATTTTTTTTTTTTAATTTTGAAATTCCATTTCCTAATCGTTTATTTAACATCACTAATTTTACAGTGCATTGAGTTTGTTAAAAAATAAATAAATAAATACAATTATGAAGAAAAAAAAAAAGAAAAAAAAAAAAAAAACAGGGGAGGGGGGATACAAAAATAGTGCCATAAAAAACATAGTGCTTAAAACTGGAATTTCTAGTTTCTAAGATATGTTAAAAATTTGCACTTTTGTTTTCAACGTTTACAACAATGCCATTAACATAGAAAATACTTTAAGCTGTAAGAAGTATTTCTAAATTAAATATTTATTAGCAAGGGAAATTTTTTTATTGGACTCATTGTCATCGCAACAGCTTCTTTAAGTATATACGCAAAATTTTGAATATTTTCATAAAATCATTCATTCTGAAATCTCTATTAAAATGACAAAGATAGATAATGTTAATATATATATATATATATATATATATAAAAAATTACAATCAAAATTTTTATTTTTTTATCCTCACCCATTTACATTTATTAAATATAACAAATGCTGAAAGAGAAAAACAAAAACTTTCAACTTTTATGGTAACTTTTTTTATGATATTTTTTTCCTTCTTCCTAAACCTTTTATTCCATTTATAAAACGAAGCATAAAAGCTGTTTATATATGTATGTATTATATAACTGCAAACCATTCCGATTTTAGAATACTGTTATTATTATTATTATTATTAGAAATTTTCATCTTATTTAATCACAGAAAATTGCGCCAAAAACTTTTACAAAATGTCTTTAAAGAACACTGGAATAAAAATTGGGAACAGATGGCAGCAATGCCTATATATCGTCTGTAGAAAATAAATTTAATCGGCAAATCCATTTCGGCTGTATGTTTAGATGTAATGCATTATTTTATTCTTTTGTTTTATGAATCAATATCTTTTGAAGAAAAAAAAAAAAAAATTTTTTTTCGTGCGAAAGTAGAACGTTGAAACATTATATAACTTATCCGCGCTTAATTGAATCTGTAAACTTAGATTTCAATGTATTATGAATAATTGATTTTTTATAGTGTATACATATATTAATCTGGCAATTGCTCGATATTTTCATTCTCTTACAAAAAAATAAAATAAAATAAAATAAATAAATAAATAATAATAATAAATAAATAAATAAGTATCTATAGTGGCTCTTTTTTTTTTTTTTTTTGTGAGCTTATTAATTACAAATTCTAAAACTCAGTGAAAATGTTTTTTTTTTTTTTTTTTTTTTTTTTTAAGGAATTTTTTGCTGAAAATTTGGAGGATATATAACTTTTATAAATGCTTATCTCGTGTCTTGGGCACTGAACTATTCAGTTATGCTATTGTTGCTTATCTAGTCTCGTTTATTGAAAACTATTTATTGCATAATTGCACCTACAATTGTATTTAATAAATTGCCCACTAATTTTTTTTTTTTTTTACATTTCCTGTTGTCCCTAGTGATAACAGTCTATAGATGTTTTTTCTTATTATTGTGTATATCTGTGCATATGTCTTGGTGTTTTGTTAAAGTGCAAAGTAAAACTTGCGCGTATTTTAATTAAATATGTGATATGTATATATATATAGTTGCTTTTTATATGCAATTTATCTCTGTAACAAATTCCTCATTTAGAAATGTATATGTCAACGTTGATTTTGTGTGTTAAATATACTTCTTTCTATTTTAATCTGATGAGTCAAAAAATGTGTCTTCCAAAGTTGAAAATGAACATCATTTAAAAAGAGTGAGGCTTAACAATTTAAAAAGATCATTTATTATTATTATTATTATTATCTTTTTTTTTTTTTTTTTTTTTTTTTTTTCATTTTACATGTTTATTCACAATTTCATTTTATCATGTGTGCATTTAAAAACGTGATTTTAGATTTGATTTCAAATCAAAATGATTAAATATTACTTCTGGCATAAATTAGCAATGTATCGAAGAAAATTCTAACAGAAGTTGCAATATAGTTAGTTTTATTGTTTATATTTTAAGAGAAGAAATTTATAAAGTTTAGGACTTTTCGGTATAAACAATATCGCTTAGTTATTATATTATGCATATATATTTCAGTAAAATAAACGATATTGTTTGATACATTGCTTACATTGCCTTTATTAAAAAAATTAAAAATATCTATTACAATATTTTCTTCATAATATATTCTACTTTGCAGCGTTGGCTGATTTTTCTTTGTTAACCTACGTACATTTTCTATTTCTCTTTTATTCTCTCTTCATTATTTCTTTCAATTTACTTTCTAAAACTTCGCCTAATTATTCAGCTCTCTACAAAATTTAGAAAGTAAAAATGTACCCAGTGAAAAGTTGATGTTCTAACTAATAATGTATATAATAATAGTGCCAACAAGTAAAATTTAAATTTAGTATATTTTTATATCTAATTTTTCAATGCTTAACTTGTCTGCATAGGTTAACATAGGAAAATTTGTTTGCCATAAAAAAATTACTGTTATGAACAAACTTTTTTAAATTTACCTCGTTTTATACTAAAATTAAGTGAAAAATTTTCTATTTTTAGTGTACTCATTTAATATGTTACTTTTTTAATTTTTTTCTAAATTAGGACTGTGCTGGAATTTCAATGCAATTATTATTAATAACTTTATTAGTATTTGAATTTCATAAATGCTTTCATTAGTTTTTCCTTTTTTCCTTTCGTTCTTTTCTTTTCTTTTTTTTTAATTGGTATTTTAATTTTAATTTTCACTCCAGTTTATCTCTATTTCTTATAACCTTTATTTTTTCTCGCCTCAAAATTTAAATTGCCGCTTTCTGCACTCATGACTTTTGACTCTTTTTTTTTTTTTTTTTTCCCTTCTCTTTTTCAGCACAGTTTTAATTTATCTACATAGATATATATAATCAAAAGTTCAAAAGTGCTTTTTCTTGTGATTTCTCTGAGAGAGAGACATCGATTTAAACCGATTTCTCTGAGAGAGAGATCGATTGAAACCGATTTCTCTAAGAGAGAGATCGATTTTTAAGTCGTTTCCTTTATTTTTGAAATGAATTTTATTTGCATTCAAAGCTCCTCATCAAACTAGGACCTTACGTCCTGCAGAAATCAAAATGCGTCTGTCATTTCTTTTTGACTGAAGTGACTTATCCAGTTGAAAAAAAAAAAAAAAAAGAAAAAAAAAAAAAAGCGGTAGTTATATATTTGTTTTAAATATTATATTTGAATGTAAATAGAAATTAAAATTGATATATTTTTATGAGGATAGTATCACTTGAAATTTGTAATTCTGCTTGCACAGTTAAAGTTAATAACGTACTAAATAAATAACTGATGTGTGTAAAAAAAAAAAAAAAAAATTGTATAGGAGAAAAAAAGAGCTTTTTGCCCGTTTTCGTGCTAAATCTTCCATTCTTGTAAAAGAAAATTTCTAAATAAGCAATATGCTTCTAAATAATTCCATCCATCTTTTGGATTCATGTTATAAATTTCAGCTTGTTTTGGTTCTTATACTATAAACAATCATTAACATATTTTTGTATATCATCGTAGAATGTAAAAAAAAAAAAAAAAAAAAAAAAAAGTCGCCTTGTAATGTGGTAGCTAATTTCTTTGTATTCTATTTTTTAAAGTGAAACAGTAAATTGATACTGGTCTGTATATATGTTGAAAAAAACTAAATGTTTCGTCAAAGAATATTTATTGTGTAATATTTAAGTTCTATTACAGAATTATTTTATATAAAATTGTTATATTTATTTTGAATCCAAAATAACTGTGTTTCCCTAAAAATAGGCTGAAATGTTAATAAAATCCACTGTAGTTTCAATCAGTTTGTGCAGTTTTATTTTGCATTTTCCTCACCATTTTTTAAGTAAAATGTTATGTTTTTTTTTTTTTAAGTGCAAATCTTATGCATTTGCAAAAGAAAAATAGCGTATAAGCTACATTATGAAACGAAAAAAAAAAATTAAACTTTTTATTTTCTGAAAGTTACAAATAAGAATTAATTAACTACATATTGAAATTTGTGTTCAAGATTAGACAAAGGACAAATTGCACCTTAGAAATATTTTTACTTGCTGCATCCTATCGGATGATAAAAATATTTTCTATATTTTCCAAGACAAAACAAACCCTTTGTGCTTCTCAAATAAATTTTGCTTTCAGAAAAGTTATTCTAATTTATTAAATTCAAATTTGATTTTTTAACTTGAAATTACCTTTCTCCCTTAAGCATTGTTTGTAATTTAAGACAAGGAAGGACTACAGTTAAAAGGTAAGTATAAGAATATTTAGTTTTTTTTTTTTTTTTTTTTTTTTGCAACAAATAACTGATTGAAAATTTCATATCGAAGAACACATTATAATTCTTGGACATAAAGCCACTTTCTGCTGGAAAAAAAAAAAAAAAAAAAAAAAAAAAAAAAATAATTGCTTTTTTAAAAATTTTCTTGAAACTATTAGTATACCAACTACTATTAGTCACCAAATTATTACTTTACCATTTTTTTTTTTTTTTTTTTTTTTTCAATCATTTATTCCTACAAAAACTCCTTACACTTCAGAAATTTGTAACATGTTTCAAATTATTTCATTTACCATGATTTCCTACGTATAAGCCTTAGGTATGATAAATCTGTTTTACTTCAGAAATTAAATTTAGTACGCATAATAAAATTTCTGTTGAAAAACATGCATTTGACCCGCGGCTTATACATCGGAAATTATGGTACTTATTTATAACTTTTTAGAAATGAAACGAAACAAAGTGTCTTTAAAATTGCACAGAAACATCTGTACAAAGTATCTGTACATGGAGAAACCATTCTCATTTAGATTAAACTTGTTTTAAGATATGTATAGATCTAATAATTAAAACATTCTAATAATTCTGAAAGACATTGGACAATTTCACCGGCAAAACGTCACGCTTTACGTAACTTTTTATGTATTATTTTCGTATAATTATTAAAAATTTAAATGTTTAGCAAGTCTCCAGCAGGGTTGCCAAATTTGGCCTTTTTTTTTTATTCAATAGTCACCAATAATTTTTATTTGTAACGTTTGACTAATCACTTCGAAGTGTATTATGTATATCAAATGTCACTTCTCAAAATTATTGGTGACTATTATAAAAAAAAAAAAAAAAAAAAAAAGGCCAAATTTGGCAATCCTGGTCTCCAGTGGTGTAAGTTATGGCGATTGTAAATCAAGGAAATAGGTAAGTTTTTCTGTATATTGAGGTCATTTTTTGTTATCTTAGGGGAATTATAAATGGAGTAGTAAGTACTATTTTTCGTATTGGTGCTAATAGACGAAATTTACATTAATTGTAATAGAGCGCCTCAAATGATATGACCAATCACTTTTACACAAATAATTTATTCGTCCGATAATATTAATACTTGGTATATATCTGTGAAAGACTAAAAAATATGTGAAAACTTTACGTGTGATTTCAATTCTTTTATAATAATTCGCAACCGTAGTGATTTTATTTCTTTAATAAATCTGTTATGACCAAGAATCCCTATAAATGGACTAGTTGATTGGATTATCATATCAACCGAAATACTTGGCATTCAACTTCTGTAATAGCATTATTAAGCAACGATATTCTCCAATAATTTTCAATTTACATTTTCTTTCATCGAATCGGCAATGAAATTTACCACTATTGTGCGAGTTAATATTCATATTTGACTACTGAATACAATTCGCGAGAAAAACAATTGATATTTACGTTTCTTTTCCACTGTAGTTAAATTTTTTTGAACTCCGTAACCTAGCTTGGTTGACTGATGATAGCTCTCAAAAAAGGCAATTTTCGGAACTGATTGTATTCAAGTTGAAGCTTCAGATAATCGGTGTGTGTGTGTGTGTGTGTGTGAGAGAGAGAGAGAGAGGAGGGGGAGTCATAAACATGTTATAAGTGCATCATTTCCCACTTGTTGAGTTCAGGCCCTTATTATCAGGACATTAGCCTTGCTCTCTTAATACCTCACGTGTCCTGCTCGTTTAGCAGAAAAGATCATTAGTAACTGATATTTTACTACAGTTTCAACTTATCAAATTATTAATCATCGTAATTATTTAATTTTAGTTTACTTTATTAATTTTTTACTTTCTTCTTCTTCTTTTTTTTTTTTTTAGTTTACTTTATCAGCTTCTTTTACTTCCTTTTTCTTTTATTTTAAGTCTACTTTATCAGTTTTTTTTTTTTTCAATAAGTCTACTTTATCAGCAAATTAATAATAATAATAAAAATATTAATATAATTTTTTTAATTAATTGCAAAAGTTAGTAATTAATCAATTACTATACAAACCTAACCTACATGTTATCTATTAACATTAACGTTTTTAAATCGAAAAATTATTATGTCTTCATCATATCTACTGATAAAAAGTTCAAATTTCGCTATGGTTAAAAGGATTTGTGAAGTTTGTATTTATAAATTTAACAGATATTTTCGAGTGAATGTGAAATTTACCACTGGAATGTGTATTTAACATACATTTTTTGTCAAAGTGTATTTTCTATAATGAAATGCAGCTTTTTGTACGGTATAAGTATGATTTGAATATTTTGTATTAAACTGATATGTTTAAACATAATGTTGTTTTATAATCCAGAATATATGCTCTCGATTAACGTAACCTCCGATGAAGGTATGTTAAGCGTTTCTCTGCCTTTCCAGTTCACAGCCTTACAAGAAATGTAAGTATATTTATGTATTTCTTAACTTTTTTTTTTTTATTATTTCATTATATTAATTAGCATTTTTATAAGGCGAAAATATCACCCAGTAACTTAATTTTTGTCTATGCTAAATTATTCAGTGAATGGATAATTTTTAGATTACTTATTCAGCTGTCGAATTTGTCTCTTTTCCCCCCTTCCTTTTCTTGGGGAAAATAATAATAATAAATTAATAACTAAATAAAATGAAAATTTAGGCATGATTAAGATTCATTACTTTGATAGAATGTAATTAAAGTTAAGGAATAATAAATTAAGAATTTCTGAAGCATTTAAAACATTTTAGTGGTTAAAATAATCCTCTTTTAGAATACCCCTTTCCTCCCTCCCCCTTTCTTTCCGCACATTGCTGCATTACGGAAAATTTAGAAAATAAATGTTCTTAATAATCATATGACAGTAATTAAAATTTTAAAGCTGTTCTTTTATTTCATTAAAATTACTCTATTGGATCATTAAATTTGATGTATTTAAACAACTATTTAGTTATGTTATGAAAACTAATAAGAACTAAAATTTATTTTCATTTCAGCCTTTTACAAAATTTGAATTTAAGTGTCCGTACCTGATGCAACTAAATATACTAATGATGTGTATACTTTTGCTTTGTACAGTGTAAAACTGCTCATTTTTTATTTTCTAGTCAATGTAAATAAAACATATGAAATTAGCTTTTATGGGAACTGTTTTTGAAATTATTTTTTATAATGCGAATTTTACTACGCTTGTTTGTAATATTATACATGCTAAAAAGATATAGCACAAATTAATTCATTTTTCTAAATGCATATCTAATGCTAGTTTTAATTCAGTGTAATATTATTCTCTAGTCCTCCAAATCCCTAACATTTTTTAAGCTATTATATATATACACTTTAATTAATGCCATATATTCAGCGTAATTATTTATTTTAAACAAATATCCACGTTTCAAGAGATGTGTTAAATACATTTATCAAAGACTAAAATAGTATTTTCCTTGTGTTAACTTTTTTGGATTTTTATTTATTTATTTATTTTATCAATTTTTAAAATATATCATTTTTATCGGAAACTTAAAAAAAATGTTTATTCATTAACTTTCTATGTGCATACATTCGATACTGGTAGCATTTTGCAATATTTGTTTGGGATTTACAGGACAGAAATTACTAACTACATTAAATTATATATATATATATATATTCAATATATTTATTTCAAACTTAATAAATTCTAGATCTAAAAATGTGCTGCCTCTCTTCAACAAAATCAATGTATGGAAAATTTTCTGCTTTAAAGAAATAGTGTATTAGTTAAAAGAAAAATACGCATATGTGTAGTTAAATTTTACTATCTAAATGTAAATGATTTTTTTTTTTTTTCCTATTTGTTACTGCAGATTTTTAAACACCATTTAAAGAATTTCGCGCTTTCTCCACTCCCCCTGTTCATATGCTCTGCTTGTTAATAAAACCCCCTTTTTTCAGAGTTTTTCATATTTTTTATTTTGTTTTAGCTGGCATCAGTTGGCAGTGCGCAGTTGGTATGTGCTGGTCTGTCCATTTCCGTGCGAGTTGTTGAGTCCAAGCTGTGAGGAAGTTGTCCCGGGATTGGGCCACAATTAGTGCTGGCTGGTGTCTCTCTCACGGCAATCGTCTGCGGACGGGCAGATGCTGCTATTTGCTTCTGCGTGGGTAGAGTGAGCGGGGGTCGCTGCGATGAGCCGCTTCCTGTCCTCCATCGCCCCCAAATGCCACTTCCTCTGACCTCTGCGATCGTTGTAACGCAGAAAACGACGACTCTCTCTCTCTCTCTCTCTCGACTAACGTCATAGAAAAAGACAGGCTGTTAAAGCTTTTGATCTTAATATGCAAGCATTCATTTTTTGTCACATTCAGGGCAGCAGAAATATAAAAATGTTTATCAAAAACTACAGTAGCAACAGTCGGGATATTTAATTACTTTGCTTTTTTGCTCTTATCTGCAAATGATTCTGAAACCAACACTGATATAGTAAATAAAGCAATTTTTTATTTATAAATTTTCCAAAGGAAAAGAAAATGTTCTTGAGAATTACCCCATCCTCCTTCAAAATGGATGTTTTACTCCTGTTATTATTATTTTTTTTTTTTTATATTTTCATAATTGGTTTTGATAACTTTTGGCGTTGATTAAAAAAAAAAAATGTATAGCAATAATTTCGAAACTTTCACTAGAATAATAAATTTTAGCTTTTCTTTCTGGATAAAGTAATAATAATGGAAAGGAAAAAGTAATTTTAGTATAAAATAGATTCCATAGAATTTTTAATAATTAATCTACTAAACATATATTTAATTATTAAATATTTTAGAAATTTAATAATTTATTTTAATAAAATAATTACACACTTTAAAGTCGCTTTATATCGATTAATCTTTATATATATATATATATATATATATATATATGCATATTTCTGCAGAAAAGGAACTGTCTGTATTTGTGAATTCATTATTAGGCATTTTTATTCTTGTGTATGTTTGTTACCAGTATTTAAATGTTATCTAATATTAATAAGGATTTCAGCAATACCTATTTATTGCACCCTATTTTCTAATAAAATTATATTTAAACTGATGGATATTTATATTTTATTAATTTTACTAGTTTCCTTTATTATTATTTTTAAAACTAATTCATTCCCCTTATCAGTTAACAGGGTTGCTACAGCACCTGGAAAACTCAGGGAATTTGAAAATCTATTAAAAAAAAGGGAATTTTCAAAATTTAATGCAAAACAGGGAAAATTCAGGGAATTTTGAAATTTTTTGGAAAAATATTTTTAGTGTTTTATAATAAATCAATTATGTTTCCCAACTATAGTAAGTTAATAAAATTAATTTACCCTAAATATGTTCAATTGACTTGTAAACATGTTAGATTTCTAATACTGCATGATTACGTGTCATCTATTTTACTTCTAAAAGGATCAGGGAAAACTCAGGGAATTTTTTTTCCTGATTTGTGTAGCAACCCTGGTTAAGATTTTCGTCCTATTTCTACAAAAATTATAATCAACGAAATCAAAGCAAAATTTTCTTTCAAAAATTTATTTTATCTTTTTTTTTTTTTTTTAAATATTTTAACTCTATAATAGCATATATCTTATAATAATTCTTTGAACATTCCATCTTTTTAATAGCAAACAAAATTGTTGGTAAAATAATAGATACCATATTTATCATGTTATGTTGGCAATTTATATCACAAACTGCAGATGTATTAAGCAACTAATAAAAGCATTAAAGAAGATATATTTTAAATTGCATATGTTCACTATTCTGGCTTTCCGCAAGATTACTTTTTACTTTTTGATAAATTGTTTTCATGCCTTATTTATTGTAATTATTTAACATTTTAAACCCTCATTTTCATGTATGATTTCGATTGCTTGTATAATATTGTGCATTTGTGTATATTTTAAAAAAGCATTTAATATTTAAACGGCCTTTTTTTTTTTTCATCCTAATTACATATTACAAATGAGCAAGTTTTCAAACTATCTGAGCTTTAGTACAAATCAAATTTGATAGTTGCATGTAGTCTAGTCTTGTAAATACATATTGTTATATATAAATATTGTACCATGAAGTCATATTCCTAAAAGACTACAAGTTTTTTTTTTTTTTTTTTTTTAATCTATTTAGTGCAATAAATATATTAAATATATTACTTTTGTCGTACGTTAAAACATTGAGAAAATTTAGTATCAACGTTCCACACAGTCTTCTGTTAGCTTTTGTTTTCCTTTACGTGAGGGAAACTGACGCCATTTGGAAAAACTCTTATTAATTTAAATATTAACAATAGCAATGTTAAGCCTAAGAAGAAAATGTATTTTAAAACAATATTGCTAAATGTTTACAAATTGTTATATTTTCACCAAAATAAAATTCAATTATACGTTTCAGTTTTCGGTTAATAGTTAATTGTTTGAAAGGAATTAGTAATAAATTATACTTTTAAAAAATTAAAGAACACGCTTTTATTGAAATGTGAACCAAAAAGCACAGAATATCTATCTTTATAATATTAAAATGCAGGGTAAGAGAAAATCAAGTGAGTGATACACCATAATATTTACATACTTTTAAATCTTTAATAAATAAATAATTTAGAATTAAACAAAAACCATTTTTTTAAAATCTCCCCTGACTGGGCTCGAACGTTAGACCTTTAGGTTCGTAGCCCGGAGCTTTACCTCACAGCCACAGCGTTCACGTAGGGAAAGTCTTTTTTTTACAATATAGATTTTTTGTTTGCTTCGTGTTAAAAAAACAGAAAAAAAGTCAGGGCTTTTTACGATTTTAGTTTCTTAATGCCTTTCTTTCTTTCTTCCTTTCTTTCTTTTTTTTTTTATAAATTAAAATCGGGATTAAATAAACGTCTTTTTCAATCATGCATAGAATATCTTCTTTTGTAATAATTTAACACTTGTCAGCTATAGTTTTTCATTAAGAAATTTTACTAGTTTATGATATGTTGT
Organism: Salticus scenicus; assembly: GCA_963930645.1. Taxonomy (NCBI): domain Eukaryota; kingdom Metazoa; phylum Arthropoda; class Arachnida; order Araneae; family Salticidae; genus Salticus; species Salticus scenicus. The sequence goes on from OZ005657.1 coordinate 50,048,819, forward strand.
GATATCATTGTGTAAATATGTAGAAAATGTAAATATTTGCACTATGTAAATAAGTCATGTAATTTATGATGTGTGTGTGTATTTGGAAAAAGAGTTCATTTTATCAGCTTGCGTTGAAAAAATTAATTTAATAAATATATTTTTCTCTTACCAGACTTTTTGTGTATCTATTTTATTTTATTTATTTTTTGTGATTTTAATCAAAGATTAGTAATGTTTAATTCTTGAAATGAATTCTTGAATTTCTCGTTTAGCAATGCCATCCTCCGGACTATAACTTCTCCAGCGTCCAGAGAGCTATAAAATTCTTCTTGAAGCATATAATAAGTTTGTAATTCTTTAATACTAAATTCCTAATATCAGCTTAAAAATCAAATGTGTGGTGTTCTTTCTATTTCTGCTAAACTTGTTGAAAATACCATCGCTACATCTGCCTTATTAAGGGCCCGCTTCACTCACTGTCGCCGAAAGCCGAAGCTAATGTTATCCTATGGGAAATTTTTCTTTACAAATAACTTATTAACTGATACATATTTTTAAATTCTGTTTTCACATTCTGAAAATTCCCAACTGTAAAGTCCCTTCCGTGGAGGATCAAAATTGTGATGGCATGTCTCCGGACCACCTCTAGGGGTGTGTCCCAGACCGTCACCAATTGCCCATCTGCGCAGCATTAGTGCGACGTAAAACCCAACCACCACCCAACTGTTAAATTGACGCACCTTTTTTTTAAATATTTTTTTAATTTTTTATATTTTATTTTGAAGCTGCAAAATACGAATTTTCTGTGTGTGAAATTTTTCATTCTGCAATTTCAAAATAAGATAATATAAATTAAAAATAAATACATTTTTGAAAAAGGTCCGTCAATTTAACAGTTGAGGATTTTCTGAATGAGAAAACAGAATTTAAAAATATATATTAGTTAATAAGTTATTTGTAAAGAAAATTTCCCCATAGAATAACATTGGCTCGGGCTTCCGGCGACGGTGAAGAGGGCCGTTAAGGGGGCAGACTATTTTTAAAAATGGGAAAATGAAGAAGTTTTCGATCAACTTTCAGAATTTTTTTTAAAAAAAAAGAATGCTTGCATGTACGAACTTTTTTTTTTTTTTTTTTTTTTTTTTTTTGTATTAACTAGTATGACATTACTCTTGATTAAAAGTATTATATTGGTTTACTTCAAAATAGAAAATTATTTCATTGCAGATTTTTTTTTTTTTTTTTTTAAATTCAAAGCTGCTTTCTCACTGCGCACATGATATTTCAAAAAGTATTTGAGAGTTTTTTCTCAACCATACATTTTGAGATAATGAATAAAGTGAACTGAAAATAAATTCTGTTCAATAGAAAAATAATTATGTTTGTGAAAATATAAAAATTTCAATGGTAATTTCAAATTTAATTAACTCCATGTTATTAAAATAATTAAAACCTTTTAGTTTAAATTTATAATTTGAATGCTTTGTTTTATTTAATGTAAAAATTATAAGGATAAAGAAAATTGTAATTCAGATACCCTGCACGCAGTGAGAAAGCACTCTTGAATTAAAAAAAAAAAAAAAAAAATCTGCAATAAAAATAATTTTCTATTTAAAAGTAAATCAAAGTAATATTTTTAATCAATAGAGTAATGCCATACTAGTTAACACACACACACACACACACACAAAAATTGTTTGTACATGCATTCTTTTTTTTTTTTTTTTTTTTTTTTTTTTTGTTAATTCTGAAAGTTGATCGAACATTTCTACATTTTCTCATTTTTGAAAGTAGGCTGTCTCCTTAACCCTTTAACTTTCAATTGTTACACACTCAAAACAAAGATTTAACTTTTTTTTTTTTTTTCAACTTTTTTTTTAAATATTTAGTATTTTTCAACGTTTTTAATTGTTTTAATCGATTTTTAAACCCTTGTTTTTTCTTTGTTCGGTAGATAGCCGCACTACTGCGAAATTTAACAAACGACGTTTCAGGGGAAAATCATACGCAGAAGTGACTTTAAATTTCTTAGTAGGCACGAGTGCATAATTTCTGCTTTAATGGTGTACTCGTGCTTAGTTTCTTCAGCTGGTGAAGGTCCGTGATCTTATTTTAACCTGAAACAGCTGCTGTGATTTTTTTACAATCTGCAACGTTTACTTACAAAGTTATAAATTAATTATCATTTGAATTAAATCAGAATAATATATAGATTAAAACTAAAAATTTCTCGAAAATTATTATTATTATTATTATTATTATTATTATTTTTCAGTTTACATATTTATGATCAGCTATGTGTCTAATAGACATTTTGAAATTAGTTTAGCAATTAATAAAAAAAAAAAAAAAAAAAGAGTAAACGTATATATTCCTTCTCCCTATCGCACAAAATTGTGTCCTATACTGCCATGTTAGAAAGTATGAAAAAAGATGGAATGACAGCACCACCTGTTGAGCGATTGGTCCCAAAATGTAATCAACACCATTTTGGTTCAAGATTCAACTAAATACCAAGTTTTGTTAAAATTATTTCGTGAGAGCGAAATTATTTCAGCGTCCACAGATTTTGTGATACACACAAACAGACTGACTGACAGACAGACCTTTTCTAAAAACAGTCAGGTCGTGTTCAGGACATCTCAAAACATGCAAATCCATCGAAAACTGCAGTTTGGAAAATTTCACGAATCCAGTACTTTCTTCTTCTATACATATAAAAGAAAGTAATAAAAGACAAGAAAGTAAAATAGTAAGTGACTCATAAATTATGAAGCACTTTCCCATATACATCTTTCCATAGCCACGAAACTGCACCCAGAGGAAGGATTTGAAGTTTAATTTTCAAAATTTATTTAATTGTTGAAATTAAAACTACAAAATGCGCTTTGTTCAAGTTATTTTGTTGTTTTAAAGCAAACTTTTGATTATAAAATTTAAAAAATCGGGTATTTTTTTTAAGACAACAGAAAATATATTGTTAATAAATTTACAATTTTTTGTATTTCTTCATATTAACAAAATATTGTTTTAAACTTTACTAATATTTTTGTTAGAATTGCCACAAAAATCCTTTTGTTAATCTAATAAACAAAATTTCTATTGTAACATATTTAAATACAAATTTTTGTTATGCACACCAATTTTTTGTTATCCAACAAAACTTTTGTCTGAGTGTACTAAAATCAGCAGAGACAAAATTATTCTAATTGCATTAATTTTCTTTCTGTTCTATTCTGTTCTGTTCTTCTTAAAAAAAAAAAAAAAACCTTACTGTTATGATTGAACATGGTGTTAACTGCGTATTTGAACATAGAGGGTGATTCGAATTGTGAATAGTTTCCTGGCACTAGACATGAAGTGGGATGGTCGACATTTTGCTAATATATGGGTAACCATTAAAAAAATAATAAACGACCTTTCTCATTAGGTACCAAACGGAATTGCTTTGACATTGTTTGAAAATCAATATTTATAATTATTTCAGGAATTTTCATCTGATATCTAATTTAAATAAATAAATATATAAAAATTTATTTCATAGAGTGACAGACATGACATGTGAAAAAATTTAGAATTTTCTTTCACTTACTTAATTTTAAACTTAAATTTTGTTTTTTAATTAATAATATACAAAAAATATTATGTAATGTGTTATATTATTTGATATGTTTTCTATCAAGGGAAAAAAATAATAATAATTGAGTAAGTTGAAAAGTAAAAGATGGACTTTTTGCCTATTTTTGCATGTAATTAGCCTTAAATGGTTATATAACCTCATTTTATGCTTCTGTTCGTTGTAATTTCTTTAGGATTTTAAATAGTAGTTGTGTTGATTAAGGCCATTTGAATACGCTAGGATCCTAGGCCTGGGTGGAATGTCCTTCATGGTGGTCTTTTTATAGGGCCCTAGTTTGTATTCACGCAAGATCAGTGGAAAGTCACAGAAAACTCCCAATTGCTAGGCCGACGAGCAGTACCTGGGGTCGAACCCAGTCTTGCACCTCTTGTCTTCCGGTTTTCAGAGCAGAATCTCTAGGCTACTCATAGAGCCGGTGTGTTGAGTGTTTATAGAATTATTAATTTTACAATATACTTTCAAATAGTCACTGCTAACTAATTTTACTTCCAGAAAATGATTCAAGAATCTAAATGCATACAGAGAGGACTGGGACAAGTGTAAAAATATTTATTTGAATATATTTTTTCCCCCTCAAAGTGAGGAAAGCTTCGAGTGTAACTCTGTAACGACTAAAATAAAGACCTACCTTTCGTTGAAAAGATGTTTTTAGTAGAAAAAGACCTTTTTTGCGTGTTTATTCACTTACAGAATTATTACTTATGTAGTGCTAAAAAATACTTTTCTGGCATATTTTTAATTTACAGTAATTCAAATTCAGTCCTTAATTTTGAAGATGCAAGTAAATTACACAAAGCTTTGTAGCGAAATATTGATATTATGCCCTTACCCTTACATATAGTTATTTAGATTCCAAATTACTAAACAGTTCAATTATTTTTATAATGTGAAAAATAAATAATAATGATAAAATAAAATTAGGGCCAATCAAAAAAAAAATATATACACCGTGACCAATAAGTTCTCATACACTTTCAAATCTTTATTACAAGAACACAAAATAAATCATACAAAAACTTTTTGTATCAAATTAAAGTAACAATCATTAAGTATCTTTACAATAAATCCTTTGGAATAATTCCGACTTTTAGTTTCTTAACGAGCTTAAGTCTTTTTTGAAATCGATCACATGCGGCACGCACGGCTTCCATTGACATTTCCTACTATATCTTTTGAATTACATTTTTAAATTTGCTCAAATCAGTGATTTTATAGTTATTCAGTTAGGAGAGCAAATATGACCACGCAAAATAATGAAGGGGGTTGATATCGGGGGAGTTGGGGAGCCATTCATTCTTTGGCAAAAAGTCAGCTAAATTTTGACTGCACCACTCCTGAACCACACGTGCGGTATGAGAAGGGGTACCATCTTGTTTGAAGCAGAAATATTCCGCCCCATACATTCTCTGGACATTTGGGAGTAAAACGTTTTCCAAAACCTCAGTTTTATAATATTAGGCATTGATTTTTAACCCCTTATCAACGAAGACTAACGGGAGTTTTCCTCTTTTGGAAATAGCGGTCCAAACCATCACAGACGAAGCATTTTGATAACGCGGAACGTAATGTTGGTTCTCAGGGATGTTATCAATAGAAACTGATCATACTCTGTCATTTTCGGGGTTGAGACTTTGCTGTAAACTGAATAGTTTCTCGTCTGAAAAGACAAATTCATCCCCAGCGTGCCAAGCAAGAATTTTTTCCACCTTTTGCTTCCATTTCATCTTAGCAGACTCTAAAACTCCGTGAATTTTAAGTTTTCTATAAACCTTGCACCCAAGGTCCTTTTTCAGAATGTTTAGCATTGACTCATTCGATATTTTGAGCTCTCGTGCTAATCTTCTAGCAGATCTTTATCCGTTTCGTCGTATCCTTTCCCTGACCCTTTTCGCAGCCTCTTTTGTCCGAACGGACCTCGGCCTGCCAGATCTTTTTCTGTCATCGACATAGAACGTCTTATTATACCTTCTGATAGTTCTGTAAATGAAATCTCTCTTCACCCCCAGGGCTTTGAAGTCTCTGAAAATTTCACCGGCTGCTCTTCTTTGACGAATTTATTTATCACAATTTCTCTCAATTTCTTCATTCTACCTAATTAAAGAAAAATTATAATTACTACGTCATATACACTTGGAATAGCTTTATAACTTACACTAAATTGCCTGCAAAATATTTGGGACTACAGCAAGACATATGTATAACTTTTTAACGTGCTTCAAAAGTTGTATGAGAACTTATTGGTCACGGTGTATATATATTTTTTATTTCCATTCAACAACAATAAACTTTCTGACGTGCTTTGACGCTATGAGTGATGCTCACCGAAAATAAAGTCAAAACCATTTAAGGTGCCTATTTGAGTGAATTTTGGGAAAAACACCTTGCCTTCATAGAAAACTGAGAAACGGCATTCGATTTTAAAGTATCCGAGTAGGAATTCTCGCAAATTTCGTGTTAAAAAAAAAAAAAAAAACAAGAAAAAAAAACTCTAAAATTTGTGTTGGAGAATTTGAAAATCAGTTATCTAAATGGTGTGCATCTTGAAAAACATCTATTTTCCATGACATCCACCCTCAGTGTACGGAATAGTGGTGTCAATAGTGCCTATTTATTTGACATGATTTTTTTTTTTTTTTTTTTTTTTAGTAAACTATTTTTCATCAATAAAAAATGAAAAACATCATTCGATTTTACAATATAAACAGGAATGTCTACAAATTTCGTAATCAGTGCAAATAAATAAATAAATAATAATACCATGATTAGAATTGTGTCTGAAAATAGATAGTTTGAATCGAGAATCAGCTGAAAATGCTGACTTTGAATTTTGATAGTTTTTTGAAAATACTTGAACTTGAATGAAAAAATAAAAACACCATTCCATTTCAAAATATCAGAGTGTGCAAATTTCACAAACTTTAAAAAAAAAAAAAAAAAAAAAAACCTTGAAAAATTATCTCAAATTAAGCATTTAATTAGAAAATCAATTCTAATACTAACTTTGATATATATATATATATATATATATATATATATATTAAATATTTAAAACTTAAAAGAAAAAAAAAAAATGTAAAATACCATTCGATTTTCATGTATCAGAACTAGAATGCCTATAATTATCTTGTTTTTACGTAAAACAAAAAAGTTTAAAACTGTGTCAATAAAACAGCTGTTTGGATTCAAGAATAGCTTTAATTAGGCTGACCATATATCCTCGAATCTCGAGGACAAACCTACCTTCGTCCCCCAAAAATTACAACACATTTGGGGACGTCGGTTATAAAGTTATTAAAATTTTATTATAGTAATTTATTATTATAATAAATGCGCTGAAATAAGTTCTTTTAGGTGCTTTATACATAACAATTACTAAAATTTACAATTTAAGGTGATTTAATTAATTATTTATTTTTTGTCCTCGAAATTCGAGGACACCGCCATCTTTGCCCCCAAATTCAATGAAAAAAATATGGTCACTCTATCTTTAATAGACTAAATTAAATACGTGCCGAAATTAAATATATACTGCTGACCATCGAAAATGCAACACCAAGAAGGAATGCAAATATCAGAATGATATTTATTTGGCACATACATTATAGTAGGAAGAACAATTGATTACATTTTCAAGAAATTTACAGTAATATATCCTGATAAATCAGTACACAAAGCAGCGACCTCTGGTAACAATAACAACACTTGTCTGCCTAGGCATTGAATCGAACTGTGATTTGATGACATGTACGGATACAGCACTGTATGAAACTTCAACACAATGCCACAGATTATCAACCATAGTTATTGGTGAGTGGCGGCGTGCCAGTCGCTTTTCAACGGTAAAACAATCAGTTTCATTGGTGCGAGATCAGGAAAACACGCTGGCCAGAGCAAGTGTCGAACATATCCTGTATCAAGGAAGATCCGTACAATACGGACAACTTGCGGTCCTGCATCGTCCTGCTTAAATGTTGTCTGTATTATCCGGACCTTCCTTGATAGAGAATGTGTTCAACCGTTGCTCCGGCCAGCGCATTCTCCTGATCTCGCATCAACGAAAATGACTGTTTAATCGTTGAAAAGTGACTGGCACGCCACCACTCATCAATAACTATGGTCGATAAACTGTGGCATTACATCGAAGCTTCATGGAGTGCTGTACCCGTAAATGTCATCAAATCGCTGTTCGATTTAATGCCTAGGCAGATAAGTACTGTTATTTTTCCCAGAGGTCGCTGCTTTATGTACTAACTTCTCAGGATATATTACTCTAAATTTCCAAAAAAAAAAAAAATTAATTAATTGCTCTTCCTACTATAATGTATGTGCCAAATAAATATCATTCTGATATTTGTATTCCTTCTTGGTGTTGCATTTTCGATGGCCAACATTGCATCTTGTTAAAAAAAAAAAAAAAAAAAAAAAAAAAAAAATCCGGATCAAAGTAAGACCCACCAGCGCCGAGTGATTTTGCTGTCAAATCTATGAGAGTAGCAGTGCCTGGTTCGAACCCAGGTCGTGCTCGTTCGCGTATCTGTGCGGAGTTTTCTGTGGTTTTCTCCAAAATTCGTGGGAATATGGGCTAAGATCAGTTAGAAAGGCACCGTCAGCCCCGACAGAATTCCATTCAACCTTGGTTCCTCCAAGTAGCTTTATAACAGCATACCACCAGTTTAAAGTGCTTTCAGGATGGACCGAACCCCGGCAAGAAAAGTGACACTAGTCAAAAAATGGCAATTTTGAGTTTATTTCATTGAAAAATGTGTCTGGAGTGCTTCAACGTACACAAAATGCATCACATCTCTATCTCGAAAATTATACACCTGAAAAGTATTTGTGTTAGCTTTATATGAATGCTTTATTGCTATCGATTTTTCTCAAGTACTGCATTTTTTAGTTGTGTTATTTATTTATTTATTATTATTATTTTTTTTTTTTTTTTTTTTGCCGGAGCGATAATTTTAAATACTGAAGGGAAGGGAAGGAGAGAATAAAACTATTAAGAAATAAAAGACGATATAAAATAATTATTTCTGTTTCATATCAATTGAATTATACATGAGAATTTTGTAAGTAAACTTCATAATTAGGAAAAACTCTCAGTAGTTGTTTCGGGTAGAAATTTTCAATAAGTGCTTCATCAGGAGAAAAAAAAAAGACGAATGAGCATCAAAGTAGCAGTGCAATTTTTTTATTTATCATTGATTATCAGGCAGTTTATAGAGGATTTTCATGTAATTCACATATTTATATTTTTGTTTGAAGGAACATGTTTCACATGTAATTATTGTACTGTATTACTGACTGGGTTTTGTGTTCATCTATAAGCGATAACGTAAGTAGTTTGATTTGCTCTATTATTATATTTTGCGTATTACGGCAGATTAGATTGGGATGTATAGCCTACAGTGGATTCCAAACCAAACCTCTATGGGTATACATGTCTGAACCAGGACTTGAACCTGGTACCTGTCAACTGAAGGCCAGAGCGCTAACCATTCAGCCATCCGATAGACCGATAACGTATGGGTATGCTAAAATACCAAGATCGCTGCGAATACTGAACATGTTCTTGCGGTGAAGCTGAATTTTATATAAGCGAAAGTTAAGCCAATTGTATTTATATCACCACACAAATGGATTTGATCATCAATTTCCGATAAGAGATTATTTTTATATCAATATGTTAATTTTTAAGAGATCCTCCCTTCTGAAATAATTTGTTACTGTACTTATCTCTAAAATTTATGGCTTAAGTATTGGGAGCTCTTTAATTTCCTCGAGTGATTCATTTTCTGTGGTCATTTTATTGGAAAGAGCTACGAGTATTCCTAGCTCTTATCTGTTTGAAATTGAGTGTTTCGCAATGCACTCGAGTTATTCAATATTCGTTAGGCATCCAAATCTAATTCGAAATGGGTGAGACTTTATTACATATTTGAAGTGCTCGGAAAATTCTCGTTCGACGTCAATGCCAAATGAAGAGAAAAACTCTCTTGACCTATCAGTGGCTGATTTACTATCAAGGCTTTTGCTCTCTGAGGAGACTGCTTGAAGCCATCTGATAGGTATGAAAAAAACATGTGACCTGCCCAGGATACACAGTTGATCTGTTCGTCTGAAGAACTAGATAGGCTGGGTGTTTATCAGTATGCCTAGTTTTGAGCCGTTGCTGGAGATAGCGCGCTACTTTTAAAACTCGCCACTTCTCACATGATTGGTCTTACATGACTCCCTTATTTTAACGTTGCCGGTTTGACGAAAGTTTCGGATAGAAAAGGCGCCAAAATATCCCCCTTTATGTTTATTCTTATTGCTTTATTCTTATTATTTTTTTTAATGGGATGAGTTATTTTATTATTTATGTATTTATTTTATTAATTAATTTATTTTGTGTAAGCTTTTTAAATATAACTGTTTTTCATGTGCAATACTTGTGACAAATTTGTAGGGAAAAAAAAAAAAAAAGAAACTTAAAATCTATGTACTATATAACTTCTTACCGTTGCTCCACACATTCACTCACTAAGAATATTCACGTTTCAAGATTTTACTTGCGTAAATTGTTCAAAATTTAGCTATTTTATTTATTTATTTATTTATTATTACTTTAGAAAATGTTGTCTGGAATCGAAATTTTTGGACATTTAAAGCACCAAATAATTCCATCTTTATACATATATTTATTGATTTTGCTTTTTTTGGAAAAAAAAAGGCGCCTTTTTTTTTTTTTTTTTTTTTTGAATGGGGAAGTGTTATTTATTTATTTATTTATTTTTTTTTTTTGCGTAAACTTTAAAATTTCAACTTCTTTTATACTCTGTGCTGCATGATATACGAAAACTTTGCAATGATTAAAAAAAAAAAAAAAAAGAAAAAGAAAAACCGCATGTTACTCCCCTAGCTCCACAAACTCACCCAATATGTATATATATATATGTATCACAATTTTCTCCAAAACCTCTGCAAGACTACCTGATAAGAAAGAAAAAGTTAAAATGAAGATTTTTGTATTATTAGGTGAAAGAAAATTATTATTTTATAATTATTGATATTTATAAAACAACTTTATATGAACTAAATCAATCATATGTATTATGATTTAAAATAATTATTGATGTTTATAAACCAATTTTATTTAAACTTAGTCAATCGTGTATATTATATTTTAAAATATCCACTCTGTACAGCTATACTTATATATATATATATTTGTGATGATTAAATATATGCATTTTAATTATACAATACACTCCTGTTTGTGAAAATTGCAACATCAAGAAGAAATGCGTATATGAGAATGATATTTATTGGGCACATACATTATAGTAGGAAGAGCAGTTGATTAAATTTTCAGGAAGTCTGAGTAATATATCCTAAGAAAACAGTACATAAAAGAGCGACCTCTGGGGGTAATAACTACACTTATCTGCCTAGGCATTGAATCGAACAGCGATTGGATGACATATTCGGGTACAGCATCAACAGGATGCCACAGCTCATAGACCGTAGTTAATAGTGAGTGGTGGAGGGCCACTCGCTTTTCAACGATTAAACAAACATTTTTCATTGGTGCGAGATCAGGAGAATGCGCTGGCCGGAGCAACGGTTGAACACATTCGCCATCAAGGAAGGTCCGGACAATGCAGACAACTTGCGGTCGTACATTATCTTTCTTAAATGCTGTGCTACGGATGCCTAGAATATAGGGCAGAGGGGCGGGCCTTAACTCACCAGAAATTTAATGGCCGCTACTCAGAGTGTCGGGAATGCGAACAAGAAGTAATCGAAGCGTGTATCCATTCAGACCCCATGCCATCACTGCAGGTGATGGACAGTGTGACGATGTCGAATCCCAGCTGGTAAAGTGCATTATTCACAATGCTGTTAAATACGGATGAGGCAATCTTGATGTTGTAAACAGGACTGTGGAAAAAAGACTGTCTGACTGTCTTCGTTTTTTCAGAAAAACGACTTCACGCCATTCCTGCATCCAGGTTCGTCATTGATCACACATTAAAGGCGCCCATATCAGTGATGCAGTTTTGAGGGTAATCAAAATTTTGGTAGCCGCATACTGGGTCACCACCTGGAGTGGTGATATGCGGTATCATTGGATACACGTCTCAATCAGCTGTTGTTTTCATTACCGCCACTCTGAATACCCGCCATTACATTTCTGACAAGTTAAGGCCCATCGCTCTGCCCTATATTCAAGGCCTCCGAAGCGTAATGTTTAAGGAGGACAATGCATGACCGCAAGTTGTCCGTATTGTCCAGACCTTCCTTGATGCAAAATATGTTTGACTGTTGCTCTGCCCAGCGCGTTCTCCTGATCTTGCTTGCACCAATGAAAATGACTGTTTAATCGTTGAAAAGCGACTGCCCCCCCCCCACCACCATTCACCAGTACCTACGATCGATTAATTGTGCCATTGTGTTGAAGCTTCATGATGTCCTCTACCCGTACATGTCATCCAATCGCTCTTTGAGTCAATGCCTTGGCAGATAAGTGCTGTCATTGCTCACAGAGGTTGCTGCTTTATGTACTGTTTTCTCGGTAAATATTACTCCAAATTTCCTGGAATTTTAATCAATTGGTCTTCCTTCTATAATGTATGTGCTTAATAAATGTCATTATGATATTCGCATTCCTTCTTGGTGTTGCAATTTTCACAAATATGAGTGTAATATTTGTGCTAAAATTTATATATACGCAGGACTCGACTAGGATACTTTTGTGATCAGGGCACATTCCAATTTTTATTCCCCTCCAACCTCACCCCCCCCCCCCTTCTCTTTCATGGTAATTTATAATGAGGAGCTAAAAAGTGTAATTACAGTCATTAGAAAAAAAAGTTTAAATATAAATTCATGTAAGTTAATAATTGGTTGAATGTTGAATAATATTTTGTCTCAGGTGCCCGTGCATTAATCAAGCTCTGTATATACGAGGTGAAATAAAACTGTATGCAGAGATCAACTTGTGTCACAGACTCGTAAACAAAAGTTCAACCGTTTCCGTTAAGACATTATTCTTTTCATGTCTTAATTGTGCAAAAAAAAAAAAAAAAAAAAAAAAAATCAACCCATTCGTGTGTTTTGGAAGAGAAGAGACTTTATATATGTTTAATATCCACAATCACAGTGTATTAATAGTTCTTGATTGCACTTATTTTAAACATTTAAACTGAACGCTGGCTATGAAGATTTTCTGAAAATTTTAACAATGAAATTTAAATGACATTACTTACCTTTTAAGTTATTTTATTTTCTATTAACGAGTATGTATGATCGATTCATTTACATAAAGAACATCACACACATGGAGAAAAAAAAAAAAAAAAAGAAAGAAAGAAGAGAAAAAGAAATAATGGTAACATTACAATAATAAATAAATAAATGAGTGCCACAAAATCTCTCGCCTTTCATTTATACAGATTAGTAGAAAATTAGTTTTAGTTTTCAGACAGTTTTCTCTAGATGTTTTTAAGCCTTTTTAAATTGCCTGCAGGAAGGTTAATTTTGGAATTTCACAGAAGATGTTGAAATCCTTTGGGAGAGAAGAGTTTCCTAGGCACCGAAAAAAATCTGGAGAAATTTTACGACTTGTGTACATTTTCAGTCTCAGCTTATGTGACTTCTAATAACTCTAGTGAAGCTTTGGCAGGATTACATTTAGCGGCTTCTCACCCTTAAAATCTGTCTTTTGAAAACAATTTTGCCGCGAACTGCAGCCAAAACTTGAAATTGCCTGATGGCTGTGTGTTTCCGAGATATATTGGCAAAACGTGAGTATTAATGTCTTTTTAGTGATGTAATTATTGTTGTAAATGAGCTACGATTTATGTAAAGTTGTAATTAAAAAGGTTTTTTTCAATCAATTCCGTTTTTTATATTATTATTATTATTAATGTCTAAAATTTGAAACTAAAAATATTGTAGTATCGATTTATACAGCAGGACCTGTATTTAAAGGGACTCTCTACTTATCGTCTCCAGAAGCCAAAACCAATGTTTTTCTATGGGGAATTCTGCCCCATTACGTATAACTCATTAACTAACATATATTTTTAATTTTTATTTTCACAAAATGGGGCATACGTGAGATAGCCGAAGATGCATATCGGATTCATCATCAAGCACTTACTAAAATCTTTGTCACAATTTTTATAAATTACATTTATATAGTCTCTGTGACAGTCATCTCTATTTCAAACAAAATTCCATAAGATTTTAATGTCAACTGAAATAAACGAAATAACTTAAAAAATTGTTTGCTTCAGAAAACAATGGATTCTCATACTTTTCAAAGTAACTACAGCATTTATCTTATTCCCTTGAACCACATAATTGAAACTGCAATGCAGAGCAACTATTATAATGGACATCGCAAATTTAATGCATCTGTCATACTGTTCATATTTCATTCATTTATATTATTAGCAATAATTTTTAAGAATATATATATATATATATATATATATGTGTGTGTGTGTGTGTATACTCTATAACAAAAAAAGTGACGCACCAAGAAGGAGTAATGCAAACTGGACACAAATTGATATACATACGGGTTTTGATGGAATCAAGCACCGATTCATCATTGTCGTCAATCCTACGTGCAACTGGTACTTCAGTGACTTCAAATACCCTTAATAGGTGGCTCAGTGGGGTTGAGCTCAGTCCCCGGATCTCTCTTCCACTAAGGACGTTTGGAGCATCATAAAAAGGGTCCTACAACCAGCTCGGGATTTTACCAATCTAACGCAACAATTGGGCAGAATTTAGCATGATACTTCACAGGAGCACGTCTGCCAACTCTATCAATTAATACCAAGCAGAATAACTACGTACATAAGAGCCAGAAGTGGACCAACGCGTTATTGACTTGTTTACTTTGTGAGGCCCTTTCTCTTAATTAAATCATTCAAATTTTCTGAAACTGTAATCAATTGTTTTTCTCCACATGTACATCACATCTACCAATTTTTGTCCCATTCGGACCATCCATTCCTCCCCATCTACCAGTTTTTGTCCCCACTTCTTCTTGGTGCGTCGTTTTATATATATATATATATATAGAAATACAATAATATAATCAGTGCAAAATTTTTATATAAAATTTAAAGATGACTCAACTTCAGTATTAGAACAATTCCTCGGATCACAAGCTAAGACTACCCATATCAAATCAAAGAAGAATTAAAGAAAAATCGAATATATATATAGTGTATATTGAGAATTTGGAATCTTTTCAATTCAGAAACCAGCATTTTATCCTCAAGCCAAAATTTTTTTATTAGAACAGAATCAATTAATTTTCAAATAAACAATGGTTTAAAATAGGTCATTGAATGTTAATTCTTACTAACTAAAAATTTACTTTATACGCAAATTTGTACAGAAATCTACTCGTTTGACCTATTTACAGGAGAAAATAAGAAGTATATACATATTTGAAAATTTTGTTAGACGAATACTTAAAAAAAAAAAAAAAAAAAAAAAATTCAATTTTTCAAAAGAATTTTTTATTTTAGATTCGCTGAAGAGTTTCTGGAAAACTATATGAATTTAATATATATATATATATATATATATATATTATTATTATTATTATTATTATTATTATTTCTTTTTAATGCTTCCTGCTAACTAATTTTTAATTCCCCCACTTTCTTCGATTTTACATCATTATAGTTTTGCAATATATTTTTAACATATTTTAGCTATTACTTCGGTGATTTATTCATAAGTTAATTTTCTAAAAAAATATTATTTGTTTGAATGCAACAAATCTGTATTCAAATATAATGTACTATATATATATATATATATATATATAAACCTTATCAATGAATCGGCACAATAATACGCAAGTATGTTTAAAATATATTGTTAAATTATAATAATGTGAAATCGGGGGTAAAATGAAAAATTAGTTAGCAACGAGTATTTTAAAAATTTTCAAAACATTACAAATTTTGAATTTCTTTCTTTTTTATTTATTTAAATAGTTTCGAGAAATTTCAATATACTTAATAGTACTATATTTCAATGCACTTGTTTACAAATTTTCGTAGCTGTAAGGCAATAATTTACAACAGGTTACAATAATTTACAGGTAGGTAACATATGTTGCTCTAAGCAGCATCATCCACAATCAGCAGCATCGCGGCTGAAGCCATATTTCTAGAAACGCGAGAATTTAATTCCTATTTTCTATTTACCTATAGATAAACACAAGTTTTTTTTTTTTTTTTTCTTTCTTTCTTTCTTTTTTTTTTTTTTTCTTTGTGTGTGTGTGAAATTTAAAAACAAGTTTTAACAACATCTGCATATCAAAGTGTCGAGAAAGAAGATAAAATACACGACATTGCTTAAAAGTTTCAAACTTCGAAGCAATTTTTAACATTTTTGGTTGCATTTGTTTTTCTTTTTGCTATTTTTAGGCTTTTTAGTGGATGTAGAAAGAGGTAAAAAATTAAAACAGCATTTGCATATTAGAAATTGAAATATTCGCAAAAGTTATAAAACCATAAACGTATGACATCTTATTTAATATTGTAAAAGAGGGCATTATAATTTTAGAGCAATAAGTTTTAACGTAACTTGCTAGAAGAATGTTCTATCAACATATTATAAAATATCTTAAAATTAATAGTAATGTTCTGCATATATATTGAAAATAAATAAATAAAATAAAAGAAATAAGAATGAATTTAAAGAATAAATAAATATCGTTATTATTTTAGAGCTAGTATTATTGTTATTACTTTAACTACACTAGCTGTCAGAAATGTTGAGAATAAGCAACACCACTTTATATATATATATATATATATATATATATATATTTCCCTATTAAATCAAAATTTATTATACACTACATCAAATATTTAATCTGAATTTTAAACAATAAATCTTTTTTTCTTTGCTTAATTTAATAATTTTCTACCTCTAGATTCTACGCTATTCTCCGGTAACTCGCTTTTTATTAAGAGGTTGAATGCGAAAAAATTTCAAAAGCCGGTAATTATAAAATTTGAAAAACACATGGGAAAAAGACAGGAGTAATGCAAACAACTGGTGATTCTGGCGTATCCAGCTTGTTTGGTGCAGTGACTTGCAGTCGACGTAGTGTGTTCCTTTGGCGGTGCGGGGGAGGTGTCTTTTTGTGTCGACATCCCCCGACCACTGGCTTGGCATCGTTTCCTCTCCTCTCTTTTGACGATCTAAAATTAAACAGTCCCCCGATCCTCACTTTGCTTTCTTGCTCCTAAACTGCTGTTCCCATGTTCAGGGGAAATTACCGCTCCCACTGCGAGGTTTAACAATCTTATATTAGCGTACGAGAAAAAGGAACGACTCGTTTTAATATTATTTTTCATTCCATTAAATTTTCTCCGAGCTTTCCTTGCAAACAAAACAGAAAATATTGAGTTAAAGTTTCATAATGATGCATTTCTACATTTTTTGCATCATTAAATAAATTAGATACGGATTTAAAGGAAAAAGAAGGATAACGTTATTTAGAAGTGCTTTAAATAAGCTAATTTTCTAAACAGTAATAGCCTCATTCGTCAGATAAAATAAGTGTATTTTATAAATTTCCTTTTTTTCTGTCTCGGTAGTGATGTATGTATGTATTGTCTGAGGAAGGTGGCTATATTATAAAATTAATGATGTTAAGAATAATCGTACATTTTAATGTACTTCTAGAGAAATTATTTTTTAACCCTTTGAGGCGCAAGACAATTCGGATCATTTAAATTATACTGCCACCGGAATTCATGAAATAAATTAAACTAAAAGAAATTTTAAATTTTAAGGTTAAAAAACCCGGCATTTTCTGCTATGTTATAAACGTAATTTTTTTCTAAAAAATTTCCGGGATGAATTTTTGCAGCTGGATCTTAAATTTTACGCCCTCGCAGCGAGGACAGCGTGCGTTAAGGGGTTAAAATTTACTCGTATGACTAAATTCTTTCAACGCTCCATTCAATTTACAATGCACAAAACAAAATACCTGCTTTTGCAAGTGTAAAACAAAATTATTAAAAGAAAAAGATATTTGGTGATATTGAACTTTTATATTTTTATGATCAGGTTTTATTTGATATTCTAAATTTAAATTACTCGCATGATGTCTTTCTCAATTTTAAATTTAGTATTCAATCTTAAATTCTTATCCTTATTGATAATCGATAATTCTTATTTCATACTAATTTTTTCATTTATATATTGCGTAGGCGAATGCCCTCCGTGTGGAGGGTCTGTCTAAGGAGTCCTAGCCGGCAGTGGCGGATTTAAGGGGGGGGGGGTAGGGGGCTGAAGCCCCCCCCCAAAAAAAAAAAAAAAAAAAAAAAAAAAAAACACTGAAATTCACAATTGAATATTGCAATTGTAAATTTTTTATTGGTCTAGAATAACACTTTGAAAAATCTTAGCCCCCCCCCCCCCCCAAAAGTCAAGTTCTGGATCCGCCACTGCTAGCCGGTATTCACTCGAGCTTGGGTAGAAAACAATGAAAAGCTCCCAACGATTAGCCTGGCGAGCGGGACCTGGGTTCGAATCTGTCACTTCCCATTTACCAGTTTGTAGAACCTCTTGGCCACCGAGGAAGGAGGTGGGCATCATATCCGTTGATTATCAGCTAATTTAACTGATCGCAAATTATTTTAAAATATTTTTCGATATATTTTGCTATTTTTTGGGATGATATCTGTAATACATTTATATATATATATATATTAAGTATAATGGAGAAGTATATACTTTATATCAAACCAAAACATTGATAACTGGTTTGCACATTCCGACATTACTGTCACATTACTATGATTGACGATACAAACATACACACATATACATTGCAAATGTATACTATTTGTTAATTAATTTATTATTTGCTACTTTTTTCCTATTTTAAGTTTTATCTTTAATTTTTTACTTATTTTATTATGATCCCATGTACCATTGTTTCAGAAACAACTCACTATATTTTGTCTTGCTGCTATAATGATCCTGTATAAAAATATAGCATTTTTGTGGGAAATTTCACCGTTAGTTTTTCAACATTTCTTACTTCACCGTTAAAAAATAATAACCTACTTTTCACCAGAAAAATGATTCCAATTAGCTACAACCAATATTTTGGTGTATATAAAACCAATATTTTCATCATTTTAGTGGTGTCATTTGTAAGCCATTTAGTAATCACCATTCTTTTGGTGAAATGTCGAACCTTTTTTTATTTAATAATGTTTGATTATGCTTTTTTTCATCTATATATATAAATGGCTAAGAGATTTCCTTGGTCTCTGTTTGTTTGTGTGTGGACGCACCGAGAACAACAATTGATTTTTAACTAACTTCTCGAATAGCTAGACATTTGAAACTTTCAGAATAGTTCAAAACACGGTGACAATGCATTTTTGTAACACTTTTAGCCAACTGTTTCGGATCCCCGCTGCCTTCAGTAGTGTTTATATGATTCAACAGAAAATTTGTTTAACTTTTTCGACTAGCTAGACATTTGAAACTTTTAGAATAGCTCAAAACACGATGACAATGCATTTTTTAAATATTTTTAGCCAATTATTTCAGGTCCCTGCTGCCTTCGGTAGCGTTTATATGATTCAATAATCATATAACTTTCCGACTAGCTAGAAATTTGAAATTTTTATAAGCGCTCAGAACATGATGATAATGCACATTTAAAATTCTTTTAGCCAATTGTTTCGTGTTCCCGCTGCCTTCGGTAGCGATTATATGATACAACAATCATATAGCTTCCCTATTAGTTAGACATATGAAACTTTTAAAATAAATCAAAACACGATGACAATGTATTTTTGAAATACTTTTAACCAATTGCTTCGGGCTCCCGCTGCCTTCGGTAGCGTTTAAATGATCCAACAATCATATAAGCGCCAATCGATACGAACGTATTCCTCTAAAGCTACGAGTGACACCACTGTCTTCTTCTTCATTTAAATGCATTTAGGTGTGCATTTAGGTCTAAACTCGACTGCGCTGTCACACCACAACCAAATAATTGAATGAGAGTTGAGGTGCGGTACCACACGGCACACACCACAGTGATCTCACGCCAAAACAAACAAGTACGTCTAATAAAGAAACGCGAAAATATTTTCACCAAAAACTTTCTGTATAAGGAAATTTTCGGCTCAACTTTTATTTGGATAAATTTGTTAAATAAAGTCTATATTAGTTCTTTATACTATAAAAAATTTGTCTGAAATCTTCATTTATTTCTGTTCGGAGATCATTTTAGTGATAAGATCTACACTACCTTCATTGATTTCATGAATTTAAAAATGGTTTCGTTAACAAACTTTAATCTATTGGCACTCAAATTGCATCAGGCCGAGTTTTGTACATTTCGAGTTTGTTTTTGAAATTTTTTCCGCATTCGGAAATCGGTTCGTTAACGAACCGGGGCTTTTCTAGTATACACTGGTTCTCATAATTATAAGGACACCCGTTTTTCTATATTAACTAAACACTGAACACTACTATTTAAACAAATACATTTTTTATTAATTTAAATTTCATTAATATAGACCATATTTAAAAAATTTTATCGTTTTTCTATCTTAAAAAACTTTAAATACGGTCAGAAAGAGGATTTTTCAGGTGTTCACAATTATAAGGACAGCCCGAATTTTAGTAATTTTTTTTCAATTATTCTTTAAATTAATATTTTATGGGGGTCTCTTTTTAGGGTGAAACAATAGACATTCTCTTTGGTATATATATATATATATATATATATACTTTTTTTTTTTTAATATTCAGTTTCAATACCATTTTATACAGCATAGATGATATTCTGAATACATTTAAACTATTTAAAATTGCTTTCCACTTGCATGCACTTTTCTAATATGATAATTTAAGGTTTTTTCAACTTTTAGGTCACGGGAAAGGCAATAATACAAAAGTTTCTTTCTTCAAACTATTTACTATTGCTCTAGAAGTAGAGCAAAAATGTAAGTCTTGTTGAAAAAAATATTATTACCCCCAAAATCTAACAAAAATCTGAGAATTACATGTTTAAAAGTTGCGGATATTCTCTTAATGTTCATAATAATAGAAAAAATTACTAAATTCATTCTGCCTTCAGTAGAAACAGCTCCCCGGAGCACCATAGATCCACCGTTAAAATGCCCGATTCATATCTGCCTTTAAAAAATCTGCTCTGTTTTTCGCTATCTTCAGATCGTGCCAATAACTGTCAAAACCATTTGGTTAATCAAGAATAAAATGTTTTTCATCCGAAAATGCAACATTTTACCATTTAATATTGTCTTTATTCAACTTTAACACAGACGTTCTTTCCCCCATTAAATGCTTATTGATTATTACAGGTTTTTTTTTATTCATTGTAACATATTATTAATTATTTTAAACATGCATAAATGTGGACCCCAAACTTTCGTTAAAAATTACGAGCAAATTCAGCAGCAGTCATTATGAGTAGAACAGTAAGAGGAATTACGAGTCTTCGATCTCTGTAAAACAACTCTGATTTTGCATCAGATCTTTCTCCTATCGAACCAGCAGTTCAACGTTTGATCACATTTCCTTCAGCAATTTTAGATCTTCGAATTTCATTAGCAATTCGGCGGATTGAAATTATCCTTCCACTTAAAAAGCACATTTATCATACTTTACTACATGAACGTTCTTTTTTTCGATGAATTATCAGTAATGTCCGTCCAAGAAAAGTTGAAGGTTTATATATGAATTAATCTAGCCCAGTAGTTAACAAATTCGCATGTAAACTGTAATTTATTCGCTAGTAAGTTAAAACGAAAAAAACCTTCATTGTCCCTATAATTATGAACATCTAAAAATGTGCTGAAAAAAATATTTTGCATTATTTTTTTTTATTAATTTTGTTTTATATTAAAAAAAATTATAGCAGTTTTTGTTTTTAGAATACTAGATATATTAAGTGCACTTGGTATAATCTTGTTCACAATTATTTCACATTAGTTATTTCAAAACATAAAGTGTTCTTATAAATATGAGAAGGAGTGTATAATATTTTTCATGTATCTAAAGTTTAAAATTTAATGTATATAAATATTTTTCATCGTGTTTTTTTTTTTTTTTTTATCGTTATAATGGTGAAATATAGAGGGAAAAAATAGGTGAATATGGAATACAATTTCTATTTGAATTTTTGTGGTTTTCGCCGAAACTCACGTAAATTCCAGATAGCACATGACATCCCTGGGAAGTTCTTTTTAAGTCTTGAATGTCCTGTTTTCATCCTAGGATAAAAGAGATAAAATGAGGACACCACAAGATATCTGAGCAGAAAATACTGAGAATAAATCAATTTGGATGTCTCTGGGATATCCTAAGTGAAAAGGCGTTATCTTGACCGTCGTAAAAAGAATATTTTCGTTGATGATGTTGGCTGAAAAGTAAAAATATTATTAAAACTTAATTTTCATTTAAAGTCCAGGCTCGAAATTAACTCAGAGACATATTTTGTTCTCTTGCAAGTTTATTCAACATTTTTCCAATGTACGTGACCATAGTCTATTAAAAGAACATAATAAGTTTTTTGTTTAACGAAAACATTCTGGAGTGGGGAAACAGTACCGAGGATCAGGACGGGCCCCAGGCCCGAATCGCTCTTGAGATTTTGCATGGTCGATAATCAGTAAGAAAGTGTCCTCCAAAACTGGAGCAAAAAAAATGACAATGTTTTTGGCGTTATAATGTAGATGCCAAGTTCAAAGTTTAAGATAGAGGATGGTTGCGGTTACGTTAGGAATATTCACATGTATATTTTTAAAAGGCGACCAGTACTTCAATGACCGTTATTATAGAATGTTGGCATGATTTCGACAAGATTTAGATCCTTGGAAAATAACTAGCTAAGCAAATATTTTATCTAACCGTTGATGTAAATTAGGCGACAAGAGGACCCATGAGTTACATTTCGATGTAATATTAAAAGAAACCGAATTAATTATTTTCTGGTTTCACAAAACACAAGGATAGAAATAAGTTAAAACATTATCATTAATAGAGAAAAAGAATTTCCATTACGTTAAACTCGCTAATAGAATACTGTGAATTGATCAAAAAAATGTTTCATTTACATTGAAAAAGATATGAAAGGGAAGATATAAAAATTAGAAAACGTATATTGTAAAATTTGTTATTTATAGGATAAAAATCGTTATATCGTTATATTTTAAGTAGTTGTTTAAAATTAAAGAATTTAATTTATAATTTTATTTATTTAGAGAATTTATCTATCCTTTAAAAAGAAAAATATAAATTTTCTAATATGTGATAATCTACATCACACTGAGATACCCTAAAATAAAACGTCCGCTTTAAGATGTCCCGGGGACATTTATTTATTTATTTTTTGACATCTTACGATCCATTAAACAAATACCTTCAGAATGAATGGAATTTAAAGTTGAGTTTGAGCGAAATATCTTCCTTTTAAGTTTTATTTATTTATTTCAAAACTAGAATGAAGCGAAGATATATATATATATATATATAGAGAGAGAGAGAGAGAGAGAGATACTCTCTCTCTCTATTATATATATATAACTAACAAAACAAATTATTCTAAAAAATACAATTTTTTCAATGATAAAATTACAGGACTCTTTTATTCAACTATCACCAATATTTTGAGGAGTATGATTTGATATAAATAATGGATGAATAACTTTTGCAGTAAATAGTCAACTGTTACAGTTAAGATTTTGTGGTGAACATTGACCAGGGGTGTGGAATTAAATGGAACCGGCAAAGGGTTACAAGTGAAATACCATTGTTTAGGGAACATCCTATGATGATTTCAAAATGTAGTCCCTAGAATGTCGTCAGGATGCCTAAAGTTTTTTTTTTTTTTTTTTTTTTTTTTTTTTTTTAATAATCCTGAAATGTCTTTGTATCAGTCAAATTTGAGCCTCCTGGGACGTATTTTGAACGTCCCTGGGATACAGATTCTGCGGACATTTTGTCACCTTGAGGATGAACAGAGGATGTCTGTGGATAAGATTTGGATGTCTGAGGACAATTGAAATTCCGAAAAATTTCCTCCTAGGACATCCTGAGGATGATTTTGTGTTGTCTGGGATACGGGTTAGGACCGCTTAGAAAGACCTCTACGGAGGGCATTCCACTTATAGGCCTAGAACCCTAGCGCAGTCAATCGGCCTTAAACCACTCAACCAACCAACCATCTATTTGCATTCATAATAAACTGATCTATTTTGGATTATTGTGTTGTTAATGTGCTTGATAGTTTTATGTTACAAAAAATACAGTTTATATGCAAAATGTTTAGTTAAGAAGGGAAAAAACAAAGGGTATTTTTCGAGTAACATGGACCAAGCGGGTCATGAAGTTAAGTTCATGAACAGTTATGAAGTTAAATTTGGAATACCTATTTCCTTAAAGATAATATAGAGTAGTGTAGTATTTTTACAGAAAATCATTAATATTTGCAATATAAACATTTTATTTTGAAATTCTTATTGAAATAAACAGTATTTTTAAAAGTATCAACATTGAAGTTTAGCAAAAATCTGAAATAATATGGAATAGTTTGTATTCTATATTACCCAAATCGCCATCTTGCATAATAAATCAGCCTCACCTCAACCACCTGTTGGTAGAAATAAGTTCTTAGAATAGAAATCAGAGTACTAGCTAACTCAATTTCCCTACAGGAAATGAGATTAGGATTTTAACTCATTTTACTACTTCGTAAATAGATTACAGAATTCGTAATATTTACCTAAAAAAAGTCTAAATTTTGATAAACCAAAGAAGTTGTATGATAGAAACAGTGATCTTCTCACTAAATAAACTACCGTTCATATTTGAGACCCAGTTTGACGTGCATCCGATCGGCGGCAGCACCGTACAGTGAGATATAACAGAATTCTATTTTATCCAACTATTGCATATTCCCTACCGTTCCTCAAGCATATACGGCAATTTAATTAGCAACATCAGTTAAATCGAGATGCAAAAACTAAAGTGAAATATTCAAATTATGATGATATTCGTCGCGTAGTCAAATCAAGGGGTGCTAAAATTGTACTAATATAGCACTTACAAAACTTTGAAATTTCGTGGAATGCTTAAAGATCATGTTTTAAGAAATTCTGGTAAATAATAATGAAGTACAGGGAGTTATTTTCTTCCACGCCACAATAATTTTCTCAAGTTTTACTCAATATTTAGCTACAGAAATACAGTTAAGTTATATTTGCGATATAATGGAGATTCATTTTATAAGTCTTTTCAATATTCTAATACATTTCTCATTTCTGAATTTAAAAAAAGAGGTCTTAATTACTATATATATATATATATATATACTTCCAAAGATTCATTTTAATCGAAAATTTGAAAAAACTTATGTTTAAAAAATATGTTGTCATTGCTCTCCAAAAGTACAAAGATGGTGGACGGGAGGTGCCGGGTTCGTACCTCGGTGGGCCTAGCTTTGCGTGGTTTTCTCTGAAACTCGCGTGAATCAGAGCTAAGAGGCCTGTTAAGACCTCCATGTGGGGGTTGAAAGATCTCCCCCACATGGAGGGCACTCCACCAAGGCCAGTAGTTCGCGAATTATAAAATGTCAAGGATTGGCTAGCCTTGAATAATTATTTTTCTTTAAAAATCACTAATTTTCAACTGAATTTAACAGTGTTCGGGCTATGAACTCACAATCATTATTTTTAGATAAACTTAGTCACATCAAAAATTAATTTTTGTCAGAATCGGTTAAAAATTCAGGATTAAGAAATTAAAGCTTTTTTTATATTCTAACAACAACAAAATAACAATACCAATATGACTATCCTTTAACATAAATTCGAATATTGGCGGATAGAAAATTTTAAATTATTAAATTGGCGGAAAAAGGCACATTTTAATTAATTGGAAAAAAAAAAAAAAAATCGTCGGAATTTCAAGATTTTTGGACTGTGAACTCTTAGTCACTATTTATAGCAAATTTTTAACTTTTGTCAGAATCGCTTTAAAATTCGCAAAATTAAAAAAAAAAAAAAAAAAAGACTTTTAATCTAACATTATTTGGAAGTTGGAAGATTGCCAGCTTGCAAATTTTAAAATATCAATGCAGAATAGCCTAATATAATGATAATAATAATAAATATCAAAGAGTTTTTCATCAAACGTAGCTAAGAAGCATCTCGATTAAATCAACATTCTAATGAGGGGTGGGGGGGGGGGGATGAAAGCAGTCTATCTGTGTAGAAGCTACAGTTCTAAAGACTGAAAAAGAAACAAACAAATACAAAGACAAAGGTTTCAAATTTATAACACTCCTCTTTTATTTTATTTTTTTTTCTTTTGTATGGGGTTAAAAAGAGAATATTTCAGTCGGACTGTTTCCGAAGTTTAATAAGGTAAAAATGTTCAAATATTGACGATAGTTAAGAATAACTTATATTTTTGAAAGAATAATTTTTGAATTCCAATAAAACGAACTATTTATACTGCCTTAGCCTATTAAAAAAAGGGGGTGGGTAAGGCAATAGGTGTAAAAATATGTAGAATAGCAAAAAATAGGTATAAAATTACTAGAATGGGAGTTTTGCTTAAAATTTTTAAAGCACCAAAATTAAATCGAGATTGAAAAAAGTGTTTTTTATCTCGCAGTTTACTTTATCAGTTATGATTTAAAGTGCAGATGTGGAGGCGGTGGAAACTGGAGATTAAAAAAAAATCTTTTAAGAAATTCCTTCTTAATGAATAATATAATAAGCTTATAAATATTTTTCATTCAGGAAATGCTTTTAATCTGCCGCGTTTTTATGAGGCAACTTAAATAGTGGCATAAAGACAGGACTTGTATAAGAAGTTAAATGCCACAAGTCCGAGATGCAGAAGGTCCTGAAATGGTTTTATTTTGTGCAGTAAGGAATAGGTCAGAGGTCTCGGCATGTAGTATTTTTAAAGGTCTGGCTATTCCGAAGCTAAAGGTCGAAAGTTAGCACCATTTCTTTGAAATTAAGGTACATATGCACTAAAAATGATCCTTTAAAACTTTTGAAGCGATAAACTATTTTTATTCCTATTAATCAAAATATTGATTTTTTGTACAGGTTTGAAAATAATAAAAATACGTGAGAAAAATGATAAAAAATTATAAAGGTGGGAAAAGAAAAAAAAAAGAAAAATAAAAGAAAGGAAGAAAGGAAAAGAAAGGTAACGTGATTTTATAAATGGATTTTTATCAGAAATTCTATTAGTGACGAAATCTCCTAAAATTTGATCTCCTTTACTTTGGAAAGAAACTATTGTATTGTTATAATTATTATTTGACTTTATACGGCGATTATTACTTTATATTATTATTTTATAAGGAAACTATTGTTTTAGGTTACGTTTTATAAACTGTAATTCAGTTTATGAAGAAGTGCTGGTTTGATCAAATGATGCAATATATGTGAAGATTCGCTTATTAAAAATATGGTCTGTTATTTTAACCTTGAATTATTCTTTAAACTATTATAATAATCGAATAACAATTTGTTTTCTTTATTTCCTTTATTTTGATTTTTAATTTCAAGATGGTTCTATGTTTATTATGATGATATAAATATTTTTATTTTGAATTGTTTGTCGGTAAAGTTGTTTTTATTAAAGAGGAAACTTATTCAGTACATATAGTATTCAACATATTTTTAAGTGCATGTATGATATAAATGAATCAGTTTTATTTTAATTTCGTTGGATGTATCTTTGTAAATTTTAGTACCTTTTATACAATTCTCTGTGTTATATAATATATATATATATATAAATTAGAGTTTGCTAATGGTATTGTGGATTGATGATTACGATGATTGATGACTACTTGATGATTCGCTCTTTTTATTCGTTCATCCATTATACGTGTTTTTTTTTTTTTTTTTTTTTTTTTTTTTTTGTTTTGTTTTTTTCTTTTAAAGAAAATATTAAATAGCTGATAATATAATATCACTGTTGTAAATGCAAATAATAATTACTTTAATACTGATTTAAGTTCTATAGGGGAAAATAAACAGAAATCAAAGTTATCTCAGTTCAAAGTTTAAGACAATATGTTTGACATATATATATACACAAATTACAGATTACTTAATTTTTCTCAATGGTTTTATTATTCAATTATTTTTTAAAATAAAATACAGCTTTAATAAATATTTTTAAAAAGTCAATTATAAATAAATTATAATACAAATAAATTTATAATTCAACGAACATTAAAAACTGATAACAAATAATTTGTGTATTTATTTTTATTGACCAAATGGCGTAAATAATTTTCTCCATTTTTAGATTCTACGCTCTAAGCTAGTAGATGGGAAGTGCCAGTTTTGAATCTGGCCGGGTCACGCTCGGCGACCTAGTCGTTCGTATATTTCCATGTTTTTCTCCGAAACGTGTGTGAATGAGAGATAGAACGCCTTAGAAAGACATCCCGCTCAGACCTAGGTCCCTAGCTTAGGCAATTGGCATTAACAACAGATTTTTTTTTTTATTTAATTTTTTTTTTTTTTTTTTTTTTTTTTTTTAATTTAAATTTATTTATTTATTTATTTATTTATTTTTTGAGAAATTTATCCTGGCATAATTTACTTCTCAAGAAATTAATGAAGAACTATAAAAAACATTACTATATATATATATATATATATATATATATATATAAAAGATACTTTATAGCATGTTAATTTTAAATATAGAGTTCGTCCCCATACACTTTTACTCATGTATGTTTTAAACAAACAATCAAGAAAAATTCTCTGCGAAAGTATGGGGAAATAAATATACGCCCTCAGATATTTTTATTTATGTATATTTTAAACAAACAATCAAGAAAATTTCTCTGTGAAAGTATGGGAAAATAAATACACCTAATATATATGCAAAAATAGTTATACATACGACGAAAACAAAATAAGGAAAAAATCGATGTCTTAAATTATGTGGAACATCTTTAGGTGTCATGCAAATGATATAAGTAAAATATTAGAAATTTCCGTTGGTGTGGTGTGAAATTCCTACGATAGTCTTGTTCAGAGTCCAAATTTCTAATAAAAGAAATAAATATTTTCATATAATGAATGAAAAGGTATAAAAATATAAAAGCAATAATAGTAAAACTAACTAGAATCTTTACAAAGATATTCATTTTAAAATTGCATCAATAAAACAAATAAATAAATAAATAAAATCGAACAGAAAGATAATAAATTTAAAAAAGCAAACGCACTGAAAGCATAAATAAAACGACAAAACATATTAAATTATTACCAAAAAAGAAAGAAAAAGAAAAATAGCATAAAAATATTTAAAAAAAAAAACCTTTTTTGGAATATAGAGATATATGAAATTGTAAAATAAGTTATAAAAGAATTGAATATAAAGAACATGTAAGTAGCTTTTACATATTTATGAGCCAATATTATGGATACTTCGGTCGTCGATGAAAAAACATTAATTTACCGGCAGTCAAAGCCCATATTATTCTATTGGGAAAATTTTCAACAGAATTACTAGTAACCTAATGTATGTTTTTAAATTCAGTTTTCACATTCAGAAAATCACAACCATTCAAATTGTTCTTAATTTCTAAAAATGGATTTTTTTCTTTTTTTTTTTTTTTTTTTAGTATTTATCATATATGTATATTATTTTTTAATAATTATTATTATTTTTATTTCATTTTTTTTAAACTTATTTTTTAATTTTAATATTTTATATTCTTTTTAATATTTCACAGTTTAAAAATGCGATAAATGAATAAAATGCCTTTTACACACTTTGTGGATTCAGAATAAAATATTAAAAAAAGAAAGAAAAAAAATAAATAAATAAAAAAAGAACAAATTGAATATTTGGAAATTTTCTAAATGTGAAAACGGAATTTAAAAACCTGCATCAAGTAATAAATAATTTTGTTAACTAATTTACCTAAAGGATAACAAGGGATTTGCCTATGACTCTCTCCCTATCGTTGCCGGAAGCCAAAGTCCATATTATTCTATGGGGAAATTTGTTTATAAAATCGCATAGAAAGTATTTATATATATATATAAGTTGAATAATTTAATTCCTTTACAACACTCAGCAAATGAAAGATAGATGAAAATACCAACATATGAAATTTTAAATGAGATGTATTTCGAATAATATATATATATATATATATATATATATTAGATTTCACATTCTGGTAATTCACATCCATGAAATGGGTACTCGTTTTCCAAAAATTGAATTTTAAACTTTAATGTAGAATTTTAAAATGCGAAAAATGAACTGAGTGCATTTTTTTCATTTCTCAAACAAATTGAAATTTCGTAATTTTCTTTAGAAATGCGATTTGACTGAAACACTCTTCAAAAGAAAAATGTACCTTCATTTAAAACATTTTCTAAATCGAAATAAGTGTCTAATATTTTCTAACTCAAGTGTCAGTCACATTTAAAAAGGGATAACCTATTTATATAACAACAATATTTAAACAAAAAATATCAATGTTATATTCTACAACAAATCTATTTTCGTTCCCTTTGGTAAGTAACAATAAAAAGGTAACCTGAATTTCACTTCAGTCTTGTTAAAAAAATTCGTTTTAAAATATTGATGGTATATTTATCTGTTTAAAATTAAATATTAGCTTTTTCTCCTTTTTTATTTATTTATTTAAGTCAATTTACCCTTTTCCCTCTTTAGTTCTGAAACTAGTAGATAATTTAGACATCTTTTTATACCAAATCTAAATTAATATAATCAAGTCTACTGTTTCAAGCATTTAATATTGTGATTATACATTTTTGTCGCATTTTTAACCTTATAGTGCTTCCACGTATATTTTTATTGCAAATCAATCATTCAGTTAAATTAAATGGATGTCAAAAAGATCTTGTTGTCCTGTATATTAAGTCTAAGTAAACTATTGCGGATTGAACTTAATACCCAGAATCGCCATCGATCACAATTTGCGTTTAATTAAGCCTAACCAAAGGCAATCGTATGAGTGATGATCGAATTCATCTGCCACGAGCTAGAACTATAGTTATGTCGTCACCATGTTTTTATGGTAATTACGTGGCATTGCAGAACGAGGTGATTATACATTTGAACATCATTTGACGTTTCATAGATGCATTTATTCCATTTTTTCCTTTTCTTCTTCATTATAACTTGTTGGTAATGTCGATTGAACCTTACAGGGTAATTCTTACTAAAATACAAGTTTTTTTCTTCTTATCGTAAATTATTTCAGTTCGAAAAAAAAAGAAAAAAAAATTAAAAAATCAATTTTTTGAAAATCGAAAACTGATATTTCACTTGATATTGTCCAATAATTGCACATTAGTCAGATCATAATTTTCTCTGCCACATCTAATCCTATCCCCTCTGCAGAGGATGAAGATGGTAATGGCATGTTTCCGAAACATCCTAGGAGTGTATCCCAAACTGCCGCCAATCACCTACTGAGTAGCTCAGGTGGGATGTAAAAACTACTCAACCTCAGCCTGAACCCTGCCATGTAATCCTATGGGATTTTTATTGCTTCATATTTTACAAATATTTCATTAAAAAATGAAGATTTTCGAATTCTGTTTTCTCTTGAAATTGTCGATTTCACCTTAATCAAAATTTTTATATGTATATATTAAAAATTTTCATTTTGTCATGCCCAAGAAAATCCAGATCTATAATTTTCCATCTCGGAAAGAAATATTAAATTTATTTTAGTGGAGTAAAATTAAGTAGGTTTTCATGTCGCACTTGGGTAGGCTGACCAGATCAGAGTAACTTTATAACAGAGCAGCGTTAAAAATTGCTACAATTATCCAATTTCGGATGTATTTTTTCATTCTTAATAAATAAGGACCAAAAATAAAATATCTATGATAAATAAATTACTTCCTACATTTTTTAAAAAAATTCGAAAAATGCCTTCAAAATAAAGGTTGTCCCCAGAAAACGGGGACATTTAGTCAGCTTACACTTGGGCCCTTATAAATACAGTCCCTAAAAAAAGTTTTTGAACACAATAACCGTTATAAAAATTCCCTCAACTTAAAAGGATCTTTATTTTTGTTTCTTTGTTTATTTATTTATTTATTTATTTTATTTAGATAATTTTATTTTCTAATGATAATTTTATTAATTTATCTTTTAATGATAAGTTAGACAACTAGTTAAAAAACTAATGACGTATTAAAATTATTATTGAAAAAAAAAAAAAAAACCTCCTACCAATGTTGGCCAATATTTTGTACTAACAAAGACGATATTAAAAACGTATTTTTTTTTTTTTTTAAATCTTACATTGATTATTTAATATATATATATATATATATATATATATATATTAGTATATCTCAATATCATGCAATTTTTATCTATCTTTTTTCTTTTTAATTAAAAAAAAAAAAAAAAAAAAAAAAATTACAGTTCTATATTAACGCATTCACGCCGGCGCATTCTTCTCAAAAGTATCTGAGCACTAGCCAATAATTCCGATATCAAAAAAGTATACTTAAAACTGTTTTGTTCAATAAATCCTAGTCGAATCATGTTCTTAGACTGACTAAGATCATGACTCGACAAGGATTTATTTAACAAAACAGTATTAAGTGTACTATTTTTGGACAAGGGTTATTGCTAGTGCTCGGATACTTCTGCTGTGACCCACCGGTGTACCACGCCGGCGTGAACGCGTTAAAGAAACAAAAAATAGTCAGCTTTTTTTAAATAACAGTTTTTTTTTCTCTCAATAATAGTCATTTTAATAATAAGTCATTTGTTTTTTAACTAGTTGTCTAGCTTATCATTAAAAAATAAATTAATATATAGGTATTTAAGTTGGAAGGATTTTTATAACGGTTATTTTGTTCGAAAACTTTCTTGAGGGACTGCACAGGTCGACTCACATCGATAATGTTACCCAAACAAAAATTGAACTTTTTCTTTTTTTAATTAAAAAAAAAAAAAAAAATGACAGTCGAAATCTATTTCCTAAATAGTAGATCAATCATTCAAAATTTGTTCGATAAAAATCGCACAACTTTGAGAGGATTGTGCAACAAATTGAGTTATGAGTCAGCTCCTTTTTCTGTAATCCTTGCGATAGGTACGCGTAGAGCAACTGGCAACTATATGGAACTCACTCTTAGGGGTGATTCGGAGACATACCATCACAATTTTGATCCTTTTTGCTGAGGGGGTGGCTACCTCGCTCCAGAGATGTTACTTGTACAGAACATGTTAGATTAATGGTCACGACAGATTTTACGTGTACCAGTCATTGTTAGTGTACACGACGGTCTTCGGCTGGCTCGAGTATCGCACCCGCAATCTGCTAATTACGAGTGGCACTCTACCGACCAGGCTATTCTTAATTTATTTTAAAACACAAATGTTCATTAGTAAAAGACGAGTTCAAACAGTAGAATCTAAAAAAAGAAAGAACAAAAAGAAGAAGTTGGAAAACTCTATTTTTCAACGAGATATCCTTAAAATACGAAGCAATAAAAATCCCATAGGATTATATGAAGAAGGAGAAACGATGAATCTAAGTAGAGACTTTTTTGAATCAGGAAATCTCTTGGTTAGATCTATGTGCTTCTTGTAATCTTTGTTGTAATCTGTGCACATTCCAACGGACACTGTAGTATCTTATGAATGTGGTATTCTCAAACTAAGGCGCCGTTAACCTATAGTATGGAGGTACCATTTGGTTCCAGGAAGTCTTCCTATATAAGCCTTATTAGATGCCTAAATGCTTTTAACAAAGATTTAAGAAGAGTGGCACTGTACTGATCTTTACGATCACTGTTTGAGAGAAATATTCAGGAAATGTAACCGTCGACGGCAATATCGGAGCTATCGTAGAGAAGTGACCTCGGACCCTCGGAGCATCCGGTAATTATTGGTTCTATAAGGAGAAGCATTCATCACTTAAAAATATTGACGCCGTTCTCAATCTTAGGTACTTCTGAACCGTACCACTTACTTCATGGAAAGAAAACAAAATAGCGACCATCACTTGGCGACAAAACGGCCTGCTACAAAGCCTCTGTAAATTGCTAATCTTCCAGAAGAGCATCGTTCATCGTAAGCTAATGATTGTGGAGACAGTGTCTCCCTCTTTAAATTAGAAATAATCTTACGAGACAAACACAGTACTTTCTCTTACTCTATACACATAAAATTCCATTTTAAGGTGTAAGATAATATTTGAATATTTCCAGTATACTTTAGAAACAGTTTAAAATAGTGTTAGAAACAATATCTTTATTTGACATATCGCACTGCGGCAAGAAAAGCGGCACAACTCACAGTATTTGACCCACAATAAAAATGCAGCGTAGCATACAATAAAGCTGGCAACAACGGCTTCTCAGGTAGATAAATTGTAAGATAGCGATGAAACGCTTTTGATGCACGTTTAGACAATTATTGCACTTTTTTCATTTACATAAA
Source organism: Salticus scenicus (assembly GCA_963930645.1). Lineage (NCBI taxonomy): Eukaryota > Metazoa > Arthropoda > Arachnida > Araneae > Salticidae > Salticus > Salticus scenicus. The sequence continues at coordinate 50,082,987 of OZ005657.1, forward strand.
CTCAAAATTCACATTTTTTGACTTGTGTCGCTCTCCTTGCCGGGGTGTGTTATATTTCTGTGTGAGGGTAGCTAACGCCCCTCTTAATTTCCCTTTACCTCGTTTACATATTGCATCTACATTTATAAGATATTTAAAGTTGTTATTAAAAAAAAAAAAAAAAAAAAAAAAAATTCAAACTACTCTGAGAATTTTTAACCACACAGCTCATGGAATTTTATTCGACTAATTTTGAAGAGTTCCGTATATTGTATACCACCAAATCGTGCACTTAAATTTAGCACAGAATATGTATATATATATATATAACGCAACCTCAAATGTACAGTCGGTAACAAAAGTGTCCGAACACTAGCAAAAATTCCTATGTAAATAAGCTTTTGTTAAATAAATCCTTATCGAATCATGTTCTTACACTGACTAAGAGCAGGATTCGACAAGGATTTATTTAACAAAACCGTATGAAGCACAGACTAAGAAATTACTTAGACCTGGCAAGACGACTATCTGGTATGAGGAAAAGTGAAGTAACTGAGGTGCTTGTACTAATATGCCTGCTCAGTTACAGTTGAGACTTCCCTTTTAGAACCGTCTTGCCGGGTCTAGTTTAGGCTGACCAGATCATAATAGAGAAGCGTTAAAAAATGCTACAATTATCCAATTACTGATACATTTTTTTATTCTTAATAAATAAGGACTAAAAATAAATTATTATTGATTAATAATTTACTTTCTACGATTTTTTTAAACTTAGGTAGGTAGGTAGGTTGGGTTTAATGTCGCACTAGTACTACGTTTTGGGTAATTGACGATGGTCTGGGACGCACCGCTAGGAATGGTCCAGAGACATGCCATCACAATTTTGATCCTCCATGGAGGGGATGGCTCCCCCACTTCGGTGACTCCCAGAGGTATAATTTTGATGGGAACATGGAGGACATTGTGGCCACGACGGATTTTACGTGCAACAGTCGCCATCAGCGTACACGGCGGTCTTTTGCTGGCTCGAGTATCGATCCCGCAATCTTCCAATTACGAGCTCGGCAGTTCAAAATAGCTTCAGAAGCAGTTTTATTTGACATATATTTTTGTGTGAGAGGGGCCAGCCCCCCTTTTGAAGCAGATAGTTCTTAATCTAAGAACATGATTCGACGAGGATTTATTTAACAAAATAGTATTAAGTGTACTTTTTTCATAGAGGAATTATTGCTAGAGTTCCAATAATTTTGCTACCTACTGTACTTCTTTTTCTCCCCATACCAGATAGTCGTCTTGCGGGTCTAGTTTATTCCTATTTTTGCTCTTCCTAATATGGCTGCTCGGTTACAGTTGAGGCTTCACTTTTAGAACCGTCTTGCCTAGTCTAGTAATTTCAGCTCAGTGGTCTGTGGTTTTGCTTGTACTAATATGGCGGCTCGGTTACAGTTGAGACTTCACTTTTAGAACCGCCTTGCCGGGTCTAAGTGTTTCCTTAGTCTGTGGTATGAAGTGTACTTTTTTTACATAGGAGTTTTTGCTAGTGTACGGACACTTTTGTTACCGACTGTACGTCGAGCCATTCCCGACCATACTCCTAATATATCAGAAACTTTGAGATCATGTAAACGAATGATGAATGCTTTCCGTATGTATTCTATATGAAATATATTTTTGTTCACATAAAAAATATATGATAATTTAATTTTGTTTAATGGATTTTAAAGATGTCGATAAAATTTACCCCCAGACGTAGTGTATTTTACTTTATTTTATTTTATTTTTATTTTTTATTTTTTTATTTATTTTTTTAATGTTCCTGTACATAAACCATGGGACTCCCAGTTAATATCTGTCGATTTATATTAATAAGAGTTTCGCGGACCAACCGCTGAAAAACCCGATTTTCAGATTCAAGTGTATTCAAAACACGTAATTATAGCAAGAACACAATTTCGAAGCAGATATCGATTATTCCGTTCCACTCGGCAATTTGTGTTTGCATATTTTACGATATGAGGATGATTTAATCAACATTTTACTTTTTTACATATAGACAATTTCTGGCTATCTTACACTAAATACGAATTTAAATCAATTTCATATGGTGACTTAAGAAAACATTTTAAATCATATATAGGTAAATATAGATATTTTCAAAGGAAATAATGAGAAATTTTTTAATAGCTGACATGTCGCTAATAATGTATGTATCTATAATTGCGAATAACGATACAACTAATGATCGAAAAATTACGCTTTTTTTCAGATTGGAATGTGGACCCTTATTTAATTTTTAATTCTGTGCCCAGGAGATAAAGAGCACCATGTCACAAAAATGTAATTTTTCAGGAGAGCAATTATTTATTTATGTTTTATTTTTTTTCAACTTTAAATGCATGTTTAAATGCACTTTTCAACTAGCAGTAAATCGCTATATGATACTTTAGCATATTATTAATGACATAATATACTAATGTAATAAAACAAAAAATGCACATCAAACACATGGTGCTAGCTCGTTTCACACACACTGTTAAAAATTTTAACAGAAAACTCTGTGTAATCTATTATCTTAAATCTTACGAAAAATTACAGAGAAAAATAAACGGAGATGTTAAAAACTTATTTTATACTTTCATTTTAGTAACTAATATGAATTTAATTAATTATTGTTGAGAATATATTTCGGACTTAGAATGCTTTTTCTAAAGTAGAAACAGTCATTTTTAATTTTAATTAAATAATAAAATTAGGTAAAAATACAGAATAAAGATTGAGAATCTCGATTATTCACTTTTACATAAGAATTACTCTAAATTTACACAGACTCTGGATAAATATTTACATTAAATTTACGTAAATTTTTAACAGTGCACACACGCAAGAAAAAAAGAAAGAAAGAAAAAAGAAAACGGGCATAGATATACAGAATTTTTCCTTAAGGAATCATCGTTGCGTTAAAATTAATACACTATTTATCTCAAATATAAATTCCTAAATTTGATACACTATTAAAAATTTCAACAGAAAACTCTGTGTAATCTATTATCTTAAGTCTTACGTAAAATTACAGAGAAAAATAAACAGAAATGGTCAAAAACTTCTTTTATATATTCATTTTAATAACTAATATTAATTAAATTAATTATTGTTGAGAATATATTTTGGACTTAGAATGCTTTTTCTAAAGTAGAAATAGTCATTTTTAATTTTAATTAAAAAACTAAATAATACAATTAGGTAAAAATACAGAATAAAGATTGAGAATCTCGATTATTCACTTTTAACTAAGAATTACTGTAAATTTACAGAGACTCTGGATAAATATTTACATTAAATTTACAGAAATTTTTAACAGTGTATTAAAAATAATTCCCTTCAGCTTTTATATATTTCTATGACTTTGCTAGGGTTAGTTCAAGAGTTTTTATTAAATATGAAATCAGTCTAAGATGTCTCTTTGAAAATTGAATTCCAGTGCCTACATTAATTTCCCTGTGTTATTTTTATTCTCGATTTTTTTCCATTGTGTATGTTGTCCATAAAATCACTAAAAAACTGAATATCGAAAATAAACAAATAAATAAATAAAAGTAAAATATAGCATGTTCGGAAATGTGATTATGTATGCAAATTAAAATAATGTTAGAATTCAATAACTGAACGCAATAAAGTTTTAATGAGATAAAATTGATAGATTATCATTCTTAATTTTTTCGACTGTCACAATTCGTAATTCATTCATAAAATTACATTAGTTGCATAGCTAAAATATTCAAGTTTGGTTTTTCAAATAATTCTTTCACACAATAAAATCTGCATAAAATTATAATTGAATGTAAATAAAACAGGCAAAAGTAATTTAATAGTAAAGGATTGATTATTTTAAAATTTCCAAAGCTTTTAATTGTAACGACTTGAAATTTAGTACCTGGATTTGAACATACTGTATACGATCATTACGTCGAAATTGGGCACTGATACAGAAAAAAGAAAAAAATAATAATTCGTATTATAATATGTAGATGCCCCCAAAACTTACTTCATACCTTTTATTCCTAATTGATTGATACTGAAGTTGTTATTAATGTGATGATTTGTAGCAGAAAAAGAAGGGGGCGTTTGTATATTTTTTTCAGTGACTCTACTGAATGCATTATAAATCTTATCCTCAATAATCTATGTTAATCCTTATTGATTGATTCTGGAGAATTTTTTTTTTTTAATCTGATGATTGGTAGCTGAATAAAAAAGAATGGTTGCATATTTTTTAACAACTGCACAAAAAAGCATTATGCATGTTTTATACTCAATAATCTATTTACATTTATAATTAATGAACCTAACATGTCACGAATTTTATTACAATGGTGCAGCGAAGTATTGAATTTAAGGATTAAAACCCTACCCAGAGCAATTTTACTCGTTTTTTTTTTTTTTTTTTTTACCAACTGAACTTTCATTGTAAAAAATAAAATGGTATATTTCATTAAAATAAATGGTTCAAGTTTGGCTTCAACCAATATTTCAGTGCTAAGTTTCCACGATTTAAATAGTGTAGTACTGCACTATTAAAATGGTGAAAATTAGCGGCAAAATATTAGTTGCAGTTATAAATTGGAATCTTTTTTTTTTTTTTTTTTTTTTTTTTTAAACAGCGTTTTTATTTATTTATTTATTTATTTATTTTTGAGTCCTTAATGAAGTGAAACTATTTAACAGAAATGAAATTATGAGTTTATTTTTGCTAATGCCTATATTTCTTACGATAGTATTTTTTTTTTTTTTTTTAAGAACAATATGTAACACTTTATTTCTAATGTACAGGCTAGGTTTAAACATTTCATTATTATTATTATTATTGCACCATTTTATAATTTATCTATATACAGTCGAACCTCGTTAACGTGAACCTCAAGGGGGATAAAAAAATTTGTTCATGTTATCGGTAGTTCATGCTACCAGTAACTAATCTTAATTTTAACGGGGATTGTGGAAACAGTTCATGTTAAAAGTAATTCACGTCAACCGTGTTCACGTTAACGAGGTTCGACTGTAATTAAGGCATTGCTAGAATTAGAATGGCTATCGTGGTTGCGGAAATGACTTCCTTGACGAAAAACGTCCGAGCTACTTCATTTCTAAATTTTAAAAATCGCTAAATAGTTTATGCTAAAGATGTGTCTATTTAGCCAATTGTTTAGACATGTTTTGAGTTAGAAAAAAAAGAACTAAATCGTTATATAAACTGATCTAAGTTGTCTCTTAAATTTCAAAATTTCTGGGCTTAACTTAAAACTCTGTAGCAATAGTTGTTTAACATAATCCTGATATTCATTACTGAATTTTTTTCGCCTGGCGTTAAAATAAAATTAATAAAATACTAACTAATTTTCATTTCATCTGGATTACATTTTTACTTAATAATTTTAAAATATCTGTTGTTTTTAAATATTTTCACTATTCTAAATAACTTTTTCCTCCTCTCAGACATCTCCAAGGGTAACTTTTTTTTTTTTTTTTTTCAATTTCTTTCTTTTTCAATTTCTTTCTTTTTCTTTCTTTCTTTCTTTTTTTTTTTTTTTCCCCTTTCCTTTAATTTTCTAAAAGTAGGTAAAAGAAAAAAAAAAAACTGTAGATGATAAATTACAGTTCTAAATTAATTTTTTCATTGAAACTATCTAAGATAACGTTTTTTATTTATTTGCAGACGATAAATTTCTTTGTTACCAATAGCATTATTGGCATTCACATTATTTATTATTATAATTATTATTATTATTATTATTTTACACTGCTGATAACATTTTAATTTGCCGGTGCAAAATGATGTCATTGAAAAAAAAAATAATACTAATAAGAGAAACTATTTGCAAGTTGGCAAATAGAGTACCTTTGTTAACGCGAGGTTTTTAATAGGTAATTTCGTTAATTAAGGCGATAGAAATTTTCAATCAAGAGAAATGTCTTCTTTGCGTATTCGGCAAACATTGATACCTCTCATGACGCAAAGGACACACCCATTCGCGAGGAGATGCGGTCGCAGACAAAATATTTGACGTCAGCGGCAGTAACTTTTTTTTAAAAATAGATCTAAATGTCTAGTATAAGAGAAAAGAAATGTGAATAGAAATTAATGTGTCTTGGAAATTAATAGAATTCAATTTTCAGAATTCAAGAATTCAGAAACTAATCCAAGATTATCTGAATATGAAACAAAAATATTACGCAAATCATAAAAAATCATTCCTGTGAGACACCAATCGTATCATTTATGTACCTTTACAATGATTTATTTTTACAAGATTTAAAAAATAATATAGGTGATTAGATTCTTTGATAAAAATAAAAATTAACGTTTCACGAAATAAATAAATAAAAAATAATAATTCAGTTGTAACTTTTATTATTATTATTATTATCTTTATTTGTTTATTTTAATTTAGTTCTACGTTTCACCATTTTAGTAGTCTTATTTTAATAGTATAAGCCATGCTAATATGGTAAAATTTAGCACAAAATTTCTAAAAATAATGATTGCAGTTAAAATGACTTAAATTGGCAGTGAAACGCTAGACTTTATTTTTAATAGTGTAGATGACAATTTATCTTGAGGAATGCTTTCTGTTTGTATCGAAAATCCTTTCTTTGTCGAAGGAAATTATTATTCATTATAAAATTAATGAAAGTTTTAAAATGACCCCTCTTTTTTTTTTTTTTTTTTTTTTTTTTTTTTTTTTATAATGCAGATAAAACTTTAAGATTTTATTAGCCGAAACAGATTTATTTCAACACTACTATAAAGGTTTTTTAAACCAAAAATTTTTTAGTCATTTCACCTTTTTTTTTTTTTTTTTTTGTTTTATTTTGACAAGAATGAAGCTATTTTTGAGACAAAAAATTGTTATATTAAGGTCGTTTCCATTGATTTAACTTGATATGTTTTAATTTTGTTAAGACAGAACAGTCATTGCGAAATGCGATCCAATCCATAGTGACATAGAGATAGAGAAATTTAATTGCAGTAGCTATTAAGATAAGTTATGGATAGTAAAAGATTTTGCATTAAGAAGAAACAATGAGTGAAATTCACTTGCTTTTCGATTGTCGACAGTCATGGAATCTTTAGCTCTTTTAAAAAAGATTTCTTGAATGAATGGAATTGTTAAGCAACTGTTGATAGTAGGATTTACAAATGATAGCATAATTATTAGCTGACTTATCAGTATGTGTAACGATAAAGTTATCTGGAAACTGTTTGATTTTATCATTTAATGTTTTAGTTTTCATTTTAACAAACTGGATTTATTATTTACTGAGAGATGGAGATATTTTATAATCGAGGGTTTTCCTTCTGATTATATAAAATTTACCATCGGTTTGTTGTAGTTAACAGGTGTATTAAAAAAGAATATTTGAAGATCGTAATCAAACTGAGTAATAATTTTCGAAATGTTAAATTTAGATGGAATCCGAAATTCTACCGAAATTCACTCTGTTGTGGAAACTAACTGTACTAAGATCATCTGTGATTTCATGTCCATGACGATTGCCTCCCACAGCTTTTCTATGCATCTTCTAGATTATTACAATAGCATATTAAAGGTAATAGATTTGTGAATTTTTGTTAAAATTTTACGTTTAAGGTTTATAGAATATAAATGTCTTATTATATAATATAAACGTTTTATGTAAATTTAAAGAAACAAATTGCAGTTTTTTTCGTAAAAAATAACTGAATTTATTTAAAATGAGATTTGTGAATAAAATTATAATCTGTATTTCTTTTTTTTTTTTTTTTTCTTAATTAATAGAGAATTGCTAGTAAAATTAAAATTGCATATATATACATATCTGTATTCTTCAAAAAGTACAAAAAATATATCTCAAGTATTTAGGTGTGAGCGGATTTAAGTTACATTGCGCATTGCGCCTTAAGCCTATTTCGATATGGCGCCTTCCTCCCTCAATCTTCTGAATAGATATATAGACCTGCTAACTATGCTAGTTTATCCGTAATGGTATTAAGCCCCGCCTTTTTTTCACACCAGAATAGTTGTACAGCAGTAGTCTTCTTATTTAATCATGCGAACATATTGCTGAATATTACTCTACAGCTATTCTGATGTGAAAAAAAGGCGGGGCTTAATACCATTACGGATAAACTAGCATAGTTAGCAGGTCTAGATATACAGTCGTCCCCACTTAATCGGGTAACGGATAATCGAATACCCCGCTTATAAGAATATAAATTTATAGAACCAATTTTTCCCCATAGAAGTAATGTTAAATTTCCTCGTTTAAAGAAATATTTTTTACGACGCCACCCCGTTTAATCGCATAAACACTCAAAGTTTCTGAAATAAAATTTCTCCATTTCTGGGCAGATTTTTTCTCTCATTCTCAAAAAAAAAAAAGAAAAAAAAATTCCTTTCTTCTTTTAAAAACCGTACATAACTAAGGCATGCCCTTTAAACACAAGACGGAAATTCTGCCGAGGTGATAAAAATTGGTGATAAAACAAATGTATAAAATCAGCAACTAATGAAGAAATTAGAAATTAAAATACATATGATCTCCAGGGATTAGAAATCACAAATCTTGAAAGTTTTCAGACGATTGAAATAGAACTTTATGAACTCATAGATGGAGATAAAGATGGAGAAACAGAAAGAGAGGAAGAGTTTCAACAAAATCTTTAAATGAAAGTGGATAAAGAACAAACAGATACGCCTCCAAAGATAGATGAACTTGTAAAATCCTTTAATATTATTATTCATCGTCATTTTGAATCTCATAGAAGGGATTATAATCTATTTATGTGCTTTAGAAAAAGTAATCGAAAAATATTTAGTTAAGTCTATGTCAAAGAAACCAATCATAACTGATATTTTTTCCCTTGTTAAATATAAAATTCTAAGTATACTTTATTTATTTTGTATTTATCCCAGCATTAATTACATTTATAAATTACGAAAATATTTTAACTTAGTAAAGTGTAATTAAATATTTAAATAAGAAAGAGGTATTGATCATTTATCTTTTCATGTAAGCATAAAATCATTATAGTTATACATGTAATTGCGTTTATAGTCTTTTGAGACTATATGAGTCCCCGCATATGAGTCTTTTGAGTCCCCGCATAATTTTCGAATACCCCACTTAATCGAATCAATACAGTTGGAACGGTAGATATTCGTTTAAGCGGAGCCGACTGTATAATAATAGTAATAAATATAATTCAACTAAAGAAAAAAAAAAATCTTGAATATATAAATCACTACGCAATCTGCATAAAATAATCAACATATAATTAAAAAATAAGAAGTCCAGTGGGATCATGAAAAAAATTTCCATTTAGAAAAAAGGTATATTTAGTTCCTCCTACAAAGATATGATAATAAGCTGAATTAAAATTTTTGTTTAATCACCAAGAAACAAACTAACATCACGTTTATATTTTTATTAACCAGTATAGAACTATTTCGATTTATAAATTGATAAGTTGCTTAAGTTGATAAGTTGTTCAAAAGTGTTTCTTACAGTTTTTCGTTCAACAGTTTATATTTAAATTATTGCATACATTAAATATTTATCAAAATAATTCCACTCATCAAACGAAAACATCTTTGACTCATGACAGAGTGAGTAAAAATTTATATCATGTTTGAAATTTATATCATCTCAATTGAAAACCTAATTGGTTTTGAATTTCAGTTGATTTTTGTGTTTGGATTTATGTTCAAAATTAAAGTGTTGTTAAAGGAAATCTGCAAAGTGTTTTTATAATCGTCAAAAAACCCAATCAGCTATTAATTTTCAATTTTTCGCACTCCTTTTCAATTGGATTTCCCTTTTAAATTTTGGCCATTTTTAAAATTTTAATCGACACCACTGTTAAATTTTTAGTCATCTTTAAAACTTTGGCGACCCTAGGCCCGGGCCTAAGCCTAAATCCGTCACTATGTGGATTCAACTCTGGGAATTTAGACTTTAGTGGGATGGCCTCCCTGGAGTGATCTTTTTACGAGGTTTTAGGCCATATTAATGCGAAATTCATTGAAAACAACGGAAAGTTCTAAACATCTAGGTCAACGAGCGTAACACGGTTTCTAACTCGGCATCTTTCATCTAGCAGTTTTTTGATAGAACGCACGTATTTAGAAAATTTATACTGAAGAAACGCTTTTCTTACGTGTTTCGATTTAACAATAAGTATTTATTTATTAACTTTAAGTCAGTTTAAATCAGATTTACATGAGCTTATATCTGTTAATAGATTAATTTGAAACAACATGTAAACTCCAAAGCATTCCTTTTCTTTATTTCTTTTTCTTGCTCGATGAAAATTTTTGTTTATCATTTAAATTAGTATAGTAAGATCTATTTATGAGTATTGAAAATATAATCGGGTATTTAGCTTTAAGAAAAAAATAAAACCTAGATGCATATATAGTTGTAAAATACGCTGAAAAATAATTTTATAATACAACTACTAATGATAATAATAATAATTGTGAGCAAGCATCATCAGTTGAACAATTGTTTCGAGTCAATATAATAGCAGGACTCTTCATCATGTGAAAAATTGAGCATCAATCGGAAATGCATTTTATGCTGCTTTCAAAGTTTTTACTTCGTACATGGAATTATACCTTCGGACTGATATTTATATAAAGATTCAAGAAAATAAAGTTCATGATCTCATTGTATATTTAATGGTTTTGAAAGAAATTTCACTTAAATTACGTTTAAAATAAATAAGTTCAGTCTATTTCAGTTCATATACAACATTTAAAATTACATTTATTTGGAATTCCTGTACAGGGTGTTTCTGAACTACATGTACAAACTTAAAGAGGAGGTCGAAAACATAAATTATTAATTACGTATAAATTACGTTTCAATCCGTAATACTCGCAATTCTTTTCATAATCGCTAATAAGTCATTAATGGCTCTTTTGCCATGCTCAAAGCAAGGAATAAAAATTAAATAACTACAATAAAGGTGTCATGTGGCCCGATCTTAATTGCTGTTTCGATAGAAGAAATTTCGTTTAAAATAGAAATAAATCCTTCTTGATGATTTCTATAAGCAGAAGCCAGGATAATGATAATTTTAAGATTTAGTGATATGTTCATTCGCTAATCACTTAAAATATTCATTAAACAATATATATATATATATATATATATATATATATATATATATGTACTTGCCAACATCCTAATTAATATTCCGTAGTATTGTTAGTCCCGCCGTTCACACCAGTAAATTTTTAGAATAATATTTTCTAAGTGTAATTGCGATTAAACAAGAAGAAAAATATTCTAACTAAATACTTAAATTAATTTTTAGTTCTTAATTTAAATTTAATTATTTATGAAAATTAACTTCACCACAAATTCATAAAAATCGTCGCTAATTTATTTGTCGAAGGGATATTACCTGAATATCCCACATTTATTCATTTTCTTGACTCTCCATGAATCCAGGAACAAAAATGTACCATGATTATTTTTGGTTTGAATTTATTATAATTTATTCTATTTTTAATGTAATTAATATTATTTTTTATTATTTATTGTAATCATTTTATTTATTTTATTTTATTTTAATTATTTATTTATTTTTACGTTTTCCTTTAGTTATGCTAAATGTTTTGACCATTTTTTTTTTTTTTTTTTTTTTTTTTTTTTTAATAGTAGTAGCTGTGAAAGAAAGTCGACAAATTACCAATTGGTGGTCTTTACATAGAATTACATCTATCATTTTAAATTACCATTGAGATTTTTTTTCTCTTCAAAACGCGGGAAAAATTTATTTATTTATTTCATTATTATTATTTTTTTTTCAATGTATTGTTATACAATGCATTTCCCCCCAGCTAAATCCTTCTTCCATTATTTTATTCCTTCCTCCAAACCAAGGATAAAAATTTATTTATTCTTTCAATTTCAATAAATTTCTATAAATTGCTTTAGCAATGGTATCATTTTTGAGAGTTACTTTCCAGGAACTTGCACATTTATTACAATTATTCTGCCAGGAAGGCTTTCGCTCAATTTCTAATCCGCCATTTAATTCATTTTTAAGGATTTCGCTAGTATTTATTATTCCATTATCAGTCGGCATTTTTTTTTTTTTAAGCCACATTATTCAAACTAATAAATATCCCGCTATTAATAGTGAAAAGAAAAGGTTCTCAAACATATTATTAGGATTCTAAGAAACTAAGTGCATTTCTTTAAAGTCAATCTATTGAAAGAATGAACTGAGTTAACAAAAATGATTCTTAGATTTAATGCAATTTAGATGATAGTGAGATGAATTGTCCTAAATTTTCTAAAGCTGAATGCACGAATTTCGCTTCTAAAGGAGTTCTAATCTTAAATAATAATTTTTAGTTAGAAGCTAGAATATAATATTTTGATTTAAATTGAAGTTCATTTTCAGTTTATATGAACTTTCTCGGTAAAGTACTTTTGCTTTATACGAAAAGTCTGTTTATAATAAGTAAGTGATTTGTGCTTTTCATTAAAAAGCTTATTTTCTCCGTATGCAGTCATAAAAGCATTTATAGTTTAATTTCACATATTTCTATGGAGGAAAATGCTACAATACATAATTATATAAATAAACACACAATGGAAGGGGAAAAGAAGCTATATATAATCATTATCTGTTGGATTACGTTTTTAAATTACCAAAAGCAATATATATATATATACATACTTTAAAAAGTAAAACCAATCCAACCATTTAGCTTTTTATTTTTGTCCAATTAGAGAAAGCAAAAGAAAATTTTCTATTATTTCTAAAACTAAAAATGACAAAAGAGGTCTTTTTCGTTCGGACCAGTTCTATATAATTTTAATGGAAACGCCACGCCTCTTGGAAACCCCACAGATTATTTCTATAAGGAAAAAAATCTAGAGGATAACCAAACACACTTATTATCATTGTCATGCCAAATAATCGAAAACGTAAAAAGCCTTTATTCGTTTAGAATAAAACGCACTTTCTATATCTTAACAAAATATTTATCGGTTTTATTGCAAGTGTTCATTTTGTGAGAAAAACGCTTTTCTCCAAAAACAACACATTAGCGGAATTAAAATACGACTCCTTTCATATGTTCTATTGTTTGCTATTACATTGCCGATATTAACATATCATCTTAACTGATTGCATGTCTCTTTTAGCTATTAATAAGACTTTCACTTTCTGTTAACAAAGAAACTAATTGAGGTATTAACCTAGAAATATACCAGTAAGGCAGTTTATACCAGTGAATCCATTTCTCAAATGTGAAATATAAAATTTATGCGATTAAATTCGAATTAGGTTCTAGCATTTTTCACAAATTGCCTATAATTTCTGTTTATTCAGACTAGAGAAATAAGACAATCCGCTGATTAACCCTCGACCAAAAAAGAGGGGTATTATAAGATTGGAACCTCTGTGGCACTGAAGCTTCCAAACCAACAGAATGGTTTGAATGCGTTATTATTATTATTATTAGAACGTAGATTTAATCGGGATGGTACTTAACTATATATTTAATGAAAATCTGCTTGATACATTTTTAAAAATTAATTATTTTTTTTTCAAGCTATTTTACATGGATATTTTAAAATTTGCGAGCTGGCAATCTTCCAACTTTCGAATCATGTTAGATATGGAAACATTGCGCTGCAAAAAAAAAAAATAAAATAAAATAAATAAATAAATAAATAAATAAATAAAAATATCATGCCCTGATACCATTTTTGCTGATTCTTATGTAAAATGACCTCCTGAATCCGAATATGACTACCATTTTTCCCAGTCACCAACCGTTTTCTCGGGACACCACCCCCTCCCCCAATTTTTATCACTGTTCCGTAATTTTATGGCCATGAATTTAATTTGGAGAATGAAAAAGAATTATTTTAACACTTAAAAGCAAAAAGTATATAATGTTTAATAAATAACATTAGTAATTAAAAATATATAAGAAATGTAATAGAGAATTTTAGTGGCAAATACCCCCCCCCCCCCTAAATTTTCCCCTTGCTACAAATGTTGATGTTTTAGAACTTACTAACTCTGTAACTCATCAGAAGATATTTAGCAGTTAAAATAATCTCTCCCCCCCACCCACCCCCCAAAAATAATAATAATAATAATAATAATTAATAAATAAATAAATAAAAATAAAATAAAATTTATAGCTATAAAATTAACGAAAAGTGATAAAAATAGGGGGCCGTCAGTGTTATCTTCCAATTACGTAAAATTGACTTTAAGTAATGATTGTTATTTCTTAGGCTAAAAAATCTCTAAATTCAATTCGAAATTAAAGATTTTATAGAGGTAGTTTTAAATTACTTTAAATGTGATTTTTATTAGGCCACCTTGCACTGATATTTTAAGATAGGCGAACTGTCTATCTTCCAATTTAACTCTCATGTTAGATGATGAGCCCCCTTTTTTTATGTATTAGTGTTATTTATATATATTTCAGTATAAGAAAGCCTTTTTTTTTAAAAAAATCGTGAATTTTTAACCGATTTTGACAAAATAAATAAATAAATAAAATAAAATAAAATAAATAAAAATTGACAAAAAACAGTGATTATGAGTTTGCAGTCTAAAAATCTCTAAATTCGGTTGAAAATTAAAGTTTTGCAAGAAAAATAATATTTAATCAACTTCAAGTCCAGCCTTGCACTGACATTTTATAATTTACGAGGTAACGGTCTTGCAATTTAAATTTATAGATTTTGAGAAAAATCATATTTAATAAATTTAAGTTCGGAGAATTTTATAAAGTTAACTTTACGGTTGTTTTAAGAAAATACATATGAAATATATATTCAATAATATTGCCATTATAATAATAGCGGCAAATCAAAATTTTAATCATCTAACTAATTTTTACTTAATTACAATACAAAATAGATTGACAGAGACATTTTAAATAATGAGAAATTGCTTTTAAGCGTTTTTTGAAAAACGTCATAATTTTTCACATTTTTCCTCTATACGGTCAACTCTCATTATTGACCTGTTATCCTTCTTATAGCGCTGTATTTAATGATGCTGTACTTAATGCTAAGTTCTAAATACGTAATTTTATTGAGCCTTCGAGATCATGTCGCATGTAGAGTCAGAAAAAAAAGAACTGCTCTCCCCAACTAATTTTGTTTCAAATCATCATATAATAAAGATGCAGCGAGAAATATGTGATGTCGAAAATCACATATTCAAAATTATATAATATCTCTCAAAATTTAATTCAATTCCCATCTTTATAAAGTGCGATTCTAAAACATTTATAGGATTTAAAATCAAGTTTTTTTTTTTTTTTTTTTTTTTTTCGGTTTCTTAGCTAGCGAAATATCTAATTGAATCTCTTTCTGTTCCTTGCAATAAATAAATAAATAAATAAATAAATAATAATAAATGATCAGAGGCAAATCTTTAGCTGGAACAGCTCTCCTTTCATCTCAGTAAAATAAAATAGAACAAGTTTTCGCTGGCGTTGTCACTTTTGGCAAAAAAACAGATGTGCTCTTGAAAAGGAAATTATGCAGTTTCTATCGGCTTAAAATCTTGTGAAACCGTAATAAGTATAAACATCTATTCCCAAGATCTTTCAACGATATTTTGGCTAAAATTTGAGTTGCCAATATATTTAAAAAAATTATACTGATTACAGCGTAACTGAAAAATTGGGTGTTGCTCTTGGTTTATTTTAAGATTTAGGTTTGGCGATCATATTGTGGTTTTTGATGAGAAGTAACTGAGCCAAACTTTGATCACTTTTTCTTCGACTTCTCAGATGTAAGAACTCTTCGTATGTTTCTCCGTACTCCCCGTGTCCTCGTCCTCTTTCTTAACCCTTTCCGGTGCAAGGTAATTGGGATCATTTAAATTATACTGCCACCAGAATTCACGAACAAATTGACAACATTTTCAGCGATGTTATAAAAGTAAAATTTTACTAAAAAATTTCCGGGATGAGTTTTTGCAGTTGAAAATTAAAACTAGGTGATGCTGTAGTGGCATCACCGCCCCTGAAAGGGTTAAAAAATAACTTTTTATCATGATTTTTTTTTTTTTTTATGATTTCTTAGTCAAGTTTTAATTGTGTAACACTAAAATTTTTGTCAAGAATTAAAGTAAATAAAACATGTGAAGTCAGCAAGCTAAACTTGGTTATTGCTTTATCAATGCAATTGCAGCCACTTTCGTGAATGGATATTGAATGTTTCTCATTATACTTTGGCAGTATCTCTCTTCATCAACAAAGCTAACTTATGAATCAAAAATTATATTTTCGTCTAAACATTATATTTAAAGAGATCAAGAAACAATACAACAATAACGTATAATTATTAATGCTAGTCTTAAATTTTGCTTAAGTGGTCATCTGCATATTAACCCCTTAACGCGCGGTGTCCTCGCTGCGAGGACGCAAAATTTTAGATCCAGCTGCAAAAATTCATCCCGGAAAATTTTTAGCGAAAATTTACGTTTATAACATATCAGAAAAGGCCGTTTTTTTTAACCTTAAAATTTAAAATTTCTTTTTGTTTAATTTAGTTCATAAATTCCGGTGGCAGTATAATTTAAATGAGCCGAATTGTCTTGCGCCGCAAAGGGTTAAAACTGGCACCAACTTCATTTTCTCAAATAGTGGCAACAACTGTTGACTTCATATTCAAATTTCTGAGATCAAGGTTGTTCGAGAAAAGGTATGGTTTATATATAATACCTTTAAGGGGGACTTGGCACATTTGACTTGGCACCACTGAAGGTTTTTTATAATAAAGCTTATGTTTTATAATAAAGCTTATATCTTATAATATAGCTTATATCTCTAAAAGCTTATATTTTCCTTTAATATTTAAAAATTGAACTATATTAGGTTTTTTCAATAGAATATGTGTCCAGCAACAATTCTTATGGATTTTAATATATTTTATAAATGGATGCGATA
This sequence comes from Salticus scenicus, assembly GCA_963930645.1. Taxonomy (NCBI): domain Eukaryota; kingdom Metazoa; phylum Arthropoda; class Arachnida; order Araneae; family Salticidae; genus Salticus; species Salticus scenicus. The sequence continues at coordinate 50,099,957 of OZ005657.1, forward strand.
AATGTCTCCCATTCGATAAGTAACTAAATTAATTCGCCATTTTATGTACAAATACACTAAGTAAACGTCTTGTAACGAATATCATTCAGCATTTATTATTTATTTATTTATTCATTTTTATTTATTTATTTTTATTTTATTTCATTTTATTTTATTTTTTGAGATACGCAATTAAATGACGGTGGTGACTCAACTTGGATACATCAAAGCAGTAAAGTAGGTAAATTAAAAAAAAAAAAAGAAAAAGAATTTTTGCTAAGTATGATTTTAAGTTACAGCGGAAGGTTGACAGAGAAGCACAAAAAGGACATAATCATACTTTCTGGATGGCACACACATCTAATATTCTTCTTCTCTTGCACAGACCTAGCAATTTAAAGATCAAATGCATAAATTTGCTTAATACAGATGATATATATCATTTATTGCATTACATTGTCTCACTGTCGTAAACTGTTTCAGGCTGATCTAAAATGGCTGAAGAATGAGAGAACTACCAGAAGAGAGTAGATAAAAAATGTGGCAGCAAATTCTGTTTTAACTTTACACGAACTTGAATGGGGCTTGAGATTTTCTGCTTTGGGATAGAATTGTTTTCAGAAATTCTTCTGCTCTAATTTTCATTTCTTCTATTATATCTCTCGCCAATAGTTGTATTTACTATTTTATTACATTCCAAAAAGAAATACTTCTTTGTAAGATATGAGTTTGAAAATGAAAATAATATCGTTGTGTTATAATCTGAATGAAACAATGTGGACTACTTCATAAAGGATGGCTTATCAAGGTTTTCGACTAGCGACAATGATGGCATAACACATAACAGTGGTAAAGTAGGAAAGGCAGTAAAAACAGAAAATTACAGTCTTTTGAGAAATAAATTTTCGGTTTTTATAATTGTTTGACAATAAAAAATTATTTATGATATTATAAAAAGCGCGTTTTTTATGCTCAGTAGGCCATTTTCAAAGATCTTCCTGCCCCATCACCGATCCAACCTAATTCTTCCAGTGCTGATAACTGGTTCACATTTATGCTGTCCAGTGAAATGTATAAACAGAAATATCCCATATAGCACACCTTCTCCTCAGGAAATCTTGAGGATGTATACGGAGATCTATGCTATAAGGCCTGTTTCTTATCCTGCTTTTCTTTAACAAGGGGTAAAACTCCTCAGAATGTCAAATGATTTGAGTTAATTTCCATAACAAAAAATATAATTCATTTACTGATTACAAAGAATTTCATTTTCTAGACACTAACTAAAACCAACAAAATAAAAACCGGTACAATTGGAGCTGTTTCTAGAATCAGCTTATGCGGACTCTCAGTATACAGATCTAACAAGTTAGTTTAGGAACATCATATATGCCCTAGGGAAGGAATGAGAACTGATTTCTGCAGTTGTTAAAAATCTCAGTTCAGATATAAAAAGCTTTCTTTTTTTCGGATTTTTCGAACTTGGCAAAAAATTCTCATAACTTCTGATTGGCTGAACAGGGCTTTTTAAAATTGGGATAAACCTCCTGTAATCCTGCCTTTGCATTGCGTAACTAAATGCTGAATGATTGATTACGTTTTCCAGTTTTGAGAAAATCGGCTGGGATTTTAACTATTTTTCAAATTCCAGTAAGTTTTAAAAAGTATTTCTTTATGAAAAATAAAAAACTTCTGTAAGAAACAAACCAGTAATGGATTTTGTAACAGAAATGGATACTTTTATATTCTGAAAGCAAGTTTTCTAATTCTCGCATAGATTCGTTCAGAATTGATGTTACAATCCTCTTCTATATAAAACTTTTGAACTACAAATATTTCCAGTTATCACTTTTAGAATATAACTAGTTTAAGTGAAAAAAAAAGAAAATGCACTTTTTGTCCTGTTTTTTCTTGTAGTTTTGAATAAGGAAATGAAATTTCGTTTGCATTGTCTCTGTATTTGTAACAGATTTCAAGTACCCTTTACTTTCATATGAGGTAAACGTATCAGTAGTGGACACTTTAAGGACATTTTCCGGCTATTTTTTGTGTAATTTCCTAAATTTTAGAGTTTCAAAAAATAATTAATATTTCAGACCTTTATTAACTCTTTCTTAACACGACTGCATTATGAAAATTGCTAATTGTAGCATTTATATATGTAAAAAATCAAAAATCTGAAGAGCTTAAAATGAGCCAATAGTGGACACACTATAAAAACCCAGTAGTGGACCATTTTTTGTTCCAGTAGTGGACCCCCTTTGAATTTTTGCTTTAAAATTCAACTCTTAAATTTCTAGATTACAGAATTGTGTCCACTACTGGATCTGGCATTAAAAGTGACACGAGCCAGTAGTGGACAGGGCTGTCCACTATTTGTCATGGTGACATTTTTTGCCACCAGTAGTGAATACCCATAAAAATACTATGTGTTAAAACAAGATTTAAAAAATAGCACAATAAATGAATTCTGCATACTTATTTTAGTCATATGTAAGCAAAAGGTAGAAGAAATCAATTAAAAGTAAGCAGAGAGCGAGCAAATAAAATTTCATTTCCTTATTCAAAGTGATAAGAAGAAAACGCAAAATCACAAAAAGTGCAATTTTTTTAAGTTAAACTAACATTATTTTATAACTAATGGCCGGAATTATTTTTTGTTAAAGGGTTTAACAGTAAAGGACTATAACTTCCTTCCTGAACATTGCTCGAATCTTCAGAATTTTTAGGTAGCTTATTTTCCGAGTTTAAAATTAAAAGTGTCCACTACTGGTACAGGGTCCACTACTGGTGTGTTTACCTTAAATAAAATAAGCACGCAGAGTTCATGTAGTGTGTGAAATTTTTAATCTTATATTAACATTAACGTCTAATATTTTTATGGGTGTCCACTTACTCGTTCCACAAAATGTCGTTATGAGCAGTAAGGCCCAATCCTATCCTATCAACTACTGATTTATTTGACTTTTAAAGCTAGATTCAGTAATAGACGCAGCTCAGTACTCTCTCAAATTCGAAATATTGAATAAATATCAACTTATGTCAGTCAAAATTAGATCGAAATGCTGTAATATATTCATAAGAGACCATTTTACTAGAAAGCTGCAATGAATGAAAGTATACGGGTTTAATAATTCACTATAAATTAAAAATGAACAACAACAAATGATTTGCTATCATAACCTGTTAAATTAAATCCAAAATAATTTTATCTTTTGAAGCATCAAACAATAAAACATTCACTAAAAAAGTCTTAAAGCGAAAATCGAACAATTATTTTCTTCTCATAGAATTTATTGTTAGTTTTCTTTTGTTACACCTCTAAATTCGTGTTTTAGCAACATTACATAGTGAAATGAATCTCTTTTTGGTAATTATGAAAATTTTATCTATCAGTTATAATTTTCTTCTGTAGTTTACTTTTTATTAAACACAATGGGAAACTTACTTTTGAAACTTATTATACAAATTACTTTAATTATATGTATTAAAATTTGTGTAATTAAACGCTTCTAAATGTACTTTCAACTTACAAGGCCGATTTTATTTTATTTTATTTGTATTTGTTTGCACGGTTTATACAAACTATTTTCATTTTCCGTCAGTGTTCGGATTTTATTTTGACTCACTTATATAGACAAATAATGTAAGTTAAATAATTAAAACCGTTTAATTTAATGAATTTGCTCCTGTATTAAGATTTAGTAAACAACTTCTATTAAAAGTCCACCTCTCTAAAGAGCTAATTTTTTGTGGCACGCAGGGCCGGACTAACAAGTTTTTGTGCCCAGGGTACTTTAAAAATTTATAAAATCTATCAGGGACATAGCGAATGGAAGGCCAAGAAGGCTGTCCCTCCCTTCTTCAACCCAAAGTTGTAGAAAATATTTTATTTGACTTGCAGAGAGAGAGAGAGAGAGAGAGAGAGAGAGAGAGAAAACAGTAATATATAATTATCTTTTTAGTCAGCTTCTATTCTGATGCAAATTTCAGCAGCAAACGTGCCGGCAGAAAAAAAATATTTGATGAATGATAAATCTTTTCTATTTTTCGTCTCAAAAATAAATAAAATTACTCCTAACGATATATTTTATTAATTTTTTTTCATACGAATAAAAAACAGCTGAATTAGAAAAAAAAAAAAAAAAAAAAAAAAAAAACTGGAAAATTTTTAACAGTCAGTAAAATTTTGTGCCCCTTAGAAATGGCACGAGCCCTGGGTACCCGTGTGATAGTCAGGCCCTGGTGGTACAGTGGTTTGCCCTCTTAAGAAGGTTTCACTGATGTTTGAATTAAAATACCTATAAAGTTATTGCGTTTGGGTAGAGAAGTCCTCAAAAGTGTGATAAAATGCAAGCCTGATTGATTTTGAGTACAGCCTAAAAGCCAATTTCGACATTAATAACTTCATTTATTTTTAACAATATAGATTTTCGCAATGAAACTTAATAAATTTTCAGATTTTCGTGTTCCCTTTATATCATTTCTGGCTGTTAAAATTTATAAATTCGGTAAAAATACAAGGTCAAAAATTCTTACCAATTCTAAAGTTCTTTTTGCATTGATATCACTGGAAACAAAATGATTTATATAGTCCCGACCTTGAAAAAGTTATTGGGCACCTTAAATTATCAGTTTGGAATCATTCGTGCTAAATCTCTAGAATTTCCACTAAATAGATCTCTTAAAGGAAAAAAAGTCCATTATACATTCATTTTGTGCTGTTTTATTTCTAAAGTCGCCAATTTTATGAGGTTAAAAGAAAAAATGTTAGAGGAAAAGATGCTTTAATGGTGACACGTACGGGCCCACGCATTTATTTAGGTTCTAATATTAAGCTTTAGAATACAAAACAGTATATCGGGGAAACATATAAATTACTACTAAAATATCGTCAAAACTATCGTGTATTTTTAATTTTTATTAATTTTTGTTTTTATTTCTTTTATTTATTTCTTTATTTATTTTGTGTGTGTGTGTGTTGGTAAATCAAAAGACACCCAATTTTTATAAAATTATGTGTAGAAATTTCCTTAATGATTATAGAATTAATTTTTAAAAAGGGTATTTTCGCGTTTGAGGGCCACCACGCTATTGCGCGACTCACACAGGCGGCGAAACCCAAGGATAGTCTATTTCAAGACTGACAAGGAAACATTCAAAAGGTGTCGTCTTAAAAATATATTGAAAAAAAGAAAAATGTGATTCTACTCTTCATAAAACACCAAAAAGTGAAAAAATTATCGGCTGAAATGAATTGCAGTGACCACAAAAAGATATCAAAATTAAGCATTTTTAGCGATTTAGCGCTGTTAGGCGATACGTTTACTAGCACCGAGGTTGCCGTGTACGAACAAAACCGTGTTTTGCTTCTCCGCCAAGTACTCAAAACCAATCGCCTAACATGTGAAATCGCCAAATATGCTTAATTTTGATAATTTTTTGTGGTCGCTGTAATTCATTTCAGCCGATAATTTTTTCACTTTCTGGTGTTTTATGAAGAGTAGAATCACATATATATATTTTTTCAACCTTTTTTGAAGACGACACCTTTTGAATGTTTCCTTGTGAGCCTTTTGATATATAATAATAATAGTAATAATTCATCATTACAATGATCAGTTACCAGGAAGGAAGAAGTTATTGAATAAACAAAGAACTAAATATGGAAATGAAGCCCTGTACACAGCAAAAGGTATTTCAAAATTTAATATGAATTGTGTCTGAAACATTGGTGGATGTGATCGTATATAACAAATATAATCAGAGAATAACAGAAAAAAATAATAGTAATAACTAGAAGAAGAAGAAGAAGGAGCAGAGGCCACTATGGCTTATGATGCGTGCGGTCGCTTCTAATTTAATTAAGGGTTTTAAGGAGTTTTAATCATAATAAAAAATCGACTATATATATTGAAATATGAACAATTCTGAACTTTTATATCCCTTATTCATGATTCGACGTTCTTTAAAAATTATGAGTAAAATTGTAACTGACATCAGTATTGAACTTCATTGCATTTCTAAATTTTATCTCTTTTCTCCAAAAGGCTTTTTTACCTCCATCCGCATGATATCTTACCATGAAATCAACCTATTGGCTTTTTATGCTCTTAAAATGTTTGTACAAACTTACTTCATAAAATAATTAATTGTTATGAGATATTTCAAAGTTTATTATTTTTAAAATTATGTAAAACGTAAAAATTTGAAAATTTTCTAAAAGTTCAAACATTTTTGAAAATAATATTTGGCTAAATAAAGTTAGTTTTACTAAATATTGATTCATTTTGTAGATGCCCTTTGTATAAATGTATGTGTAAAACTTTATAGCAATAGGTGAAACACTTTTTTCAAAATCTTACAGATGACAGGATTGCCGCAGGCGATTTTTTTTTTTTTTTTTTTCTTTTGTCGTGCCACTATTTCGAACCAAAAGAATTTATAATATATAAATACGGGTAAATGTACATTTTACCTGCATAAATATATTATAAATTTTATTTTACGAGAATAATGGTACTAAAAGAATATGAAAAAAAAAGTCGCGTGTAGCAGCCCTGTGGATGGTAGCAAAGAAATCCTTTTGAGAAAAGAAGCGTTAAACTTTAGAAATGCAATGAAGTTTTACTGACATAAATTACAATTTTGCTCATAACTTTTGAACCAAAGTATGTAGAATCCTAAATGAAGCATCAAAATGTTCAGAATTGTGAATGTTTTAGCATATATTTTCTTTTCCTGTTTCTTCAAAAAGTCTATTTTTTAAGGTTAAAACTGCCTATAGACCTCTTAAACATTTTGAATAGAATTCAAATATTCATGTCAGGGAACATGAAGTAAACATTCCAAAATATGCAAGTGTAGTAATGTCATCAGTTAATTGGGAAATGAAGTTCTTTCCGCGTACTATTCTTCCCTTTTAATACATTCGGCAATAAAGAATTAAAAAATAAATGAAGTTTAATAACGTGAAAATAATATCCCCCCCCCCCAAAAAAAAAAAAAAAAAAAAAAAAAAAAAATCTCTCAAGGATATCTTCTGAACTTTCGCAGGATGTCACGTACTCTTCAACGAGATCTGCTATATTGGGATATATTTTTGTAGGTAACTTTGTAACAAATTAATGAATTTTCATTAAGACCTCTGACTGTTTTTTTTTTAAATCATTCGAAATTTTTTATTAAAAACATTAACATATTTAAGAAATTACTCATAATGGGTCTTTTTGAAATTTACCATTTAGTGTAAACAATCATTAATAAAATTTTGTAATATCTAATCTGTTATTTTATTAATATTAATATAATTAAACTAATTAATGATAAATAATTTCCTTCTCCGCATTTAAAAGATTTTTTACATTTTCTTAAAATTAAAGTATAAATACTTCTTTTGAAGTTATATTTTCTTCATCCTCCTTTTATTAAAAAAAAATAAAAAAAAATACAAATTAAATTTATTTTTGATTGATTGCACTATAAAAATTCTTACATACTCTATTAAATAAGGATCTCGTAATTTTAATGAGTCTTGATCAAACTATGCGGATTTTTATCATATCAAAGTTTTCGAGTGTTTCACAGGATATTCACATAATGATACACAAAAAAGAATATCCAATATAAATAAATTGAAAATATATATGTAATTATTATTTTAAAAGCAAACTATTTAGGAATAAAAAATTAAGATAAGTCTGAAGTTAAATTAAATTTTATAAAAAAAATCAATAAGTAAAATTTATTGTTTAAAAAATCAAAAAGTAAAAGTAATTGTTTCAATAATTAACAATCAGTCTTCACAGATAATTTTAATTTGATGAAATTTTATTCTTATTGGTCTATGTGGTTTCAGCGGTTTTAAATATGTTTCTCGGCTTTTACTACGTTTTAAAAACTATTAATATCTATCTATATATATATATATAACATGTTCGTAATTCAAATCGCACCAAGAACTTAGATAGCCAGCTAATTTTTATCAGTTTAAAATAAAAACGTGAGCCGCACTTTAGACAAAATTCAAATAACGTGATATAGATATGAAAATTAAACTGCAATCTAATTTAAAATGCAGAGGTATATCTTTCGGCGTCGTGCCAATTTGCTGCTTCACAAATTTTAATCATTACTTTTTTAAACAGAAGGCTAATTTATTGATGTATTCGCATTGGTTAAAGAGTAGGCAATGTATTTTTAGTATTTTAAAACTTTTAAAGAAATCTATGCAGTAAGTTAGTCGCAATTAGGTTTCTCCATTTTTATAAAAGAAAGAAAGAATGAAATAATGTAAATTATGTAAATTATTAAATCTTTTTTGCGCAACTGTTATGCACTTTTCTTATCTTGTATGTATATTTGTCTATTGAAATTTAAATTAAAAAATATTTTTTATTCAAATGACGTTCAAGATACTTTGCCAATGTCCTAAATGCAGTCCAAATGTAATTAAAACTTGTATTGTGAAAATTTAAATAAAAATAAACCAAACCAACAGACTTATAAGGGGTAAAGAGGTAACATCCCCCCCCCAATACTTATATCAATATCTATATATATAAAATTGCATACACACACACATATGTATATAAATATATATGCGATATGATACGATTAATTTAATAATATATTACAAATATCATCTTTCTAAGCAGGATGTTAAATTAGTCAACACCTACATAACCAAGAAACTAAACAATATAACAATAACAATAATAATAATAAAAAAAAAAAAAAAAAAAAAAAAAAAAAAAATCTGACATAAAAAAGTCTAAAAGTTTTGCTTCCAAAAAGGATGACAAAGATTAAAAAATGAGAAGAAAATTTTAATGATCTTTTAGCGAAAGTTATTTTTTCCTTCTTTTTCTTTATAAAGGGGAAAAAAAAAAAAAAAGACATTCGTATATAATGAGAATATATTGATTTATGTTGGCAGAACTGGTGAAAATTAAATCTAATTAACTTGATATTTTAAACCAATTATTTAATTGAATGTAAAATCGCCATTCCATAAAATCATTCCAAAAAATATTTCAAAAATATTTATTTATTTATTTATTTATTTTAAATATTTAACTCAGTGAGTAATATCAAATATTAAATTTAATATTCTTATTATTAAATATTAAAGTAAATAAAAATAAAATAATAGAAAATTCGGGAACAATAACATACATAAGTCGTTATTTTTTAAATCAAATTTAAATTTGAATATTCATATGAATCAAATTGTAAAGTACCGAATGGAAATTGCCATTTGTTTTTTGTCAGCTATTTTAGAAAAAAGCTTTATTGAATCAAATTATGTATGTTCTTTAAAATGAAATTGGTTTAAATGTTTTCGTTGTATAGACGAACCACAGAATGAAATATATATGCTCCACTATGCTTTGCATAGAAATTTTATTTAAAATTTACTAATAAAACTTCCCTTTTCATTTTAGAGAAAGGTATTAGTATTGGTATTAGGATTAAGGCCGATTGACTGCACTGAGGTCCTAGGCCTGAGGGGGAGTGCCCTCCGTGTGGGGGGGGGGGGTCTTTCTAAGGGGTCTGCCCGTATTTACGAAAGTTTCGGTGAAAACCACAAAAAACTACGAACGGCTAGGCCGACGAGTGCGACCTGGGGTCGAACCTTGCACCTCCCGTCAACCAGTTTTGCGCGCTTTTAGAGAAAAGGAAAAAAGTTTACTTTTATATACAAAATACGTAGAATCATGTACTGAAAAATCCTAGTGGCCAGGTTGCCATGGAGCCTTAAATGGCGACTGACGATCATAATTTCAAACTACTTTTTTACTTTAATTAAATACAAGTATGTTGTGGCCATTCCAAAACTTTCTACTATATTTTCCTATCCACATTCACGTACTACATATTATTTATTCAAATTATTATTTATCAAAATTATTTTTCATGAGGAATGCAGAATATTTTCATTTCAGAGAAATATAATACTAAATATTGAAAGAAATTCAATTTTATGTCCTACATATAACATCTGAGGGAAAGCTTTTTTTTTTTTTTTTCTTTTTCCAAAAATATTTTTTAATTAAAAAAAAAAAATCCATCACTTTATTTTTTATATTTTATTTTTTAAAAGTTATTACAGATTGGTTCAACCATTCGTTTTAAAAATATTTACGAGATCTTTTGAAAAATAGTGAAATTGGAAATTTACACCCCTCCCTAAGGGAACAGAGAACAGCTGTAAGCTACGCCCCTACATGGAAAAGTCCCCCCCCCCCTAGTTGACAAATACTGTTATAAATAATTCTAATTTCAGAATGGTTCGTTAAATATAATTTCCATTGTCCCATTTATACAAAATTTTGCTCTATGTTGCCCTATTAAAAATTAAGAAAAAGCTGAATAGTAACTCCCCCTATTGGGTGAATTTTACCAAAAGTTGATACGAAACTAATTTATGTCAAGGTGCAACTACTTATACATTTATATGAAATTCTGTGCGTTAGTTCCTGAGATACACTTGCCACAAAAGTTTTGTCACACACACACAAATTCATATTTGTGATTCACAATGTCACATTTTCTAAAAATGGTCAAATCCAGTTTTAGACCTCTCAAAATGTAAAAATCCATCGAAACCATAAGTCGAAAATTTTTAGGAATACAATACTTTCTTCTGTTATATATAGAAGGAAGTAATAAATATATTAGAGGGGAAGGGGGGGAGAGATTTTTAATTTCTTTAAGATCTTTAAACGAGTGGTTTAGTATAAAATAGACATTTCAAATAATAATAAAATAATAATGCAGTACAACTACTTGAAAGATTTAGATTATTTACAAAATTAATTCACACAATTAATAGTATTTATTGAGACAGATTCTATAGCCCATTTCTGAAACTTAATATAAGAGAAAAAAATTTTTTCTTTTCTTTTTCTTTTAAGAATACATTAAAAAAATAATTAAGTCATTTAATCAAAAGCAGCTAGATTGCAAAAATTTTATATGATTTATTTTAATAAACTTATTTAAAATATTTTAATCCTGCTAAAGCTTTTGGTCTCTGATATTATCACTTAATACCATGAATTTAATATATAAAGCGCTCTTAATTTTTTTCGTTTTATTACTTTTACCATCAAACCTTTCAAAAAGTTGTCTTGTGATTATTGTTGTTATATTTGTCGTTCTGAATGCGAAAACGGAATTTAAATAAGTATATCAGTATCAGGTAATCAGTAAACCTATAAGCAAATTTATCCAAAACCTTAGTTTTGGCTGTCGGGGAGGTACAGTCATAAATACAATTTCTGCTTTAAAACGGATACATCTGACCTGCGGTTTATACGCTGGAAATTACGGTACTATTAAAGGAGCGTAAAATTTGGTAGCTATTCGTACAACGGATTATACATAATGTGCTGCTCTACGTGACTTTTCGCCTCCGTAACACTTTCTCTCTGAAGTCCGCGTAATCAACATCAAATAGGAAAATCTCCCTCCTGCCATTCAGAAGTCTCTGAGTGCGATGAGATCTTGTTTATCAGAGGAAGTTTCCGAAAATGTACAAACAGCATACATTCTCCTGCTCCTCCATTCGCAAACAATAAGGATGAATTGCTTTACTCGCTGCCCGCCGATATCGGAATCAAAGTTTATCACTATCTCTGACCTTTTCCTTTTAAAAGAAAGCCATTTCTGTGCATCGGTTCGGTCATCCAACCCCTACTGGTTTTTCATAAGCCTCTATTTGGGCAATGGTAAATTGTGGACTAACTTATAATCTTTCTTTTCTTCTTTCAAAGATGTCTCTATTCTGTTCCCAGAAGAAAAATCATTTCCGGACTGATAAGTCACTATTATAAATTGCATACTCGAGAATTATTAGTGGTTTACTCAATATTACATTGCATGTCTGAAAGTTGCATTCCAGAGGCTTTAATTTTCGATGTAAACATTAATATGTGTTTCCGAAATACCCCCCCCCCCCACACACACACACAGAAAAAAAAAAAAAAAATACAACTCTAGTAAATTATAAAATTACTTAATTATAGGAAAAAATTTGTTCGCGCACATTTTATAAGTTATTCGTAAAAAGTATATGCGCAGTTTTTCCCGTTAATGTTTATTTGTTTATTTATATATTTTTTAATCGATATACTGAGATAAAATTTAAAGCATACAATGATCATTTATGCATCGTTCTATAATATCATCCATATAATGATAAACTATATTAGTTTTAACGTCCATTCCTAATAATGCAGCCATTCAAAATTTGAGAAATATACACTGATCATTTCCTTCTTTCACGCGTAGTTAGAGTTACTACATAGTACATAATTAGCGCAATACATTATGAAAATTCAGAATCATGGGGAAAAAATATTTAAAAAAGTCACATAGCATCATAATCTTCTTGAAATTCTAGAAGTAATCAATGCCTGTAGATTCGATAGTAGCGTGTAGATTCTAGTAAATACTTTTCAGTTCTGTTCGCTAAAAAAAAAAAAAAAAAAAAATGTTTACGTTTTTAAGATAAAAGCAAGTCTGCAATTATTTTTAGAGTATTCAAAAGTTTTTAGTCACAAATTTTAATTAGGATATTATATTAGACTCTAGAATTATACACGCTCAATATTCGTAAGAAAGCATGCATGATTGACTTGTCTGTAGCCACAAATAATAATAATAATAATAATAATAATAATAAAATAAACAAAATAAATAAAATTAGAATTCAACGAAAACGAAAAAATTATGAAAATGCTTGGAATTGCAATTTTTCATTTGTGAACCGGAAAACACAGGGATTTTGATCAGTGTTTTAAACCGAAAATTCCAGATTTTTTTTTTTTTTTTTTTTTGACGATTTCAACTTGTTTCTACTTTTGGTATAGATTAGGTTTTTAATACAACTCGTACGCATGGATATTGTTCTCGCGTAACGCAAGGTATTAGAATGACTGGTAGAAATTATAAAATCAGAGTACATGTTATTCGTACATGCCCAGAGGGTTCCATTTAGAAAACCCTAGGCTACAGGCACAACTTGTTTAGTTGTGCCCCCTTAATACAAGGGTTGTTAAATTTGTGTTTCGACAAACTCACATCCTCCGCCTCAATGGAAAAACAAAACAAAACTGTAAATGAAAGTGACATATCGCCGAAAAAGAAATTAAGTGGCATTTCGTGAGGAATTCACTTTGGGGCATCCCCATAAAGAGGCATTAAATTCACGCTGAAACATAATCTAGGGATTTGCTTAGGACAAAATTGGTATTCTTCGCAGAAATTACCATTTTAAAAAATTAATATCTCACAAAATTTTCTTTGCTGTCTATTTTTTCTTTTTTCTTTCTTTTTTTTTTTTTTTTTTTTTTTTTTTAATTTAAAGCCAAGTAAGCCGTGAAAACGGCCGAAGCTATCAAAGAACCTATAGTATAATATATATGTTTTAAAATTATCTTTCAAACTTTAAGTGGACGTAGGAAAAAAAAAAAAAAAAAAAAAAAAAAAAAAAAAAACTGTTATGAAAGGAAAAGTAGAAATTTTTAATAGAATTTTAAATTGAAATAAATAATTAAAGATACCTATTAAAATAAAAAATTTAAGGGCCCTTTGTGCCTTATTTAAAATCTAGGCTTTCCCTCGTTTTATTTGCTTCAAGATCGAAGACTGCTTATAAAATATGCTTCCGGAATAACCCCCCCCCCCTTCTCCCTGAATAGAGTTCTTTTCAGTTCAAGACCTAGTATAAATATTATATAACATTTTTATTTGTATTTATTTATTTTTTTAATACAGTACCTGTCACTTATTAAAATCACATTCGCGCAGAGAAAAAATGATTTTATTAAGCGGCTGATTTTGCGGCCGGCAAACGTTCTTGCATTGAAGAAGAGGGTATTACTTCTTTAATGTTGGAAAGAAATGTGGAAAGTAACAATTAATGTAATTAATAAACAATATTAATTAAATTTTGGCAGATAATTAATTAATTGTTCCTAAAAAAAGTAAATTAAACACATCCTTGATGCGCTTACCTTTGAGCAAAATCATCACTACTTTGCCGACAGTTCACGATTTTCTTTTAAATTTAAAATCTTTCCGTTTAATCCTCTTGTTTTACAGTTATTTCAAAATAAGAACTGGAAACTCTTTTTTAAATAATTAAAAATTAAAATAAATTGTCACTTGTGAATCAAATCAAATTTGTCACTTATTACTGCGCTTTGAAAAATAAGTTTCTTGAAATTGTTACTAAGAAAAGTGAAGGGGCGTGTTTAATTTGTAATCATGCTGCAAGTATAATATTGTCTAATAATGGGCTTTTACACATGAAGTTTTGTTTGATTATATTCAATACAACCTGAGACATAGCCTTCCCTTAAATTGCTGAATAGCAGCGGCACTTGTTGAGCTATTGACACCAAATGTTAATAAGCACTAATTTATGTCAAGGTTCATCTACATATAAATTTATATGCGATTTTGTGCAGTAGTTCTTGAGATAAAACCTTCAATGAAATTGCGGAAATCGCTGTACAGCAGTGCCACCTGTTGGGCGATTGACAGTAAAAGTTAGTAAGCACTAATTTATGCCATGGTACAAATAAATTTATATGTATATTTGTGTTCTTGAAATACAAATTTTTTGTCACACACACACACACACACATACAGACATTTTCTAAAAATGATTAAATCGTGTTCTAGACTTCTGAAAATGTGAAAACCGGAAGTTAAAAATATTTACGAAGCCAATACTTTCTTTTATTGAATACAGAATAAAATAAAAATCACAGTGTAAATAAAAAATCTGTTTAGCATGCATAAATGGCATTTTTAAAGTTGAAGAATTTTTTTTTTTAGTTTATTAACAGTCGATTTTATTTTAGTAAGAGGCGGTTTTAAAATCAGTTTATATTGATTTGATTCGGATTCTGGCAATTTGATCAGATTAAGAGGCTGATTTTATCAAGCAGTGAATTTATTAAGCGGCGGTTACTGTACGACTTCTGTTCACAGCCAGAGCCTACTAAGCTAGTAAATCCTGTCATAGTTCTGTATACTATTGTTTAATATATATATATATATATATATATATATATATTATTTATTTTAAGAGTTTTAGAGGTTTGTGTGACAACACATGCGATAATAGATAACACAATTTAAATAATATCATACGCTTATATGTTTGTGATATAGTTTGTCTAATTCAGTATTGAATAATTTTCTTCAATATTATAATTAATTGTCTTCCGGTTCTAAAAACCTTCTAATTTAATTAAGTTTTTTTTTCTTTGTTTAAAAATTATTCATCCATTTCTTCAATTTATGCATCTACTTGAAAATGATACATTATGTTTTTCAAATTTTAATCATTTCTTTCAATTTTCACTTTATAGACAATAAACATTCTTCGCTCTCAAATTTGTCATCTCATCTCATGAAACAGACTTTGGCTGTGATTAAATTTTTATTCGGACTTCATTGTCTTTACATATTTGATTCTGTGTCATTATTTCCTTTTAATACTACAACTTTAAAAAGGAAATATTTACATTGTTTGTTTGACAATCGTGAGAACGGTAACTTTAAAAATTAATACATTTCCGCCAATCAAATTATAACATTGAACCATCACGATTGTAAAAACTAAACTATTGTCTTTGAATGAAATTGTTGAATTCTAGTCAATTATTTGATATATCATCTGTTATTTTATCAGTGAATATTGCTTAGTCGATTGTTTGGAATGATTCGATTTTTTAGATAGTCTAATGAAAAAATAATTATCTATTACTTTATGATAATATGAACTTTTTAACTATATCTTTTGCATATCTGTCTTTGCTTTTGTGTCAGGCTTTTTGTGTCTATATAAACGCAGCGTTAATATTCTTATCTGATTCATTGTTATGCATAACATGATAATACTATAAATATCATATATAACTTTTTGATTAATTAATGTAACATTTGCCACATAGAAAATTGTCTTTCAGTAGTAGGGTTGTGTTGGGGCTCTCTCTCTACGATCAAGTTTTTCCCCAATTAGAGCACCGGGTTGCACTCGTCGGCCTAGCCGTTCGGAGCTTTCCGTGGTTTTCTCCGAAACTTGCGTAAATACGGGCTAGAACCACTTAGAAAGACCCCCACGGAGGATACCCCCCCACCTTAAGGACCCTTGAGACACTGGTAACTATGCACAGCTTCAAAAGTCATAAATTATCCATTGTCCAAACGTGACCCTTGAAATTTTGCACACATTTACAATGAAGGACATTACTTTTTATTGCTCTTTTACAAAAGAAACCAGTTCCCATGCAATTATCGCACTAGGGGGGTTGTGAGCCAGGCCTGGAGCGAGCTTCGATTCTCAAAAACCACATCAAAGAAATATCAAAAGAAACCGAAGTTGAAGCTTTCCATTTGCCAGTGTATGCAGGCTCCTTTAGGCCTAGGACCCTACAGCAGTCAATCGGCCTTACTCCCAAATCCAATCTAATCCAATCCCAGTTACAGCACATAATACCTATTCTCGCCGGCAGCCAAATTCGATGTTATTCTATGAGAACATTTGTTTATAGAACTACTCCTTAACTAAATGTACATAAAAAAAAATCATATTCAGAAAACTCACAGCTGTTAAATTCGAACTTGTTATCCAAAAATTGATTTTTTGACTTCTAATTATTTCATTTCGAGGTTAAGAAACTCGAAAAATGCATTTAATTCATTTTTATCATTTTACAGTTTCAAAATGAAATACAATATAAAAAAATTAATAATAATAGTAATAATTAACAAGAACAAATTTTACGGTTGGGATTTTTCTGCATGTGAAATTAAAAAAAAATAAATTAGGTAATGAGTAATTCTATAAACAAATTTCTCCATAGAATAACACAGGCTTTGACTGCCGGCGAGAATAGGTATTGTACACCATTGTCTCAGAATTATAAAAATTTGCATGCATATCCATTGATAAAATTATATAAAACATTTTCTTTAAGACAAAAATGAGAACCTTTGAGCATACGTAAAGATTTCTGAGTCAATCCAAAACAATTATATTATTTTTATTAGATGTAGCACTAGTGGGATGTAAAATCCACTCATTCATTCTTTTAATTAGACGTTGGGCACTACGAACCATCGACGAAATAACTATTGCATAGGAAAAAAGAAAAAAAAGATCGAGGTTTAGTGGGTTTTAACTTCTTTTTACAGCAATTTAGAGTGCCTTTAAGGATAGAGGCGTCAACAGCGGGTCATCATTTCATTGAAATCCGAATAAACTACTACGTCAGAAACGCCAAAGAAAAATATTGGAAATGCATACAGCTGTTTCGGTAGCCTATAGCGTACCGTCTTCAGTGCAAAAAGGATTCTGAATCAGGAGAGATGCTCGTATATATAGGAAAGGGGCCGGATTTAGTTCAACCAATAGGATTGGTTGAACATAAATCGAATTTAACAGCTTTGCGGATTCGTTGTTAAGTTAATTAAAAATATGTTGGTAAATATTTCTTTACATTTGAATGCTAATAATTTTTTTTAATTTTAGCATTCAAACATAAAATGCTTACAAAAAAAAAAAAAAAATCCTATTGGTTGAACTAAATCCGGCCCCTTTCCTATATATACGAGCACCTCTCCTGATTCAGAATCCTTTTTGCACTGAAGACGGTACGCTATAGGCTACCGAAACAGCTGTATGCATTTCCAATATTTTTCTTTGGCGTTTCTGACGTAGTAGTTTATTCGGATTTTAATATTCCAACGCCAAGTCTCCTGTTATCATCATTTCATTGGTTGGGCTTTTAATAATAATCTTTCTTGCTATCATCCAGATTTTTGATTGCTGTTAATGGAATTATAACGCTGGGTTCAAAACTATTGCTAAAAATAAGGATTATTACCAAAAAACAATATTATGTGTAAATTTATTGTTGTTTATATTCAGTTAAAAAATGTTCGAGTTTTTCTTCCAAACCCTAGTCTAGAAAAATAAAAAATAAAAAAAATAAGAAAATTCTACGTGCATGCGCCGCAGCATAAATTTCGCCGATTGATTTCTCTTTCTATATAAAGGCTCTCTAGCTACCATTGAAGTAAACAGCGGTCATTTGACGGCTCAAGTATCGAATTCGCATTTTTTTATTTACGATTTTCCCGCTCTACCAGGTGGGCTACTGCGGCACATTCGAAAAAATGTAGACAGGAAAGTAAAAATTTAAGCCAAGTAACCACGATTTAAACTTAAGATAGATAACCCTAACAGGATTTTTTTTTTTTTTTCGAGAATTATGCATCAAATATTACATTTCATTATTATTATTATTATTATTATTATTATTATTATTATTATTATTATTCCTTTTGGAAGAGAATTACAGACGTGCACAAATCCTACAAAATGTATTGTGTTTACTTTCGAAACATCGGTGCCATCGCTTTGAAAACTGACATCAAAGGTAGCGGAGACTACTCCTCTATCTGATGTTATAAAATGGACTGTGGGCTAGACGAGCGAAGCCAGGCTAATAACAATAATAAGTATGTTAACATTTCTTGAAAACTATTTAAATGCATTAAAATAAAATTCAAATTTTTAAATTTTTTAAATTTTTTAAAATGCACTCTGCTACAATTTTTTATTTTTCTTCTCGATCTTATGTTATTATAGCTTAACAACATATTCCAAATATATTTCGGTAATACTTTGCGGATTCGTTGTTAAGTTAATTAAAAATATGATGGTAAATATTTCTTTACATTTGAATGCTAATAATTTTTTTTTAATTTTAGCATTGAAACATAAAATACTTACCCCCCCCCAAAAAAAAAAAAAAAAAAAAAATCAATGGAATTTACAAAAGAATCCTCAAAGAATCATTAATCCCTATATATTTAAACTATAATAACGTAACTTCGAAGAGTACAATTAAAAATTAATTAGAAGGATAGATTTAAAAAAAAAAAATAAGGGATTTATAATTTTATTATTATTGTTTTTTAATTAAAATAGTCTTCGAGAAATTTTAATATACTTAAAATTATTATATTTCAATGCATCTGCATCCTAATTTTCATAACTCTATCAAAGTAATTTACAAAAAAAAAAAAAAAAAAAAAAGAGAGAGAGAGAGAGAGAGAGAGAGAGAAGAAAAGAAAGAAAGTACGTAATATATATATATACAGTAACCGCCGCATAATAAAATCACTGGTTAATAAAATCAGCCGCTTAATCTGATCAAATAGCCAGGACCGGAATCAAATCAATACAAACTACGTTTAAAGCCGCCGATTAATAAAATCAGCATCGCCAGTTAATAAACTCAAAAATATCTTCTCAGCAGCCAAAAAATATCATTTATGCACACTAAAATTTTTTTTAATTTACATTGTGATTTTTTTATTTTTATTTTTTATTTTTAAATAGAAAAATAAACTAAAGCACAACAAACCCTCCGTTATCGCTCATTGTTCAAGATTTTATACTTGCAGCACAGTTACAAATTAAACACGCCCCGCAACTTATCTCCGCAACAATTTCAAGGAACGTATTTTTCAAAGCACAGTAATAAAATACAAATTTGATTTGAAATGATTTTTTTTTCTAATTATTAGAAGGCAATTTCTAGTTCTTATTTTGAAATTACTATAATTCATGAGGTTTAAACGGAAAGATTTTAAATTTATAAAAACAGCGTGAACTTTTGATAAAGTAATGATGATTTTCCTCTAACGAAAGCGCACGGGAACTTACAATGCGTTTAATTTACTTATATCGAAGAAACAATTAGTTAATTATCTACAAAAAATTAATTAATATTGTTTACTAATTATATTATTCGTTACCTTTTGAAGTTTCTTTCGAAATTTAGGGAAGTAATACCTTTCCTTAAGGGCAGGAACGTTCGCCGGATAAAAAAATCAGCCTCTTAATAAAATCACTTTGGCTCAGAACGAATGTGATTTTAATAAGCGGCGGGAACTGAAATCGTGTTTAGAATTCCTTTATAGATCATTACACCGGGGTCTATAGTGCTTAAAGTGGATTGTGAATCACTTCGATGTGTTTGGGTGTAAGACCTATTGACAACGCTTGAATTCTAGGCCTGGGTGGGGTCTTCTAAGGGAGCCTAGCCTGTATTTACGAGAGTTTCAGAGCAAATCACGGAAAGCTCTGAACGGCTAGGCCGACGAGCGCAACCTGGGATCGAACCCAACACTTTTCCGGAATCAATACGAGTATCCATGCCGAAACCGTGATTCGAACCTGGTATCTGAGAAATAAAGGCAGGAATGCTAATCACTTCCCCACCAGATGGGCCTTTGGATAGCAGGAACGATAACGAAAATTTAATAAATAAATGATGTAATAAGATTTTGTGTCCCGTTTGTTGTTTGTGTGCATCCATGCCTAATTTTCTTGGAAATGGTCAACCAATTTTAAACCAATCTTCCTATGGCTTGTAGAATTTCTCGACAAAAATATTTGAATAACAGACTATTTTTAATGTGTAGATTTCCATTCGAATGAAAATCTAGAGTGATGTAACATGTTAAAAATATAATTCTACCTCATTCTAATCAACTTTTATTAATTTAATTTATGAATAAAGCTTGCATATTTTCTATACACATCAATTTACACTCTGCAAGCTTATGGCAAACCAAAAGACTGAAACAATCGTGAAACCTGTGAAGATCAAACATAAAAAATGAAGAGCAGATTTTCATGTCGTATCAAAATACATATAGACATATAGCAGCGCAATTATACTTTTATTTTTTTCGCTTAGATATTCAGTACCATTATTTCCGAATAGTAATAGCTGGCAGGTATGAACATTATAGTCGTACACAGTATATTAAGTTTTTTCTACTTCTGAGATAATTTTTTAATATACTTGCAGAATTAAAATAAATAATAATAAGATACTCAGATTTAATAAATAAACAAATAAATAGGCATATATTTTGTATTTCACATGGCATTACCTCTTTTGCAATGTGTATTAAATTTTATTGTTAAATAAGATTAACAATTTATTGGTGTTCAAAAAAAAAAGTAACATTTTACAATTCCCCCCCCCCCCTAATAATTACTGTGCAGTACATCGATTAACGAAATTTCAATTTAAACGTTCAACTAATTTCGGTTGTGATTCGAAAGATATATAAGAACGAAAGGAAAAAGTTACTAGCATCGTCTGAAAAAAGCGAGTTTGAAGAAATTATTAAATATAATTCGGTAAAGCACGATAATTAACGAAACTTCATATTTAAAGGTAACTTTATTCACATCCGAAACGAAATCCACGAAAATCAGTAGTATTGTTCAGTTCACATGAGGGGAATCCAAGTGCAAGACAATGCCCATCTGCGAACAATAGGAACATGAAATCATTACGACATTATCGTTAATATCTGCTCAAAATTTTCCGACTGCACAAGTGTCTTCTGAACACCCACTTCTTCTGAATAAAGTCATTTCTTTACCTTTCTTCAGAAAACATTCGATGTGAAAGAAAGCAAGTCACATAACCCCAACCTTTAATTTTATGCTACTGAATCTCAACTAATCCGGAGAGACATATATTAATTTCTGAAATATGGACAGTAAAAAATCCTTAAAATAGCCGTGAACAATATAAGTAAGAAAAATAAAAACTTTGTTAGAAAACACCATAAATTGCAAAATCATATACAACAGTTGTTTCGAATAGAATAATTAAGCACGGCTAAGTTTTTATCTCGTGAAAATATGTTGGCACAACATATGTTTGTTCAACAACAGTGTGCCATGAGCGTTGTAAATTCCAAAAATACGTAATAATTGTTTCAGATAGAAATATTTTAATCTCGACACTTCATCATTCTAATACCATTAACATTAATCATTATTAATTCTTGGCATCGTTACTAATTCCATTAATAGCGAAATAATCATTACTGCTTTCATACTGCACTCGTGCCTACTTTTTTTTTCGTCTAGTAAAGAATCGTGCTTAATTATATAGATCTAAAACTCTCGTCGCGTGTTTTTTCAATCAATGGTGTTTGATCATCATTCAACTAAAGTGTTACAGAGCATTTTACTATTGGTATATGAATAATAATTTTCAATGGTCTCTTTTCCTGTACTTCGTAAGCTTCAGTAAAGTATGTTTGTCTGAAAGATTGTGTGAAAATTAAGCGCATATTATTATCGGTAACATCTTTTAAGGCTATATTCTAAAATCCTTTATTAATTTTCCATTACGAAACTGTTTTCATCCGTTACATTTGCTAACGATCTGGACCTTCATTTGTCAGGTACCGAATTCAAATACTGCTTCAGGTTCCTAGTGCTTCGGAATATGCTTCAAGTCGTCGGTCCAATCTAATAAACCCTATAGTTTGCTGAAAAAAATGACCGTCGGGCAACAAACTAAATCCAGTCTGTTATGTTCACAAAGTGTTCGTAAATATTATCCAGGTTCATCTATATCAATTCACTTTTTTCTACAGATATTTTTTATTTATCTTTAATGATGATTTGTTTTTCAAAAGGTGCTGTCGAAATATGAATAAAATTGACTTTTCAGACACGAAAATCATCAACAATAGTCAATATAAAAATAAATAGTTTTTTAGAAAATAGAAAGACGCTGTTCGATTAGAATTTGATTGATCTTTTCTTATGCTGCAAAATTATGGCAGTGATGCTACTGTGAATTACTTGTAAGCACTGAATGTCGCATTTACTAGTGACGATAACGAAAATCATGAATATTTATGACATTCATTATAAGTATGCCAGCTGGTTGTGATGTTACATTTGTGACCAAATATACGTTTTTTATTTTATGCAAACTGCATTTTCTTGCTTGTTATTTATATGAACAGAGATAGTTTAGTGAAAAAAAAAAAAAAAAAAAAAAAAAAACTGTATTAAACTATTTTATTTCTTCAAAATATTCATGCTTTATTGTTCGTGTTTATGCATCTATGTGAAAGTCAGTTTCATATTATTAAAATTAGATTTCCATAACATCTAATTTTAATGCAATTCTGATTAAACTTAATTCATTTAGTAATAATTGAATTTTAATTAGATTAAATAATATTTTGTTCCATTTGTATGTTTATTAATTTTATTGCTTCAGACCAAAGTAAATTTTATTTCATTAAAGCCAGAGAAAAAAATTCTTCGACCATGAACACACTAAGTCTCAAAGTCACAAAGTATGCCACAAAGTTTAAATAAAATATTTGGCTTCGAATCATGGCACTGATGATGGTAGTATTTGTGCTTCCGAAACCGGAATAAAATGTTTAGTTATTTTTTTATAAAAGTTGTTCTAGTTTCGATTTTATTAGTCACATTATGACTTCACCTTCATGTACAGTCGGTAAGAAAAGTATCCGAACACTAGCAAAAATTCCTATATAAAAAAAGTAGAGTTAATACTGTTTTGTTAAATAAATCCTTGTCGAATCATGTTCTTAGACTGATTAAGAACATGATTCGACAAGGATTTATTTAACAAAACAGTATTAACTCTACTTTTTTTACATAGGAATTTTTGCTAGTGTTCGGACACTTTTGTTACCGACTATACATAGCCCAAATCAGTATTTCTACCAAGTCCATTGATAATTTGCAGCCGCCATTTTGTTTTACAATGGCAGCTACTTCATAAGAAAAAAGAAATCAACCTTACCTTCCGAATGAGCCAGAAAGACTTATTTTATCTTTTATATGTATGTTTAAATTTCACATGATCAAAATTTTATGTTTAAGAATTATGCAAAAGGATTTAAAATATTTACATTGCATAGATGAGAAATAACAGCGTCTAATTTCTGGTATGTAAAAGTGGGTCCGGTGGTGTAGCATTGAGATTAAAATAAATAAACTTTTTAGCAAATTCTGTTTCATTATCGATAAATTTAGCTCTTAGAACATGATTATTTTTAATAGAATATTTTTAAAAGGGAATTTAAACTATTTGAAAACACTGGAGAATCGAATTCGTAGACATCGGCGTTGAAATTTTATTATTCTTAATGTTTACAGATTTTCACAAATATATAGAATTCGCTTCCCCAATGTTTTCAAATATTTCGTTAATTTATCTTTAAAAACATTACAGAAAAACTTTTTAACTCGCTTAAAAATTGTCTAAAATAAAGAAAGGACAATTTTCCTAGCGGTTTTACATTTTCTCAAATATTCATTTAGAGACTGCTATGTAATTATACGATATTTAGTAGAAAAAGGCGAGAAAAGTAAGAGAGAGGAACGAACAAATGCTAAAAAGTTCGGTATCATAGGTGGTTTTCTCTTCAAAAAACAATGGACGATATTTAATGTAAGTTTATATTTGTCTAGATATATCGAGCGATATATACCAACATGTGGGGCTGTTGTCCCGTTTTATCATACTTTTTAGTATGGATGCGCAGGACAAAATTTCCCATCAATGTATTAAATAAACATAATTTGTAACCAATCATTAAGATATTATACATATATATGTATATATATCTAAGTAGCAGTCAACCAGGATCATAGTATTTAAAATTATTATAAAAATAAATTAATTATATGACAAATGGGATAAAAATTAAACTTTAATAAAATGACACATATCAATACTTTCATTATGGAGCTTCGCCCGCTAGCGGGTCACTACTTTTAAATGAATCACTATAATTAATGAATCCTCAAAATTGCATATGAATATGAATATGAATCACTTATTAATATTTATAACTCGTGTTTATTTTTATAAGTTAAAAAAGTAAATTTGAAAAAAAAATCATTTACGATCGGTGATAAATTCGTTCTTGGTCCCACGCGCGCAATTTCTTTCGTCCCTCTTTACGAATCACTATATTAATATAAATCTAAAAACACAAATAAAATACAGAGAGATATCTTCTCTCATCGGTGGAATCATGGGTCCGTGTCCCCACTGCTTGCGGCAGTGTAAACACGCGCGCGTATTCCTTCACCCACCCTTCCCGCCTCTCCTAATAATTCTACAGTTTCGAAAATATCCGCAATCGATTTATTGGGCCCTGATACCTAATAATACCAATTTTCAACGCTCTAACTCTATTTCTAAAATTTTCCTCCTTCGCCCCCTCCCTTCCCGTCCTTCCTAAAAATTCTACACTTTCGAAAATATCCGCATTCGATTTCTTGGCCCCAAAAACAAATATGTACTAATTCTGAATGTTACATTTTAATTCTTTCATTAAACTATAACTAATATTTTGAAAATGCTGCTGTCAGTAACTACAGGGTGATCCAGAAATCACAGAAAAAATAGGCCGTAGCACTATGCGGTTTTCACTGAAATGTACAGAAATACATGGGACTTTTTAAGGTAACAAGAGATTTATTAAAAATTTACTTTAAATATCCTTCACCAGGTGACGCTTTAATTTTAAAATTACTTTTTTACAGCGGTGCAGCACCTTCAACAACATAGTTAGGACTATAAATGTTCAGTGTGACGTCCGTTATTCATTATAATGACCATCAGTTGTTACGCAATCGGAAATTATGCTAAAACAGTTTCAGAATTCGCGATATGGCGTCATTTGATCAGGCGTATCTGTTTAAAATGTTCGAGGATAATATGAATACAGCTCGATATGTTAGTGAAAAATGTTAGTAATATTTTTCTTATATATATATATAATCCCATGTTTTTCTGTACATTTTAGTGAAAACCACATAGAGCTACAGTCAGTAATTTTTGAATAATAATTTTTTTAATTTTTTCTGTGAGTTCTGGATCACC
Source organism: Salticus scenicus (assembly GCA_963930645.1). NCBI lineage: Eukaryota > Metazoa > Arthropoda > Arachnida > Araneae > Salticidae > Salticus > Salticus scenicus. Next base: position 50,125,738 of record OZ005657.1, read on the forward strand.
TGGTATTTTAACACTTTCAAGACCACTGACGTAGATTCACGTCTTTTGAAATCTGTAACTCCACCAGTGGGCTTTTCTTTTGCAATTTGTATGTTATTTATTTCTTAAGAATATATCCAATATTCATATTTGTACAATCTATATGTATCAATATATATATCAATATATGTATCTATATGTATCAATATATTTCTATGCATACAAATACTCTGATTAGAAAGAGCATAATTATAATGTATATCCATTTGTAACGTAAATGTGAATTCAGAAAATTTCGTTCTGAAATACTGTAACTTGAGAGAATAACGCCTACGGCCGAACCTTACAGTCAAAAAGACAAAAGCATGCGGTCGCGAAAGTGTTAACAGGGATTATATGAAGTGTTTTTTTTTTTTTTTTTTTTTTTTTTTTTTTCTATTTTGCTCATATATAAATTTCCTTCCATATATGCAAATGTTGTTAATGAAGGTATAAATACAGATTATTTCCCCCTCTCTCTCACACTGTCTTTGACTGTCTATCCCTTTTTTCCAGATTCTATTTTACGTGCAAATATCCAACTTCTATAAAATTTGAATATGTTATTATAGACATAAATTAAAATTTTGTCCTAATCAAAAATTATGTCCTCCATGTTCTCATCAAAAATTATACCTCTGGGGGTCACCGAAGCGGGAGAGCCATCCCTTCCATGGAGGATCAAAATTGCGATGGCATGTCTCCGGACCACCTCTAGGGGTGAGTCCCAGACCGTCGCCAATTGCCCATCTGCGTAGCACTAGTGCGACGTAAAACCCAACCAACCAGCCAACCAACCTAATCAAAAATTAATTTTTAGTGTCTTTTTTTTTTCTTTTTTACTGAATGTTGCCGGGCATGGTTCTCTATTCAAGGTAAACAAACCCCAAAACGGTAACGACGCTTTTTTTTTTTTAAACCCTATCAAGCCAGTGTGTTTCAAAAGAAATCAGTCCAGATTTATTTTTCGGAACTGACGCTGAGTCAAAATGCAAATGAAATAATAAATCAACGTTAAAAAGCATGCGGGCGGGTGTATTTATTTTTGTTCAGGTATTTGTTTTTATATCATTCTTTTTATATTGGTAAATATTAAGTTCACTCTCTTTCTCTTTTTTTTTTCCTCCGATCAGGTTTACCCATGTTATCATAAAAAATATTATATTAATTTAGCTAAACAGTCACGCTTGGTTGGATCTTGCGGTTTATAAGAAGAAAAAGTAAAAAACGAAAGAAAAACAGAAAAAAAAAAACAATCTTCTCTATTACTGTTTGGGCCCACTTACTTACTAATCCAAATAAAAAGTAGAAGCCTCGTTAGTGATGCAGTTTGATGATCCCTAATTCAAAATTACCTGTAAACTGACAAAAAAATATTTACAAAATTGCAAATCTGTAACAGTTTTCGAATGAAAGCATATTAATGTGACTACATACATATTTATTTTGCTAATTCTTTAGTAGTTTAGCAGTTCATTGATAGTAGAATCTGGCATCGGATAGGGGTGGCAAATTTGTTTCTCTTGCAGTTTGTGTTCGTATTGGATTGAGTGATCTTTCTTTCTTTCTTTTTTTTTTTCTTTGCGTGTGGGGTTCGGGTCGGGTTGATATTGTTTTTCCCTTACGGGTCGGGTTCCGCTCGGGTTGACAATACTTTTTTTTCTCTTGGGTCGGGTTCAAATCGGGTTGAATGAATTTTTTCCTGCGGGCCGGGTTCAGCTTCAGGTTAGGGCGACTTGAGAACATCTTTCAAAAACATTTTCAAAAATAAGCAGAAATTTGTTTGATATAATTTATAACTGTATAACTGATATATATATATATACTATATATGCCCATGCATGGTTAAATATACGCGTACCCAAATTATTATAGCGAAGACTACTACTCTGATAAAAAGTTAATACATGTACATATTTCGAATTCTTACGTATTACATCAAATTAACAAAAATTTAAAATATGTATGTGTATGTTACAGTGAAATTAATATTCGATGAATCGTTAAATAATAATTATGAGTGTCGAAAACTATTTCTAAAATAAAATTTTTAAATTTAACTTTAAAAATTTGTTTATGAAATGTAATACTACTGCTAATTCCTCAAAATATCAGTATTTACATTTGATATTTAAAAAAAATTGGCTCGCCCCCGGGTGGGCTCGAACCACCAACCTTTCGGTTAACAGCCGAACGCGCTAGCCGATTGCGCCACGGAGGCGTTGGTTGTTAGTGTTCATCGTTTCATGTTACAAAGTTATCACTTTCAACGCATCTCCGAATGAAATATACATGCATTGGTTTGTTATTAATTTATTTTTATGCGTCCCGAATTCGAATCTCGGTACGGGCATGGATGTTTGTGATGTTTTATGTTTACAAAAATATTGTGTGCACTTGTCACTGTTAATTTCTGTAAAATTTATGGATCAATCGAGACAAAAGTCATTGTTACTATAGGTCTCAAAGCTGTCAAATAAATGTCCAAATGTCTTTATGTGTTTATTTACAAAGTTTTTATTTTTTATAATACACAATTCGACCAATCGGACAGGAAAATAGGAAGAAAGAAAAAGATTTAAAAAAGTGACACTGTTTTAATTTTTTTATTTTTATGTTACGATAACATTATGAAACTATGCATTATAAAGATATTGATTACGAAAAAACTTTAAAAAGTTCATTTTCTTCTTCTTCTTCTTCTTTATAACAGAAAATAAAATAAGAATTAAAAGTTTAAAATATTTTGCTCCTCATCAATCAAATTCACTTTAATTATTTAATTATTGACTTTTATGTAGTTAGGTTTTTCATATTTTTTACTTTCTCTTACTCATATATATTGAGTCATATATATTGTAGAGAAAGTATTGTTTTAGGGTCAAATTTTCGAAATTGAATTCTTGCTATCATACTTATACATTTTCAGTTCTCCTGAATCCGAAAATGTTTTTAGCGTATGGTCTGTGTGTGTGTCTGTGTGTCTGTCCGTCTCTGTGTGTGTCTGATATCAGCATATCTCAAGAACATATAGTATTAAAAACTTCAAACTTGGTATTCTAAATCTGTATCATATAGTGATGCTACACTAAACCTTTCGTTGAGATCAAGCAAATGGTTTGTGTACAGGGACATCCCAGAGAATTCAAATACATTACGTCTACAAAAATATCCAAATAGTACAGTGCAACATCTGTTAATTGCCCTGAACAAAATGGAATGAACATATTTTTTTACATGCATTAAAGCATGCTTTCTGTAGATTCTGGTAGGGAAATCATTCATCATTTGTTTACAGGGCTACCCAATGTTTCTGGATATATTAAGACTGTATTTGGAAATTGCTGAAAGTTATTTCATTTTGTATTAAATGTTTTTTTTTTTCATATAAGACTAAATTTAAATACACAGTATTATGTGCATATAATTTATAGACAATATACAGGGCTTCCCAAAATTAAGCTAAACGTTCCTTAATATTGAATGTAATTGATGGAAGTGCTTTGCTACATTTTATTATGTCGATGAATACTGCTTAGGAAGTAAAATTCATTTTTCTTACCCATTTTCATTCATTTTTCTTACTATAAACAAAGGATTTTTTGAAGTTCTATTTTCAAACCTGGTTTTTTGTATATAATATTACATTTTAAGGTATTCTGAATACAAAAATCCAATTTTTCTCGCCTTTTTTTTTTTTTTTTTTTTTTTTTTTTTTTTCATGTTATAAGAATAACTTAAAAACAAATAACTACAGAAAATTCGAATTTGGTATTTTGATGTTCGCATAGTTTGCCACTTGAAAAATTCAATCAAGATTGCAAGTCTGAAAGCAAATTAATAACAGACTTCTGTTTATAAAAAAAATATAAATATAGGCACTAGCATAGAATGGAGCTCCCCCCCCCCCACACGCACACAATTATATGTCAATTAAAACTGTTTCTATACTTATTTTAGATAATTTTAAAAGTAGATTGAACTTTATTATCTTCTTTTGTCAATCTTACGAATTAATCTGCAATCTATCTTTATAGTATTGAATGCAGGGTAAAAGAAAGTACTGTGAGCGACACACCAGATCATTTATATTATTTCTCTTGTAAATCAACTTTCTCTATGTTTTCTATTTTAAATGGTGGGAGTTGAAAATATTGCATTTTAATTTTAAATTTAGGTTTAAAGTTTCTTTCGTTATATATACAGGGTGATCAATTTAAAAGAGCACCCGTTGTTTTTTCTTATTACCCTTAAATATGACGGATGTGGCAACTGTTCTAACACTGAACTATAATTGTTTAAACCTTGTTTAAGTGTATGATACAATTTCCAACACTGTTGGACTGTTACAACTTTATTTGTGAGGTAAAACATAAATGGGGACGCACAATGTTATTTAATCCTGTGGTAATTTTATTTATGAAAAACAAACTTTAATACAAATTTTTTACATTATCATTCCTACATTACATTTACATTATCATTATCATTTTTACATTATCATTTCATAAGGTTTTCCAGGGAAGTCCTGCAAACATCGATGAATTAAAACAGATCATAACTGAAGAAATCTCGTCAATAACACCAACAATGCTGCGAAGTGTATAAAAAAAACTTAGTTCGACGTGTTCATGTTTGCATTCAAAATGGTAGCGAACATTTTCAACATTTTCTGTGAGGAACGATAATGAAAAAAAAATGTGAATTAAATTATGTTTTTTAAAAATAAAATTACCACGGGATTAAGTAACACTGTGCGTCTCTATTTCTGTTTTACCTCACAAGTAAAGTTGTAAAAGTTCAACAGTGTTAGAAATTGTCTCTCACACTTAAACGAGGTTCAAACAATTATACTTTTGTGTTAGAATAGTTGTCACATCCATCAGATTTAAGGGTAATAAGAAAAACTAACGGGTACTCTTTTCAACTTATTACCCTGTATATATATATCCTCATGATTCGACAACACAAAATCTAATTCTAAATAAAATTCGAATTATAAGTATGTCTGTACGTCTATTCTGATTTTAACAGTTACCGAAAAATTAAGCTTATATTTGAGAATTTTTACCTTTTTTTTAAATTAATTAATTAATTAAATATTTCAGAAGCTATTTAACCTAAAAAAGTATATGATTCTATTATTTTATCTTTCACAACATATTGTACAAAATGAAATGTGAAGAGCTTATAAATTATTTTTTGAGTTATGTTTAAATAACCCATTGTTTATTTCGCTAGAGATTGATCGATTATTTAAAAATGTCCTTGTCGTCAAATGTTCTTTTATAATTAGTGAAAATTTTTTTTCTCATGTTTCGAAATAATCAATAATGTTGTGTGTCACAATACTATTGAGTGATTTTTTTTATTGAATTATTATCAGTTGGAATCGATTTTAATATATCTTTATAAAAGTACCTTTCACGAAATAAAACAATACTTTTTCTCCTTGTGCGAATTAAAACTCACTATAATCATTGATTATAGTTTTCTTTCTTTCTTTTTTTTTCCTACAGGCAATTTCGCTCACATTATTGAAGCATGGCTACATCGATAATAATAGCTTGCTTATGTTATAGACCCATAAGCTGTTTTTATTTGCATTATTAATATTAAATTATTTTAAGCTTAAGCTTTCTTATATTTTAATTTATTAAGATTATTGCAATGCATTTTAGACAATAAATATATTTTTTACATTTTCACTAAGTGTATATATATATATATATATGTATATATACATATAAGTAATTGTTTTAAATCATATATATATACACACACACACACACACACACATATATATATATATATATATATATATATATATATATATATAATAAAGATGATCTATTAAGCATAGTAGAAGCCAAGCAACAGATACAAGATCACTGAAACACCAATGACCAATAAGATAAAAAAAAAAAAAAAAAATCATCAGTGGATGAAATACATTAATGTAAAGAAACCAGATCTATTAATTAACAGTCTGCAAAACAAACGAATCAATAAAGTAATTATCAAAATTAATGAAAAAACAACCCAAGAAACACAAGATAGGAAGAAGGAGGCAGGCGGCAAGACTTGTGACTTGCCTGTGGGGTTACACTAGTTTTACGCCGGCAACACTCCCCCAGCCTGCCACAACCAGAACAGGAACCATATGGATTTAAAAATGCAAAATTTCAAAGCAGATGAACAACAATGAAACCACGAAGTCACAATGAAATTCACCGATTGATCACATTGTGTTTAACAGTATAATTAGAACATTAATTATAGTTGACAACTCAAAAAGGAAAAATCTGAAATTTTATTGGAAAATGAAAGTTTGCATAGTAATACAAAGCAAATGCAACAAGCCTTCTACTTTTTTTTTTTAATTTAATTTCACAAACCCACCCAACCATCCAGCCTTACAACACCACCCCACCTCCGTAATCAAACATCTGCCCACCCAACCGCCACCTTTTTTATTGTCTTTTATTATTTTATAATTTTTTTGTTGATATACACAAGAGTGTACACAGCTTTTTTTTATTTTTTTTTTTTTTTTTGTACTGACAGAGACATGGTTAAGGATATAAAATAGAAAATACAAAGTTTTTAGGAAAACCCATTTTAGCAGTGGCTGTGATCAGTTTATTAATATTCTTCTTTTTAAACTTTGCAGAGCATAAATTATTAATTCGAAATAAATGGTTAATGATGATGTTTCTAAATACCGAAAGATGCAGACATGAATTAAAATGTGTAAATAAGTTGACATTAAAACAAAAATCTTGCCGTTTGTCATAGATATCTGTGTAAAGTTTATTACCATCGATGATTATTTTGAGATCTAAAAAGTTAATTGATTGATTAGTCAGAGTATTTTGAGTTAGCTTTAAATTAGGTGGATAATTGAAGGAAAAGCCATTTTGTGAGTTCTTGTTGAGATAAAATACAATAATATCATCGATGTAACGATAAAATCGAACATCATCATTGCAAATTTGCTTTTCATAATAATAAAGATAGAGATCTGCCAAAATACTGGAGCTACAACCTCCTTGTGGGATGCCTAATTGTTGCAAATAGATAGCGTTGTTGTGGAAGATATAATTATTATGGATAACAAAGTTAAGAAGAGTTTTAAAATTTTCTGCTTTAAAATTGTAAGGAAGATTAATTTGAGCTTTATATTCTTGAAAAAGACTGTAAATGATATTACTAAGATCTGATAACTCAATATTATTGAGAAGATCTTGAAAGTCAAAAGTCATAATATTGTCTATTGAATCGAGCGATTTTATGTATTGAATTAATTGAAAGCTATTTTTAAGACAGTGTAAATTATCAACTTTGCAAGTACATTTGTAAATTTGTTTTAGAATATCCAGTAGAGCTTTATTAGCATTGTTGTTATAAGTGTTACACCCAACAGTGACAGTGCGAAATTTAATTGGAGATTTGTGAAACTTAGGTATGAGAACTATATAAGGATAATTAAAGTTATTGAAGGGAAGTTGAAGTAGTTTATAGTAATTATGTATTTTTCGGTTATTAATAATAAGGTTATTATTAGTTAAACTGAAGATGTTACTATTATTGATTGAAGAGTTTAAAATAGAGAGATAGTAGGATTTACAAATAATGGCATAATTATTAGGTGATTTGTCAACATAAGTGATCACAAAGTCATCCTGTAGTGATTTGATTGAGTTAAGAAGTACAGATTTTTTAAATAACACCAGATTTGAAGAATTGATAAATAATGCATTTTTGATTTTTTGTAACACTAAAACTTTCCATTGAGTGAAGTAGGCAATAGGTTTATTATGAGTAATAGATATTTTATAAATAAATAAATCTAGGTCATAAGAAAACTGTTGAAAGATTTGTGGAATGCTAGTTTTAACTGGAAGTCTAAATTTGGTGCCAAATTTCATGAATTTTTTTAATTATATATATATTATATATATATATATATATATATATATATATATATATATATATTTAATTTTTTAATTATATAATAATATTAATTTTTTTAATATTAAATAATAATAATTTTTAATTATATATATACAGTCGGTAACAAAACTCTCCGAACACTAGCAAAAATTCCTATATAAAAAAAAGTACACTTAATACAGTTTTGTTAAATAAATCCTTGTCGAATCCTGTTCTCAGTCAGTCTAAAAACAGGATTCGACAAGGATTTACTTAACAAAATTTTATTAAGTGTACTTTCTTTACATATAGGAATTTTTGTTAGTGTTCGGAGACTTTTGTTACCGACTGTATATATATTTATATGCAATTTGGTAACGCTTGTTTGAATTTTTCTGCCTTCATCTGCTTGATTGTTTCACCATCACCATGTAATTTTTTTTTTATTTTTCTTTATTTTTCTTTTAATTCTTCATTTATTTAAAACCATCTGAAAAGGAGTATGTGTTCTATTTCAAGACATTTAAATGCCATTTCATTTCAAGTTTATTTATTTATTTATTATTGTTATTATTAGTTGTGTGTAACTTTCCTTTTTAGCATAACAGCTATACTCTTTTGACCTCCAACCAAAAAAGAGGATTGTTACACGTTTGTAGTCGTGTCTATAATATATCTGTGTGTGTGTGTCTGTGGCACTGCAGCTCTCTGGCTTCATGTAGGTTTTTTAGCTATTTTTGACGAAAATTTGTTTGATAGATTTAAAAATTAATTAAACTTTTTATTTTATTTATTAATTTATTTTCGGGCTACTTTGCACTAATATTTTGAAATTTACGAGCTGGCAGTTTTCAAACTTCCAAATTATGTTATATAAAATTTGCGAACTGGCTATCTCACAACTAACATATTATGTTAGATGATAACTCATGTGGTTTTTGAATTGAAGTATACAAAAGCTATTACAGTCGGCTGCAAAATTATTCGAGCACTAGCAATAATCCTTGCCAAAAAAAAGTACACTTAATACAGCTTTGTTAAATAAATCCTTGTCGAGTCATGTTCTTAATCAGTCTAAGAACATGATTCGACAAGGATTTACTTAGCAAAACAGTCTTAAGTGTACTTTTTAAATATAGGAATTATTGGCTAGTGCTCGAATAATTTTGCAGTCGACTGTATCTTTTTTTTTTTTTTTTCCTATAGAGAATTTTAAATTGATTTTGACCAAAATTAAAAAATGGCTATAAATAGAGATTGTGAACTCATTATCCAAGAATCCGTAAACTTAATTGAAAATTATAAATTTCATTGAGATTTTTTTTTCTTTTCTTTTTCTCTCCTTTTCTTTTCTTTTCTTTCATCTGGAAATCTTTTAAGTTCTTACACATGTTGAATGATAAGTTACATGTTTGTTTTTTAGATTAGAGTACATAAAAATAAATAAATAAATAAATAATCGCAAATTTTTAATCAATTTTGACAAAAATTAAAAATTGGCTATAAGTAATGATTATGCTCACAGTTCAAAAATCTCTAAATTCTGTTGAAATATAACGTGAAATTTAAGGAAAAATAATATTTAATTAAGGCGTTACATGGGTTTCGAAAGCTAAAAAATAAAAAGGATTTTTTATCGATTTTTTAATATATTAAATAAAATTTTTATTCAAAATTTTGAACCTATAAAAGAGCAACATTTAAACAGTATTTTATAAAATTTAATTAAAAAATTTCGAAATTCAGCCGATTAATCCTTGTTTACGGAGACATAAAAGCGACATGGACACGATTTCTCAAAAACTGGTGCATCAATCTTATTGAAATTTTGCACACTTCTTCGAAATAGAATTGACTAGTGCTTGAACGAAGGATTTTTCTTTTGTTGATTGCAACTAATTTTACAAGGCTATACGTGGGGTAAAATTGTATTGTTTTTGCATACAACTCTGCCAAAAACTTTTTTTTTTCTTCTTCTCCTCCCCCCCCCCCTTTTTTTTAATCCTTTGTTCAATTACTAGTCAATTCTATTTTGAAGAAGTGTGTAAAATTTCAATAAGATCGGTGCATTATCTTTTGAGAAATCGTGGCCACCGCTTTTATAAAGGGTCTCAGGAATAAAAGATCCACCGACTGAATTTTCCAAAATTTTTAATGAAAATTTTTAGAAAATATTGTTTAAATATTTCTCTTTTATATGTTCAAAATTTTGAATAAAAAATGTTATTTATTTTATTAAAGAGAGAGAAAGAGAGAAAGTACAGTGCGGCCACATATCCTAAAACTAGCAGTGAGGACGCGTCCAAAGTGTTGGAGGGATGCTAGCTTGACCACGGATCCGTGAGCTTGACCGACAGTTTGACATTTGGAAAACATCCAATAATTCCGCGCTCTGTATTTTTTCTGATTCAGATGACTGTCACCCCTATTTTAGCATTGGACTCGTTGAGTTAGCGCTTGCGCAGATGCTTCCGTGGTTTCATGAAATGTGGTCGAAGAATATGTCCTTTTTTTTAGTCTTTAAATACATGTGACTGTGTTGACATTTTGTGATTTGCGAGCTAGCTTTTTTTCACACTGGAAATTGCAGATTTTATACAGAAATAATATTTAATTAATTTCAAAATAGGGTTTTTCTTTAATAAGCTGTTCTCAGTTTTATATTTTATATGCATATTGTTTGAGATTTTAAACGCAACCTAAAATACTAGAAAACTATATGCGTTATCTTTTGATGTTGAAGTACACAAAGTCGAAAGCAATTTAGACAGTGTGTGGCGTATACGTAGGTTGGTTGGTTGGGTTTAATGTCGCACTAGTACAGCGCAATGGGTAAATGGTGACGATCTGGGACGCACACCTAAGGATGGTCCGCTGATATGCCATCACAATTTTGATTCTCCTCGGAGGGGATGCGCATACGTAGGAAAGGTATGGTATGGTATTAGGGTGAAGGCCGATTCATTTCACTAGGGTCCTAGGACTAAGGGGAGAGAGCGTGAAAGAGAATAGACATTTATTTTTAAGTAGTATATAATTGTAGAAAAAAAAACTTTTTTTTTTATTTTTTATTTATTTATTTATTTATTCAATTTCAATAAAATTCGGCTGTGTCTCTCAATAAAGTGATTTTTCAATATTAATGAGTACTTTTTTTTTGGAATAGTAGGCTTTTCTTTATAGGTTAAGATTCATAACCCTCAAAACTCCTTCCTCTCATATATATCCTCGCTTGAGTGATCCCGCTACAGATTTGATACAATGGTCTCTAATGGCTGAAGTCATTATTAAAGTTGAAAAGTTTGTAGTAGAAATTAATTGGCTGACGTTGTGGTTGAGTGGATTTTATGCCGCACTAGAGCTACAAAGTGGATCGACGGTCAGGGTTATACCATCTTAAGATTTTTCGGAAACATGTCATCACAATTTTAATACTCAACAGAGGACAAGGGCCTAGGCTCCCATGCTTCTGTAATCCCCCGAATATATATATATATAATAAATTTAAATATTTTATTTAGTAAACTTATTTCCGCTAAACTAAAATGCAGCATGTTCAAAGAGTGTAATTCAAAAAAAAAAAAAAAAAGAAAAGAAAAGAAAAAAGAAATCGTAAACCTTCATTTTTGATTGCGATATTCTTATAATACGAGGCAACAAAAGCCCCATAGAATTACATGTGTAAAGGAAAAGAGTGAATCTGACTGATGTGAAGCCTTAATATACACGACGATCATTGGCCTGCTCGAGTATCGAACCCCCGAACCCAAAAATTGATTTAACTCAATTATATGCATAAATTGTGTTATTTTAATGTGGAAGAAAAAGCAGTGTTTAAAAGTTCAGCCTATGTGGTAGACAGCGAATAGGGAAAATACATATATATATATATATATATATATTTTTTTTTTTTTTTTCCCACTGTTTATTAAGTGGAATTATTAAAAAGTAGTAGGTTCAAACGACACGTCAGTTCAAAATTGCACGGAATTAAAGTTTTTTTTTTTTTTTTTTTCTGTTCTGACTCCAACCCTTCCGTGAGTATCAAAATTGTGATGGGAAGTTTCAGGATAATCCTTAATCCTGATCGTCGCTAATTGAAAATAGCGTAGCACTAGTGCGACGTAAAACACACTCAAATCTATTCTGACTCAAAATAAAGGAAAGTATTTATAAAAACCTTACTTTTTGGTATTATAAAAATAAACATAATCCGCAAATTTTACTTTGCGAATCCTAATCTTGATTTTAATTCAAGTTAACCACTTGCAAGTGGGAAAAATATAAACATATTCGATTTATATCAATTAATTTTTATTGCTGTTAGGTTTTACATAATTTTAAGTAATTTCGGATTAACGATCGAAGAGTTTTATTTATGTAAATATTTATTTTTTCAAGGTGCCATATGATTTATCTACAATTTCTGTTTGTTTACTTTTATAACCTATCTAATTCCAATGGATTAGATAGTTTTTAAAACGTAGTCGTATTTTGCACCAAATAACTAAACAGACAGGATGTCGAAGTGAAATCTGGCACATTACGGGCACTAATGAGCTAATACGGCAGCAATAAAAATTTAGTGGTCCCCTCCCCCCCGCAAAAAAAAAAAAAAAAAAAAAAAAGACCACCGAGATTTTACGGCTTCCGAATTTTTTTTTTTTTTTTTTTTTTTTTTTTTTTTAAATTTCCCTTTAGAGCTAAAAAATGCGAGAAATGAACTAAAGTCCTTTTTTGCACTTTATAGCTTCAAAATCAAATATTACCTAGTATGTTGCGGCCACCACAAAATATTCTTATTTTCCTATGTATAATTTCGCGCAGTACGTATTATTTATTAACATTATTACTTACCAAAAATATTTTCCATGATGAATGCAGACGAGTTTCACCATAAGGATGTGCTGGATGTAATAATAATAACAATAATAATAATAAATATGCTATACAGAAGATATATTCAGAAATGCGTTTATTACATACACACGCACATATATATACATATACTATATCTCTTTTTGTTAAGGATGAAAAAAAAAAAAAAAAAAAAAAAAAAGAGAGAAAATGATAACTTTGTTACAAATTATCACAGTTCTTTGATTCAACCTTTAGTTTTAAATATATTGTTGCGGGATAGGGACAAAATCCCCCTGGATAAAAGCCCCGCAGACAAAATCCCCATCGAACAAAATCCTCGCGGACAAAATCCTCACTTACCCCAGACAAAGGCCCTATGTTCTTGGGGCATTTATAGTATTTTCTGTCAGTGTGGTTTATCATATATTGGCCAAACTAAGCGCAGTCTGAAATTTCGTCTAAAAGAACATATGAATTACGTCCACAAACAAGAAACCAATAAATCGTCTATTTCTAAACATTGCTGGGAGGAAAATCATAATATCACATTTAATTCAGCTAAAATAATTTGTAGACCTAAATCCATTCATGAACTCGATTTCTTTGAAGCTTTTCATATTTATAAAAATTTTAAAAACCTTGTAAATTGTGATTTCGCTGTTCCCTATTTGTCTGATTGTTGGAAATTTTATATTCAGTCCACATTTTCTTAAATTTTCTACTGTTTACACAGCTAACATTCCTAAATTCATATTAGCCACACACTCCATCTTTCCCGTAATCCTATTGGTTGAACTAAATTCGGTCCCTCTCCTATATATACGAGCACTTCTCCAGATTCAGAATTCTTTTTGCACTGAAGACGGTACGCTTAAGGCTACCGAAACAGCTGTATGCATCGCAAATATTTTTCTTTTGGCGTTTCTGGCGTAGTAGTTTATTCGTTTTTTTTTTTTTTTTTTTTTTTCTAAAAATGTTCAAAATGGTCAAATAGTATTCATGGCATCTGAAAACGTGGAAATACGTTGAAAACAGAAAGTTAAAAATTTCACGAATCCAGCGATTTCCCTTATGTTATAGAAGAAAGTAAAAATTAAAGAAATAAACTTTTGGAAAACGAAAACAAATTTAACTATTGGGATTTTTTCTGTATGCAAAAACGTAAATGAATAAATATATCAGGTAATGAGTAATCTATAAACTAATTTTCTAACAGAATAACACAGGCTTTTGCTTTTGGGAACAAGTAGAAAATCCGTTTAATTTAATGATCCAAAAATATAAAATGGTAGACAAACATGTACAAATGCTAAATGAACTCATTTTATACATATTTTTACTATACATATCAATGCTTCTGTGCAAAAATAACAAATTTATTTTAAATTCACAGATTTTGATTTCTATTTTTTTGCAAATATCAAAAGATATTCGTTTTTGTTGTGTAATAAATATATATATATATATATATATATATATATATATATATATATATAGAAAATAGAAAAGGAAAAGAAAAAAACTTTATCTTTTTCTTTTAACTTTATTTGTCCCTTTTAGAAGACAAATTTGTCGTCTTGGTGTATGATTTTGATGACATTTATTGATGGCTTGGCGACAACTGTCGCTTTGTCGCCATGCTGGCGAGAATTATATTAATGACTCTGCACGGATTCGAACCCCAGAACCATTTAAATAGTGGCCGTTATTTAAACAACAAGTCTTACATTATTTAAGGAGAACATCCGTAATTTTTAAGGCTATTGAAAAATATTTAAAAATATTAAGGCTATAAAAAAATATTAAACAAAGGTTCTAACTTGACCAAAAAAAAATATATATATATATATATATATTACTATTAATCTATATAAAATATTAATATTACTCTATATACCTCTTATTAGTATTACTACTTTTTTTTTTTTTCTTATAAACTTCTTTCAAATTCCTCAAAGCATTCATAATGTTAGCCAAATGATTTTTTTTTTTTCCGAAGTCACGGGAGAGTGGCAAGACTTTTACTTTAGCATCCCTGAAATAAGCGAAAGTGACATTTGTTGGTGTCGCTAAAGTGGGTGAAGTTGTTAGAGAAGTTGATCGACAGCTGTCTGTAGCTATCCTCTTTCAGAAAAGTGGGCACAATTAAGTTGCACGATCGCATCATTCGATAGCCAATTCTTCAAGCAGATTAGATGGGGAGCAGCGGAAGGCGCATTTCTTTTCTTCTCCCTCATTCATTCTTTCACTGCATTGTGGGCAGGTTAGTGGAGGTCAATTCTGACTTCCTGTCCGGACTGGCCAAGTGGAACAGCAAGGTCGGCGTCAGCCCATTGTTACTCACACCGGGTGCGGGCACGACACTTGTTTTAGCGGCTCCCCGACATCACCGAATTTCGATGAGGGCAACCAACTCTAATGCATAAATTACTTTCATTCTTATAGGTGCATAGTTTCTTAAAAATTTCCATGCAACATCCTTAAGGATACTTCGAAAACGCCCCCAAGTCGGAAAATTAACACCTTACGTTAATAAACTAAGAAAACGAAACTGTAAATGGTCCAAGGACAATTAGTTCGCGTGCACACTGTCATTTTCAGAAAGAAATGCCCTAGTAGTAAAATTGGCAAATATATTTTAAAATTAGAGTGAGAGTGATATCGTCTTGATTTTGTGTTTATTGAACCATGAGAAAAATAGAAAATCGTTACTCAATCCATTATATATTTTTAATGTGATAGACGTGGATTTAATCTCATTTTTTCTAAGTGTAAACAAAATTTCTCAAAATTTCAAAAATGCTCTTTTAAGCATTTCTGGATTTCTGGTGAAAAAAAGCTGTAATGTTCTCTTCATTAGACAACGGGTTCCGGACAAAAGCCCTGCTGACGGCAGACGAAAGTCTCACATTCAAGCATTCAACGGAAAAAATCCCCACTTACGCCGGACAAAAGCTCCACTTGAGCCTATTGTATAATTATCACTTATAGTTTAATAAAAATACAGTGAAGATTACACATACCTGGGGGAGGGGGAGAGCTAAGGGGGACAAGAGGGATCAAAAAAGAAAAAAACATTTTTTTTTTCTTTATTTTTCAGATTTGATTAGAATTTTGTTTAATTATTACATGCAATTAAAAAAAATATATATATAATGAGACTTGCATATATCTGAGGAGTGTAAAGAAGTTTTTATTGGCCGGATATACTGAATAATAATATGAAGATAATTTGAAATATATTATAAAAATACTTATGAAGCATGTTGACAATAACACAGGCACGATCCAAAGAAATAGGCATTTTTTGTAGAAATATATGGTGAATTTTATTAGACGTAATGTCGACGTATTTAAGTTGTCTATAGGTGACCATTTAAATAAAATTATTATTATAGGCTACTTAGAATTAAGAGATTTTAATAACTTGGAGTAGGAGCCCACTGAGTGGTGTTCTTGCTGGCTTGCATGGCAGAGATGAAGTGAAGCTCAGGTTCATCCTTGATTTCACCAAACCTCCTATCGCTGCCAAATTCAAAAGAATAGAGAAAAATGGTTGTGATTATGTTACATATAAACACATGCAATTTTTTTAATCCAACGGTTTTTAGAGAAAGCCAACTTTCGCCAAAATGATTTGGTGGGAACATGGAATTTTTGAGTAAATTATTGATATTGTACCATACTGTAAAACTAAAATACAACACAAGGGCGCCGAACTGCATTATTTGCAAGATGAAAGGAAATCAAATTAGAAAAAAGACATTGTAGATCTGAACTGCGTTAAATAAAGAATAATACACTAAGCGACAAAAAAAAAAAAAGCCGCACTTGGATGTTCTCCTTTTCGCCTTTCTACAACTGCCAATTCTATCGTTTAAAAAGCAAATTTTCGAATATATTTTATTATGTTGTCCTCCACATACACTTTAGCTTTGAGTCCAGTGTTAAAAATAAAATGCAATTGTCAGGAAAATTGTAATTTTAGAATTTATTTCAAAAATGGTAAGAATAAGGCAGTTAACAATGCCACAAAAAGTATTAATTTTTGAATGAAAATCAAAAAATATTTTAATACCTCAGATGGCAAAATAATTAAATGTTAAAGAAATATTGGTAAAAGGGTTTTTAGCAAGATATAAAAGGTTTTGGCCGTTTAAACTGGAAATTTGGTTTTAGGTGGCCACACTGCTCATCCAAGCGAGATGACCGTAAGTTAAAAAGCCATTGCTTATAAAATCGGTTTGTATTACATTTAGAACATAAAGGAGCTGCAGAAAAAGTGATTAGTGGCATAATTTCTTTAACTACAGTACAACAACTATTAAACAAAGCAGGTTTAAATGACAGAAAATTTGAAAAAATTTCATTCTTAGTGAAGAGAAGTAGGAAAGCAAGACCTCAGATGGCTAAAAAAATTAAAAAATGATTAGTTAATTATTGGGCTGAACTGGTTCTCTCTGATGAGTCAAGTTTAACTTATTTCGATCTAAAGAAAACAAGCAGAGCTGACAATGAAAATATGAGCGACTTAATGAAAATCGCACTTTTAAAACAGTGACACATTCTCCGTACATTATGGTACGGGGTGCATAACTTTCCAAACAGTCAGGCAATTTTTCATGCTCAAGGGATCAATTAACTCGAAATAAAACGCAATCTGCATAAAAGTGGTGCCTGACCGACTATTTTGGAGGTATCGTGGACATTTCCGTAAACGGCATTTAAAGATAATAACGCACCTTACTACACGGCGTCTGTGGTAAGTTTATTCACTTCAAACTGTCGAAATTTCTTATACATTCCCATGAGAACCTATAATTTTGTAAGTAATCATATCTTTTTTCACTTTAAGTTAAATCCCACAAAAGATATAGTATAATTTCTTCTTTACCAGACATGGAAATAGTCAAAATCGCGATCCGCTCAAAAATGTTTCGTCTATAAAAAGGCGGGGGAGAGGGGAGAGGACTCGAAATTTGCAGCCTACAACTCTGCCAGAACTAGAAAAAAATATTTGTGGTATTTGGCACATTGAATTTTCTGAGATTTATATTAAAACACTGTATAAAACTATGCCATTGCGCATTAATGCAGTAATTCCATATAAAGGTGGAATTAACCCAATGCAGAATACATATTTTTAACAAAAAATTGCTTAGATCTAACAAATAAATAGTTTTATTTCGTATATTAAAATATAACTTGTTTATTTCATATAATAAATCATAATAGAATGCAAAGTGTATGGTTATTGCATTATGTTCAAAAAGAAAGTTTTATGCAGATTTTTAAAAAGTACTTCGTAAAGTGCAATAAAGCGAATTATTAAATCGAAAATATACATAGGTATCATTTCATCCCTTTGGTATTATGCAAACAAGACAGTTTTATTTGTTTCAAACATTAATTTTAAAGTTATTACAAATAAAAAAGGTATAAGTCATTTTTTCTGCAGTGCGGCTTTTTTTTTGTCGCTTAGTGTACATGATCAGAGATTTGGGAGTGTTGCAATTAGAAATAGATACTTATGTGGGAAGAGGGAAGGATATAAAAATTTAAAGAACACATTGTATGTGAATTTAAACTCAGGTTATGAACTTAAGTTATGAACTCACAAATCTTAGTAAATAAATAAAAAATTGTTAGGGCAGAGGTTTTTCTCAAAAAAGAACGTGGTTGAAATAATTGGATCTTCAAATTAAATACGCAGAATGTGAAAAACCCCTTATGAAATTTCAACTCTGGAAAATACTTAAAATGTAGCTTGTTCTTTTGCCGACAATTTGTTACTTTTTTTTTTTTTTTTTTTAATTCAAATGAATTTTTGGAAAATGTAGCCCAATGTATCCTTTCAATACATGTAAAAAAAAAAAAAAAAAAAAAATATCTTTCGCTTATGCGTAGTAAAACAATATTTATTATTAATGCTTATATCTCAGCAAATAACACGTGTGAATTTTCGGTTTCAGAATAATGTTTCTCTAATGTTTTGTCAATTTTTTTGTAAGTTTTGCAAAATTTTATGGAAATAAGTTCTAGTTATAAGCAGAAAACTTGCCAAAATAAATAAAAAAATAAATAATAATAATAGTAATAGTAATAATATTTTTTGATAAAAAAAAAAAAAAATGTGTATATATATATATATATATATATATATATATATATATATATATATATATATATAATGTATAATATTGATGATCTATTAAGCATAGTAGAAGCCAAGCAACAGATACAAGATCACTGAAACACCAATGACCAATTAGTATCTTCTTAAATAATCGTGCAATTCCCATAGAATAGCATACAAATATTGTAGTACATAGCGTGTGCAAAAAATGTGTTAAATTTTCAAATCATTTGTAACTTTTTATGATACAGGGTGATCCAAAGTATATGCGCTCTTCTACAATTTTTGGTTAGTCGCCTAATTACACTCCGAATTAAATCAATAGTGGAAAATATGAGTTTTTAAATGTTCTTTGCATGTGTGAAGTTTCAATCTATTTTGTACAGTATTTTTTTAAAATAAAAATCGAAAAAGTGTCAAAAAAAAAAATAATAATTTGATCACCCACTGTTTACGGTTAGAGTTACATTTATTTTGAAGGGGGTAAGAGCAGAAGAAAAAGCAACAGGTAAATAAAGTATATAATAAAGTTCTACAGATCTAAATTGTAACTTTGTATAGTTATCACTTACATTTACAAAAAAATACAGCAAGGGTTACAAACATCTGGTGGAGGAGGGGGAGGGGGGGGGGGAGGTTGCTAGAGACAGGGGAGGAGAGAGAGAGGGGGAGGTTACAAGAGAAATATTGTATTTTTCTCAACATTTACATTTTTTTTTTTTTCTTTTTTTTTTTTTTTTTACAGATTTTAATGATTTTTTTTTTTTTTTTTTTTTTTTTCTCGTAATGTAAGCATAATGTAAGCATAATGAGCAAAGGGGGAAAAAAAGATTATTTGTATATCAAACTTCTACAGATTTTAATATAACTTTGCACAATAATCATTTCCAGTTAAAGAAAATACAGTAAGGGTTAAATATACCTGAAAAGACTAAAGGGCCATATATGACTATCAACGCCACAGTTCTATTTTTTAAATGTTTAAATTTTTACCCACTCCCACCTGCTCCTAATAATTCACATTTTCGGAAGTATGTGCAGTTGATTACTTACCTCCAAAAACCTTATATTACTAATTTTCAACGCCACAGATCTGTTTTATATTTTTTTAATTTTTTGCCCCCACCCCACCCCCAATCTTCCCCTTCTAATAATTTTGCACTTTCGAAAGCATGCGCAATTGATTCATCAACCTTAAAAATCTAACAACACGAATTTTCAAGATCATAGCCCTATTTTATAATTTGTAAACATTTTGCCTCCTTCAGCCGGCCCGCCCTCTTAATTTCACAGTTTCAAAAGTATGCGCAATAGATTTCTCAAACCCAAAATTCATAAAACATGAATTTTCAAGACCGTAACTCTATTTTAAATTTTTTAATATATTTATCTATCCTTACTATCTCTCGCCCTCCTCCAATGAAATTTACATCTTAAAAAAGTATTCGAGCAATCGATTTGTCAATATCAAAAAGCTAATTTTCAAAACCGTGTAACACTATTTTTACATTTTCGCGACCGCTGACGTAGATTCACGTCATTTGAAAATCTCTAACTCCACCAGTGGACGTTTCTTTCGCAACTTGCATGTTATTTATTTCTTAAATTAAAAATATACCCAATATTCATATTTGTACTATCAATATACTATGGATATAAATACTTCGATTAGAAAGAGTATAACATAACGCATATCCATTTGTAATATAAATGTTAATACAGAAAATTTTGTTCTGAAGTATTGTAACTGGGGAGAATAACGCCTACAGGCGGATCCTTACTGTGAAAAAGACAACAACATGCGGTCGCGAAAGTGTTAATAATATACGTATTACTTAATAAAATACTTAGCATACGAGTGTCTAGTCAAAGAAATAAGAGATTTTTTTTTTTTTTTTTAGCACGAGCTTAATTAACTTTGATATATTAACTTAATCTAAAACATTATTACTTTCCGAACACTATAGTGAGGAAAGTATTGTAATCATGTCAAAAATCCGAATTCGAGATTTTGATGTTTCTATACGTTTTGAGGTCCCCTGAGTCCGTTTTCACTATTTTTACGATGATGTATGTATGTGTGTGTGTATGTGTGTATGTGTGTATGTCTGTGAGTGAACACGCTAGCGTCTAAACGCTTTGTTCAATTAACCTGAAAGTTGGTACGCATATTGTAAGTCACCATAGTACGAACCCTATAGATTTTGGTGAATCTAGCACTTATAGTTTTTTTACAGGGACACAAAGAAAAATTCTTTATCATTATGGCCTATGGGAGCAAAATCTTAAAAGTGCGATAGCATCTAAACGCCTTATTCAATTGAGCAAAAAATTTATACACATATTATAGGTCACAAATACTCAATCTGTATAGATTTTGGAGAATCTAGCACTTATAGTTTTTTTACAGGGACACAAAGAAAAATTCTTTATCATTATGCCTATGGGGCCAAAATTTTTAAAAGTGTGATAGCGCCTAAAAGCCTTATTAATCTGAGCAAAAAATTTGTACACATGTTATAGATCACAGTTGAACTAACTGTATAGACTTTGGTGAATCTAGCACTTACAGTTTTTTTACAGGGACTTAAAATTCTTTATCATTATGGCCTATGGGACTAAATTTTTAAAAGTACGATAGCATCTAAACGCCTTATTGAATTGAGCTGAAAATTTATATGAGTATTATAAATCACTGTTGCACTAACTATAAGCATTTTGGTGAATTTAGCATTTATAGGTTTTTACAGGGACACAACGAAAAATTCTTTATCATTATGATCTATGGGCTCAAAGTTCAGTAGCGTTAAATAAAACATCGTGTAATAGATGGAGAAAAATACTCAAACACTCTATTATGGTTTTCTCTCTTTTGTTTGTTTAACAACTCCTCTTTCTTTACTTTATCTACAAAACTGTTAATTACTCAATGTTCGGAAAGTCGAGTGGAGTCACTCCAGATTTTTTTTTTTATACTTAGAGCTTTTTTCCTAAGTGAGGCTTATGTCTGATGCATGCGAGGATTTTATGCACGGGGATTAAGTCCGGTGGGGCTTTCGCTTTAGACCGTATCCCAGACACAGCAGACGTGAAACTGCTCACCCCCCAATAAACCAATAAAAAACTAAAATAAAATAAAAGTAAAATAATAACTCTCATTTATCTATAAACCGAAAACTTAAATTTCTATTTTCGTGGAATCCGAATAAATTTTCCATTGCTTATTTATAATTTGATAGCGGATATTTCTATTTTATGCAAAAGAAGGTCCCATATCAAGGATTACTACCGAGAAATATTCTTTTATGTTCACTATTACAGCAAATTATTAATTAATTATTATTTTTTCTTAGTTATATTTTTCAACAATTTAAGTTTTACCATATATATTTATATTTATTTATTTAATTTTACTTATTATTATTATTATTATTTCATACTACTACTGCTACTACTACTAATAATAATTATTATTATTATAACAACAAAAGTGTTGTTGAGAATTTACAGTAGTAATTTATTTTCACCACTGTAGGTTCTTAAACTGAATTTTCAGTACATAATATGACTTCATCTTTTCTTACAAATATTTTCCCACCGCATTATATATGTCATTACTTTAAAAAGCAGTTGATTTCATTCAAATTTTTCTTGGGAATCCTTTTATTTGAAAACTTTATCTTTGGCTTCAAAGTCCCTAGTGCCATAACCCCAGGGGGTTCAGTTCAACCGGAAAGGTTCGGAAATCGACTTTTCTCTTCAAACCGCATTTCCAATTTTCTGCACAGGATATGGGCTTAGTAGGGGACAAAAAATGGGAGGTAATTATTCTACAGAAAACTTTTGACCCCCTATGGTGGACTAATGAAGAATGTTTTGGTGTACAAGTTCTTTTTAGATATGAAGTGTTTCCCATTTATTTAAGAGCGTACAGCGTACAATACCTAATCTAATCTACCTAACAAATGAAGTATGACTGTAACTCGAAAAGTAATGGTAGGAATGAGCTGTAAATTAGGAAATCCATATTTTTGATGATACTCCGCAAAAAATCATAATTTATAATTTTTTCGAATATGAATTCATTAATAATTTTCATAATTCAATAATAATAATAATAATAATAATTATCAAAAATATGCATGGAATATGTTTCAGTTACTTCATTTTAACGCATAAAAAAAAAAAAAAAAAAAAAAAGAAAGAAATTTGAATATAATAATTTATTGGAAAGATATGTTCATTACATTCATTTAACATTAGCATATTTTGACAGCTTATTATAACTATATGACGAAATGAGAGAAAAACATATAAACTGCACCTTTTCTGTGCTGATTTGATCTAAATACCCCTTCATTTGTACCAGTAGTATATCTTTTGGATATTGAATTATGCAAATAAACTTTTTTAAAAGCTTGCGCATGTGTAGTTAAAAATTATTTAGTGAAAATGCTCATACATTGTAAGATATTTAACCTTTTTGCATTCTGATGGCATTATGCAATTTCTAATATATTAGGCCAAGTATCCTAATTAGCACTGCACTGTGTCTAATACCCTACGAGTTATAATTTAAAAAGTTTTCTTTCTTTTTTTTTTTTCCAAAAAAAAAAAAAAAAAAAAAAAAAAAAGTTATATTTCCATGAACATATGTGATAGCCTCATAAAAATTTGTACAGATAATTAGAAGAATTTTCATAATTACATGCTACAGACAAAACGCATTTCAAGCATTATTTTTTACAGGGTGATCCAAAACATTTCGATTATTGTTTAATTTTTTGCTGGTCCCTTTTTCTTCTTCAGAACAGGACTTTTGCTGAAATATGTGAGGTATAACATGTTCTTTATATTCCCAAAGTTTCAAGATAATTCCTAAAAAATTTTTCTAGATTTTTGACAAAACGGCTAAATTCGAAAGTGTCCAAATACTTATTTGTAGATAGTGTAATTGTGGAGCTAATCGCAATTTTTTATTTCAACTTCTTAAAATGTTTATTTTAACATAAAATATAAAAGTATAAATATAGACGCACATTGTGTGAAGCTGTTTGGAGATATATTGGACTTCTGCGGTAGCATTGTTGCTTTTTCTTTTCTTTTTTTTAATTTTGAACTTTACAAAGGACTCCTTTAATTTTGAACACTTATCTGGTGGATGAATTGCAAACAAAACAAATTAGTACAGATATGTTTAAAAAGTTGTTATACTTTTAATTTAAAGTTAACGCGAAAAACTTACCAAGATCGCATACCGCTGATTCATTTGGCGCGTTTATTTCAACTCTCCACTAGTAGCGCAAAAAAAAAGAAAAAAAAAAAATTCAAAGTAAAATGTTTTTGCAATAATATGTTTTTATATAACTGCTTATAAAAATATCATTTATTTATTAAAAATATTCCTGTTTGGTTCCCAGTCGGGAGCTTTTAAATTTCCTGGCCCTTTATCTGAGCCAGTGATCCGCTTTAAAAAGCTTAAAAAGAATTTCATTTCGCAAAAAAAGAGTCCACTCTGTAATGTTTACACTTTATAAGAAATTTTTTCTTTTGTATCCGATCTCGCTTTAACCCTTTCAGTCACAGTGTTCCCGCTGATGGAACACCTAATTTTAATTCTCAAGTGCAAAAACTCATCCCGGAAATTTTTTAGCAAAAATTTACATTTATAACATAGCAGAAAAAGCCCTTTATTTAACATGAAAATTTAAAATTTCTTCTATTTTAATTATGTTCGTAAATTCCGGTGGCAGTAAAATTTAAATGATCCGAATTACCTTGCACTGCAAAGGGTTAAAATATTCCAGAATAAATTGAAATGTTGGGATCTATGCAACTACTACGAGTTTTTGTTGTCGATAATGTTTACTTATAAAGTGATTTATTTATTAAATTATGTATTATTTGAATTTAATAAGGTTTACTTACAGATGTTTCAAACCGAAAATTTCTCGAAATTGATTAATGCTAATTTTTTATTTTTTAAATATTTATGATCAACTATGTGTCTAAAAGTCATTTTTAAAATTAGTTTAGTAATTTTTAAAATAAATTAAGTAGTGAACGTTAAAGAGTTAATGTAACTCGAGTCTATTAATTAATAATTAATTTGCTTATTTATTATACATTTCATAACGTTATGGTTGTTACACGTCACTTGTTTATGCTAATTAATTAAAACACCGATTCACTATTTTAAACCTTCGCAAAACTATTTTAGTCTCGAAATATTTTCGCTCTTCTTAAAGAATTCTCTTTTCCCAATCAACTAATGGTTGCTTGTTTTCTTTAAAACCGTTTCCTAATCGCATAAAGCTGTCACGCAAAATTTTAAATCCGAATTTAAGAAGAAAAAAAAGAAAAATGTTTACGTGCAAGATATATGCCAAACTGACTTTTCAAATAAGGTGATTTAGCGTGAATCTGACGTAAACCATCTATATTTTCTCCAGCGGCAGACATTGCTTTAGTTTTCAGAAAAATAAACTCGAAATTGGTGTTATTGTTGGAAAAGGATTGACGTCGTAATTGCCGTTTTGAAAAGTGAGTTTATAAAACATCAGTATGACGTTAATATTTGTTTACGCCATTATATTAAAGAGGCTGAAAATAAATAACGAAAGCAAAGAGAGGCTCTCATACTTAATATATTTAACAAAAGGTTTGAGAAAAAATAAAATGTAAAAGTATCTTCAATTAAAATCGCTCACGATGATCACCTTTTAATTAAGTCGGCTTTTTTTCAATTAGAGTTTGATTTAATTAAACCGCATATACAGGGTGGCCATAATTAAACTGCAAGTGTTCAAGGGGTACTGGAGAGAAAACTACTAGGGATATTCCAGTATAATTTGGTATCTACACGTTTCCGAACATGCGCAAATCAAAAAAAAAAAAAAAAAAAAAAATCGTCATTTTCACCCGATAAATGGCGTTGTACTGTATTTCAACGCTCACCGATGGCCTATACAACTTCCGAAACCGATAGACAGAACATAATGAAATTCTAAGAGGCATATAAACAATATAAAACATCACTTACAGTTTATCGAAATTCCATACAATTCGCTTCAGTAATTAAATTTTTACAGTATCATGTAATCAAAAATTAACGTAAATTAAGATCACAAATTAAACAATCCATAAAGACGCTTTGGAAAACAATTAAACCATTATTTATTCAATGAAATTATCACGTGATGTGCTCAATATGCGAACCACCAGTTGCAACCGCAACCACATGCTGAAAACGTAAAACAGCATGGTCCACCGTCGCATTTAAAATCTCTGTTGTAATACACATCACGTGTCTCATTATGCTAGATTTCAATTCAGGAACAGAAGCAAGTCGTTCTCTATAAACCATATCTTTCAGATGTCTCTACAGATAAAAATCGCAAGGATTAAGATCCGGTGAACATGGGGGCCATGCGTTTTCGAAACCTCTGCTTTATGACTCGGTCTGCACCAAAGGTATCGTGTAGCAATTTTTTAACAGGTTTAGCGATGTGAAGGGGTGCTCCGTCCTGCATAAATATCGTGGTTTCTAAACAATGTCTCTCTTGCAATGCTGGAATCAATTGTTCTCTCAACGTCGCACCGTAGCTTGCCCCTGTAACACTACAGCGTTTGGGACCACTTGGAGTAGGGGTCTCAAAGAAATATGGGCCCAAAAGAAAATCACAAGTCATTCCACACCATACAGTTACATAATCGGAATGGAGGGGTTTTTCACGTTTAGCGTATACTGGTTGCTCATTCCCCATATTCTGCAGTTATGCGCATTTACACTACCTGATAGTGTAAAATGCGCCTTGTCTGTCCACAAGATCCTCTGTATCCAAGTGTCATCCTCACAGATTTTCGACAAGACAATCTTTGCAAAATCATTTCTTCGGGCGTCATAACGAGGTTTCAATCCTTGAAGCATTTTAATTTTATACGGAAAAAGCCGAAGAATGCGTCTCAACATTTTATGCACAGTTGACCAGGGAAGAGATAATGTCCGAGCCACACTTCTTGCGCTCACTTGTTGCAGCATACTGGCTCCTGAACTGCTACTCGTAGTAGCAAGAGCGTCATCAATTTGTTGCACTGTTTCCGGGTTTACGGGACGCCGCCCTCTTGTGCCTGGAGTAACGCCCAATTCTCCTTTTTCTTCAAATTTAGAAATCATATTTTTCAATCCATTGACACTCGTTGGACCTCTTCTTAATCGTTTCATACGCCGGTATTCTTTCAGAGTAGCTGAATAATTGCTATCATTCTGATAGAATATCTTCACTAACAATGCACGTTCCTTCTTATTCAGAGTCATGATTGACCATTACTCAATGTGGTCTTGTTTTTATACTGTTCGATGGACTTAAAATTTGCATATATGCCGTCGATAAGCATTGAAACACGGCACAGCGCAATCTATCGGGTGAAAATGGTGAATCTTGGTTTTTTTTTTGCATATTTGACTTGCGCCTGTTCTGAAACGTGTAGATACCCAATTACACTGGAACATTCCCAGTAGTTTTTTCTCCAGCACTCCTTGAACACTTGCAGTTTAATTTTGGCCACTCTTGTACTTGAAAAGATACCAGTAATATACAGAGTGATTATAAAAAAACTATCACGATATATGAGATCATAGCTATCATCCGTTAACAGAAACTAAATGAAAATTTGGTGGAAGGTATTTTGAGGTATGCGCTCGAGAATCATATAAAAACAACAACAGTTAAATTCTAACAGTTACGGTTTCAGTGACAAAATTTCGAAAATTTCAAATGGCAACACCTACTTTTTATTATTATTATTATTATTGGAATGGGATCTCCATAGCAAAAAACCATAAACAGCGTTGGAGCGGTACCTCTAGCACGAAAATCACCAACGCTAGGCATACTAACAAGGAAACATTCAAAAGGTGTCATCTTCAAAAAGTAATGAAAAAAATAAATACAGTCGACTGCAAAATTATTCGAGCACTAGCCAATAATTCCTATATTTAAAAAGTACACTTAAAACTGTTTTGCTAAGTAAATCCTTGTCGAATCATGTTCTTAGACTGATTAAGAACATGACTCGACAAGGATTTATTTAACAAAGCTGTATTAAGTGTACTTTTTTTTTGGCAAGGATTATTGCTAGTGCTCGAATAATTTTGCAGCCGACTGTATATATGTGATTCTACTCTTCATAGATCATCAGAAAATGAAAAAATTATCGACTGAAATTAATTACAGCGACCACAAAAAATTATCAAAATTAAGCATATTTGGCTATTTCACACTGCTAGGCGATTAATTTTCAGTACTTGGCGGAAAAGCAAAACACGGTTCTGTTCGTACAGTCGGTAACAGAAGTGTCCGAACACTAGCAAAAATTCCTATGTAAAAAAAGCACACTTCATACGGTTTTGTTAAATAAATCCTTATCGAATCATGTTCTTACACTGACTAAGACAGCATTAGACAAGGATTTATTTAACAAAACAGTATTAAGTGTACATTTTTTACATAGGAATTTTTGCTAGTGTTCGGACACTTTTGTTACCGACTGTACACGTCAATCTCGGTGCTAGCAAACGTATCGCCTAATAGCGCTTAATCGCCAAATATGCTTAATTTTGAAAATTTTTTGTGGTCGCTGTAATTAATTTCAGTCGATAATTTTTTCATTTTCTGGTGTTTTATGAAGAGTAGAATCACATATATATATTTTCAATACTTTTTGAAGATGACACCTTTTGAATGTTTCCTTGTAAGATAAAAAGAGAAAACAGTCGTGATGTGCCTACCAGAGCACGACTTTCATTTTCTTAATGACGTCACATTTCACACTGAGGCTTCGGCTCTCACTACAGTTTACTGATTCTGCTTCGAAACGAGAAGAGGAGACCATGATATTCTTAATTTCGTGTAGGTCTACTGAATAAGGGTTTTAATTTCGTTGTTAGTCGTAAGACACCGTCATGACTGACGTCATCGCACTAAGTGAAAAATAAGGCATTGTGAAATGCGTAATGTGTATCTTGCTTTCGTGCTCTTTGAACAATATGCTGTTTACTGGGAAACATCATCATCATCATCAAAATCGATTTTGATTGTCATTTCACAATGCCTTATATTTCATGTAGTGCGATGACGTCAGTCATGACGGCGTCTTACGACTAACAACGAGACTAAAGCCCTTATTCAGTAGCCCTACACGAAATTAAGGATACTGTGGTCTCTTCTTTTCATTTCGAAGCAGAATCAGTAGACTTTAGTCAGAGCCGAAGATTCAGTGGGAAATGTGACGTCATTAAAAAAAGGAAAGTAGTGCTCTGGTAGGCGCATAACAGTAGATTTTTCCTTTTTTTCTTAGCCTGCTAGCTCTGGCGATTTTCGTGCTATAGGTACCGTTCCAACGTTATTTAAGGTTTTTTGCTATGGAGATCCCATTTCAATAAAAAAAGAGTAGGTGATGCCATTTGAAAAATTCGAAATTTTGTCACTGTAACCGTAACTGTTAGAGTTTAACTGTTGTTTTTTATATGATTCTTGAGCGTATTCCTCAAAATACCTTGCACCAAACTTTTATTCAGTTTCTGCGAATGGTATGATAGCTACGGTCTCATATATCGGGATAGTTTTTTTTATAATCACCCTGTACTATATATATATATATATATATATATATACAGTCGGTAACAAAAGTGTCCGAACACTAGTAAAAATTCCTATGTAAAAAATGTACACTTAATACTGTTTTGTTAAATAAATCCTTGTCTAATGCTGTTCTTAGTCAGTGTAAGAACATGATTCGATAAGGATTTATTTAACAAAACCGTATGAAGTGTGCTTTTTTTACATAGGAATTTTTGCTAGTGTTCGGACACTTCTGTTACCGACTGTATGTGTGTGTGTATGTGTGTGTGTGTGTGTGTGTGTGTGTGTGTGTGTGTGTGTGTGTATTTAATGGTGCAGCACTTTCTACTTGAGTATTTGCCGGAGACGCCCCGAATTGATGACCATTTGTGAAGGGGCACCGAATGGACGGCTGTCGCTACCCTTAACAGAGACAAGACAACACAAGGCGAAACGTCCGTGCTTTGTCCAGGGTTCAATCAATCCCGGGCCCTACCGTGTGGGAGTCAGGGACGCTAACCATCACACCATATGAGCGGCTCCAGTAATATATTGATTTGTGATAATTAATTTATGTGCTTAAATCATCTATCTATACAGGATAAATAAGTGGACAATATAAAATGAAAAAAAAAAAAAAAACCCTCCCCTCTATTTTCAAAAAGTTTTCCTTTTAAATTTGAAACGACCCTTTTCGTTCAAGTTTTGTCGATTAGAAAGATTTTATGTTATTTCCAATAAGTCCATTAAAAAATATTGCATCTCTAAAACCAACTGAATTAATATACAGAGAAAAAATTGCCCCTTGCTATATTTCCGTATCACTTAAAAAGCTGTTTCTCATATGAAACCAGGGACAGTATACAAATCTACTGAAAAAAAAACTTCATCGTTGGATTGCAGGAAAAGTTTGGCAGCGCAGACTACTTATTTTCCTGTAGATATTACAATATATGTGCCGTTGTCTATTTGGACCGTTTAGGCCGCTGTCGATTCATCCAGATACTGTGATCCACCGTTCGATCACGGTTTATGGTCGCAAATAACAAGAAATTTACTAAAGTAACCTGTGAACTGCTGTTAAGACTTTAAAACTAGCGTTCCATTCTCTCTCTGCCCATATATGGCTGTTGGAGCGAAAAATGAAGACCAAGAAGGTAATTTGAGACGTCATCTTTTTCTACAAACGTGGCGGGTGGTGGTGAGACTCCAAAAATCCACGTAAAAAACTAAGGTGTAAGTATATTTCTTTTTAAATATTTTATACAAAGAAATAAATGAAGAAAGAAAGAAATTCTTTTAAGAATTTCATAGGAAAAAAAGAAATGTTTTTCTAAGAATTTTAAAGCAAAAATATATGTTTGCTCGGATTTAAAAAAATAAAAATATCTGTTCAAACATACAAGAAAAGCAATCACACACTCACATACAACACTTACTCATACACAGGCCAATTTTCTAACTCTTTTCAACCTTCTTAAAGGTTACAAATTAGATACTTCCCTTCACATCTTTAATACAATTACCTAAATTAAAACAATAAAAAGATTTTCCCAATCTTTCAAGACAAGACGGAGAGTGCGTCGCGGAGATAGCGTTAGTCAGTCTGGCCGGTGCACACCGACGCAATGTCGCTGCCTGTGCTAAAAGTGTCATTATTTACCTACTGTTGTCAGAACAATTATAATTTTATTAATCAATATATGTATTAAAAGGGCTTGAGTTTCAGACATCAAACATATATGCAGTGAAATATATCATACAATGTAATATTCGCTAATCAAAAAATATTAATTAAAATTTTATGTATAGTTTTTGTGTTATCATTTTAAGGTATTGAAAAAGTTTATCCTCCAATGTTTCTTTTTATTACTTTACACTTTATTCAAACATTTGTGCACACTTTATTAATATTATTAAATTGGAGTACATTTTTTCTTTTTCAGATTTTTCTAATGGATATGTTTTCCTTTAAATAATAGTTTTACTATTTTTTGTTATTTTCCCTTTAAATGAAATATTTGTCAGAAAGGCAATGCTTAATTAATTAAAAGCGTATAAATGGGGAAAAATGCATAATTGAAAGTTTGATTTAGTGTACAGTCGGTAACAAAAGTATCCAAACACTAGCAAAAATTCCTATATAAAAAAAGTAGAGTTAATACTGTTTTGTTAAATAAATCCTTGTCGAATCATGTTCTTAGACTGACTAAGAACATGATTCGACAAAGGATATATTTAACAAAACAGTATTAAATGTACATTTTTTACATAGGAATTTTTGCTAGTGTTCGGATACTTTTGTTACCGACTGTGCATCATAAAAAGTTCAAAAAATCTAAAAATATCTTTTGACAATTATTTTCTTTTCCTGATTTAGATTTCTTTTTTTTTTCTTTCTTTCTTTTTTTTTTTTTTTTTTTTTTTTTTTTAAGAAAATGAAGAAATTTAAATTTATTTAATTAAGTAAACTGAACAATAATATAATTATGTACTATTCAATTCTCAATCAATATTATTATTATTATTCTCATATCATAATAATAAGATTTCTTTATTTATTAAA
The DNA here is from genome assembly GCA_963930645.1 of Salticus scenicus. NCBI lineage: Eukaryota > Metazoa > Arthropoda > Arachnida > Araneae > Salticidae > Salticus > Salticus scenicus. The sequence goes on from OZ005657.1 coordinate 50,157,875, forward strand.
AAATGGGATTATTGTTTTTATAATAATTGTATTTATAAATAACAATCATAACGAAACGAGATGGCAATACCACCTCTTGCGCAATTTTCACGAAAAGTTGGTAGGCACTATTTTATGTCAAGGTGCTGTTACATATAAATTTACATCAAATTCTGAGTATTAATTCTCGAGATAGAGCTATCATAATGTTTTTGTCACTCTCTCACACACAGAGAGATTCACAGACAAGACACACGGAAACAGATATTTTTCTAAAAAGGGCAAAATCGCGTTCTAGACTTCTCAAAATGTGTAAATCCATGGAAAATCGGAAGTCAAAACTTTTTACGTATCTAATACTTCTTCTGTTGAATATAGGAAAGAGTATTGAATTATTTGAAGAAAAATGCATCTAATAAAAAAAAAAAAAAAATTACTTGTGTCAATAAAGTAAATCTTTTATCTATCGAATAAAAAAAAAACTAAAACTACCCGAACTAAAGAATAATAATAATAAAATAAATAAATAAATAAAAACCTGTGAGAAGAGTTTAAACATATAAGTATTATTTTTGTATATTTAGAAGAAAAAAATTTCTTTTCCTTTTATGTACTAGTTCTGTACCAAAGGTATGCTAATGGAGTATGAGGCGGTCTTTAAACCACGCCGACTTCTTTTTTTTACAGAGTTTTTATTTTCATTTTTAACTTTCTCTCGACGCGTTCCAGCCGAGTAAATTATCTTACTCACCAACAGTGTTGTACGCTTTTCTCAGAGCAGATGTAGGCCAGGCCTCCAAAAAACTCGTAGCTTATTGAGCGAGTACTAACAAATTCCAAAGATATTATTTCTTTTGTTGAAAATGTGAACAATCTGACTAATGCTCGACAAAGTATAGTTACGTCACACTGCATACCGCCATAAATTGCCCTAATTAAATATCCTGCTCTGATCAGGCGTTGCGACTTGCGACAAAGGAAAAGTTTACAGAAGTATGTAAGAAAACTAACCATATAACTAGTATCAAAGCCGTCGTTTATTGCAGTGCGAGAGGGGGGTGAAAGGTCAATATATCAAGGTAAAAATTTCTCACGCACATTTTTAAGAAGTTTAATTGTTTTGACATTGTCGGCATTTTCTAGTTAAAATATGTTGGCTTGTGCTTTATATGAGTGTACATTCCAATTTCCTTATTTTGTATGGGAAAGGATTTTATTTTATTTTTCGCTTATTAACGATTTTTAATATTCTCACGCTCATTTTTAAGAAGTTTAGTTGTTTTGACTTGTCAGTAACTAAGAAAACTAACCATATAACTAGTATCAAAGCCGTTTATTCCAGTGCCAGAGGGGGGGGGGGAGGGGAGGTCAATATATCAGTAATGAATCATAGGAAAGAGAAGAAGAAGGAGGGGGGGGGGGGAAGAACATCTAGGAAACATTAAAGGCGGTAAAGCTTTAAGAGAAAAAAGATTTGCAATAAGAGAAATGTATTTATTTATTTATTTTCTATTATAAGCTTTTATTTAACTTGGTATATTGTTTATTTATTTATTTATTTATTTTTTTTAATGTATGTCGATGAAATCTAAGAATTGAAGTTTCATTTACTTCCTATTATTCGACTGAGTTGAAACTTTGCATACATATACATGCCTAACTCCGATGATAATATATACTCAAGTGGTAACGGACTTATGTATGGGAGTGGCTCTGTGGGTTCTGGACTTCTAATTCCAATTCAAAGTTATTTCTAATTTTAATCCGCTTCCTGTTGTCCAATTGAGCTTGAGCTAAAATTTTGCATACCAAAAATAAATGTGTTTTTATTACTAAAAAACAGCGGATTTAAGCTTATACACCTGGTACATGTATAACTCCGATGACAATACATGCTCAAGTAGTCAGGAACTTAGAGGGGTGGGGATGGGGGGGAGGGGGGTCAGACCCTGGGCCCCAACTCTAGTTTAAAATGTGTTTCGAATTTTAACCCATATCGTCCGATTGAGGGAAATTTTGCATACATATATAATTCTGATAACAGTACCAACTTGGGAGGGAGAAAGGAGGCTGAAAGCCTGGGCCTCCAACTCCAGTTCAGAATTCGATTTATAATCGATTTCCTACAAGCCGATTCAGCTGAAGTTTTACATACATACATATTATCCCCATCCGCTGACTTGGAGTTTAAATAAAAGCGTGTCTTTAAAAAATTTTAATTTATTATTTAAAAATTGAAACATTAAAGAATATTTACATTTTTAAAGGAATTTCATAGGATAGAATTTTGCGATACCAATGTTTTTTATTCATGAATGCCATTGGCGGGCGACAGATCAGGTATTAAAGTTTTAATGTTTATTTTTCTATTTATTTCGTAAGCCTGTTTTAAATGAGATATTTTATATAAAGTACGATAATTATATTGCAAATATAAATGCAATGTAGTTTTGAAACAGGTGAATACTTTCAGTATCAATAACTTTGTAATTAAATACGATAATCGCAAAAAATATGGAACAGTTGTTTCGAGTCGAAATAATTAAGCACATCCCTTCATCATGCGAAAAAAAAGAAGCACGAGTGTAACGTGAAAATTGAGTTATGTTCAATTATTCAAGCCCGAAATTGCTCTCACCTGTCTTATGCTCATGGAAAAAAAAAAAAAAAAAAAGAAAGAAAGAAAGGAGAGAAAAGAAAAGAAAGATAGTAATAATAATAATTTTTGCATAAATTTGCCATTTTTTGTGTTTAGAAAGTAAAGTTCGTAAATTTAAGTCACACGCATTTTTTTCGCAGGATTATCGCCAATAAATTTATGGAAAGCCTCTTTTTTAACAAAACAATGAAAGTAATTTTACGAGGTTTTCCTCACATTTCTGCTGTTGGTAAAACCCTGTAAATTGAGGTGGATTTCCTTTTCTTTTTACAATGCGGTATTTGCTGAAGAAAAAGATCTTTTTAAGAAATCTAATTACTTATAGGTTTTTAATGCTTTATAATTTCGAGCATTTTATGTAATTGTTACTATTTTTCCTTCTAAACTATTTTTGGTCAAAAAAGACAATAAAAATCGCAAAATATGTGTACAAGTAAAAATGTATATTTTATAACCCTTCAATATTTTCTTAAGTGATATCAAATGAAATCTTAAATGCATGTAATGATGCTCATAAAATACATTAAAATATCTTGTAGATTGTGATTTTGATTAACATGTTCACGCCGACTTGGACCACCGGTGGGTCACAGTTAATTCAAGATATGAAAAAATCTGAAAACCGAGGTTCTAAATGGCTGGTTTGCGGTTGGCGATTTTTTTCATATTCGCCAAAAAAAAAATTTATGTTCGGATGAGAGGGTTTTATGTCGCACTAATGCTACGTTATGGGCGATCAGCTGGTTGACCATATCAGAATACCTTTATAAATATTTTATGTTAAAAACTATTATAATTGCCCATTTAAGAAGATATTTATAATTTTTAATTAATGTGGACCAAATCAGTAAAAATTAGGATAAGTAATTTTCTTTGCTACAACTTTTCAAAAATTTTAAAAACGATTTCAGAATAGAGGCTGTCTTGTAATTTTGAGGACAAGGGGTCACCCAAGCAATTGTCGACGGTCTGGACCCCCCCCCCCCCAAATATTTTTACGAAATCAATCAATAAAAACAAAGGATTGAATCCCAGACCGTTATGCCCTAAACCGTTATGCCCGTTATGCCTATGAAATTAACGACCTTATTTTAAAATTGTCTACAGATGAAACTATTGCTGAGGAAGTTATGAAATTTTGCATAGGACATAATGAAGGTATGGAAATTTGTTTGAGCGAATTAAACAATATTAGTTCAAATTTTGCCCTCTAGGGGGAGTTTTTTAATGAATTGCATATTTAGCGTTGTATTTGTGACAATTTACAAATTTTATTGTAACAAGACATAGTCAACATGACGACCATCATTGTCAGTTACCATTTGGAATCGTAAGATAACATGTTTCACAGCCAGTGTTGCCAGATTGAAGATTTTGTCCCCATTTTGGGGATTTTTTGGGCTTCTGGGAACAATTTTGGGGACCGAATGTTTATGGGGAATTTTGAGGGGATTTTTTAAATTTTTGGGGAGAAATCTGGGGAATTTTCAAACTTTTTTTGGTTTACAGCATTGACAACTATAGGAATTTGTCCCTACGCGTAGGGACTTTTAACAGTTTTCTTTAGTATGTAGGGGCTTTTGAAGGTACCTCTTCTCCCCAGGACATCCTAAGGATATCCTGAGGATGAAAGTACATCTTCAGCACTAAAGTACTTTACGCAGATTTTAAATTTTCCGATAACTAGTATATATATAAAAGTAATTTTTATATACGGGGATTTTTTGCAAAAATGAGCGTCATTTGGAGAAAAATTTGGGCTTAAATCTGTTAAATATTTTAAATTTTTTTATGAAAAAAATTTACTTTTTTAGTAGAAATTGATTTAGGGATTTTTTTGAAAAAAAAAAAAAACCCTGATTTGGGGAAATTTGAAAGCCTGTTTGGGGAAATTGACTGCCGACCATCTGGCAACACTGTTCCCAGCATCACAACTGACCACAGTGTATTTGGGGAACTGGTACGAACATCTTGTGAAATGTTGTCTTTAAGAGCAGCTAAAGTTTTTGGATTATCACGATATACCAGATCTTTCAAACTCCTCAAAGCCAAAAGTTGCATGGATTGAGCTCTGGGGATGAGTTAATGTGTTAGAGTGACCCATGTATAAAAAAAGTGGTGTGGTCAAATCTAAATAAAGCACCAGTCGTAAAGGTATAATTCATTAAAAAACGCCTCCTGATGGCGAAAATTTGAACTAGATTTTTTTATTCGTTCAAACAAATTCCCATACTATCATTATGTCCTGCACAAAATTTTACAAGATTCTCAACAATAATTTCATCTGTACAGTCGGTAACAAAAGTATCCGAACTCTAGCGAAAATTCCTATATAAAAAAAGTAGAGTTAATACTGTTTTGTTAAATAAATCCTTGTCGAATCATGTTCTTAGTCTAAGAACATGATTCGACAAGGATTTATTTAACAAAACACTATTAACTCTACTTTTTTTATATAGGAATTTTTACTTCTCCATTTTAACGCTCTCAACCCCCTGTTTAATGTAGATTATTTTTTATTTGCTAGAAATGTTAAATTCTTATGTTTATGTGATTAGGAGAAGAATGAAAGTTGAAAATCATATAATTTTTTTTCCTCGGATTACTGTATGTATATATGTATAGATAAATATCACAGAGAAGAATAAAACCAGTGTGACAAACTTCGAAACTGTATCGAACTCTGCACAGAGTAATGCGAGGTGTTGGTCACATCGACACCTAATGATGTGTTGACACACCAACACACATTGGCCATCTGTACTACACCTGAATTTAGAATTTTTGAAAATTTTGCTGCCTTTAAAATTTATGATAAATTATTTAGTTTTTATTAAAATTTTTATTCTAAAGATTTAATTTGCCTTATAATGTATTAAGAACTCCCTAAATATCGTTTATTATTGGTATGAATAAATACTTTTTTAAAATTTTTAATTGAAGCATAATTTAACTAAATTAATGTTCAAACTTTACTTTATAGCAATAGCTTCATATTTGGAGTTGGTGTAGCCGCTTTCGCAAGGGGAACCCCTTTATTCTCAGAACTCTTCTCAGTGGTCACGGTAAGTGACATTCGAGAAAGTGATGTTTTTTCCTATCTCCAGTAGTTGGCGTGACAGTCAGTCTAAGCCAACTTCCAATTAATTGCTATTATAGGAATTGTTATTATTAACTATTTTTTACCACTTCACGAAAGAATGTGTAGACAAGCTTATTGTAATTTGCAATTTTTATAGTTTCCTTAAATTTAATATCAATATTACTGTCTTGGTATGTTACAGTTAGGGCAGTAATAATTTTTCCATATCTTATATCGTTTTTATGCTTCTTATGTCTGGTGTTAATCTTTCGCTTGGACATTTTGATGTAGCAACCTTCTTAATTGTTAGGGTATGTAAATGGGATTTTGTAGATTCCTGTTGTCTCGAGGGGGATATTTGCTATTACAAATTATTGCATATAAGCTTCAATTAAAACCAGAAATACAGCTAGAAAATACAATGTAAATATACCTGTTAAACCCAACCCCAATATCTATCAAATAATTCGTAGAGATAAAGTCCCCCCTCCCCCTCCCCCAAGACCGCAGGTATCTACAAAATCCCGTTTACATATTCTAACAAATAAGAAAGTTGCTACATCCGAATGTCCAAGTGAAAAATGAACACCAGACTTAAGAAGCATAAAAACGATATAAGATACGGAAGCATCACCAACTCCCTAAATAAAATATACCAAGACTAATACTGATATTAAATTTAATGAAACTAGAAAAATTGCAAAATACAATAACCCTGATTACGCATTCTTTTGTAAAATGGTGGAAATAGTTAATAATAGCAATTTCTGTAATGGCAACAAACCAAAAGCTGCCTCAGACTGTCTGTAATGCCACCTACTGGAGGAAAAATTAAAAGATATAGTGGAAAACCTCATTTGGCTTCAGCATCACCGACCACTGAGGAGGGTGCAGGCAGAGCATTATTTTTTACTAACTTAGATAAATAAACATTTTTATTAATAACTATATGATATATCATTATAGTCTCCGCTCGTTATTAAATCTGCATGCAAGTAGCAGTTTTCAAGGTTTTTACATATTTGTTAGTTTCATCTCTGGTTTTACAGTATGCTTAAAAGAGCGTAATGGAATTCATATGGTTGTTACATATCAGATTTTTTAAAATAAATATTTCATAAATGTTCAACTTATTTTTCTTTGATTGAATAATACAAAATATGCCATAATTACTACAAAAGAGTGACTGTGTCGAATTTTGTCATAGAGCGAGAACTCCATAAAAAACCAACACATCCACTTGACATTTCATTCAAAGGAGTTGGTTTAAAACAGTGGTTCTCACCTGGTGCTAGAAGAGGATTTCAGATGCACTTTTAAATGTTATTAAGCCGTCAAATTTTGACGGGTAGCAACTAGTTTCTTTTAACTTTACTATTCCCTGCAGTAGAAGCAAGGCTGAAACCAAGAAATTTTGCAGATTTGTGAAAAATTTTAGAGTTCTAGTTCATTTTTAGCGCTCAACATTATGTACTAAAGCTTGAATCCCTTCGGCAAATTTTTTCTGGCTACGGCTCTGAGTAGAAATTTATAAGAATAAATACATGATGAAAAACTGAACAAGTTCACCTGCAAATAGCTTCTGTGATTAATGGCAGGACCCTAGAGAGTATATTTAAAATGTTTGCTAATGCTCAATGGCAATGGACGAAACAATTATTGAGTATAGATTGTATTGGACATCTAGTACAGATTATATGTATACAAGTTCCATTATGTATGCTATTTCTCTCTCATTATGTATCGTTATACATGGATTATAAAAACATGAATCTAACGCTATAAATTATATAATTAAAACATTAAAACCTCTGATTTATGCGTTGTTGTGAGTTTTGCACATTTGAACCCTAGAAGGGCATAAAGGTGAGAGGTCACTGTAATAGGTCGCACATTTCCCAGCAATCATGAGCTATTTTTCATCTATTATCTTCATATTCACTGTACTATCAGTAATAAAAATCATTGAAAATTTTAGCGAAGAAAAGACTTTCCTGTTCGATTTTTCAAGCATTATTTCCCAAGGTGTGACATCGTATATCGCTGACATCCTGTTGTAAAACGGATAAAAAGGATGCACCCCGTAGTTTTCGACCGTCCTGGAGGCTAGAGAATGAACAGCCATGCTGGCGACTTCTAATTTGGTTTTGCTCTTCATTTTCCCTGACTGACTGATACGGTAAATTAATGGTTCTGAATCTGAGAATCTGAAAACTTATACAGTCCATGAAACTGCTGGTTGAACTACATAATATTTCATCTTTATATTATCGTTTGGTATACATTAAAAAAAAAAAAAATCGCGACAACATAAAAAATACACATTTCTTTAAAAATCCCTTTAAGAGATATTCACTTATCCAATTATAGAAATCCATACGTGCCAACCATCTCATTAATAGCCGTATAATTGTTAACGCCCCCTGAAAAAACGCTCCTTTTCTCACACCACTATATTTTTAGAGTAATTCTCTCCAAATATTGTTACGATTAAATAAGATTAAAATTACTTCAAAAAAATATTGGTGTGGAAAAAAAGGCGGGTACTAAAAATTGTACAATTCACAGAGCTGCCAACCTAATCCGGCAAATTGTTAACGCCTATCGAAAAACGCCCCTTTTTCTACACCACTTAATTTTTAAAGTAATTTTCTTCAAATACATTTGCGATAAATTAAGAAGAAAAAAACTCTAAAAAATGACTGGTGTAGAAAAAGGGGCGGTACTAGCAATTTGCCGGATTAGGTTGGCAGCTCTGAATTCATAATGAGGTGGTTGGCAAGTATGGAAATCCAAGTAATCTGATACAATCACAATATCATATCTGTACAATAAGTTTTTAATTAAAATAAATAAGTGAAGATGAAATCTAAATAGAGGGTGTAGTGATTGACTGAATTTGGGTCTAAAGGAGCCTTCACACACTGGCAACTGGAAAGCTTCAAGTTCGGTTTCTTTTGATACTTCTTTGATGTGGTTTTTGAGAATCGAAGCTCTCTTACAAACCCCCTAGTGCGATAATTGCATGGGAACTGGCCTCTTTTGTAAAACAGCAATAAAAAGTAATGTCCTTCATTGCAAATGTGTGCAAAATTTCAAGGGTCACTTTCGGACAATAGATAACTTATGAGTTTTGAAGCTCTGTATGTTGCCAGTGTCTGAAGGGTCCTTTAGACCTGGGTGGAATGCTCTTCGTGGGGGTCTTTTTTAAGTGTCCTAGCCCAAACTTATGCAAGTTTCCGAGAAAACCATGGAAAACTACGAAAGGCTAGGTCAACTAACGCAATCTGGAATTGAACTCCGAATATAAACAGGGAATTACAAGAAATGCTATGCGGGAAATTTTAAAAATGTCTCAAAATGTAAGAAGTAAAATTAATATTATGTAAAATTAATATTATTTTATTATTGTTATTTTAATGCTAGAAATAATTAAATATGCGACAAGCTACTTGAATATGTGCATAATCTTGGTTTGGCTTATTTTTATCATTCGAAATTTGCTGGTAAACACTACTATAATATCTAATAGTTCTCATATATACATCGTCGTGCAATTTCTCGTCAGGATCAGGTCGTGATTCCTCTCATATACATTCATTAATACTCATTTAACTATACGTGCATGCGCATAATCTTTATTTGGCTTATTTTTATCATTCAAGATTTTTTCACTTCCATTACCCGACTACCGTAGGTAATGGAAGTATTGTGTTCGATCCGACAATTCAATATCGAGTTTTCACCTGATTTACATGTTTTAAGGTCTCCTGAGTCCAAAAAAGTAGTTTTTGGCAATTGGTCAATGTGTGTATGTGTGTGTGTATGTATGTATGTGTGTGAGGAATCTTCTGACTATCATATCTTCCAAACTAATAAAGATAGAACTACAAAACTTCAAAATTGAGACAAGTATGGTGCACAGATGAATTTTCCAAATTTTGGTAAAAATTGGAAAACCGGAAAGGGAACAACGGAAACCGGAAGTGGTACCGAAAGTCTGCATCTCAAAAACAGCTCTAACGATTTTCTTCCAAGTTGCTAAAAAACACTCTATTAGATGTCCTTTCGAATGATATAGTTGGTTAGTTCAAGAAAATTGATAAGCGTCCTGTATAAATAGCTCAATTTCAGGTATCGCAAGTGCGTTCCTTTAAAAACGGCTGCACGGATTTTTTTTTTTTAACTTGACATATTAATTGCCTTTTAAATATCCTTTTGTATGTAATTATTCTTTTCCGGTCAATAATTGAGTAAGCCAAGTTTTGGCAAAATGTCGGTAACTCAAAAACGGCTCTAATGATTTTCTTGAAAATTATCACTTAAATCCATTTTAGATATCCTTTCTTATGTATTACGTGGTTTTTAAAGGAAAATTAACAGTCAACCTGATTAGGTAGATCAGTTTTAGATGTCGGAAATTAATGTTTCGAAAAATGGCTAAACCGATTTTTTATTACTTTTAAATTCGCTATGCAAATCTATTTTATATATCTTTACATGTGTTTAAGCTCTCTCTGCCAGAAAATGTTTAGGTTAATTTTATGTCTTCTGATCATATTATCTCCAAAAAATGCATATAATTCATGTAATAGTAAATAATAGAAGTAGATTTTTTTTTTTTTTTTTTTTTTTTTTTTTTTTTAGACGACTTCAACCCGTGCGATGTGCATAATTACGAAATTATTTCTAACTTCAGTAGCTGCTCCTCATTTTAAGCTTAAATGCAGAGTTTCCAACTTTTGTAATTTATTCACGAGCATTTTCAGCCCCGTCTTCTTTTCGCACCAGAAATTTTGTAGATTATTTCTCTTTAATATGTGACAACGATTAAATAAGAAGAAAATCATTTTTCAAAATGTCCGGTATGAAAAAGAGGCGGGCTAAAAATGTTCGTGAATAAATTATAAAAGTTGGGAACTCTGCTTAAATGGTTATTTCACGAATGAACTGTGCACTGTTTTCTGGTTGATGTTAACCTTTTTGACCTTTTTATATTTTTATTTCAATATAACATGGTTAATGCAAAATATTTCCTTCTCTTATCCTTGAAGAATCACCCAGATATCAACGCTTTTTCCCAACATCTACATCTTTAGTGCGTTCAAAATCTCCACCAGATAAAATAAACAAACAAAAAAACAGCCAAAAGTAATTTGCAGCAAGTTAAAGAGTAATGTCAAATTTGGTTGATTAGGCTTCTACTGTATTACTTTATACCTATCAACTCACAAAACACAGCGAACTCCAATTTTATGATTCTCATCTGTTTTAATTCACATTTGACCTCATTAAAAACTCAGAGAGAGAAAACATAGTTTATATCAATTTACAAGAGCTTTGAGACTTTTGACAATTATCAAATAAACAAAGCTTCAAAAATTGTGACTTATTTCATTAAACTAGGATATATTATATGAACAGACAAAGAAGAATTCAGATAATCTCTCTTTCTGTTTAATATATAAATATGAAATCAGCTGTTTATGTTAACCTTCAAATGAGCTTGCATTTCCGGTGCGTGTATCTCTCTAATCCAAACTACTTTATCTTACCAGCTATGCATCAAATTTAAAAAGAAAGAGAAAAAATAAAGGTCATTTCACGATAGGATTCTCCATTTCTAAAATCAACATTAAAGTATATTTTGTTTAACTTTATTTTCATTAATTCATTTTTTAGATAAAAAGGCTGTTTTAACAAAAATTAACTTTATTTATTTTTCTTTTTTCAGTTTCATTTTATGCTATTTTATTTGTTTTTTAACAAGCTGAAGAAACTTGTCATGTATTCTTAACGATATGATTGCAATAAAAATTTGCCGTTTCTTTCCTGACTTGAATTTCAAATGTTGTTGCCGGATGTTAAAACTCGCCTAAAACCATCTTTCAGATAAATTAAGAAAATAATTTTTGACGGGCTGCCTACACTTTATTTTTGCAGGTGTCGTTCAATAGTGTTAGACAGACACTTGCCCCTTCCCCCAGAAAGAAATAATTTTCAGCTTTTACATTTATCTTTATGATGTAGCGAGATCACTTTCAGATTTCTTGAAGCAGTTTCATAATCAGGAAAAAATCCTTATGAACATACCAAAATTCGACCATGTGCGTACTCTAGCTGCATTCGCTTACGACACTTTTTGACTTTTTTTGTGGGCGGGAGTCAATGAAACACGCATCAGACGGCCTTTAAAGCCATCCGCATTTTGGCCATCTGTTTTAAGTTTATGAGGTTTATAATGTTAGAAAACACAAAGCATGTCTAGTGTTAGGATTGTAAAGAACATCGCTGTAAACTAATATTTTATACCGAATTCGAAAATTAAAGAATATTTCAAATATGTTCAGATGTGGAATTAGGGTGTGTGTCAAATTTCGCTTCCCTACCTGCCACTACGTCCGGTTAAACCATTTGTTTCAGTTCACCTGGAAACTGTCAAAAAAAAAAAGATGAAGTAGTGTGTGACAATAATTCTCTAATAAGTTTTTTGTTTGTTTTATATTTGAAATTACAAAGGCTAAACAGATGTTTTTTAAAGGCATTTAATAAACATTTTATATAACGACAAAGCCCCATTCGATTAAAAAACTTTATAAATTAGAAATAATTTAATAAATGTGTATGTCAAAGGCACTTATAAGGATGAAATATAAGTACTTTATAATAATTTCCTTCTATGGCACTCGGCGCTACATGAAGCCTTTTTTGTTCCAGAAAGGATTTTATAGCATACTGTTACAATTTCTGACTGCAAATTTTTATGATCTTGTAACATAATTAATTTATACAGTACCTCAAGAAATACTATCATTTTAGAAAAATATATAGATGATAAAAAACAAATAGTTTTTAAATGTTCTGATATTTTTTTCGACCTCTATGTACAGTCACCCCCCCCCCCCCCAAAAAAAAAAAAAAACGCCACCCCCCACCTAATTTCGCCGTAAATTATCGTAGAAACATTTGACTGGTATCGATCGATTTGTAATAATATCTAGTTTATAACGGTATAGTTACATTTTGCCTATGGGGTCGTCTACATATTAAAACTGGCATTAACTTCATTTTTTTTCCAAATAGCAACCCCTATTTTTGACTTCATATTCAGATTTCTGAGATCAAGGCGGTTCGAAAAACATACCTATTTATATACCTTAAATCAATTTTAAATAGAGTTACACGTGAAAATGTATTAGGGGTCCGTCTATACATTTAGAATATATAAATCATAATCTATCACCCATTATAAATTATTTATTAAGTTTCACACCGGAAAAAAATTTAAGAAATGTTAATTATAAAATTAAAAAAAAAAAAAAATGACCAATTCACAGAACTTTCTGAGTTAGTTTATGAATTAAAAGATTTTTATTGGTTTCTATTGATTAAACATCAGGTAGTTCACTTCATACGAAGAAAATTAAATAGCTTGAATAGATATTAAAATACCTATCAAAAGAGAAAAAAAAAAAGGTGAATGGTTTTAAATTTCTTTGAAAATTCAAAATTATTTTAACTCAAGCTGCCGTATAATTGTCTGAAACGGCGGCACTCAACCTGGTTCCCACGGCCGTTTCACAGTGACAATGGGAGTTTGTTCTGATACTGCAGTACTTTCATTTTCTTTAATTTAATTGACTTTTTAAAAATATTAAAACAGATTTTTTTATTTTTATTTATTTATTTTTTTAATTAATTATTTTTTTTTCATGACATTATTAAAAACTTTTACATAAATCTCCACGATATTCTTTTGCTTTTATATTTTATAATGTGTAACAAATTAATATGCAAAATAATAAATCCTACTACTTAATGGGATGTTCTAAAATTCTACTCTTTAACACAGATACCGAAGTGGACGGTGGGTGTAGAAAGGCTGACTACCCTTAATCTAAATCTTCACTTGAAAAGGTCAAAATGTTACATAACACTTTTTTCTTAAGGAAAAAATAAGATAAGGAGGAGGAGGAAAGATCAAAACGAATAGAAAGCATATTAAACGTTAATACCCTTTAAACACTGGAAAAGGGCGGGGTTTCGTATTGTGTGTCATTTGGGAGCTGTAGAGTGCCAGAAAATTACTTTATGTAATAAAACTTTTCATTTAAAGGGTATTTAAAGCAGCATTATGTTTAATACATAGACTATTCAGAAAAAAAGTATCATTCATCTGGTTCATGAAAAATAAAGAACATTTTCTGGCATTGTTCTATGTATATATATTCTTGTCAACCTGGAAGATTACCGGAAGATTACTGGTCCCGCCCCTTTCCGTACATTTTTTTCACATCAGTGTTTTTAGCGCCATGTCAGCCATCGGTGGCTGACACTGATCTTTCCATTTTTCCATTTAGGCCAAATCAGCCGGCAGTGTAAAATATGATATAAAACTACAGAACTTACATAGTTTTAAGTAATTACTGACACTTTATTTAAATTTACTTCATGTTTTTTTTTTTTTTTTTTTTTTTTAAATAAGATTTTTATAGGATTATATCGTTAAGGCCTAATGGGGTTTATTGAAACTCGATAAACATAACATGCTTCTAAGCAGCACGTGTGGCCTGAATGGGATTTCCATAAGAATTCGCGTGGCGCTCAATTAGTTAATCGTAAATGTATTTAAAGTTAATTACTCTAAAAATTAAATTGTGTACACACAGGGGCGGGAACTAACAATGTTACGGGTTAGGTTGGCAAGTATGCATATATCTTTTGCTTGAATTATAAAAATTTATAACACATTTTCTTCTGTTTTTTAGTATTTTGTGTTTATATGTCTCATTAAAAATAAATACAATATTCATATATAAATATTTCCATACAGTAATGTATATAAACATATTGATTAAAGAAGTTTTGTTGATATTATATAATTATTCTTCTATCTGTATAGTATATTAACACAAATATATTTTGTAAATTTCGCAGCATCGAAAAACAGCAACATAGCTTCCATATCAAAGCTTAATGTAAATAGGACGTAAGCGTACTGTAGCTAGTGTTGAAGTTTGAAAAAAAAAAAAAAAAAAAAAAAAGAATAACAGTGGGCTAAAAATACCCCGGAATAAATTAAAATGTTGTTTATTCTGGTTTTAGTCAGGTGATATCACTCGTGCTAAATAGCTGGATCCGCCCTCTCTTAAGCTCAGGTTCAGCTCATCATTAAAATATTGTTTTTAATATCTGCCGCACCAAAATGTTCAAAACACAAATGCCAATTTTCATATATTTTGAAATCTTCCCGTCTCAACTTTAAAAGCATTTAGATTAATTTATTTTATTTTGAATTTTTAAATTTAGACGTTTAAAGTCTTTTAAATGAAATTTCAGGATTCTGTAAGATTAATATCTATATATTTGAAAGTAATAAGACAATTCCTTTGTTTTAAATTTTTATTCCATAATAACTGTGACTTTGATTTCGTGATTAGGAAATTGAAAATAAATACTGTTGAGCTATGTTCCAATAATAGATCTCATAAACTTAAAAAATATATATAAATAATAAACCAATTTTTCACTATTTCATTCTGTATTAAAAAACTTTTAATAGAAATTTGATATTTTATTATGTTACAGTCGGTAACAAAAGTGTCCTAACACTAGCAAAAATTCCTATGTAAAAAAAGTACACTTCATATATTTTGTTAAACAAATCCTTGACGAATCCTGTTCTCAGTCAGTCTAAGAACATGATTCCATAAGGATTTATTCTACAAAACCGTATGAAGTGTACTTTTTTTACATAGGAATTTTTGCTAGTGTTCGGACACTTTTGTTACCGACTGTACATTATGGGATAAATTTTAAATAACACAAAGCTTACAAACGGTACAGTAACCAAATGCAAATATGTCACAACAAAATTTAAACAGAAAATTCATGGTAAAAAATCTTTTTAAAATTATTAAATATTCATAATAATAATAATAAAACGGTTGTCGAATGCATAATTGCTGTTTCATGCAATCAGTTTCGCTGTACCGTGTTTTCTAAAACATGATATTTAACTAGAGGTGTACGTAATCTTGAATATTTAAATGCGAAAAAAAGTGTAACAGGGTTAAAATAGAATTTTAGCAGCGAAAAACTAGAAAAAGATATTTAATACTTATGAAGAAAGACTTAACATATTAGGATCGGATATATTCCTCTCTTGTACTGTAAGCCACGCCTTTTCACAATTTTTCTAAAACTTTATAATATAAAACAAAATAATTTTGCATATTTGTAATTAAATCATTTAAGTTTTGTCTTCAATAATCGATGTAGTAAATACCATTGTGATTTATGCATACCAGCGTCACATATAGAGTCAAATAGGAATATGCAAATTAGTCTTTTTTTTAAAATAGTGTTTCAGCGAATCAGAGGCGGGGCTTCTTTTCTTTTGAAATTCTTTCACAATCCCTCACCTACATTGTGATAACTTTACAAAAATATGCCAATTTGTATAATAAACATCGAAATATTGCTTAGGAAACAAAAAAAAAAAATAACATAAAGGTAAATTAAAATAGTTTTCCGTCAAATTATATACAAACATTTACTTATAGAGGATACAGATTATAACAAGTGACGGCCCCCTAACAGGAATAAAAAGTGAAATATCACTGTAACTCAAAAGATAATGTCAGGAACGAGCTGTAAATTTGGAAACCCATGTTTTTGATGATGCCCGTTCTATTCGTGCAAAAATTAACGTAGGTCATAATTCATAATTTTTTCAAATATGAATTTATTAGTAATTTTCATAATTCAAAAAATGTTTTTTTAGCAAAAATTTGCATGGAATATGTTTGGGTCACTTCATTCTAACGACTAAAAAAAAACAGAATTTAAATATCATAATTATTTCGGAAGATATGATTAAATGTTTGTCACATTCATTTAACATTAGCATCCCCAAACTTTGACAGCTTATAACTCTATGAAAAATTGAGCGAAATCTATAAACTATACCATTTTCCGTGATGATTTGATCCAAAGAATTCAAATAAATTATAAAAAATGGGGGTTACCATTGAAAAAAATGAAGTTGATGTCAGTTTTAATATGTAGACGACCCCCTAAGTAAAATCTAACTATAACATTATAAACTAGACGTTATTGCAAACTGATTTGTACCAGTCGCATGTTTCTACGATAATTTACGGCAAAATTAGGTGGGGGGGGGCGTTTTTTTTTTGGGTGACTGTACTAATGCATAGTTGTCAACATTTTAATTTATTCCGGAGTATTTTTAGTCCCGACTTTATTCCATACAACTTATTTTTTTAAAGTAATTTTTTCTCATTTTATCGGATTTATGTATTGGAGAAATTTTTTCTATAAATAAAGTGGTGCGAAATAAAGGCGGAGCTAAAAATACTCTGGAATAGATTAAAATGTTGGCACCTATGACTAATAGTAGACTAAAATACCACCTCACTAAAGCCTCATTAATTACTATGATGAAGTGACAGGCATAAATTTTATTATTTCTATCTTTAAAAAGTCATCTTAAATAACTAGGGTGACCCCATGTCCTTGAAATTCGAGGAGAGTTCATATTTTGAAATCATTTTTCGAAGCTTTGAAAAATTGTAGCAAGGCAGTTATTCTAATAATTATTTACTTTTTAGAATTCATTTTCTTAGAATGTATATATCCGTATCTATATATCCGTAATTCAGTAATTGTAATATTTTTTAAAGGCAATATTTTTTAAAGGTAAAGTGCGTACCAAAAGTTTATAGACAACCATTGTTTTGAATGTAAGAGCGAATTAAACGAGTAAGAAAGACGAGATAAATTATGCAAATATGTATTGACGTAATAAAACTAATAAAATACTTAAAGAACTTTAAACAGTCATGAATTAAATATTAAAAAATAAAAACAAAATAATGCTGTTCCCAAAATACATAGACAACCGGTGTTAAAAGTTGACTGAAATAGTGATCTCCAAATCTGCATTTTCCTAGGTCATGTACTTGTCACGCAGTAGTTTTCTGAGATAAAAGCGAAGGTGTCTTTCTTTTTTCGACTGGTTGTAAAGATGCCTCGCAACATGCAGTTTTCGGAAAATGAAAATTTGCAAATTTATCGTTTGAAAGCTCGTGGAATGAAAATTGTGGACATTGCAAGAAAAACTGGACGCAGCAGGGCTGGTATTTACACCAAATTTTGTCAAAAGGTGACAATTTTGAAACAAAATCACGTTCTGGGCGACCAAAGAAAACAACTAAACGGTAAGACAGCGATATTTTCAGATTAGTTTCAACCCAGAACCTGTCTGTACGGTCAATTTCTAAAGAAGTGACCGTTCCAGTATCAAAATCCACGGTGCATCGACGGCTGCAGGTAAGTAAATTGCTTGTTTATCGCAAAATGCGTCGTTCACCAAAGTTGACAAAACGACATAAAGACGCTCGTGTTCAGTGGGGTCGAAATCCTATGAATTGAACAGATGAATGGTTGAATGTTCTGTTTAGTGAGGAAAAGAAGTTCGATTTAGATGTCCCTGACGGTTGGGCATATTACTGGCACGATATTGGCAAGGAACCACAAACTTTTTCCAGCAGGCAACGAGGATGGGGCTCATTCATGGTGTGGGGATCATTTTCATTTAATGGAACTACCGATATTGTTTTTTTAAAGGGTCATCAATGTTCTGAAGATTACTAGAAAATGCTAGAAGTACAGTTACTTCCATTTGGAAAGTTTCTAGGGGGGAGGGGCTGAATGCATGTATCAGCAAGACAATTGCTCCATTAACGTGTCAAAGTCTACAGTGCAATGGTTTAGATAAAACCAAGTAAGGGTTATGGACTGGCCAGTCCTGAGTCCTCACCTAAATCCAATGGAGAACCTTTGGGGAATATTATCTAGAGACATATATGCTAATGGGCGTCAGTTTGCAACAGTTCAAGATCTAAACCTGCAAATTGTAAGAAGTTGGTTTTCTTTAAAGCCAGAATTTCTTCAAGTTTTGAGCATGCCTGATCGAGATTTTGAAGTGATTAGGGAAGATGGCTCAAAAATTTGAATGTTAAAGAAAAAAAAAAGTTAACGTCTGTAAACTTTTGAGACAGTAAATTTTCATTTTTAGTTTCTATCACAATGTCTCTGATTGTAAGATATATTTTTTGTATAGTATTATTATAGTATTATTATTGTCTTGAAATTACATATAATTAAAAATGATTTTGAAATTTTTATTTATCTTTTTCAATTGTAAAATAAGAAAAAACCCGTTGTCTATAAACTTTTGGGACGCACTGTACTTATAAATGGTCGCTATAGAAATGATTAAAAAATAGATCTGAAATAGATTTTTTGTTTCTTGCCTAACATAGTATACGTTGGGTTAAAGTCTGATAAAAAACAAAACAAACACCGCGTATGATTAATTATCTCATTGAATAATGCCGTTACAAACTATAATTTTATACTAATATTTTAATACCATTTGTGTGGTTTTATATAAATAACAATACAAAATATGTAAATGCATCTTACCAACTCATGCGAAGGTTTTTCTTTTTTTTAAGAAAATACCTTACGTGATAAGATAAATAAATCTTTGTGTCTGCGGCGAATGAAAATAAATCCCAATAAGAATTATAATAGTAAAAGGGACGTAGAAATTCGACAGACGTTAAGACGATCTATAACTTATTTATATTTGAAACTAGCAGGCTTTGTCCGCTTCGCTGGACCTTTTTTAAAATGAATTCACAAAATTTCATATCATATTACTAATAAAATCTCAAAGAAAAAAAAAAAAAAATCACTGAAATCAGCCGAAACCTAAGTTAAAGTTACCGATGTGTTCGGTAGTGGTTTTCCCGCTCGCAACATGAGGAGTCCGGGTCCCCACTACTTCCTGCTTTTTACTTCTCCCTCCTCTGCGGTAAATTAGAAGTTTCGCAAAATCCCACCAAAGTACATATTGCGTACACTTAATGAACACCCACACACCAAAATTCGTCATTCTAAAAATATGTTTCCAAGCGTAACGCTGCTGCATATTATATTAGAAAGGCGATTTTTGGTGTGTGGGTTGGTTATGCGTATCCAAAATGCAGTATAAAGAGATTTTATGAAATACTTCATTATGGGTACCCAAATAATATGTTACCATAAAATTATGTGTACCCAACAAGCATTATAAAGCGAGTTTGCGAAATTATCCACTTCCCTACTTGGGGCGGTCGATGCATAAAACAAGTTTTCAAGTTTAACTCTGCTATAAATTACCTCAGGATAGATTTTGGTGTATATGTGCGTTGGGTATGTGTACACAATATGCACTTTGATGGGATTTGACGAAATTTCTAATTTTACCTTTGGGAAAAGGAGGGGGAGTAAAAATAGGGCAAGACGCTGAAGAAGGCAGTGGGAGCTTTAACTGAGATTTTGAACGATTCCAATGATTTCTTTTCTATTTTTTTTTTTTTTTTTTTTTTTTTTTTTTTAGATTTTTACATTAATAATGAAACTGAATTTTCATAATTCATTTAAATATAATGACTAGCGAAACGAGCAAAGCCTGCTAGTTTATATTATTCAGTATGAAGTAACTCAACAAAAGAAAAAAAAAATTAATGGTGAAATCTAAGGATATAAGCAAGAGGAAAAAAGGAAAACAAAAACGTCAACAATAATCGACGGTTATTTGCTCGCATCGCTCAAATTCAAGTAAAAAATAATTTATACGAACACTTGCTGGAGATGATAAGATGAATCATGATAAAATCAGTTTTTTATAAAAACTTCATAAACGAATGTAAAGTTTTTATTTGGTCTTACAAATAGCAGAGATTATGAGAGTAAAAAGAGGAAACGAATATGTCAAAAATAATTGACTATTATTGTAAATTAATGAAAAAAGACGATAAGAAAGATCAAATGTTGCAGTTTTATCTGCTGTAGGAAACGAGCGATGAAATCTGTGTTTAGCTTCGACGGCAGAACCGGAAGTTCGTATAAAGATGCTATGTAACATACACAGGAAAAGAAAATAAATGAAAGAACTTTATATCCATATGTTTTTTACAAGAAGAAATGATAATATTCCGATTGCACAGACAGACATTTTATTAACTTTTGATACTTTGCTTCAACTTAAACTTCGATAAAATGAAACATCGAATAATAAGAGGCCTTTTTTTCAAATTTAGGCAATTTTTATAGGATTTTTTTTTTTTTTTTTTCAAATATAATTTTTACTAAAAATTTTGGTAAAAAAGTTAATTTGCTTTCAGTAAATAATTTTTTTTAGACAGAAAGTAATTGTGAAGAGTGTATGGAAAGTGCCAGGCCAGGAAAAATAGATAAAGGTTTAAATGGTGTATGAGTTGTGTTGTGTGTGTGTGTGTGGATCGAGTGGGTATAACGTTTCTCTAGAATTATGCAATGGACAATTGGTGGCGGTCTGGTAATCACCCCTAGGGGTAATCCGGAAACATGCCATCAAAGTTTGATCCACTGAGGGTTGAGTGGTTACCCCGTTTCGGTAATCTCCAGAGGAACATGGAGACATTTTACGGAACATGGCGATTTTTCGTGCACCAGCCTCTACGTACACCAGGCCTGTCAACCCAAGATACCTTGAGGGCCGAATTCCAAATGTTATTCTTTTCAGCGGAGTGCACCATGTGTGTAAATATATATACAATGCATGTACATGTACGCATACAAGGTTCTCAAGGCCCTTAATTTTGCATACGACTAATTTTAAATAGAATTTTCTTTTCATGAAGTGAATATATATGTTTAAGAAGCAAATTATTTTTTTTAAATAGTGTTAAAAGAGATCTTGAACAAAGTCAGGCCGCTGGGAGCTCTTATACACATACATATATGAATAAATTTTCAAGCATTGAAATAATTATATGCTTATACGTTTAATTTCTAACCATTGAATCATTTCTATAAAAATTGAGCAATTGTATATATTTTTTCATTATTAAATCCATTTATAATTAAAACTATTTCTTTCAGGGCGAAAATATACTACGTTTTCAGGGTCATTTCTAATTTTGCTCTTTCTTGAAAGGAACTATATTTCCAGATGTTACCATTCATTGAAATTCAAATAACCATACTTACCAACATCCTAATTAATATCCCGTAGTCCTGTTAGTCCCGCCCTTTTTCTCACACCAATAAATTTTTAGAGTAATATTCTCCAAATGCAATCACGATTGAATAAGAGGAAATATACTCTAAAAAGATTCCGGTGTGAAAAAGAAGGCGGAGCTAACAATACTACGGAATATTAATTAGTATGTTGGCAAGTATGAAATAACTCACAACAACAAATGCTAAAGGCAAAAAAAAAAAAAAAAAAAAAAAATTCAGAAATAAAACTGGAATAGTGTGGCCATAACAAAGTGGTCATAGTTACCTGTGCAATTTCAAGCAGTTTAAAATTAAATACTACAAAAATTATTATTTAGCAGAATCATTTTTTATGTTGGATAACAGACGATCAAGTAAGTCATAACATAACCTCAGTTATATCTATTTATAGGGTAGGTGCTCCAGTGATTGGCATGCTCCAGTAATTGACATCTATAACTAAATAATAAATAAGAAAAATAATAAAATCATATATTTTACATATAAGAATTTCAACATTTTATGTCAAACACTAGAGCATAGGGTGCTAATAACTGGTAAAATGAATAACTGGCAGTGTCAAGCACTGAAACATAGGGTGCCAATTACTGATAAAAGGAAAATCTGGCAGTGTCAATTACTGGAACACTGAGTGGGTGTCAAATAAAAATTCATAAAAAAAATAATAATAATAATTGTTACCAAATGTATATATTTTAACATATATGTGGTTCTGAATGTCTATCATACCATATGTACTAACTTAAGATTTCTAAAAATATTTTCTGATGACTAGAACATTAAAAACATCAGATTGCTCTAAAAGTGTCATTCACTGGTGCACTTACCCTATATCTGAAAAATCTGATATACATAGGTTTTATGGAATTCTAAAAATATTCATGAATATAAAAACTTGAACAGACTGACAGATGAACTGAAGTGATAAACACTTCTAAAATTTGTTAGAAAGTATTAAAAATAACTAAATTATGCTCTAAACTATTCTTAAAGCATGAAAGACAGGATTATATTAAGAAGTAAAATTATTTTTCTTGAATTAATATGCATAAGAAAAATATTAAAACCAAAAAATTAAAAATTCGTAGTTATATTAATATTTTTCAGACATCTGTACTTCTATGAATCCAAGATTTACTAACAAATTTCCGTTCAGGTATAGTGAAATGAGGCAAAATTTTGTATACATGTACTATTATATAATTCAGATCAATGATTGAAGATCAAAGTTTTAAAATTTGTAGTTCCTTTTTCTCTTAAGTACACTATTAGATCATAGCCTCCTAAACTAGATGCCTTCTGCGTGGCTCGGAAACTTGGCAACAGTTCAAGCGGTAGACAGCGCTACCTGGTGCAGATTGCGCGACTTTTTTATTCAACAGCTACCAAAATTTTTTTAAAGTGGGATTTATTATACGTAAAAGGCGAATAGAATCGAAGAAACGTCAATTATATATATCATATATTACTTCTTAAAATTATTGATGACAGTTGAATAAAAAAAAGTCGCGCAATCTGTACTAGGTGGTGCTGTCTACAGCTTGAACTGTTGCCAAGTTTCCGAGCCATGCGGAAGGCATCTAGTTTAGGAGGCTATGGTATAACTATGTATGTCGACTATGTAGAGATAAAAATTAATTGCAAAAAGTAAGTCTAGTTTAGGAGTCTATGATTAGATAATGTAATTAAAATCTTAAAACCAGGGACGAAAGTTCTGCTTTTTTTTTTTTTTTTTTTTTTTTTTTTTAACGAAAACGAAAGCCTGATTTCGTACTGGAATAAATACTGAACTTAATTTAAGTACATTTATATTAACGCAGTATCTTTGTGTTATAAAGATGTATTTAAATAAGAAGTTTATTCTGGTGTGATTGCAGAATTTCGTTTTCATTATTAAAAGAAAAAAAAAAAAAAAAAAAACTGAACTTTTACATTTGTGAAACATATCTCGGATTTAAAAATTAACCCTTAATTGCCTGATTATTATTATTATTTTTTTTATCGATTAAAAAATGTTTTATTTTTACCTCTATTAAATAAATCACGGGAAAAATATTTTAAAAAATCATACTTTATTTTAACTATTGTTTACTGCTAAAAAGCAATTTGTTGCCAATTGGCAAACATGAGGTACTGAGCTTCAATATTATTCTAATAATACTTTAGAAAACAAAACTGGGTATGTTACTGAAAGGCAACACTCGGCATTTAAGGGTTAAATCTGAAATATTTTTGGCAAAAGATGAAGTCGTATAAATTAAATGTATACAAAGAATTTTTTTTTTTTTTTAACTGTACCCCGTCAATAGATTCATTAAAAAGTGAGGGAAATTTTTTATCAAGAAGTGACATTCAAATCACATCTATATTGTGTAACACGGATTTGAGATTATTTAGTTTAGTCCTCTCTAAGGTTAAAAGCCGTAAGTTCTTCAATGCTTCATTCACCGTCGCCGTCAACCAAATCTCGTGTTATTTTATGAAAAAGTTTGTTATGCAAATTATTCATTGTCTAATGTAATTTTTTTTAAGTGTATTTTCACCTTTAAAAATTTACAATGGCTAAATTGATTCTCGTTTTTCAAAAATTGACTTTTAAAATTTTTAATAATTTGGATTAAACCTCCGAAATGATGTATATGAAATTATTATTATTTTATTTTTTCACTTCATAGCTTCAAAATGAAATAATTAAAAAATTAAGAAATATATATATATATGTTTAAATGAGAATGAATTTAATGATTGTGATTTTTCAAGATACGAAAAGAGTATTTAATATATATATATATATATATATATATATATATATTCTTTATTTTTATGTTTGAGTACCGCATTTTTTTTTTTTTTTTTTTTTTTTTTTTTTAAATTACAAAATATACATAACTACCAACCTTCCCGTTTTCCGAGGGATTTCATACCAGATATTTTCTCTAATAATTTTTAGTATGTTTTATCTTAGAAAAGAACTATGACAAATTTCTATTAAAAAATAATGATGATAAATCTGATTTAAATTTTCGAAAGATTGACAGCTATGTATATTATATTAGGAATCGGAAGTTATATGAAAATTTGAATTTTATAATTTTTCCAAAATTTATTTTGGTGATTTTTCTACTTCATTAGAGCCTGATTAAACCCGGCACACAATAATTTTTGACTTAATTATGGCAGAAATTACGCGTTTAAAGTAGTACATTGTCATTAAAAATAGTTAGATATCCTAGATGGTCAATGTCAGCCAAAGCCCATGTTATTCTATGGGTAAAATTGTTTTAGAGTTACACATTATCTAATTCCTATTTTGAAATTCCGTTTTCATATTCTGAAAATACACAACCGTTAAATTGGTACTCGTTTTCCAAAAAAATATTATTTTTATTTAATTTTAAAATTTGAACTTTGAGTTTAAATATGTGAAATATTAACTAAGTGCATTTTTCTCATTTTTTAGTTGCAAAATGAAATAATAAAATTTAAAAAATTCAATTTTTGAAAAACAGGTACTAATTTAACAGTTGTGAATTTTCTGAATGTGAAAACGGAATTTAAAAATACCAATTGGTATTTTTTGGTATTATTGTATAATCAGGTAATGAGTAATTCTATAAATAAATTTCACCATAGATTTACATAGGATATGAATAGAAGAGATGGGGAAAACGCAGAGAAAATCGACACTACTATTTAAAAAATGTAAAATTTCCTTATTTTAACGACGAATTTCTGTCACATAAGTCAAAAGTAATTGTTAAAAAATAGTGGTGTGAGTGTGCTCCGGCTTCAGTCAGCTTCTGTTAGCGTTCACAAGTTTAAGGGACTTTTGAATTCAAAAACTATTGCTAATTTTTAGTCGTAATATTTATTTAACGATTTGGAAAACTAATCGCCTGTTATTTATGTCAAACCTTTTAACATTCTCTTTCTTCGAGTATTTATTTCAGTACTGGAATGTACCCTCTTTTAGTGGTCAAATTACTTGCCACAGTTATTTAAAATTTAGTTAACCATTAAAAAAGAATACAAAATAATAACAGGCTTAGAATATAAATATATTAAATAACGTAGAATTCAGTAGGACTTTATAAATTTATTGTTGTTTCTGAAACTTTGTGTACCATGAAATAATTCATATGTTTAAAAAATAGAATCTTATAAATTACTCGACACATTTTCTATTTTCAAACTTTAAACCATGTTGAACAAAAGCAAACATGCACTATCTACCAATAAATATTTGGACACTTTCGAATGTAGACGTTTTATCAATATCTAGAAAAATTCGAGGAATTATTTTGAAACTTGAGGAAAAAGGACCAGTAAGAAATTAAACAAAAATCAAAATGTTTTGGATCGCTCTGTAAAAAGTAATGCTTCAAATACCTTCTGCAGCATGTGATTATGCAGATTTTTCTAATTATCTGTTTTTTTTTTTTTTTTTTTTTATGAACCTACCTCCTATATTCATTGAAATATAACGGTTTCTTAAAATTGCAAAAAAATTAGCACTTTTTTAATTATAACACATAGGATAATAGACTCAGTGCAAAACCATTTTTAGGAAACTTGGCATGCTACATTAGACACAATATACTGCAACTAAAATGCAAAAATGTTAAATATCTTACGAAATATGAGCATATCTACTAAATAATTTTTAACTACGCATGCGCAAGTTTTTAAAAAAATTCATCTGCATAATTTAACAGCCAAAAGTATTGAGCTACTTATATGAAAATCCCAAACTAATATCGTGTAAATTCAAAAAGTTATGAGTTATAGAATGAACGAAATCTCCGTTCCTCTCAGAAAAAAAAAAAAAAAAAAAAAAGAAAAAGAAAAAAGATGATGATAGGGGGTTTTATCAATATTTATTTACAATCAGCAAACACTGTGTTACATCATAGCCTCCTAAACTAGATGCCTTCCGCGTGGCTCTTAAACTTGGCAACAGTTCAAACGGTAGACAGCGCCACCTGGTACAGATTGCGCGACCTTTTAATTCATATGCCACCAATAATTTTATAAAGTGATATATGATAATTATAATCGACGTTTTTTCGATTCTATTCGCATTTTATGTATATGAAATCCCACTTTAAAAAATTTTTGGTGGCTGTTGAATAAAAAAGTCGCGCAATCTGTACCAGGTGGTGCTGTCTACCGCTTGAACTGTTGCCAAGTTTAAGAGCCACGCGGAAGGCATCTAGTTTAGGAGGCTATGGTTACATAGATGCCAACGTTTTAATTTATTGAGTATTTTTAGCCCCGCCTTTATTTCGCACCACTTTATTTATATAAAAAATTTCTCGAATACATAAACATAGCTGCCAAGTGTTTTAATTTATTCCGGGATGCTCTTAGCCCCGCCCCTATTTTACACCGTAATATTTTTAGAGTAATTTTCTTCATATTTAATCGTAATTATATATTGAAGAAAACTTTTTCTACAAAGATTACGGTGTGAAAAAAGGGCAGGGCTAACAGCATTCCGGAATAAATTAAAAAACTTGGCTGCTATGCATAAATTCAATAAAAGGAAAAAAGATTACTTGTAATATTTCATAAGATATTTAACATTTTTGCAATCCGATTGCAGTATGTGGCATCTAATATGTACACCAAGTTTCCTAAAAATAGCTTTGTACTACGTCTAATACCCTACGTGTTATAATAATAATAATAATAAAATTATTTATTTATTTTTTATTATAATTATATCTTAATGAATATAAATGGTAGCCTGATAAAAATAAGTACAGATAATTAGAAAAATCTTCATAATCACATGCTGCAGTCAAATCGCATTTGAAGAATTACTTTTTACAGGGTGATCCAAGATATTTTCCTTTTTTTTAATTTTTTACTGGTCCCCTTTTTCTCTTCAGGACAAAAATTTTGCTGAAATGCATGAGGTATAACATGTTCTTTATACTCCCAAAGTTTCAAAATAATTCCTCGAATTTTTCTAGATATTTGACAAAACGTCTAAATTCAAAAGTGTCCAAATACTTATTTGTAGATAGTGTATTTTAAAATTATTCTTTCGAAAACGAATTTTAAATTATCTTGTACAAATTTCTTGACTGCACAACTTGCTAAAAACTTATGAAAAGTAAAATAAGCACTTTTACGAAATCAGGAGAAAAATAGTAAATCGGCAGTATTTTATGTATATATTATATAAGCATTCCTTTGATTCTTTGGTATAATTATTAATATTGTAATTCTAAGACTTGCTAAGGGGTCCTAGCCCGTATTTACGCAAGTTTCGGAAAACTCCGAACGGCTAGACGCCGACGAGTGTGGCCTTAGATCGAACACGGCACCTCACATCTACCAGCTTTGAGCACAGAACCGCTCTCTTTCGCCTACCGGAAAATTTTTATAGAAAGTTTTAATCTATTTAATCAGTGAGAACTGCTATCGAAATATGTAAAAAATTTGCATTGAAATTTTTCGGTAGCTAAAAAGCGTGAAAGTTGGCAACTATGAATTTTAGTATGAAGTAATTAATCTAGTTGAAAATACATTAAATTTTTTGATCTATTTATAAGGACATAACAGTTGACCTTTAAGCAGGGATGTGAATTTGACCCAGAACTCATACCGAAATTTCTTTAAAAAAATTTTCTATCTATAAAGTCGTTGGTTTAAGAAGAAGAAAATTTTATTTCATAAATAGTGGTATGAGTTCTGCTGATACTACTTCATAACTATGAATACTTATTTTTTTCTTTCTTTTTTCTTCGTCTTCTTTTATTTTCTTTTTCTTTGTAACCAAAACATTAGGACTAGCTTCGAGTTCGATCTTTAGAGGATAGATATGGCAATGGCTTTCGGAAAAATCTCAGTACTAGGGATCAAAATATTCGCCAGAAAAAAATCTTCAAAGAAATACTAGAAGGAAAAAATAAGAAAAAAAGGTTTCGTTTCTTATTATAGTAATTAAAAAATAAATCTAAAAGAAAAAAAAAAAGAAAGTTACTTTGTTTTAGTTATTTATTTTATACTTTTGACTGTTAACCAGTTTTAGTCACATTGTCAACATATACGAATATTTCTAAAACATGCTTTAGTTTTCCAATTCCAAGAAAAAAATTTTCAAGGTATTTAAAAAAAAAAAAAAAAAAAAAAAAAAAAACAGAAATTAATTAGCTTAAAAAATATCCTTACAATTTTTAACATGAATATTCCTTAATAAATATTTTATTAGTAAGACTTTTTTGCTGTCAATTTTATTCAATAACAGATAAAAATGGTTTTGTTCCTTTTTAAATCCAAGAAAATATATCATAAAGTTGGTTGGTTATGGAGCGTAAGGCCGACTGACTACACTGGGGCCTAATGCTACAAGTAGAATGCCCTCCGTGGGGATATTTCTAAGGGATCCCAGCCCGTATTTACGTGAGTTTCGACGAAAACCACGAAAAACTCCGAAAGGCTAAGTCGATGAACGGGATCAGGATCGAACCCGGAACTTTCCATCTTCCAGTTTTGTTAGCAGAAACGCTCGAACATGGTGGGGCAACGTATCGTGAGGAAATTTGATTTAAAAAAAATGGAGAGACTTATGAACCACTAAATTTCATTAATTCCTTTTTTAAAACAACTTATGAACGATTGGCCCAGCAAAAAATGTAAGTATCTCATATTTAAAACCTTCACACATCATACATAGAACTAAAAAACAATTATATAAACCAATAGCGCTTTCCTTTTCATAAAATGCTTTTTTTTAAATCTCTTTCAAAATAACATAAAAAAAAAAGAAGAAGAAGAAGAAGAATTCTGCAAGATTGGAAATTTTTACAGGAAAATGCGCGAGAAAAAGATAAAATGTGACAGAAACACAATCTATAAAACTTCAAACTGAAAAACATATCACTTTTTTTTTTTTTTTTAATCTTCGTGACTCTTGGCGATTCAGGCGATGTTTTACTAAAAAGTTCCGGTAAAATCATGTAACTACAAACATTTATTTAGCACTCGTTTATTTGAAATCATCGTTTACTTTAACAAATAGCAGTTCATAAATAACGCAGAAGTGGGCTGGTGAAAAAAAAAAAAAAGCAAGTTCGCAAGTGTATTTCTTACTCACCTATCGGGACAGCCTGTAGAGAAATCGAGAAAAAATTTATAAGATGGATTTTATCAAGCATCTTTGTCGGAGGATATAATTTTTCTGCTAGTGCTGAACTCCGCCTATTTTATTATAGAGACGAAATTGGGAATTGCCGGAAGCAATTCATATTTACACACAGTCCCTCTGTTAAGATACGCCTTCAGCATTAGTTCTGTATTACCTGTCACAAAGCAATAATTAAATTTCCTAACATGAAGGGCGTGGATTATGATACCTTTACGTTGGATGGAAGATGTTTCCTCAAAAGACACCTAATTCATATAATTTTTTCTCTGCAGTATGCATTATTAGAATCTTCATAAGACAACCTATTGCAAGTAATGCATGTGATATAGTTTGAATTGGGATGGATTTGAAAGTAATACATGCTGACTTGACGAAGGTGTCACTTGGAAAAGCAGGCAAGTTCGATTTTACTTACAAGTCGAACGATCTTATGTCAATTTATTTATATAAAATTATAGGGGATTATAATACTCATGATGATTTTAGATGCAATAAATGGCCATAATTAATTTGTATTATACGTTAAAAAATTTATGATTCTTTTTAACCAATTGTATTATTAATTAATAAATTAATGTATATATATATATATATATATATAAATAAATATGTATGACTTGCCTCTGTACCTATAATATGTAAATTTTTGAAGTAATGATCTGATATAAATTTTAATTTTATTATTTATATATTCAGTCTTTAGAGATTTGCAGTGGTGCACGATTTTTACGTAATGTTTTTATACAAATTGGCAACAAAAGTATCCGAGCACTAGCAATAATCCCTGTCTAAAAAAGTACACTAATTACTGCTTTGTTAAATAAATCCTTGTCGAGTCATGTTCTTAGTCAGTCTAAGAACATGATTCGACAAAGATTTATTTAACAAAACAGTATTAAGTGCACTTTTTTGATATCGGAATTATTGGCTAGGACTCGGATACTTTTGCTGCCGACTGTATCAACATACTGCTACTTTCAATATATTTTGTCAACAACAGAACCACATAATTTGGAGAAGAGTTTAACCCCAATAAAATTTACAAATCATGTTAAAATCAATTTTCTGCATAGACTACAAACTGGAGTGTGCAGAAGCTAAAACAAGAGAAGCTCTATTTGGAATTAACCTGACACTAAATAAAAGTTCTTAAATTCCTATTTAAAAAAATCATTTATTGAAAAACAATTTTCTAGGTTTAAATTTTATTTTTTTTTTTTATTTTATTTTATTTTTTTTTTTTTATTACCGCATTATGAAACAGAGAAGAAGAAAAAAAAGTATCTGAAACATATTTTTTTAGTTACTTAAAAGTATTTTTTTTTTTTAAATATACGCAATAAAAATTATGCATATCACCTCATCATAGTAAATATGAGAATTTAGTGAGGTGGTACAGTCGGCTACAAAATTATTCGAGCACTAGCAATAATCCTTGCCAAAAAAAAGTACACTTGATACAGCTTTGTTAAATAAATCCTTGTCGAGTCATGTTCTTAATCAGTCTACACTGTTAAAATTTTCAACAAAAAACTCTGTGTAATCTATTATCTTAAGTCTTACGTAAAATTACAGAGAAAAATTTACGGAGATGTTAAAAAACTTATTTTATACATCCATTTTAATAACTAATATTAATTTAATTAATTACTGGTGAGAATATATTTCGGACTTGGAATGCTTTTTCTAAAGTAGAAACAGTCATTTTTTATTTTAATTAAAAATTTAAATAATAAAATTACGTAAAAATACAGAATAAAGAGTGAGAATCTCGGTTATTTACTTTTAAATAAGAATTACTGTAAATTTACAGAGACTCTGGATAAATATTTACATTAAATTTACAGAAATTTTTAACAGTGAAGAACATGATTCGACAAGGATTTACTTAGCAAAACAGTCTTAAGTGTACTTTTTAAATATAGGAATTATTGGCTAGTGCTCGAATAATTTTGCAGCCGACTGTACTTCACTGTATCATTGGTACATAAAAGTCGAAAAATTTATTAAGACATTAAAAAAAGGTGAAAAAAAAATATATTTATTTTTTACATTCTCTACATTTTTTCTAAGACTAATTGTAGATTCTTGATGTAACATAGGAATAATAATAATAAAAATAATAATAATTCACAACGCAAATTTACCATCATTAAAAAAATGTTAAGGTGCTAAAGGCATGGTTGCGTGCGCATTTTGAGCACCACTATTTTAAAATAGTTTTCTTCGTCTTACATAAATGAAGAATTTTAATTTTTAAGAAAAGAAAAAAAATTCTATAAAAGTTATTGCATATTAAAATTATATACATAACCGTATTAACAATTTTCTCACTAGCAGTGTTATAATGATACTCCTATGCCAATTTATAGTTCAAAATTATTGTAATATGAAATGCAAAACATAATAAGTAAAATGAAAAGTAAATAAAAATAATTATCCTTCATTTCGAAAAATTTATAGATGTTTTTAAATGACTTCCTCCCACACTTTTCAAGCATTTGTCAAATACATTTATAAGAAGGTGTTTCTAAATAAATGCGTTTGACTTTGTTTTCTTAACTCCTTATTTATTACCATTATGTTTTGCTTCGCATATATTTCTTTTCTACAGTCTATTTTTAAAGGAATGTTCAGAAGAAATGTTATCAAGGACGTAATTAAAAACGCAAAATAAACCTATGAAAATGAATGCTCAGCAAATGTATATATTTTTTAAAAAGCAGACAGCTGTTTCGAATC
This sequence comes from Salticus scenicus, assembly GCA_963930645.1. Lineage (NCBI taxonomy): Eukaryota > Metazoa > Arthropoda > Arachnida > Araneae > Salticidae > Salticus > Salticus scenicus. Next base: position 50,190,635 of record OZ005657.1, read on the forward strand.
TAGACAAGAAACTTTTACATAAAGGGAATAAATGTAATCATGTGTAAATCGGCTCTTTACAAAATAAATAAAAGTAAGAATTGTTCAGTTATTTTTGAAAATTTTTTAATGCAAATTTATATTCAATTATGCGTTGATAACTGAAAAAAAAAAAAAAAAAAAAAAAAAAAAGTATTAGAACTGCATTTACCATTTTCCAAGGACTTTGTGAGGATGTTGCATGCTAATATTTCCGATAACTGTACGAAGGAAACAGTAAGATTTAAATGAAAATGTAAAGCAAGCGATTAAGAAGCACTTGATTGTATGAACATATACAATATAACAAACACATGCTAAAATTAAATGAATGTATATTTAAAGGGTTCCTATGACCCATATTTTTCAGAATCCTGTTTTTTTTTTTTTTTTTTTTTTTTTTTTTTTTTTTTTTACATTAATTATCCCCTTAACTAATCGTGGAAATATATTGCTGAGGATTACTAGATAAAAATAGTGGTTCTGGAAAATACGGACGGTAAGAACATAAATTCATAAAAAAATGGATAATATATATATAGATATAAAATAAGTGTGAAATAATATATGTACTTACTTGTAGCGATTGTGGCAATTAGTATATCGCAAAAGGAAGTATAAACTATGAAAAGGAACTGAAAGATAAGCTACATTTTGAAAGAAGAAATCCTTCATTTAGAAGAAAAAAAATAGTTTAGAAGACAAGAACTGCTTATCAGAAGTGTTTTTCAAAATCAGGATCGTAGTTTGATAATGCTATTCTTGAACAACTATTTAACACTTCATCAGATAAACAGAATCTATATTTATTTTTCAGAATGTTCATTGTAGAGAACGTTGATTGATAGAAATATCAGGAACCAAAAAACAGATTCTTTAGAACATAGCCTTTCTTGATTGAGAAAATCTTGTGTTGACCGCAATTTTCCAGAATTATAGAAGCTACATGAAAATCTTCTCCTTGTATCCTCCCCCAACACCCCGAATATTTTGAAAATTATGTTTTTGCATAGTATATATGTTAATAAATTTACATGTTATAATCGTACAACGCACATTATATTAAAATATATTAAACAACTGATAAAATTTTTAACAAACTTAAATTTAAATAATATAATATAATATATATACAGGGTGTTCCAAAAGTCCCCCCCCCCCTCCTAACTCGAAAATGAGTCGGAATTCTGAAAAATAGTGAAACATGTGTTCAATGGATTCAAAAGGGACCTCTTCTGGTGAAAAAAAAATTGGGCCCGAGGGGGGCGACTAGGGGGGCCGCTAAGGAGGGCAACTTTAAAATTTAAAATGGAAGGTATGTCTTGTAATACATCCCTGAAAACTTCTCTTCAAAACAATGAATTTGATAAAAATAGTTTTGCCCTATGAGGATTATTAAAGGAGATACACGAGTTTTTAGACATTTGAAATGTGGATTTTATACTCCTGTATCTCCTTTAATAATCATTGCAGGACAAAACTATTTATATCGAGCTCATTGTCTTGCAGGGACATTTCCAGTGATATATCACAAGACATACTTTGCCCAAAAATGTTTGGGCCCGGGCAAGGAGGTGGTAGGAGTGCCGCTAGGGAGGGCAATTTTAAATTTTCAAAAGAAGGAAGTTTGTCTTGTGATACATCCCTGGAAACGTCTCTTCAAAACAATGAATTTGATAAAAATAGTTTTGCCCTATAAGGATTATTAAAGGAGATACACGAGTTTTTAGACATTTGAAATGTGGATTTTATACTCCTGTATCTCCTTTAATAATCATTGCAGGACAAAACTATTTATATCGAACTCATTGTCTTGCAGAGACATTTCCAGTGGTGTATCACAAGACATACTTTGCCCAAAAATGTTTGGGCCCGGGCAAGGAGGTGGTAGGAGTTCCGCTAGGGAGGTCAACTTTAAATTTTCAAAAGAAGGAAGTTTGTCTTGTGATACATCCCTGGAAACGTCTCTTCAAAACAATGAATTTGATAAAAATAATTTTGCCCTATGAGGATTATTAAAGGAGATACACGAGTTTGTAGACATTTGAAATGTGGATTTTATACTCCTGTATCTCCTTTAATAATCATTGCAGGACAAAACTATTTATATCGAACTCATTGTCTTGCAGAGACATTTCCAATGGTGTACCACAAGACATACTTTGCCCAAAAATGTTTAGGCCGGGGCAAGGAGGTGGTAGGAGTGCCGCTAGGGAGGGCAACTTTAAATTTTCAAAAGAAGGAAGTTTGTCTTGTGATACATTCCTGGAAACGTCTCTTCAGGACAATGAATTTGATATAAATTGTTATGCCCGACAATGATTATTAAAGGAGATACAGGAGTATAAAATCCTTATTTCAAAAGTCTAAAAACTCATGCATCTCCTTTAATAATCATCGTAAGGCGAAACTATTATATCAAATTCATTGTTTTGAAGAGACGTTTCCAGGGATGTATTACAAGACATACCTTCCTATTTGAAATTTTAAAGTTGCCCTCTCTAGCGGCGCCCCTTGCCCCCCCCCCCCCCCCCCCCGGGCCAAAAACTTTTCCACCAAAAGAGGTCCCCCTCGAATTCATTGAACACGTGTTTCGACATTTTTCACAATTCCGACTCATTTTCGAGTTAGGAGAAGGGTGTGGAACTTTTGAAACACCCTGTATATATTTTATTTATAATTATTATAATTATTATTATTATACATATATTTTTTTAATTTTGTGGTTGGTTTCTCTCATGTTGTGGTAAGTTTACTTTGATATTAGTTTTGTTCTTGTTTTGGATGTGAATGCTTTGGGCCCGGAGCAAAGAAATATTTAGCTTTTTCTATCTTTGCGGCAGAAAAACATTCACTTTGCATGTTTCGTATTCTATCAGGCCCTTTAAGACGTTAGAATACAAACATATTATTTTCTAAGTCCATTTTGTTTTATTTATTTTGCTTTGACTTTTTTCCATTTTTGATTTGATTTAGTAGTCTTCGATATTGATCATATTAATTGTTTCAATTTCTTATAATATTTAATAATGTTTAAATTACAGCTGTATGCTCTGATTATCAATATATATATATATATATATATACAAATTTTGGCTTAAAATAGCTCTACAGTCTTCGAAATCTTGCGATTCTTTATCCTATGAGCTATGAAGGATGAACGTTTCTTGAAGAGAAATGCTTCTAATTTTGGACATTTTTCCACTCGGTATTAAATTTGTTAATGTTCATATTATTTTTTAGAGGTTTCAAATTGGTAAAAATTCTTTATAATATATATATATATATTATTTTAATAAAATTAAACATAATTTATACGTCTCATTAATATATTAAAACCAATGTAACATTTAAAATGAGATAATGAATACAAAAATTTTAAAACTTTAAAAATACACTTTAATTAAAAACATTAAAATACACGACAAACGTTTCTGCTAGAACACTACCCCTCCTCAGTGTCAAACATACAATCACAACATTTACAAAAAAATTCATAACACATCATAACAATTTCAATTATATATTCAGGAGGAATAGCTTTAGCCTCGTTCAAGGCAGAATGTTGTATTTTAGTAAAAGCGCCCTCTAGCATCCTTTTTTTAGAGGGCGCTTTTACTAAAATGGAACATTCTGCCTTCAACGAGGCTAAAGCAATTCCTCCTGAATATATAATCTTGTTATGATGTGTTATGAATTTTTTTTTGTAAATGTTGTGCTTGTATGTTTGACACCGAGGAGGGCTAATATTCTAGCCGAAACGTCTGTCGTGTATTTTAATGTTTTTAATTAAAATGTATTTTTAAAGTTTTAAAATGTTTGTATTCATTATCTCATTTTAAATTTTACATTGGTTTTTATACGTTATTTGACTATTTTGGCTGACAAAATGACTAAGGCCGGTGCTGGGAAAGACTTGAGGTTTTCTTTGCCTTTAATCTATACAGAGCTTTTTTCAATGGTCAAGAACAAAAATAAATCCTCTTGGCTTGTTCCACCAGTGCACTACTGGTATCAGAGTAACTGGCCAGGTGGCTCTATGGCACTTGATTGTAACAGGCAAAATAACCCTCATTTACTTCCTCAGTGGTCACTTTAGATCTTTGACATCTTTAGGTGGTTCCAAGCGTTTTGAAACCTGTGCCAATTGTTCTGTGCCAAGAACCCCGACACACATCGAAAATGTTACTCAAACAAAATTTTAACACTTTCTTATTTTTTGATTTTTTGAAGCTTTTTTCGCTGGCCTGGAGCTTTCTGGGCAGAATCTTACTAACAATCCTTTATTGGTTCTCAACTTCTTAAGGGTGTACAATATCATGGACCTGAGTTAGCCATGCTGGTTTTTGGGGATGAGCAACAACAACAACATATGTATATATATATGTGAATGGTAGATATCTTAATAAAAATTTATATATACGAAGTGTAATATCAAAAATCATATGTATAGTGCTTTAGTTAAATTAATCAAAAAATATCATTTTACGATTGTCTAACAAAACTTAAATTAAACTACATCTTTCAGTTAAAAATTAAACTTAATGTTTATTCGACAGAAAAGATCGTTGGCTCACTTGCAGAGAATTGCACTTTGAGGATATATATGTATATGTATATATATATATATATATATTAATCTGAAAATTAAGTAGGTAGATTTTATTCCTTAAATACTCTTCAAGTTATCCACATGTCTTTTGGTAATTTCTCACTAAAAAGAAAAAAAAAATTAATCGTTGCACTTTCTTGTAGTTTAAACGGAATCCTAAGTAAAACGAACTAGTTGAAAGATATTTTCTGATATCCAGGTGTTATTTTTACAGCTTCTTTATATCTCAGCAGAATGAAAGTCCAATGTCTCATATAAAGTACGGATGAAAAATTTTAAACTCGATTGTTTTCTAAATTAATTTCCATTTTCCTTTAGCACGAAAGTCTAAACATACAGTCGAGAGCAAATGTATCCGAGCACTAGCCAATAATTCTGGCATCGAAAAAGTACACTTAAAACTGTTTTGTTAAATAAATCCTTGCCGAATCATGTTCTTAGACTGACGAAGAACATGACTCGACAAGGATTTATTTAACAAAGCAGTATTAAGTATAGCTTTTTTTAGACAGGGATTATTGCTAGTGCTTGGATACTTTTGCTGCCGACTGTATATTGTTCATAAAAGGTAACACAGGCCTGCAAAATTTGAGTCAGGAAAAAGTGTTTGCAATGTAATTTATTTCTATATTATTTGGTGCGCTGATTTCAAATATGGCTTCCATTTTTCTCAATCACGTAAGGATTTTTCACAAAATGGGCTTAAATATATGTGCAAGAAAACCTAAGGGTTACATACAAACGGAACGCTTGCAATTTCGATGACGTAAATTTTGCAAGTTTTTTGCAAATACAGTCCGCAGCAAAAGTATCCAAGCACTAGCAAAAATTCCCATGTAAAAAAGGTACACTTAATGCAGTTTTGTTAAATAAATCTTTGTCGAATACTGCTCTTATTCAGTCTAAGAACATGATTCGACAAGGATTTATTTAACAAAACACTGTTAAGTATGCATTTTTTATATAGGAATTTTTGCCAGTGCGGCTTTGCAACCAGAAGTGTTTCATTTGTATGTACCCCTATGTTACATATTCTAGGGAGAAGAAGGTCTTTTAAAAATATTTTTAAGTGTTTTATTTACAAATTAATTAATATACCAAACAATTGAAAATGATTTTCTAAATATATTTTGATTTTATATTAAATAGAAATTGCAGTAACTACAGCAGATAATGGTTACCATTGTTTAATACATCCTGAATTAATAGATCATAAATGCTCACTTTGTCTATTGTAGGCAGTACGGGGAACTTCTCTGTGTAGCATCCAACAGTAAACCGCCATCATATTGACGTTCCATCTACCTTGGTATCAACGCTCCAATACTCTATCCCTTTTTAATTTTCAATTTTTTGAAAAATTAGTACGTCATGGAATTCTTTGACTATTTTTCCAGAAATCAGCGTCCAAAAATCTACCTGTATCAGCCATTGTTTTCTAAACACTTTTTTGGTTGCAGGCCTATGTAATTTTGAGAAAAATCATATCATTTCCATGAAACATTTAATGGTCAATTTGGCTACAGTCATTCGCCAACAACTTTTTAAATAAAATTATATAAATGTTTGTAAAGATAAAAATGTAGATGTTGCTTTGGCGTTAATTCTGGAGGTACAGTCGGCAACAAAAGTATCGGAACACTAGCAAAATTTCGTATGTAAGAAAAGTAGAGTTAATGTTGTTTTGTTAAATAAATCCTTGTCGAATCATGCTCTTAGACTGACTAAGAACATGATTCGACATCTTCGATGTTTATTCCGAAAACGAAGAAAATAATTAATTATAATTAATGTGGTGCTAACACTAACAGTAAGTTTCTGTCATTATTCATTAGTATTATTTTGTGATGTTCTTGGGATATCCTTTCCATTCTTAATGAGAATTAATAACATTTAATTTTTTTTATTCATAATTGGTTTATGAATGTACAATTAGAGAACTGGACTTAAGATTTTAGGAAAAAAAAAAACAACTAAATTCAAGTTTCATTAAACTTAAGTGAAGTACAGTCGGTAACAAAAGTCTCCGAATACTAGAAAAAATTCCTATGTAAAAATAGTACACTTAATACAGATTTGTTAAATAAATCCTTGTCGAATCCTGTTCTTAGTAAGTCTAAAAACAAGATTCGACAAGGATTTATTTAACAAAACAGTATTAACTCTGCTTTTTTTATATATATGAATTTTTGCTAGTGTTCGGATACTTTTGTTATCGACTGTGTGTAAAATGTGAGCAAAATTTTAACGTCAAGAAAGATTCAAATGCTCTTGCTTACCTTTGAACTGAAAATACCTCAGTTTGTTTGCTACTGTCTTTTCCCCGTTACTCATGCATTTTTTTCTTCTTTGTATTGCCGTTTAAGGATATTAAATAATTTTAAAATGCTATCATTTTTGAACCACGAAGCAAATAACGATTACCATTAAATGAAATTTATTTTAGTGTCTTTTTCACCTAGGTTTTTGCGAAATACAATGCATACTAATGGATTCCGCTAAACATCATAAGACGAAGGGGTATGATAAGTTTTAATTATTAATAATAAAAGATTGAGATAGGAAATTTCTGTGAATGGTCACTATTGCTAATATTTTCATAATCTTGTTGATGAGATAATTTAACCATTACTTTTCAATAAATATATATTTATACGAAGAGATATCGTAAAGATTTGATTCTTACTATTGAAAAATAATCGAAATAGAAACTTAACTTTTATTTGTTATTCTTACACATTCATCTTACACCATTCTTACACCATTCATCATTATACATCTCTCCCAGCGTTTCTTGAGCTTTCGAAAGTTGTCATTGTAGAATAAGGTAAATGTGGGTTACTAAAATTGACAGCTTTCGAAAACCGAATAATTCAACATTAATAGCTGTAATTTACAAGATTATTTGCATAAGGATAAATTAAAATGCAAAGAAAATTTTATCCAGACATCTCGGCTATTTCTAAGTAAAAATTAAAAGTTTTCGATAACACCTCGTCGGATGTGGTGGATGTCGATTTCCGTAATCTACGGTTTCGATGCAATTATCTCGGTTATTTCTTAATAGTAATTAAAATTTTACGATATCCTTAAGTACAGTCGGTAACAAAAGTGTCCGAACACTAGCAAAAATTCTTGTAGAAAAAGGTGAAGTTAATACTGTTTTGTTAAATAAATCCTTATCGAATCATGTTCTTAGTCAGTCTAAGAACATGATTCGACAAGGATTTACTTAACAAAACAGTATTAACTCTACTTTTTTTATACAGGAATTTTTGCTAGCGTTCGGACACTTTTGTTACCGACTGTACTAATAAATATAAAAAAATATTGTAAGCACAAAAAAAAAAAAAAAAAAAAAAAAAAAAAAAAACTGTTAGTGAACTTTGTTAAATTGAACCTTGATATATACTGTAGATTTATTATATGATAAAAAAAATGCCCCCAGTTCATGTAAACGGGCTTACATGATAGCTAAATTGCTGCTGCTCTACCCTTCAGTTCACAGGTACTGGGCTCGAGTCCCGATTCAAGCATGGATGTTCATAGTGTTCTCTACTTTACAGTTCATAGTATTCTCCACCATAGGTACTGGTTTAATTAGTCCAAATATGCAAAAGAAAAAAAAAACATAAACTGAAGTTTTAAAACAGTGCATCAGTATTCATCTAGGGCGAAAAGGGCAAAACTGTATCCCCATATAGAATAGCTCATCTTTAGTATGTCCTCAGCATATCCTAGGGATATTCTTTACAGGACATCCTGAATTTGTCCTGTAGAGATCCAAAATCTAGTGTACTTACTTTTTAACATTCTTTAAAATAAATTTTTCATGCCGTTTGGAATATGTAAGCACTCTAATCCAAATACATTTTAAATATCAAATAGTGTTTTTATTTTTCCATAGGAGCAAATATTGGGTGAGTGCGAAATTTCTGCCCGTTTTTGGATATGCAAATTTGCAATGGAATTGACGTCACACATGACATTGTAATGACGCAAATCGTCGGCCAATCAAACGTGTGGATGCCTCACACATATAAATGCATCGTGTCTTACAAAGTTAATCATCTAAAAAAAAAAAAAAAAAAAATCAGAGGGTGTAGCATGGAAAGCGAGAAGGAGCATATAAGACATTGTTTGTTATACGAGTTCGATAAAAAGAGTACAGCAGCCGCAGCATGTCGCAATGTTTGTCAAGTTTATGGGGAGGATGCAATAGACGAAAACAGATGTCGTCGATGGTTTCGTAAATTTAGGGAAGGAGACAAAAGCTGCCAAGACCAGGCTAGGAGTGGACGACCATCACACGTTGTAGATGACGATATTGACCAAGCCAAAGGAACAACCCGAACCCAACCGTGCAAGAATTAGCGGAGACCTTCAACGTACACCGGACTACTGTCGAGAGACGGCTGGTTAACTTGGGTTCTACGAGAAAGTTGGATCGTTGGGTTTTGCATAACCTGGCAGCTAATCAACGGGATTACTGAATCGCCACATGTGTTTCCTTGATTTCCCGGTACAAAAATGACCCATTCTTGATACGAATTGTGACAGGAGATGAGAAGTGGGTTATGTACCATAACGTAAAACATCTTAAAACTGTGTGTCGCCCTTCTGATCCTCCTGCATCGACTTCGAAAGCTGAACTTCATCCCAAGAATGTGTTATTGAGTATGTTGTGGGATGTGCAGGGAATAATTCACTGGGAGGTCCTGCCACTCAACCAAACCATCAATGCTTTTTCTACTGTTTACAGTTAGTTATACAGGTTGCATTCAAATTTTTGTAGCAAAGCGACCTGGTCTCATCAATCGTCGCAGTGTTATCCATCATCACGATAACACCAGGCCACATGCTGCTGTCATCACTCCCCAAATGTTATTGGGCTTTGGTTGGGAGGTTTTACCTCATCTTTCCTATTCTTCTGACTTGGCACCAACTGACTATCACCTATTTCGTGCGTTGAATAATTCCTTCAGTCAGAAAATCTTTAATGGTCTTGATGCTGTGAAAACTACCACCCAAGACTTTTTTTACTCGAAACCACCGGAATTTTACCGCCGTGGGATTCATCTTCTACTGCAGAAAGATGGCAAGAGGTCATAGATAGTAACGGAGATTATGCACCATAATAGGTACTGTTCATTTTGCGATTATTTGATCTTCTTAATGGGTAATAAAAACGGGTAGAACTTTTGCACTCACCCAATAGTAAGAAAAAAAAAGTCAATTTTGACAGATTGAGCTAATTTTCGATTAAATGGTTTATTTTCTCACACATTACTTCTCGTAGAAGCATGAACATTCTTGTCTATTCTTAATGTATATTTTGAAAATCGAATTATGTTTTTCTATGAAAACAAAAGAGTTATCATAAATCATGTCAAAGTAGTCCATCTTGATTTAATTTTAGTTGAATTCATTTTTCGAGAAACATTACCATCAAGGATCAATCTCTTCTCAGTCATGACTAAAACATTTAGGAAAAAGCGTAAAATGCCATTCGATTCTTAACAATTTTAGTAGTATTGCTTTCATATTTTATGTATTTAGATAAAAAACAAATTCTATAGATTTTTTATAAAATTTTGCTGTTCAACTTAAAAGAAAAATATTGTAAACATTAAATAATGAAACAGACTACTTCTCCCATTTTTCCCTGCTATAATCGATTTGGAGCAAATGGTCTGATTCTACATCATGGAAGATTGAAACGCGTCCATATCTTGAGCGACAAGCTTTAACAGTGTACATTATGCAAAGCCGAATATAGAAAATAGTAAAATCACACTAGCTCAGTCGGTCTTAAAGACATTTCAATGAAGTCTTTAAAAACAAATTCTAGAAGTATATATTTTACAGGTACAATTATTCTAAAATCACTTTTTTTTTTTTTTTTAATTTGCCATATGTATGCATGAACCTATTAATATGCGATGTATCAAAGTAAACTGCTATATGGAAGAGATTTATCGTTATGTAGCATCGAGTAATAATAGATGAAAAAAATCAAGCATTCGCTGAATAATGTTGCCAGATTTGGGGGCATTTTTATTCAATATCCACCACTAAATTTTAATTATAACGGTTGTCTAACCATAGATATAGTAATAAGATATAGATTGATCATCGAGGGGGAAAAAGTGATTCCTTTTCACTCGGAGAAAAGTCCTGTTTAATGGCCGTCTTTCTCCGATTGAATAAACACGGATAATTCAGCAAATAAAATTTATGAATAATTATGCACAAAAGGTGAATGAAAAACTGCAGATACTCATTTTTCTTTCTTCTTCTTCTTTTCCTTTTATTAATAAAGTAGTCAAAAATATTTAATTTTATTATTATTTTCTAGTACTTTTTTTATATATTAAAACTAGAGAGATTTACCAGCGCCGCTGTTAACTATATTTAAAATAATTTTTAAACTTTTATATTACTTATTAATATAAAATATTAAAAGAAAAGAAAAAGAAAGAAAAAAAGAAAGAAAGAAAGAAAAGTATTCCATTAAATATGAAGACGGCAATTATTTCATAATAATAACTGATTGTAAAATTATATTTTTCATAAATTAGTCAAATACAACTTACTTAGGAAAACTTATTCCATTTCCTTTCATATATAGTACTCTATAACAAAAAAAGTGACGCACCAAGAAGGAGTAATGCAAACTGGACACAAATTGAGAAAATATCATAAACGCAGAGATAGAAATCTGACGCAACTTTGACTCCATGATTTTCAAGTAGTAGTATTTCATAATAATTTTCTGAAATTGAATATAGGTAAAAGTATAATTTGCAAATAGTTATGTCAAATCTGCGCTAAGTTTCAAACTCTATAAATGCAATCTACAAATAAATTGAGTTTTCTGATTTGATTTTATGAACTATTCCATTGAAAATGAAAGAGAAACAATAGACAAATTTCTTAGTTTATTTATATATATATATATATATAAATTTTATAATTACCCGCATTCTTATACGCTGGAAAATACAATTTTGCAGAAATTCGCTGCACAGATTAACCAAAGAAAATTTTATCATTAAAAAATGTGGTACTATTTAAAATTTAGAATGCTGCGACTACTGAGAATTTCATCTCATCTGTACCATTTATTTAAATTCTAATATTGTATAAAATAAAATATTTTATTAAATGCAGATAAATAGCAATAACTAAACTATACACTCATAATAACAATAGTTCTAAAATAATCTTAATAAAACATGCCGTAATGATCTGTTTCATTTGTGCCCCCCCCTCCCCCCATATAGCCCATCTTCTCCTCGGGACATCTCTAGACCAGTGTAACTAAAATAAGCATGTAAATTTAAAAAGAAATTAATTCTTCGAAAATACTGGAGGGAGAGTTCTTGATAGAAGACAGGTCCGTACGAACCCTGGTAAACTACCTTAAATTCCTACGCCATATTCTGAAGCGACTTCAAAAAAAAATATTTAATTTTGCAAAATTATTTATAAATTTTTAATTTTGTGATTACGTTACATGGAAGGACCCTGTTGTTTAAAATTTGAAAGGCTCTTCCATTATCATATCATAACAGAATTTGATAGTGGAAATAGCAAGAATTGTTTTTTCGGCCCAAACCGATTATTTGATTATTATTTTTTTTCCCCTCGAACTCTTGTCAAAGCGATTGGCTCATTTTCTAGGAAATAAATACTTTTCCTGAATTCCGGCATCTCAAACTAAGAAATCGGTCCGGCACTTGAAACTGAATGTGAAAATCTGCGCTATCGGAGTAAAGCCTTCATTATCTTTGTGATAGTGCTCTCTCTTGAAAATCCCCCGGAAACACTTATTCCCCCCCTTTTTTTTCTATCTCGGTATTCTAGCAGTCGGATCTCCCCTGTTGTTTGGTGTCTGTCATTCAGCTGCGCTATCTTCAGCGTCTCACGCTTCGGAGCTGGTTGCAGCCGGTGCTTCATTAATTGATTACACCACTTGGCCTTAGATAAATGCTCTTCATCAACTGTAGATATATTTTGTATCTCTTGGAGAAATATTATCATTTCGCTTGTTCCTTAACTGTTAATGACTTCGAAAACATTTGTTCCAATGTGGAACTATAACTTTTACCTAAGAGGATGAAGTGGAAAGGATTTTTATAAGATTTTTCTTCTTAGAGCTCTTACGGATTTGGTGAGAGAGAGCATCCACTTTATGATTAATGAGAGTTTTGTGAACTCGAATGAAAATACAAGTCTGGAAAGGTTTTAAATATTTGTAAAGAAAGACTCCCAAACTCTTCCTACTTCTTATATCAAAAAGCAGACTGGCAAATAATTCAAAATTCCAATAACATTTTTAAATTAAAATTTTAATTAAAATTTTAATTAAAAAATCTAATTTAAATAGATTTTCTAAATACTTTCAATGCAATTATTGGGAGTACAAATTAATTCGGTCCGTTTTTTTTCGTTAAAAAAACATTTTATTTATTATCAAAATGAAAAAACATGTTATTCAAAGTATTGTCCATCGGTAGCCACAACTTTTGTCCACCTTTCTGGCAATTTTCGGATTCCATCTCTGAAAAATGAGTCCTCTCTGGACGCAAACCATGAATCGAGCCATTCTTGAATTTCTTCGAAAGAAGTGAAGCGGTGTCCAGCCAAATCGTGATGCATCCGTCGGAACAACCAATAATCAGAAGGAGCAAGGTCTGGCGAATACGGCGGGTGGGGTAGGACCTCCCATTTCAACGTTTCCAAGTAATTTTTAACGACAATTGCCACATGGGGCGCAACGTCGCGCGGTTTCAACTCGTATGGGACCCAATTTCCTTGCTTTTGAACCATTCCCATTTTTTTTAAGCGCACGGAAATTGCTTGCTGAGTGACTCCCAACGATCCTGCAAGCTCTTGTTGCGTTTGGCACGGATCTTGATCGAGCAATTCCTCCAATTCGGCGTCTTCGAACTTTTTCGGCTGGCCCGGGCGCTCATTGTCTTCGACACTAAAATCACCATTTTTGAAGCGTCGAAACCACTCTCTACATGATTTATCAGATGGCGCAGATTCACCATAAACTTCCACAAGCGATCGATGCGCTTCAGCGGCACTTTTCTTCCAATTAAAAAAGAAAATCAAAACTTCCCGCAAATGTTGTTTCTTTAGCACAAAACTCGACATATTGAATGCTCAAAAAACCAATGTTGTTGTATAAAACTCGAAGCTTCGTTGACTGAATATGGTTGACAAAGGTCAAACCTTTCTAACAATGCCAAAAACATCTATCATTATTCAGTAAACAAATCAGCCAGAGCCATCTATTGAAAACGGACCGAATTAATTTGTACTCCCAATATATATATTTTTTAGTATATTTTTAAATTTTTCTATTATTTTATGAACATTTTCTATATTTCATTCACAAAAGTTCATTCAAAACAATTGCTAGCATTTGCAAACTGTAACAAATTCGAATAATGAATGGTTCAGACTTATAACTTAATTAATTTTTATAATATGCATACAAAGCTGCCAACCATCTGGAATTTTTCATACCACTATTTCTAGAGGGTTATCTTCATCTCATTTAATTAGATAATTTTCGATGAGAAAGAGAATATTTCTGTAAAATTTATTGGTGTTCAAAATTCTGGAAGATTGGAAAATGTAAATAAAATAATATATATACAATAATTTTTTTTCTCTTTAGCAAAAGCTTAAGGAAATATATATTATTTTCCTTTAAAAAATCCTATTTTTTTAGTATCTGTCCAAAATTTTATTTTTTTCTCAATGGAATTTTTAATTTATTACAAAATTAACTTATTTAATCTTAGATATAGAAGTAGCCGTATAACTTATACGTATTTAACGTTAAATTTCATGAATTATTCATGACTTTGCAAAATATTTTCTATAGCACCGTTTTTCTTAAATTGCGAAAAACTCCTTTGGGCAATCGATGTGTCATCAGCCTGAAATAACATGAAAAATTCAGTTTTCAAGTATTATACTGACATTCAATAAACAAATAAGCAAAACAAAGTACTACCACTCTTTCTAAAAATTGTGCATTTCGAAAAATGAGGGAGATTGTCATAAAATTGAAATAAATAAGAATTTTTAAATTAAGCAAAATCCTCAAATGCGTTAAGTTTTGGCATTGTTCCTGGAATGTGATGAAACAGACTAGAGGGGGGAACGAAGCTTTGTCAGATTCTTAGAAAATAAGAAAAGGCTTGGAAATTTAGAGATATAAATAAATTATTCAGGGTTAAAAAAATAAATAATTTTAAACCTCTTAAAAATATAAAAAAAAATAAATAAAAATTTGTAATTACATTAATTTCTTTTCAATGTATAAAACTTGATATTTTTCTTGTTAAAAAAAAAAAAAAAAAAAAAAAAAAGGAAAAAAAGAAATCTAATATAAATTTCCATTAGAAACGATGGATATGTAACGTTGTTTTAGTAAATATATTAAATCATAAATTTATAATGTTATTTACTTAAAAATCAAAGAATAAATAAATTTAAAAATCAGCACACTTTTATTTGTATTTTATTTTATTTTATTTTATAATTCCTAAATTAAAAAATTAATATTTATATTAAATTAAAACTAAGTCAATATTTAAAACTGGGACAGTAAAAATTAAAAAATTCTTTTTGTTACTTTCCAAAAGCATAATCTATTTATTTAAAGTTTTCTATAAAACTTCTACTATGCGCAGACATTTCTTTCTATTATTATACATTTTAATTTCACTGTTTTTTAAAATTAAATTAAAAAGTAATAATAAGCGCAAGCCTTCTATTAAAATTCTTAGCATTTTCCCGGTAAAAGGCTGTTCAAAGAAACAGCAATATGAATATGGCACAGGAAATTTCTAATAATTTGTGATTTTGTAAAAATTTACCGGGTGAAAATAATATCCTTTGTTTTCTTAAAATGTGTTTTTTATAAATCTTTGGTACATTTTTCAAAAGTTTGATTTAATATATAAATTTGAAACTTAGTAACAACTTATACGTGGAAGTGGTGCATGTGCTTTTAGTGAAAAGAAAATATCGATTAAATTAAAAAATATTTTTCAGGATGTTTTTATAAATCACACGAGACTACAAAAATGAAACCGATTTACTGTATCAAACAGAATGTTTTTTATGATAGGTCAAGATTTCAAGATATAATTTGAAAAATAAATAAATAAACAATTAAATAAATAATAATAATAATAATAATAAATCAGTAATAAATTTCAGAAACGAAATTGTGTTACTTGGTACGTTACTGATTAAAAACCATGTGGAGTGACTCCACTCGACTTTCAGAACATTAAGCAATTAACGGTTTTTTAAATTAAAAAAAAGTAAGAGAAATCGTTAAATAAACAAAAGTGGAAATTATAATAGGATGTTTGACTATTTCCCCCCCAATAATATGTTATTTAAGTTAATGGGATTGCATTTCAAAAAATTTGAGCCCACACGTCATATAGATAAATAATTTTTTGCTATGTAAACAAACAAATTTGCTAAACAAACAAATAAATAAAATAAAATAAAAGCTAGATTCACCAAAATTCATACATTTCGTGGGACGATGACCTATAACATGTATGTAAATTTAAAGCTCGATCGAATGAGATGTTTACACACTATCGAACTTTAAATAATTTCAGCCATTAAGGCACAATGATAATGTATGTTTCTTTGCGTTCCTGTAAAAAACTATAAACGTTAGAGTCACCAAAATCTATACAATTCTTGCGAGGGTGACCTATAACATGTGTATAAATTTTCAATTCAATTGAATAAGGCGTTTAGATGCTAGCACACTTTAAACAATTTGGCTCCTTAGGCCATAATGTTAAATAAACTTTCTTTGTGTTCTTGTAAAAAAATTCTAAGTGTTAGATTCACCAACATTAATCGTGTTCATGCTACGGTGACCTATAACTTACATACCAACTTTCAGCTCATTCGAACAAAGAGTTTAGAAGCTAGCGTGTTCACACACACACACGCATACATACATCATCGTAAAAGTACCAAAAATGAACTTAGGGGACTTCAAAACGTATATATGCACCAAAATCTCAAAGTCGAATTTTTATCATGATTACAATACTTTCCTTACATGTGTATGTTCGGAAAGAATAAATAAATAAGTGCGATATAACTTTAGTTAAACTAATAAAATAAGTTTATGCGAAACAAATTTCGAAAGTATTTCATGTTTTTGTTTGTCAACTTTTTAGCTTTTTTTTTATGAGTGCATGCTTTTTCTTTTTCTTTCTTTCTTTCTTTTTTTTTTTTTTTTTTTTTTTTCTTCCGTTTTTTAAACATCCACGCATGAAAATTAAGTAAGCTTAAAGTTGAATTTCAATTCAAATTTTCTTTTCTTTTTTTTCTTTCTTTCTTTTTTCGGTAGTTACATAAAGTTTCCAATTATGCTTTAAAATATAATGAAGTTTCAATTTCCCTACAAAGACGATTTTTTTTTTTTTTTAAATACCGTATCAAAATGTATAACTTGTGCCGATCTGACACAATTTTAAATATGTGGTGATGAGAGATACATTGTCATTTAAGAAAAAATGAATTATAATTCAAGAATCAAGCCGTACTCTTTATTCTTGAATTCTTGTTTAGAGAAAAATAGAAAGCACAATGCAGTGACTATTTTGAATACAATTTTTTTTTTAAAACTAGAATATTTAGCAATCGTTTGCAGTATTTTTCTTCGACTGAATAATATGGAAGCCTAGGGGACTTTCGCTATTGTCAGTCTGTAAAACAACGCTATCTGAATACCGAATTGTTTTGAAACAAGCTAGCACCGTATTAATAAATGTCTTGGTGAAAATAATTTTCAACTATATTTGAATTTATACAGTTCAATCATCGTCTATAAAACTTTAATACTATATTTAGTTAATTAAAAATCTTTTCTAAATTATCCTTATAGATTCATTCTCTCACGAAATACCAGATACAGTACGTTACAAGTTGAAAAGTCATAGTAAAAAAAAACTTTAAGAAGAAACTTTTATTATTATTATTATTATTATTATTATTAATGGCTGAAAATTATTTAAAATCGTTGATTTCAATTAACTAATTACGAAAAAACTATTTTTAATTAATAGCTGAAAATTGTTTAAAAGCGTTTATTACAATTAGCTAATATCTCACGTTTAAGATATTATCTTTACCAGAAAAGTAGGTTTAATCTCACTAAAGTAACTTTTTTATTTAAAATAATACCTCATCACTAAAAAAATTTATTTGAAACATTCATTACTCTTAATGAAAACTAATGTATTGTTTAAAATATTATCTTGTTACCTATGATGTAAAATACTAAAATATATGCAACTTACTCACGATTAAAAAACTTTACGGAAAATCTTTTATTATTATTATTATTATTATTATTATTAATGGCTGAAAATTGTTTAAAATCGTTAATTTCAATTAACTAATTACGAAAAATCTATTTTTAAATAATAACTGAGAATTGTTTAAAACCATTAATTAGAATTAGCTAATACCTCACATTTAAGATATTATCTTTACCGCAAATGTAGGTTTTAATCTCACTAAAGTAACTTATTTATTTAAAATAATACCTCATCACTAAAAAACTTTAATTGAATCATTCATTACAATTTCTTAATTAGCAAATCTAATGTATTGTTTAAAATATTATCTCGTCATCTATGATGTAAATGACGAAACACATACAACTAAATTGTGAGGTAAAAAACTTTACGAAAAAACTATTTTTTAACGAATATTTTTCAATTAAGTAATTAATAAGAACTGTTAATCCTTCTTTTTAATTATCTTTCAAAAAAACAATTCTCGTCTTTCATGATAAAGAGACTTATTTTTATATGTTTACTTTCTTTAAAATAATCATTGACAATTTCAAAATTAATCTGAATAAAAACCTTTCATGATAAAACATGCTCCGCGACTCCATCAAGGTGAAGATCAGGAGAGGGCGTGTCTCCGCACTCCGCAGGGCATGGTGTGGCACTACACGGCTCGCCGGTCCCTCGGTCCTTCCTCCTATTGCGCTTCAACCGGTGTTCTTATGCTACTAATACATACTTGCCAACATCTTAATTAGTATTCCGTAGTGTTGTTAATTCCGCCCTTTTTTTCACACCGGTAAATTTTTAGAGTGATAGACTCCAAATGCAATTACGATTAAATAAGAAGAAAAATACTCTAAAAAGATACTGGTGGGAAAAAAAGGCGGAGCTAACAATACTACGGAACATTAATTAGTATGTTGGCAAGTATGCTAATATCAGACATTTATTGGTACTTCAAAGTCTTCTAATAAGCAAGTTATCGACAGAGTTAACTTACTCTTTTTTACTCTTCTGTTTCTCAAATTTACTAAGTTGTCACATAATATCCTGATGCACTAAGTTCTTCAATTGTTTTGTAATTGCGACACAGAAATATAAAATTGGCGCACAAAAATTTCTCAAACCGATTATGCTACTTTCTTTTCTTAATTACACCCTAGTTAAAAGCAAACCTTTCAAATTTTATCATTTTCACACACAAAAAAAAAAAAAACTAATTGTATCTGAAAATTTGGCAATAATAACTTTTTTTTTCTTTTTTTTTTTTGGGGGGGGGGGGGGGGGGAAGGGGGGGGGGGAGAAATAGAAAAAAAAAAAGAGAAGGAATTTAAGAAACATTCAACTGGATCGCATCACGGACACACGTTTGAATTGGCAGGCTGATTCAAATTAAATAAACACTCAATCTCAGGACGTTTAATCATAGAACACGTAAGTTGCATTTTTTCATTATTTTGCACTCTTAACTCCTGATAAGATTTAAGATTTGTTACTAATGATTTTTCAGAGATTAAGCAGATACCAGAGACAACCTCTTAAATTGTTGCATGTTCATGTCTTCTGGTTTGAATTCGTGATCTACGATGCAGAAATGTTTGTTAATTTTGGGGAACATTTACTTTCTTACCATTTGACAGACGAAATTTCCAACAGAAATTTTCCTGGGATTTTTCTTTGATTGACGTAAAAAAAAAATGCTGATTTATTCTTTTTTTTTTATTTCACGAATAGTATAATCTTTAAGAATAAAAAATTTGAAGCCTGATGCATACATATTACCATTTTGGGTTTGATATTGAAATAATTATTATTTCTCTTTTGTCTATTTTTCTTCTTCCCATTATTATTAATATTAATATTATTATTATTATTTTATTGAGAGGGAAAAGCAAAAGTTATTAAACTTTTTTTTTTTTTACGCAGAAACTATTCAAAAAGTTCTAGCTCTAGCTCTTTTTTAATTATTTAATTTATTATTATTATTAAACAAAATGCTATTCGTACATTTTCTTTTACATCTTCGTACATTTTAAATATATTTTCAATATGTTATTTTTTTACTTTGATCACTTCTGTAATTCACTTTTGTTTATGAGTGATTCAATTATGTTTATTTTTTAATTAAATTCAACTATCATTTTTTGTAAATAAAAAACTATCTATTTACAAACAGTTACACTGTTTTAATTACAATCTGGAAAACAAAATATGTATTACAATAGATGTAATTAGCAAAAATGGTAATTCGTACTTATTATTGCATGTTGCAATGGATTAAATATCTTATTCGCCTCAAATGGTCTGTTGCAGTAAAAGTCGATTCACAGTTAAATTGGAAAAAAGGGCACTCCATTCACTTCCATTAAAGGCTGCCTTTGGCGACGGATTTGGTAACTTGGCAATCAAATGTGGCGAAAAATTGTACTTTAGAGTTCTCTTTGTTGAATAGAAGCTGAGTTTTAGAACTTTCCATTGGATTCTAGCAGAGAACCATCGCCAAACTACATCGTCAATAGTATAAATAGGGAAAGGTTGACTCCCACAGTTCAGAAATGTTCAGAGAATTATTCTAAGTAATTCCCTTTGAGAGACAGTGTTTCAAGCGATTGATCTTTGTTCAAGAATCAACGAAAATTCTTGCTCTGTGGAATATTTAACGTTGTTGGCTTTTACTTTTGTGGAACAAGTGACTGTTTTCTTGGACTGTTTCGAGAACATTTGTTTAAGTGACTTTTGCTATACAAATGACAGTTTTATTGGAATCAACGAAATTCTTGCTCTGTGGAATATTTAACGTTGTTGACTTTTACTCTTGTGGAACAAGTGACTGTTTTCTTGGACTGTTTCGAGAGCATTTGTTTAAGTGACTTGGATTGTTTCGAGAATATTCATTTAATTGATAATTTTATTAGACTGTTTCGGGAATATTCGTTGGATTGACATTTTGTTGGACTTTTTTAAGAATATACGTTGAGTAAAGTGCATTTATTGACTAGAACCTGCCTATTCTTTTACGAACGACTTTCTTCAAACCAGAATGTCGACATTTTTTTAACAATATAGTAGTAAGTACAGTAATAAACAAAATAAAGGAAATAATAGTAATTAATTAAATGTTTAAGGGGAGCATATATATCACAACATCAAAAGTATAATCTCGATTCCGTCTCATTGAGGTCGCACGGATTTTTTTTAAGATATAAATTATGTGAGGAAATCTCAAAGCTGCCACGATAAAATTCATATTATATCAATTGAAATTTATAATTATTAAAAATTTGTAGTTGTTTCCTGTTTAATAATTTGTCTATATTTAATTAGAAATAATTACAATTCAGCAGTTATTGGATGGCATCACTTACTATACACATTTATACGTAAATCTTGCAATGATTTACGTGTGTATACTTTAGAAGTTCTTTTTAGTTGTAAAATTAATTTTTATTTTCTTCTCTGTTCTATATATACAAGAAGAAAAAATTAAATTCCTGAAAATTTCCAACCTTCGGTTTTCGATAGGTTTACATGTTTTGAGTTGTCCTGAACTCAACTTGATCATTTTTAGAAAATATCTATCTGTGTGTGTTTTACAAAAATTCGTGTTGTATCTCATGATCCAATGAACAGAATTGAACCAAATTTAAGATTTAATTGAAATTAGTGCTGATTTCCTTTTGGGATATGACACTCTCATCTCGTTTTTTACACAATTCTTATTATGGCAACTGTGGCAGTATAGAAAAAAAAATTCGGATAAATATTCACAATAATAATTATTTTTAACGGGTCATTTTGAAACTTATATATATATATATATATAAGTAATAGTCAACTGGAAAATATATATATATATATATGTATATATATATGTTTGTGTAGGGACGACGCTCCCCTCCTCCCCGCTCTCAGGAAGATATATGTTTGCAATATTACTATTTTTCAAAATAACTCATGAATATATTTATAATGAATGGTTAAATCATAGATATATGAGATTTTGAAACAAAGATATCGATTTTCTTTTCATTTTTAGCAAAACAAATAAATAAATCTTTAAAAAATGTATTTCTGCATGTTTCACAAAACTGACTTTCTTACGACAATTAGGTGTTATATTTCTCTAGGAAGGAAATCGTCTGCATTGATTATAGAAATTAATTTTCATAAATATTAATTGTAATAAATAATTTGGACTGCGTGAATTTGTATAGGAAAATATAAAAGAAAGTTTTGTGATGGCCGCAATATACTAAATTCCCCCCTTTTTCTCTCTCTTTGATACCGGCCGCGTATAGAGGAGGTGGGATAGAGGTTGTAGAATTTCTATGGGAGTCATGTGCTTTAATAAAATATTATTTCTCTGTATATATCTACTTGCATTACAAATAATCTGGTGTGTCACTCACTCGGTTTTCTCTTACCCTCCATTTCAATGCCATACAGACAGATTTCAGATTTAGAAGTAAAATAAATAAGGTAAGATAATAAAGTTCAATCTAGTTTATAAAAAAGCTAAAATAGGTTTAAGGACAGTTTTATTTGACATATAAGTCTGTGTTCAACCCCCCCCCCCCCCAATTCAATTATAGTGTCTACATTTATTTAAAAATAATAATAAAATTCGAGGCTGTTATTAATTTGCCTTGAAATTTGCCAATTTTGATCCTTTTTTCAAGTGACAACCACATACCAACTACAAAATACGAAGTTTGAATTTCCTGCAGTTATTCATTTTTAAGTTATGTTGATTACTGATATACATAGAGATAAAACGCTAAAAATATGACTTTCATATTCAGGACACCATAAATGTGATATTATACAAAAACGAGAGTGAGAAATCGAACTTCAAAAAATACTATATTTACAGTATAGGCATAAAAAATTAATTTTGCTTCCTGAGCAGCGTTCATCGACATAGTGAAATGTAACAAAGTATTTCCACCAATTACATTCAGTAGAAAAGAAGGTCAGCTTAATTTTGGGTAGCCCTGTATATTGTATACAAACCGTATACACATTACGTTGTGTACTTAAATTTAGTCTTGTATAAAAAAACACATAACACAAAATGAAGTACACTTCCAGCAATTCCCAAGTATAGCCCTTATATATCCAAATACTTTGGGTAGCCCTGTAAATGAATAATGAATCATTTACATACCACAATCTACGCAAAACACGCTTTGTTTGCAAAAAAAATATGTTCATTCCATTTTGTTTAGGGCAGCCGATAGATGTTACACTACACTTACCAGAAATTTCTTCCATAGACGTTATATGTATTTGAATTCTCTTGAATGGCCCTGCACACGATCTTTTTGCTTGATCTCAACGAAAAGTTTAGTGTAACATCTGTATATGATATATATATATATATATATAATACCAAGTTTGGTCTTCCTGCTACTATATGTTCTTGAAGTATGCTGATAACAGACACACAGACCAACCGTTAAAAACATGTTTTTCAGATTCAGGGCACCCCAAAACGTGTAAATATAACAAAATGTTGATTTCGAAAATTTGACCCTAAACAATACTTTCTCTACCCTATGTATGAGTAAGAGAAAGTAAAAAATAGTGAGGTATTTTTATTGCTTCATATCTGGGTTAGAGGTGAGTTCGGGCTCTATTTTGGCAATCCGAGCCAGCCCGGGCCCGAAACATTTTTGAACTGAGCTCGCCCTAGCCCGAAAAATTTTGTGTGATCAGAGCCCGAGCCCGCCCGAGCCCGATATTGAAAGTGGTACGCTATGCAACGCATACACAATAGTAAAATTAAATACCGTTTTCCTTTTCAAATTAATTTTCTTATTATCAATCCTCAATTTAAATAACTATAAATGTTCTCATAACAATTTATAATGTCTGTGTCTCTGTATACATGTACATATTTATATAATATATATTTATAGTGCAGCCCATTGTTTATAACGCGCCTGTCGGGGAACAAAAAATTTATCCGAATGAGTGATATAATGAGGCCCAATATAACGACGGAGGAAGGATTACTGTATAACACTATGACATATATGCATCCCGTTGAAAAAAGTTCTATTTAGAAAAAGGAAAGTCAAAGCTATTAAGGTTTGCAAGATTATTTTGTGATTTATAACCTATCATGACTATTATGGCATTACTAAAAGTACTCTCAAAATGAATAAAATTTCTTTTTTTTTTTCTTTTACATTTTCCAGTTAGTGAAGAATAAAATAAACAGAACTTTTAGCTTGAATCCGAGCCCGCCCGGAGCCCGAAGACTTGCGTAAGATTTGAGCCCGATCGGGCTCGGGCTGAGCCCGTCTCATCTCTAATCTGGGACCACATGGACATGACCCTTTCCCCGAGATTCACAGTTGTTTAAACCTCCTTAAAAAGAAAAAAAAAAAAAAAAAAACTTTTTTCATGATTTGCCGAGAATAAAAATCTAATTTGTTATATTATTATATTGTATGCTATACAAAATCATCTTCTATATTTCCCTATATAAATACCCGATTGGCAAATTATTTATCAAAATCAGTGCTTTTCATTTTTTTCCCGTGGTGAGTACAGACGATTTTCTTCTCAGAAAATTATAACACAAAATGGGGCAATAAATTCAATTTTGTGCACAACTGCAATATAAAAGCGCATTTTTTTCAATTTTTATAAGATATTTTGTTTCAAATTTTCACAGATCTATAGTTCAGTTATTCGTTTTAAAAGTATTAATGAGTTTTTTTGTAAAATACTCACATTGAAAATTTCCATCGCCCAGGAAAGTACTTCCCTTCCAGCTGCAAGGTATGATGGATATACAAAAATTTTATGCAATTTCACAATGATTGTTTAAAAATAATCAACAATGTGTACATTTAAATATGAAATTTTGTCTTATACTGCCATATTAAAATCTACTAAAAACGAGACGATAACGCCACCAGTTGAGCGATATGGACCAAAAGCTAATCAGCACCAACTTACGCCAAGGTCCAACCAATTACAAACTTATATTAAAATCCCTTCATTGGTCCGTGATATACCATCCACAAAAGGCAAGCAAACATCTTCTAAAATCGATCAAGTTATGTTCAGGATACCTCCAAACGTGTAAATCTATCGAAATTGGAGGTCGAAAGTTTTCAAGAATTTAATATTTTCTTTAAATTACTATGTAGAATAAAGTTAAAGGGGGGGAAAATTCAAAGCATCACATATTCACGCAATATGAATTGCCCCAAAAAATTCCGTTTGTGCGTGTGGAAAATTGCATTTAGTGTTTGTAAAAGGAATAAAAATTTGTTGTTCTTGCATATTTATAATTACCCTTTAGTTTTTTTCCGACTTACTGTGTTGTAGAAAGAAAAGAAAAAAAACCTACTAATAAACACTGAAATATCCCTAGACAAGCAACAGTTGTTTTGGGTCGAAATAATTTAGTCTCGACCTTTCAACAGGGGCAAAGAACCAAACACAAGAGCACGAAACAGTTCTTGCATGTTTGTATATTATATTTATTATAAAAAATTATTTTTTCTTAGAAAGAAAGTTTTCGGTGTTCTTTATTGGAAATTACTGTGTTAGTTTTTGTTTTTTCTTGGTAATGTATCAACATCATTGCATGTATCCACTATTGAGAAATTTTCAGAAAATTATCGCACCGCTTTAACAATGAATTTAAATTATGTTGCGTTATTCCGAACTACTATATATATATATATATATATATATAGTAGTATATATACAGTCGAACCTCGTTAACGGGAACACTATTAACGTGAATTACTTTTAACATGAATTGTTTCTACGGGCCCCGCCAAAATGAAGATTAGTTGCATGGACTACTGATAACATAAACAATTTTTTTTTTATCCCCCTGACTGTATATGTAAAGATAATAACTGTGCCCTAGAATGTTTGTATTATTTTAAGATTTTTTTTTTATCCCCCTGACTGTATATGTAAAGATAATAACTGTGCCCTAGAATGTTTGTATTATTTTAAGAATTTAAAGAAAAGTTAAATATAAATTAACGCTTGTTCTGAAATGATGATAGGTGTTCGCGTATAACATATTTAATTATTAATTTATAAACATAATAGTATAAATTAGACTGGAAGTTTTTTGTTTTTTTTAAATAAACTCTTTAAAGTAGCTAGAAATAGCTACGTTCGTTTTACTAAAAAACAGTTTTGATAAATAACTTTTGCAGATATGCTTTATTTGCATAAACGACTATAATGACCCTGCTTATTTTGGTAGGAAAACAGTTTTGATGAAAAACACTCACAGATAGCCTTTATTTGCGCTAACTACCGATATATCAGAAAATAGCTGATGTTATTCCCTACTGTAAAAATGGAGTTTGTATTGACTTTTTAAAAGTCTTAAATCCTAAAGTATTTTGAACAAGGAAGTGCTAAAAAATGTTTTTCCTCCGCTTTTCATAAACTGCGAAATTCCAGGACGTTATGACTGCATGTCATTTTTTCTTCAGACAGGATGTAGATGTCTGAAAAGGTGTTTTTAGAATTTTCTCAAATAAAATATTTCGATGATGATGACTGATTTGCGCTGTGTACAGTCCCGCGACTAAAATATCTCTAGCAACCTTGAAATAGATTGAAAAGCATTGGGCATTTCTATTTGCATACTGTACTTTCACCGAAATTTTGCTCGAGAAAAAAATAGCCTTATTTATGTCGTTTGAACGTAAACGGGCATGCCTTTCTTATGAGCGGATGTGCAACATTCCGGAAGTGCAACTCAGTAAACTTCTCATTATGTTTTGGAGCTCTGTTGTACGCTTAATCATCACTGTTTCGCTAGGAGAGATCCTGGAAATAGCCGCTCTAGCGGAGATGAGGACATAAAATAATTTAAAAGGATACATGCCCATCAATTCAAGGATTTTTTTTTTTTTCTTAAAACTCAATATTTATCCTCTCAAAGTTTTTACTCCATAGACTTATCCCCAACAGCACACTTATCCGTAATACATCCGGAGGCTGTCCCTTATATGTTCTTTCAACCATAGGATATCCTGAGGATGTCTTGTGGATGAAATTTGCTGTTAAGGTATTATGTAAGTTCAAAATAATTAGAGAAATTTTAGCTTTTATGAAGGGTTTTTATTTCACTTTATTTTACGCTTTATCATTTCTCTATTTATGTGAGCTGAGCTGAGCTAGCTGTATTTGCTGTCTTACACTCCCGCTGAAAAACACCCTTTTTTAGAATCAATAGTACAGGTTTACTCTTTCAATCAGGGCCTGGTTAACGTACGGGTCTACTAGGCACGACCAAAGAATCCAAATTTCATTTTCATTTTTTTTTAAAGTTCAAAATAACAAATTATAATGTTTCTGAAAATAACACTTTATGAAAATTTTACTCTTAAAAGAGAACTGAAAAACTTTATAAAGAGGATACCTTACTCAAATATGCATATTTGGGTGAAATAGTATAAAAAATAAAGCCTTTTATTTCTCTGTCAAAGAGTGGTACGCTATGAAAACATCGGGAAATTTTTTTTACAAGTTGTAAAAATGCGTCATACCAACATGCTTCATACGGCTACATCTCAGCAACTATGGCTTAAAATTGTACCTAACTACATATGTAAAATTTCTGATGTGAGCAATTTTTGATACTATAATTCAATTTCTGTACATGTTAACCGGCAAGTATCGTTTCTATTTAGGACAATATAGAAGAAAAATTTGTGATTGCCACAACATACTATTTTTATTTTTATTTATTTATTTATTTTTCATTTCTTTTTGCACAGTTAAAAACTGTGGCAGTAAAAATTATGTAATTGTATTATTTTCATCGTACTAACCATATATATATATATATCGTTAGTACGAGAAAACAATATAATTATAACAATATAATTATCATATAATAACATAATTATATTATAATAACAATTCCTATTTCATATATATATATATATATGAAATAGGAATTGTTAGATAATTTACAAATTCAAATATCTGAAAAATATCATGGATAAAAAAAAAATATCGTAGTATTTCAGCATAATCACAGTTTGCCATGATTGTTTGAAATTTTTCGAATTTCTAATTGAAGCAGTTCTTGATTGATACGATTATGATCTGATTCAATTTAAACATCAAAACCTTCCAAAATAACTTAATTTTAGAACAAAGCTACGTATCGCAGAAAAAAAACGATGATGTTGACAAAAGAGAAAACAATCACATGGAGACGATCCTACTGTAGAAAATTGATGCTCCTATGTTTCAACATGTGAGGATTATAACAATAAGGTCAATCACTTTGCTGAATTGATTGAAATATATACTCCGATCTCAAAACAATGACAAAACAGTTTATTTCATAAGCATTCCAATTGTAAAATACTATTTTGTGGCCATCAAAAAACTTCTTTCTGTATTTTCCTATACGAATTCCCGTAGTACAAAACATTTATGAAAATTATTGAGGAAGGGAGATAATTTTCATCTCAAGTGATTTTCCTCTCAGATTCAATGTCGAAAGGAAGTCAGCTTTGTGCCATCTGATGTTTTTTTTTTTCTTTTTTAATCGGTAATTTTATATTAAGTTATCACAAATCTATGGTTCAACCATTCGTTTTAAAGGTAATGAGGAATTCTCTTGAAATAGCCTCATATTTAAAGTTTGCACCCCCGGGTGGGAACTTCCACCTACAAGGGGAGTTGAATATTACTATTATAAATAATCGTTTAAATTTGTCAATGATTCTACACATAATTTTCATTGTAATCATTTATAGGAAATTTTGTCCTAGAGTGCCATTTTAAAAATTAGGACAAAACGCGATGACAACACTCCCTGTCGTCCAATTTTCAATAAATGTTTATAGGCACTAATTTATATCAAGGTTCAAGTACATATAAATTTATATAAAATCCTGTGCATTAGTACTTGAACTAGAGCTGCGACAAAATTTTTCTCACACAGATACACAGACAAAAATTTTCTAAAAATGGTCAAATTGTGTTCTGGATCTCTCAAAATGTGTAAATTTATCGAAAATTAGAAGTTGAAAATTTTAAGAATCAAATACTTTCTGCTGTTGAACATAGAAGAAAGCAAAAACATAATTTTGATCTCAATATAAAGTTATATTTCAAAATTAGAAAAAATAAATAAATATATAAATAAATAAATAAAAGTGCATTTCTGTTTCATATCAATACGTTCTAAAGGAAATAAGTACAGTAAGACCGTTAAATCCGAATTCAAGTGTTTATGAAAAATTATATATATACATATTAATTGCTAAATAATTAAGGTTAACATATCTATCATTTACAGGGCCTGATTAAGGGGGAAGCTCGCTCTTGACACATTATTTATACTTACACCGTTATTTTTTAACAAATACTTTCCTCCTATAATAAACAGAAAATTTTCATTAAATATTATTTTAAAAGAATTCTGGTGTCTAATAACGGTGAGTAAATTGGATTGTTTTACACCGTTCATTTTTTATAAAAAATATTTCCTCGTCAAAGCGTGGAATTTCTATAACATGAAGTAAAAGGTAATTGTAAAAATATTCCGGTATGAGCGAGCTTCCCCCTTAATCAGGCCCTGATCATTTATATAATTTTTAGCCCCGCCTTCTTTTCGTACCACTTATTTTTTAAGGATGATTTTTTCTTATTTTAACGAAGTTATATATTGGAGAATTTTTTTCTATAAGTAAAGGGGTGCGAAATAAAGGCGGGGCTAAAAATACTTCAGAATAAATTAAAATATTGGCATTCTTGTAATACAGTATTTTCACTGATTGTAAATAAATATTGATACCCCAAACATTTTTCTTTTTTTCGAGAACTTAAATTCTGTCCATTCTATCTCTAGATAGGACTAATAAAGATACGATGAGCTCAGCCCGCACACTCAACCCCTCCTTCTCTTTTCCCGAAATTTTGCAGATTTGTCGAAAATTTTTGAATTGTACTTCATTTTAACAGTCAATATTAAGTACTAAAGTTTAAATCCCTCCAAAAAAGTATTTTGGCGACGGCCTTGGTCTAGTCATTCGGAGTTTTCCGTAAGTTTCTTCGAAACTCGCTTAAATATGGGCTAGGATACTTTAGAAATGTCCCCACGAAGAGCATTTTCCCTTAGGCCTAGGACTTTGTGACTACAACTGACCTTAATTCCCAACACCAACGTCTTTTTATAAAACGAAATTTTATAAAAAGGCTTTTCTATGAATTTGAACACTGTTAAAAAGCTTTTTTCTAAATCTGAATTTTGTAAAGAGGTCCATTTTACGAAGTGGAATTATCTGAAATGGTAGGGCAGCTAAATAGTTTAATTTTGACTGGGGCAACCCTGCTAAAGAAAACCTTTTTTGGCTCATAGAGGTTCGAATTAGAAATCTCGAGGCCCAAATGGGCTTAGGGCGAAAAAAAAAAGCTTAAATTTATTTTTAATGGATAACTCGAAAATTGATCATCAATTAATAAAATTAATTAATTAATCATAAATCATAGTTGAGATAAATAGAAAGCTTTGCTAAATTTTTTTCCGCCTTAGTCAGAAGATCTAAATATTTCATACATGTCGAAAGATTCATGCTCTTTTGAATACAAAAAAAAAAAAAAAAAAAAAAAAAAAAATTCAATACACCTTTTACGAAAAAAAAAAAAAAAAAAAAAAAAAAAACTTATAAAAGTATCACAAAAAAGAAGCAAGTATAATTATCAAAGATAAAAATAAATGCTAAAAACTTAAATGTGAAACTTAAATTCCTGGGGATTTGAGAAGGGAAAGTGAGAGTTCACGGAGATTCCTCCTTAACCTTGATTTATTGTTCGCGAGAATTTCCACTGAAAGCGACATCTAATTTGAATTTATTTCCTCGATCGTTATTTTATTCAGGCAGACGATGAAACTTAATACACCACAGGGATTTCTAATTTTTCAGTACACTGTATTTGCCTTTCGTTAAGGTCATTCTATCTTGTGCTAATTTGGAAAGTGAAAGCCGAAAGTTGTTTTTCCAGCCGAAAAGAGCGCGTAGCTGTAGACCGGAAGCGGATATACCTCGAAATAGAAGAAAATGTTTATCTTGATTTGAGCTGAGAGTTTTTAGTTACTTGACAGTTTTCCCCATAGCTGAGTTTTCCGGTTTTCATCCCGTTATCCAGAAATTAAGAAGAGACGAAAAATTCCCTCCTAAGAAAGCAGTATTTAAAGATTGTGGGAGGGAGATCCAAAAGACGATATGCAAGATCACCACGAGAAGTTACATTTCTCAAGAAATTATCCTTCTCTTACCTGTAGAGAAAGAAAATCATTTTAAATAGCTACCAATTAAAAAATAAATAAATAAATAAATAAATAAAATAAAATAAAATAAAATAAAAATGTGAAGTATTCAAAATAACTTGAACGATGCTCTATAATTTGATTGTCATGTTGAAAATCATATTTTTTAATAAGAAAATGATTAAATGTTTTAAAAGAAACTCTTACATTTTAATTAAAAAAAGAAAAGAAAAGAAAAGAAAACTAATAAAGTTTTATAAAGTAAAATTAAAAATCTCTCTCTTTTTCTCTCTATTTTAGAAAACAGACTATTTGGATGTTTCCCACGGAAAATATCCAAAATTTATAAAAATAATTAACAGCCAGAAATCATCCTATAATTTTTTAATAGATACTTTATTAACAAAATTCATAATTTTTTCCCATTTATACTATTACTATTTACTCCAAATTGTCTGTTTTTAAAAAAACTAATTTTCAACTTTCTTTCCAATTTGTGTCGTAAAAGTGTTATGTTATATCTACAATTATACACAAATATACATATTTGATATACGTAACATAAGTTTAAATTAACATCACCGTAATTGTGTTTTTTAAAATGTAAGATTATTAACGAAGGTGTTTAAGTTTAAGATAAAAGTTAAATTATTGTACGCAATTGAAGTTGTTTTTAAGGAGTGTCTTTAAATAATATAAAATGTCGCCTAGCTCATTTTTTTTTTTAAAAGTAAGGTAAGTAATATATATAATAAAGTAAATGCAGCAATGAATATAATAAAAGTAGTAAGTAATACATATAATGAAGATGTTTAAGACAAAAATTAAATTATTATTTTAAATTGAAATTGTTTTTAATCAATGTCTTTAAATACTAATATAAACAGCCGCTTAACTCAATTCCATATGTATATAGCCTTAAAATTATTCAACTTGTCTCAAATTTCATTTTGAACCAAATACCAGTTTCTCTACCTTATATAAACACTATAATAATTAATTAAATCTTTCATGGTTTTCTCGTTATTAATATTTTTTTTTCAGTATCTGCATTTTTATTTTGTTACCAACGCCCGTAAAACTTATTTAAACCGCTCCACCCGTCTTAAGCTATGGTGGCGTCTGCTCCTTCTTCTTCTTCTAGTTATTACTGTTATTTTTTCTGTTATTCGTTGTTCATGTTCGCTATGTATAATTTCATCCACAAATGTTTCAGAAACAATTCATATTTTAAATACCTTTTGCCTTGTATAAGGCTCCATTTCCTTATGTGATCCTTTTTCCATACATTCTCACATCTTCCTTCCTGGTGTTTGATCATTGTAATGATGAATTA
Organism: Salticus scenicus; assembly: GCA_963930645.1. NCBI lineage: Eukaryota > Metazoa > Arthropoda > Arachnida > Araneae > Salticidae > Salticus > Salticus scenicus. The sequence continues at coordinate 50,223,268 of OZ005657.1, forward strand.
TTATTGTTATATATGACATTAAAATTAAATGTGTTGCTATTTCGCTATTAATTTGAAAGTCTTTTATCTTTATAATTCTATGTGAATTATATTAATTTTCAAAATAACTTCTTTCTTAATGATACCTATTATAATATATATATATATGTATATATATATATATATATATATATATATATATATATATATATATATCTGTTTTCTGAAATACTTCTCCATTCTGCTGTTTCAAACTTCACAATTTTATCTCATATGTTTCTCTCTCTCTCTCTCTCTATATATATATATATATACATTAGCAAAAACAAGTATAATGCAAAATACACAAATGATTAGTTTACATAACAATCCACCAAAGGTTAAGGTTACTGATTAACTAAAATAAAATTATTTAAATAATTTGACTAGTAACATTTTAATTTAGATGTGAAACAAGAATACTGATCACTTTAAAAGAATTCCGATGAGAATACAAGCCATATAGAAACATAACAAGAAAGAGCTTTTTAAAAGTTGTAAACAAGAGTTTTCTAATCGAAATAACAATAACAAAATGAACCAAAAGAAAGATGGGGAAAGCTTAATTTCATGGAACAGAACAGAACATATATAAATGAATAAAATAAGTAAAATAAAATAAAATAAAATAAAATAAAATAAAATAAAATAAAAGATTCAGAATGTAGAGATAAATCTTCAGAGGATCACTATCTCTACATTGAGCTGAAAAATACAAAGTTTAATTTCGTGGCAAGCTGTATTAAGCAAAATACCTCAAGATGACCCTACCTTGCAATTAAAAAAATATATATTAATAATTGCGTTTATCGATTTTGATTAGAAAATAATTTAACTTCTCATAAAAAAATGTTTTACAAGGGCAAAACATAAAAAAAAAAGAAATAATAATAATAATAATTATTATTATTTTTATTATTATATATAATACTAATAATAAGTAATAATATTACATTTGAAAATATTTATCATAATAAAAAATAATTTTAAAAAATGTTACGATGGCCATTTTTCTTTAAGGATTACCTGAATTAAACTAAGAGAAAATAACTGTCTTTTATAAAAATCGTTCAAAAATATTTTGAGTACTTGCAAGCATCTAAAATTTGCTTGATTAAGTTTTCGAAATAACTTAATAAAACAGTTGGGCAGACAGACAAACCGAAGTCATTAACACTTTTCAACCTTATTGGAAATTGTTTTAAAAATATTTAGAAAGTGATAAAAACGATTAATAAAAACGAAAATGTAATTCCAGCAAATTTCCAATAATACCCATAAATGTAACTGAATATTTTTGTGGGGCCCTGTAAATTTAAAGCTAATCATACTGTATTCTATGGAAAGTATTCTTTTGTGCATATGAATAATATATTTTAATTTTATTAAGATTTGTTCAAAGTAAAATTCTTAAAATTTGAATGCTTTGGAATACTTTCGGGTGTCCATATACAAACCAGGAATGGTATTCACCCCATTTCCAATAGAGAACATCCGATAGTGAACTTGAATAACATATATCAGTTTCAAGAAATTCCATGAATATTTACGGGAGTTAGAGCGCGGAGAGACAGACAAACCGAAGTCATTAATACTTTTCAACCATGTTGAAAAGTGTTAAAAAGATTAAAAATGAAGTTTATTTGTTTGTTTTTGAGGTGGAGATGGAATGTCGTCTTAGCAGCCAACGTTTCTAATTTTCGGATACTTTTATTTATTTTATTAGGTTTTTGTTTTTTGTTTTCGCAGAGATTTTTTATAAGCTGTTTGTTATAGGAATTTTCTATGATTAAACATGGTAAAAATTATCATTAAAAAAATTACCGGCATCCCAAAATCAGAGCAGTTGACAATTATGGTATACATTCTTGCCAACATCCTAATTGATATTTCCTAGTATTGTTAGTCCAGCCCTTTTTTTCACACCAGTAAATTTTTAGAATAATATTTTCTAAGTGTAATTGCGATTAACTAAGAAGAAAAATATTCTAAACTAGTATGTTGTGGCCACCACAAGACTTTCTTCTATATTTACCTATACATATTCAATCAGTAACAATATTTAAAAAAAAAAAAAAAAAAAAAAAGTAAGATTTTTTTTCTTTCTTTTTTTTTTTTTTTTTTTTTGTTAAAAGTAAAAAAAATCGATAACTTTGTTTTAAATTATCACAGATTTATAGTTCAACCATTCGTTTTAAAGGTATTGACGAGACCTTTCGAAAGATACCCATCTTGAAACTTTGCCCCCCCCGGGTGGGAACTTCCCCCCCGCTGGGGGGGGAACCGATGCCCCCCCATGCAGAAAATTTTTTTCCTAGTTACATACTACTATTATCAATAATTCATATTAATTTTACAATCACAAGTTTAAAACAACTCTTATTATGCACATTTATACGAATTTTTGTCCTATGCTGCCATGTTAAAAATTTAGATAAAATGCTATCACAGCGCCACCTGTTGAGCTATTGATCCCCAAACATAATCAGCACCAGTTAATGCCGGGGACAAACTAAATACCAAGGTTGGTTAAATTTCGTTTAAAAAAAAAAAATTGCGATTTTTTTTCTAAGTTTTGTTTTGTTAAAACTAAAAAAAATCGATAACTTTGGTTTAAATTATCACAGATTTATGGTTCAACCATTCGTTTTAAAGGTATTGACGAGACCTTTCGAAAGATACCCATCTTGAAACTTTGCCCCCCCCCCCGGGTGGGAACTTCCCCCCCCGCTGGGGGGGGAACCGATGCCCCCACATGCACAAAAATTTTTTGCTAGTTAACTACTACTATTATCAACCTGATCTTTCGAAAGATACCCGTTGTGAAAATTTACCCCCCCTGGGGGGGTATTTCCCCCCTAGGGGGGGGAAGCGATGCCCCCCCCCCCATGCAGAAAATTTTTTTCCTAGTTACATACTACTATTATCAATAATTCATATTAATTTTAGAATCACAAGTTTAAAACAACTGTAATTATGCACATTTATACGAATTTTTGTCCTATTCTGCCATGTTAAAAATTTAGATAAAATGCTATCACAGCGCCACCTGTTGAGCTATTGATCCCCAAACATAATCAGCACCAGTTTATGTCGGGGACCAACTAAATACCAAATTTGGTTAAATTTCGTTAAAAAAAAAAAAAAAAAAAAAAATGCGATTTTTTTCTGTTTTTTTTCGTTAAAAGTAAAAAAAATCGATAACTTTGTTTTAAATTATCACAGATTTATAGTTCAACCATTCGTTTTAAAGGTATTGACGAGACCTTTCGAAAGATACACATCTTGAAACTTTGCCCCCCCGGGTGGGTACTTCCTCCCCCCGCTGGGGGGGAACCAATGCCCCCACATGCACAAAAATTTTTTCCCAGTTAACTATTACTATTATCAACGAGACCTTTCGAAAGATACCCATCTTGAAAGTTTACTTCCCCGGGGGGGTACTTTCCCCCCTGGGGGGGAACCGATGCCCCCCCATGCACAAAATTTGTTTCCTAGTTAACTACTACTATTATCAATAATTCATATTAATTTTACAATCATAAGTTTAAAATAACTCTCATTATGCCCATTTATACGGTATTTTGTCCTATGCTGCCATGTTAAAAATTTGCATAAAATGCGATTACAGCGCCACCTGTTGAGCTATTGATCCCAAAATCTAATCAGCACCAGTTCATGTCAGGGTGCAACTAAATACCAAGTTTGGTTAAATTTCATTCATTGGTTCGTGAGATACAGCGTCCACAAAAAAATGATACAGACAGACAGACAGACAGACAGACAGACATTTTCTAAAAACTATTGATTCGTGTTCTCCACATCCGAAAACATGTAAATCCATCAAAAAGTGGACTTCGAAAATTTTCGCGAATCCAATACTTTCTCTATATTACATATAGAAGAAAGTAAAAAAATACTGGTGGGAAAAAAACGCGGAGCTAACAATACTACGAAATATTAATTAGGATGTTGGCAAGTGTGGGTATATACGTATGCTGGGACAAAAATATAAGCTACGTCCGTTCAAAAACTTGAAAATAGAAGGTGCGATTCTATCTTACTCTAACGATCTAACGAGGCTTTTTTAGAACCCAAACGACTTATTCCGGTTTTATATAAAATATAAAGGAAGTTCTGTGTGGCATTACGTTTATTTTATTTTTATAGTATATTTAAGTTTCCGGGTTTTTATTTTGATAACTCTTAAAAAAAAAAAAAAAAATGTTGTTTTTGAAATCAAATTATTACTTGGATTAAATTTCTTCAGTTGAGTGGATTTTACGTTGTACTAAAGCTACGAAATGGTCAATTAGCAACGGTCTGTGATTCATCCGTAGAGGTGGTCCGCCGACAAAAATGTAAAAAAAAAATCGATGGGACGTTGCGTTTACTTTCTGTGGTATATTTAAACAATGTTTCCCACGGTTTAGTTTGTTTTAGTTTAATTTGGTGCCTCACGGTTATTGATTCTATACTTGGACTAATCGGACGTGTTTCCCACTTAACAGCAGCATACAATGTTTATTGTTTTTTGTTTTTTTTCTCTCTCTTTTACACACACACACAAGAAAAAAAAAAGGGTGGTCCACCGACAAAAAAAAAGTTCGATGGGACGTTATGTTTACTTTCTATGGTATAATTAAGAAATGTTTCCCACGGTTTAGTTCGTTTTCGTTTAATTTCGCGCCTCACGACGGATGCTAAGCCGCCAACATTTTAATTTATTTTAATTTGAGTACTTTTAGCCCCGCTTTTATTCCGCACCGCTTTATTTATAGAAAAATTTTCTTCAATACATAACTTCGATAAAGTAAGAAAAAATTACTTTTAAAAATTAAGTGGTACGAAATAGAGGCGGGGCTAAAATTACTCCGGAATAAATTAAAATATTGGCAGCAATGCGGATGTTTGTTTTACAAAGCAGTTGCTTTTCCAATTTAAAGCTAATATAAAATTTAAAGGAAGCTCAATGTGGCGTTACATTTCATTTCCTTTTTTGACGGCATTTAAGATTTTCCCATGGTAATTCATTTTACTGCAGTTACGCACTCTTAATATGCGTTCACATACTTGCCAACCATCTCATTATGAACCGTACAATTTTTAGTGCCCGTTTTTTTTTTTCTCACACCAATAATTTTTTAGAGTAATTTTAGGCTTATTTAATCGTAACAACATTTGGAGAGAATAACTCTAAAAATATAGTTATGTGAGAAAAGCGGCGTTTTTTCAGGGGGCGTTAACAATTGTACGGTTATTAATGAGATGGTTGGCAAGTATGCGTTGACTGCGGTTTTCATTCACATGTTTTAGAAGAAAAGAAATACTATTTACTTATAATGTTCCATTACTATTCTAATCATGAACAAAGTTTTTGAGATCAAGCTGGTTCGCTAAAGAAAATAAAAAAATACGAAATAAATCCTTATTAAAAGCGGAAAAAAAAAAAAAAAAACTAAAAACTAAAAAATTGAAAAAAAAAAAAAAAAAAAAATGACCGTAGAAAGGACCTTATTATTTTTAGAAAATTAAAATAAATTGTTAGTTTAATATATAAAAAGAGTTATTTTTTAAATGTCATTTTAAAAATTTTGAAGGGCGGTGGGTTCACCTAATTTTAATTTCCAACTATAAAAATCTTGCCCCAGGATTTTTTTTTAAATAAAATTTTACTTTTATAACTTAGAGTAGAACTTCATTTATTTCTAATCTTCTAAAATTGTCCGTAAATTCTGGTAGCTGTTGATTGAGTAAAATTACTTGCCCCTCAAAGGGTTAACAGGGGAATTAAAGAAATAACAATAGAGTATCAATGATTTTTAACTTTTTTCATACGTAGTTTCAAAACTTCTTAGTCTTAAAAAAAAAAAAAAAAAGCAGAAGAGAAAAGAAAAGAAAAAAGAAAGTAAGTACCAATTTATACTAGAAACCCTAATTTATATGTGTCGCAGAAGTAAGGTAACCATCCGTATTTATGTTGCTGATTCAGAAATATCAAATTGCCTCCATAAGTGAGAACGTTTACTATTTTTGATAAATTACTATTTTTTTTAAGTTATGGCGGTATTGCATTTTACAGTAGTCTTTCAGACATTTACTGCTACTTCAATATAGGTGCCAAGTTTCTTGTTTTTTCAGGGAAGACTTAATACCCGAAAACGTTTATAATTGCTTTCAACTTACTTAGTTGTCGAAAATATATGTGACATATTCCTTTAAAAAATTACTGGTGATAAATCTGATTAAAAATTTAGAAAGTTTGGCAGCTATTTTTTTATTAAATGTTATCTAAAATTTTGTTATGTCCACATATTTTTTACAATAAAGGTCGGTATCAAAAAGTCGGAACGTTTGACAGATATGCACAAATGGAAATATACAATATGTAGAACCTTAATACAGGGTAACTGTAAAATAACTTTTCCTCTTTGAAGGCATCCACAGCTAAAACTGAAAAACGGAATGAAACCAAATTTCACATACAGACAGTGAAAGAAATGAGGAGATGACACTCGCAAAGAAAAAGTTAGTACCATAAGTCGCCAGTAGGGGAAAATTTGGCGCTGCTATCACGTACGCATTATGAAATTTGCAAAATCTACCTCGATTGTGCAGATTTCCGCATACTGCACATGGTCGGGGACCCCAATGTTGTTTGATAAAAAAATATTTTCTGTGTGTTTAAAACTGCATGTAACTCATTTCTGCATGTACATTTTTATTCGAACATTAAGGGAACTTTACATATAATTCCTTTTCCATGCATTCATACTAAGTATGTATTGATTTTATTCGTTTTCAACAGATCATAAATCATATATGCTCTGGGAAAGATGCATAGTGTACCTCGATTGTGCAAATTTCAGAGTGCATACGCGACAGCACCGCTAAAATCTTCCCTATCGACGACTTTTGGAACTAATTTGTTTCCTTGCGGAAATCATATTCTCATGTCTTCCACACCCTGTATATAAAATTTGGTTTCATTTCGTGATACTTCCAAATAGGGAGGGAAAGTTATTTTATATGGCCACCTTGTACATTGAAAAAAAAAATTGCAAACATTTCTTCTTACAAAATTGCAAACATTGTAAACATTTCATCTTACTAACACCAACAGACATAAAGAAAATGTGTGATGTTTCGAACCAATGAGTGTTCTCACCTTATGCCAAGAGCTTAGCTAACACATCAAATTTAACCAAAACTTTCACACTGAAATGATTAAGAGAGGAGCATAACTAAAAAATAAATTCCACTTACGAAGATGATAAAAAGAAGAGTAACTATGTGATAATGAAACGTGAGCTTCCATGGGCAGTTATATAAACTTACGTTCAAGATAAATAATTAATATGAAAATCTTGCATAGAAATTATCTAGTAAAAAGTACACTATTACTAACTAATAAGGAAAAATTTAAATTTATGTAAAAAGTATTCAAATAAAGTTAAATTAACTACAAAAGTAAATTCGTTAAAGATTAATATTTGCGGTTACAGTAAGCCTTTAAAGTATCTATGAAAAATAAATAGTTAATATAAAATAATATTTAAATAACAGTTAAAACTTACAAGAATAATTATTATTTAACGTGTCTGCCTACCTACGGAGGTGATTTTTTTTAATAATTGAAAAATTACCTATTTATGTGCATTATATTATAGAATATAGTAAAAACAGTTAATAACCTGAAAAAAATATGCAATTTTAAAAATATTTTGAAATTTAGGCTCAAAATATGCATAAAATTTGTGAAAAAAAAGCACTTTTACAAAACATCATAAATCAAATTTAAATAAAGATATTTTTATTCTGTAAATTTTTTTTAGATTATTGAAAGGTCCTTAACCGTTAAACTGCTAAGCAGCGCGATAGCGCTGCTATGTTAATTCTCGAAAACTGCTAAGCAGCGCTATCGCGCTGCGAGAGGTAAAATTCAGATATCACCGGAATTTTAATTTATTTTTTTTACTTAAGCAAAATCAATCAGTTGATCCCGGACTGCCAACCATCTCATTAATAAGCGTAGACTTGTTAACGCCCCTTGAAAATACGCCCCTTTTCCCACACCACTTTATATTTAGAGCAATTCTCTCCAAATACTGTTACGATTAAATAAGAATGAAATTACTCTAAAAAATTACTGGTGTACAAAAAAAGGCGGTAACTAAAAGTACTAACGCTTCATAATGAGATGGTTGGCAAGCATGGTTGATCGAAACTTCTCGATAATGTGAAACAGCTGGCCATGTTACGTCGCGACAGTATTTTGGACGATGATTCGACTCATAATGATACGAAGAATGATGTGATATTGGAAGCAAATAATGAAGAAAGTGACGAAGAATGCGTCATAATGCATAGGAGAAAAAAATTTTGGATACTGAGTGATTCTTCTTCTTCTTCTTCAAAATTGGAAACGGAAGAGCTTGTGACAGCGGACATAAAAAGCGAAGATAGTGATAAAGAAAGCGTCATAATACATCGAAAGATAAGATTACGAACAATGAGTGAATCTTCTTCTTCTTTTTCGGAAGCAAAAGAGCTTACTTTTACCGATATTTCCCCAACAAAATCATTTTCTAAAGCAACAAATGTCTTTTTTGAAATACCTGGACCTAGACACGTACCTTCTTTAGATGCGAAATCTATAGCCTATTTCAACTTATTTTTTACTACATCACTGCTCGAAACTATCGCAAAAAATACTAACAGGTATGCTTCCCAATTTTTGAATTCACGAATTTTATCGGGAAATTCTCGTGCAAATAGGTGGATTCCAATAACAGTACAGGAAGACAAAGCATTCATTGCTGTGTTACTGGAGATGGGTATAACAAGAAGACCAACAGTTGACAGTTATTGGAAAAAGGATTCTAGGCAGATACCATGGTTTGGTAAAATGTTTTCCAGAGATAGGTTCCTATTGATCTTGAAGTTTTTTCATTTGGTCGACAACAGACAATTAGCTGAACCAGGCCATCCAGAATATGACCCATGTGGCAGGTTTGATACTCTTGTCAAACATGCGAATTCTGTATTTCACCAGCACTATGTACCACACCAACAATTATCTATTGATGAGTCGTTAGTTGGTACTCACTGCCAGTCGTCAATAAAACAGTATATCCCAAATAAAAAGCACCGGAAGTGGGGAATCAAATTTTGGATGTTGTGCGACTCCATTACAAAGTATTGCTTGGGATTTTTCTGCTACAAAGGCGCCAAAAATGCAGAAGATAAAGCTTTGATTAAAAAATATGGTCTTGGATTTACAGTAGTTCAAAAATTGTTATCAGAGGGAAATTATTTAAACAAAAGCTACCATTTGTTTACGGATAATTTTTACACAAGCTTACGTTTGGCCAAAGCACTATTGAGAAAAAATACATACATAACTGGAACTATACGACGAAATAGAAAAGAAGTTCCTCTAGAAGCTAAGAAAGTAAATGTAGGCGAAGCTAAATATTTTGCATGTGAAAATGTTTTGATGTGTTCTTTCAAGGACAAGAAATCGAAACCACATCATGTGATACTAATTTCATCAAATTCAGATACCAAGAACGTGACCATCAAAAAGAAGAGAGGAATTTTCGAATACGAAAAAGAAAAACCAAGCATGGTCCACGACTACAATAAATTCATGGGAGGAGTGGACGAATCAGATAAAATGTTATATGTGTACTTGGATGAGAGAAGGACCCTCAAATATTGGAAAAAGGTTGCTTTTAATATATTTGGAAGAATGGTATTGAACGCCTACATTTTATATACATCGAATAGTACAGAGAAAAATATTAGTAGGCTTCAGTTTACATCTCAAATAATTGAAGATATTGAAAAAGAATGGATAGCTTTCACAGGGATGGAACACGGGCGCAGAATTCATACCACTATCAATGTAAGAAAATTTTCTACCTCTTGAATCAATGATATTATAGGTGGAGAAATTTCTTAAACAGATTCCGGTATGAATTCTGCGCCCGTGTTCCATCCCTGCTTTCAGAAATAGCGAATTAACACAAACATCTCTTTCGAACAAAAAATTCGCCTTAGAAAAATTACCTGAACGAAATTTACGTCAATGTGTGGTCTGCAGTAGCAAGCAGAGTGGAATAAAGCGTTCCAACCTCATCTGTTCTCACTGTAAGAAAGGGCTACATGGCCTTTGTGCAGGAAAACACAATTGTTGAGCATTATCTTTTCATTATTTTTCTTTTACATTTTCTTTTACAAGAAGGAATATATATATTTGTTTAATTATTTTCTAAAGTTCTTTGCATTATTTATTTGAAAACACAGACGGAATTAATAAATTAACTGATAATTGTATGAGTGATTGTGTTTTATTTCATAACATACATATATTTTTTTAAAATGCTCAAAATATATCACCAGAAGACGACGTCAATAGTTTTATCAATTAAATGTAGTTCTTTCGAAAAAGAAATATCTGACGTGATTTTCGACGCATTAAATATTACGACGCTGATTTCATCATTTTAAAAATATATATATCTTTATTTTTGTGAAATAAGTTGGAAAAAAATAAGAATGGGCGGAGTATCGATAAAATCTTATAAAATTACAAACTTCTTCACTACACTGAATTGCATATTTGGACAACTATATTAAAATTGGATTTTTTTCACTGCTCTTAAATTTTCGTAAAACATTGTGTGTGAACAATTATTAATGTTAAAACACGTTTTTTGTTTTTATTCATCCTTTAATGATACTTAAATTGACCTTTTACATATGCTACAGCAAGGCGTGGCTTTCATTAATTAGGTGAGTTTTTATAGATCATTACAAAATTTCATATTTTATTTCTGTAGAAAGAGCTGTCGAGGGTAAATAATTTATCTATAAAAATACACATTTATATATAACATTTCGATTGCTGCTTTCTTAGATTTTTTTTTTACTGCGTGGCGTAGTTTTCCAGCTGGCATGAATGGGTTTCGATTTTTTTACAAAACTAAATATTCACACCAGAAAAACTTTTATTGAGGTCGAAAACAGCGATAGCAGTTTAGGGAAAGGTTTCAGAAAGTGCTTCAGCATTCAAACGGTTAAGGAAGTGGACTACTCTCAAAACTATAACCATGTTATTTAATATTTTAGAGAAGATAACATTTTTACATACTGAAAAAATCATGAATTCATGAATTTACATAACAGTTCATAACTTCTATCGAAAAAAAGAAAAAAAAAAAAAAAATTAACTAGATTCATTATTGTAATTCAATCCCTAAAACAACTCCTCTAGAGTATTTTGTCAAAGTTTCATAACGTTTCATTTATAACTTTTGGAGTTATGATGTTTTGGGATAAAGCAAAATGCTAAAAATCTCATTTTGAGAAAAAGCAGAAAACAGATTTAAAAACAAGATTTTACCTATTAAACAAAAAATTATTTTAATAAGTTCCTGATTTATTTCAAAGCTTTTTATTTTCTTTTTAAAATTCATTTAATATTCAGTAACAAATTTTGATGCTTATATTGAGTAAAACATTTATGTAAACAAACATTTACGGGTCACTTCCGGCTTCAAAAACTGGCCCATAAAATGCCTGTAACTCATGTTCTAAGCAAGATAGAAACAAAATTCAAACTGATTTAGAAAGCTAAAATGTCAGGCTTTAATACTAACCAAAAAATAGAGAATCGGAGTTTTGACCGAAAATTGCATTTCAAAGTTAAGAAGTTATATGCAAATAATCAATTAAATGTTATGCATGATTTTGCACCATATAAATAATTATTTTCCTATTATATGTATAATACATAATGTTAATATTATATATTATGCTGTTATAACATAATAAAAATATCTTAAATTTATCTTAATATTTTGTAATTCCTACTTTCTGAGTACAACTGGTTTCAATGACATGAATGAAGTATATATATATATATATATATATCATACTCGCCAACATCCTAATTAATATTCCCTAGTATTGTTAGTCCCGCTTTTTTCACACCAGTAAATTTTTTTTAAAAAAATTTCTAAGTGTAACTGCGCTTAAATAAGAAAAAAAAAATAGTCTAAAAAAATACTGGTGTGATAAAAAAGGCGGGGCTAGCAATTCTACGGAATACTAATTAGGATGTTGGAAAGTATGATATATATATATAAAAATTGAATATATATGTATATATATAAATAATAGATAACGTAATAAAATTTAATCTTAAAATTTAGCAATTAATAGAACTAAAACAATAACATATATATATATATATATATATATATATATATATATATATATCTGCTAAAACATAATCAGACTATTTTAAACTTGATTATCTCAACCTCAATAATTTTGTTACTAGGAAATCCTAATGTCTTGAGCACACCCTATTAAACATATCAATATTAAACAATAAACAATTGTTCAACAATATTAAAACATAATAAACAATCTTAAATTTGATTGTCTCGGTATTTTTGTCACAGTGGAATCCGTACGATCTCGATAGCCATGTTCTGCAGTATGTAATATATAGATTAACAGTATTAATGCATACACTGTGAAAGTATAATCAAAGTAAATTCAGTTTTGCGGTTTTAATTAGATATCGTGTACCATAATTTTGGAGGAAGTTATAAACAGCTATTTTCAAGACTTTTGCATTTCGCAAAACTAATTTTTTTTTTTTTTTTCAATCGGATGATCGAAGAGGAGAAAATAAAAGCCGCGGGATAGATATCAATCAACTTTTGAAGATTTTTCCTGATTAGTTACCTCTTTACTAATCACGGAAGCAGCTGTGCTATCCAATTTTTAATGATTTGTTAAAAGTTTTATTAACAACGGTGTTTTCATATCTTATAATAATTGAATGAATTTTTATACTTAAATATTTTTAATTTTTGATTACCTATAGGCAGCAAATGTTTTTATTTATTTATTCATTTATTATTATTGCATAACTGCCAGTATTCCGAATTTTTAAATCAGATTCATTACCACTATTCTTTTATAGAAATGCGCCACATTTATTTTCTATGATTTTATTAATGGAAAATATTTTTAGAATATGTCAAGTAAAATGTCTCCCGGAAAAAGCGAGAGAGTTGACTGATATGTTATTATTTTTATTTATTAAAAAACTGTTCGAAACACTATTTAAGAAGCAGAAATCATTCTAAAGATATTTATTTATTTATTTATTTATTTTTGTTTCATTTTTTGCTTCTTTCCTGCTGCACTCATGCCTATGTTTTACTTATTTATTTTTTTATTTCATAGATGAGGTATTCTGTTTAATTATTTCAACACAAAATAATCGTCACTTGTTTTTCAATTTATGGTGTTTGCTTATTAAGTTTTTAATCACTTGGCTGTCATCTACCTCAGTTTAATTACCATTCTTTTTCCTGAATAAAAATTTTTTACTTATTTAATTATAGATTATTAGGGCAAAAATGCATAAAAGATTTCTATTAACAATTATTGGTGGCGAAAAATTGTAGTTGGCGGTTACGCATTAACTTACTCTTTGTCTGCGGACGGCACCATAATTTCCGGCGTATAAGCAGCAAGTCAGATTACATCCGTTTTCCAGAAATTGTATTTATTAAAGTATAATGCTATATAGTACCTTGTACACATATAACTTTGTTGAGTAAAATTGTTGATGCAAAATGGATTTTTCTGACCAGCGGCATTTACACTGGAAATTGCGGTACTTATTGCTATTATATTAAAAATTGTACACAATTAAATTTATGAGAAGAATTTTAATGTACTTAAACTTATTAGGATCAAGCGCATATACTTAACTTTAACCCCACTTCATTGCACTTAGACGTTTCACGAAGCCGTTTATGTTCAAGAAAGGATTTTATGGAATGTTGTCGCTGTGTATGACTACCATTTTTTCGCAATTTTCAACTACCCTAAGAGCATTACCTTCTCCCCCGGACATCCTCAGGATGTACTTGGGTGAATGCGCGCTGTTAGGTATGTTATAATTAATTTATACATCATTTCAATAATCTACCAACAATCTTCGAACAAATGCAAAAATATTAAAAATTAAATGCATTTTTACATTTTCCCCAAAGTCCTATTTATTTATTATTTATTTTTTTCCCGAGCTTTGTATATACCAACTGTGCTTTAAGGTACGACATAAATCTTCATTATTTACTATGATAATGTGATAAGAATCGTTTTTATTACTTACATCTTTAAACATTACTCTAGCGTTACCATAGTTACCAACGTATAGCCTTTTGGTTACCGGTAAAATTTAATAGAAATATTTATTTTATTTAATTAGTAAACTGTAACAGTTTTCACTAATAAATTAAAGTAAAATAAATTAATGAAAATTTTCCACTAGCCAAAAGGGGCTAAGTTGGCAACTATAATGGTAATTACAGAATATATATTACTAGTGCATGTTTGTTATTTCATAATGTGGTGAATAAAAGGTTTAATTTAAGTGAGGATAAAACAAGGAATTATGATTAAACTATGAAGTTAAAACAACCCTTCTCTTTTCATAAAATGCGTCAGATGTGACGGCCAATGATGCATAATTAGCATAAATTACTTTTTAATTGTAGATAATATTAACATAAAATTAAAAATCGAAACCTGCATTTTTGTTTATTTATTTATTTATTTAATAGAGTAAATTTAATGTATGCCTTTTTTTTTTTTTAATCTGCTGTTCTGGAGTAAATATAGTGTTATGAATAAAATAATATATATATATGTATATGTATATGTATATTAATTTAACAATTTTATAAATAACTTCGTTCCTTTCCTTGACATTTGTCGAATATTTTGATAGATTCTCAACATTTTTCCTGAAAAAGAAAAGAAAAAATAGGAGAAGATGAATGTACGCATTAAGTTTTCAAACCGAGGATAAATCAATAAACTTTGATTATTCTAATTTCTCAAAAAATGTCTTTCTTTTCACAAAATCTGTCAAATATGATTACTAATAATATATTAATCTTTTTCTATGTCTCCAGAATATATGTGTGTGTTTAAGTAAAATTATTGCTATAACATACTTGCCAACATCCTAATTAATATTCCGTAGTATCGTTAGTGCCGCCTTTTTTTTCGTACCACTAAATTTTTAGAATAATATTTTCTAAGTGTTATTGCGATTAAATGTGAAGAAAAATATTCTAAAAAAATATTGGTGTGAAAAAAATGCGGGGCTAACAATACTCCGAAATATTAATTAGGATGTTGGCAAATCGCAATAACACAAAGAAAATATTATTCTAAAAATTTAGTGGTGTGAAAAAGAAGGCGGGGCAAACAATACTACGGAATATTAATTAGTATGTTGGTAAGTATGCAAGTATGCTATAAATAAAAATTTTAATTAGTTTAAGAATTTTAAATCTTATAAATGATTATATTCTTTTCCCTTTTTCAAATTTATCGAATATTTTGATTATTGCACAACATTTTTCCTGGGAAAAAAAAAAAAAAAAAAAAAAATGAAAAAGAAGGGAAAAGGAAACGCAAATATACGCATTGCGCTTACAACCAGAGGATAAAGCAATGAATTTTGATTAATCTAAGAAATTTAATTCTTTAAAAATGATCTCTTTCTTTTCATAAAATCTGTCGAATCTGATTGCCAATATATATATATATATACAGTTTTTTTTTTTTTTCAGGGAAAAGAACGTCTCATATAAAATGCAGCTACAAGTAAATATTACGTTTTCAAGCTATGAATAAAGCAATGAATTTTGATTAATTTGCGAAATTTAAATCCTCCGAAATTATCGCTTTCCTTTATTTGATATCTGTTTCTTTTTCTTCCGTTTCTCTAGATTCATGAATAAATTATTTAAACGCCGTCTCCATTTTTTTTTTTTTTTTTTTTTTTAATTCAACAATATAATAATAATAATAGAAAAAAAAGCTCGTTCTTCGTATATTTTAATGCATCCAAAACAACTTACTCTGAATATCCTTAAGCAATTACTATAAAGAAACGCCTTCGTCAAATGTTATTCATTCATTCTGCGCTTGTATTTTCGGTTATTGACCTATCAAATTATTCTTTTTTATCCTTATGCTTTGTACGTCATTTAAACTATTAATTTCAATCAATCAAGTTCATTCTGAATTTTCTAACAAACAAGCGAAAAAATAAAATAAAATCGTCATTTTACATCTTTTTTCCTCGTATCTTCTTCGGTCATGTGAGCATATTAGCATATTTAAGAACTACACATCGCGTTGTTCTTTACATTGATTCGCAGATTTGGAGAATTAAAGCTTCTCCTTTTACAAGACTTTGAAAACAATCACAAGAGAATAAATAGCCCAGCAGCAAAAAACACGATTTAGCTTCACGCACTTTGATTAACAAGTAATATTAGGTAAGCATTAAAATATTTGGATTATGAAGCTCAATTTGCAATTGTAATTTTTAAAACATATTTCTTATTTGTGTTTCAGCCCTCTTTCTAATTATTGGTTGAATTTCATTCAAGAATTAATTTCATTCTTTTGCTCATACATTGATTGATATTGATTGATGAACTTCAATACTGAAAAAGGAAAATTTACAACTTTAGATAAGGAGACTGTGTAATTTATGACGCCTTTAGTAATTATTATGCATTTATGCTTAAACTTGTTTTATTATAAGTTAATAATTAATCTATAAAAAATCTGTAAAGTAATGTCTAGATACTAACAAGAAAACTTTAAAGATAGATCCCAGAAACAAGAAAAAATTGCTATCGATTGCAAAAATCTCTTGAATTACAATTAAACGTGTTATAACAACGACAAACGTGATGTAAAAAGGTAAGATGAATTAAACTGAAATCTTTATTTATTTATAATGCCATAGCCTCCTAAACTAGATGTCTTCCGCGTGGCTCGGAAACTTGGCAACAGTTCAAGCGGTAGACAGCACCACTTGGTACAGATTGCGCGACTTTTTAATTCAACCGTCCCCAATAATTTTAAGAAGTGATATATGATATATATAATCGACGTTTCTTCGATTTTTTTTTTTTTATTTGCTTTTTATGTTTATCAAATACCACTTTTAAAAATTTTTGGTGGCTGTTGAATAAAAAAGTCGCACAATCTGTACCAGGTGGCACTGTCTACCGCCAAGTTTCCGAGCCACGCGGAAAGCATCTATTTTAGGAGGCTATGATAATGCAGTAGTGTAAAAAATAAAATAAAATAAAATAAATAAATAAATGTCGAATTTATGGCATTCGCTCTGTTCAAGATGAAACATATACTAATGTATAGCCCATAAGAAATTAACAAGCCTGACAGATGAGCATAATAGTATAGACTCTAATTGAACTCTATAAAAATAACTACTAATTACTGTAAGTACTACTCTGAAAAATTGCTCTATCTATGCGCTGTAAGAAGAGTGGTTACATTTTGTTTGATAGCGAGAAAACCGTAAATTATTTTTCAATGACAAATTGTCAAACGTAAATTATATTTCTTGAAACGGTGATAAAATTTTTAACAACTTTAAAAAGTTTACTAGATCCCTGTGGCAATCTTTAATCTTTGATATTAAAAAATAAAAATAAATAAATAAATAACATTTAATTTATAATTTTGTTAAAGATCTAATTATGGGGGGAGGAGGGGGGGGGGCACGCATGATTTGACTTATATCTGACTAAATATTTATACTGAATACAAAACTTTTAGAGTTAATTTGTAAATATTTTTAATATTTAAGTTATTCAATAGATATTAGAGCTATTCAATAGTTTTTCTATTTATATTAATGAAACAACACTATGGGAAGAGAGGGGGCGGAGAAAGAGAATTTATTTACTTATTTATTTATTTATTATTTATTTGTAATTAACAGCTATAAAACATGTAATACTTAAAGATCATTGTGAGATGTTTATCTTTTAATTATAGATAGAAAATTTCAGAATTAAAATAAAATAAAATAAATTCATACAAAATATGACCGAAATTTCATATATCTGGAAAAGTCAAAAAATAGCCACACCTCGTTTTTATTATAATGAATATACATGTAAGTAATTGCAAATTTGTTTATAGTATAGTTATTTTCATGTGTTCAAATATGTTTTTTATGAAAAATATAATTTTTGTAAACGAGTTTTTGGCTCTATAAGAGAGATAAATAAAATTTCTTCTTATCAGATCGATTCTTGTGCCCTTATAAGAATTCACTTGTGTGTTGATCCAATTGAAACACAATAGCTCTGTTATTTTTTTTTTTTTTATATCATTATATTAAAAAATAATCGAAAGGATGATTTTGTCATTTTAAAGGACAAATTTATTCTTATTGTTATCATTTTTATTATCCTTATTATCCAATAATTCAAATATTATAGAGATAAGCCTTTAAATGGGGAAAAATATATTGTTTAGTAAAGTCTTTATAATCACATTAAAATAAAACAAAAGACGCTAATGAATTAAAAATTTTATAGATTATAAAAACCTAGTTTTATTATTTCGCTCATGAATTCACAAATTCCATTATCATGAAATGCATGAAAACAAGAGGACTGCTTGAGTAAGTAAGCTGTAAGTTATTATAGAGTAAGTAAGCTATAAGCTATTATTGAGTAAGTATATAAGTAAGCTATTTTTCAAAAAATGTTAAAGTTTCAATTTTCAATGTGTTCAGAACAAATACATCTTTATTTGAAGAACTTTAAATAATATTTGGATAAAAAACTATTCCTCACACTTTTAGTATAGTTCGCAATTTAAGTATTATTTTCCTTTTCCTTTTTTTTTTTTTTTTGTCTTATTAAAAAATTTTTAAATGTCCATTCTGTTATAGTAGTAATACATAGTAATACAATATATATATATATATTTACTTATAATCAGAGCCCGATAAAGCCAAGTTTAGGTTCAGGGCCAAATGCGCATTCAGCCCCCTTAAATATTAATAGTTTTAACCACTCTTTGAAAAAAAAAAATTATTTTTAAGGGCAATTTTGTATATTTTAAATTAAAATTTTTTGAACTGTTAACGAACCCCCCCTCCCCCCCCGGGCTCAAGCCTTAGGTCACGGCCTATTTAACCCCTGCATTAATCAGGCTTTGCTTATAATGCTAAGATGTACGGAGTTTCATAAATTTACTTTATCAAATAATATTATCCAATAATAATAATAATAATAATAATAAAAGTAAACGCTACTTGTTGAATGTTGGAATTGCATACTTGCCAACATCCTAATTAATATTCCGTAGTGTCGTTAGACCCACCTTTTTTTTTTTTTTTTTTTTTCACACTAGTGAATTTTTAGAGTAATATTCTCTAAATGCAATTACGATTAAATAAGAAGAAAAATACTCTAAAAAGATACTGGTGTGAAAAGGAAGGCGGAGCTAACAATACTACGGAATGTTAATTAGTATGTTGCAAGTATGGAATTGTAACATTTTTTTGTGAATCAAGTCTGCAAGTGAAAATATAACCTTTTACAATTATTGTTAATATATTTAGATCGCGTTATTACGATAAATAATAATAATAATAATCGATATCATTCCTTAAATTTTACTATATAACATTTTCAAAATTGTTAAAAGATCTAACTCAAGAAAAATGGATATATTCCGTAAATTCAAACCTGAGGCAAGCGCCATCATACTTGCCAACATCCTAATTAATATTCCGTTGTATTGTTAGTCCCGCCCTTTTTTTCGCACCACTAAATTTTTAAAATAATAATTTCTAAGTGTAATTGCGATTATATAAGAAGAAAAATATTCTAAAAAAATACTGGTGTGAAAAAAAAGGTGGGGCTAACAATACTACGGAATATTAATTAGTATGTTGGCAAGTATATGAGCGCCATAATCGACATTTTTATAAATATCAGTAGAACGCTGTTTTTGTTTGGATAAAATGAAGTTTATAGCAAAATATGTTTCGTTTAATAAGATGCTTGTATCTGATCCGATTTTTTTTTTTTTTTTTTTTTTTTTTTAACCTGTCAAAAATAAGTTTAGCAAGATAAAAATTATATGATAAATTTCTACGTAAAACCTTGTTCTCTTTATAACATTAGAAGGGTCTGGAATAGAAGCCAATGAAGCGACTTAAATTAGTTTAAGGAGACTCTCTACTTATCGCCTCTGAAAGCCAAAGCCAGTGTTATTCTACGGGGAATTTTGAACCGTTATAATTCATTATATAAAACATATTTTTAAATTCTGTTTACACATTCAGAATTTCATAACTGTTAAGCAGATTATCGCTTTCTAAAAATTAATTTTCTTTATTTTTAAGATTTCATTTTTAAGCTAAAAATACAAAATTTTACGTTGCGAAAGTTCGCATTTTGTAACTTCAAATTGAAATATTAAAAATTAAAATAATAATAATATTAATAACTTCTAGAAAGTGATACCTTGTTTAACAGTTGTGAATTTTGTAAATTTGAAAGCTTTGGGAAGAGCGGCAAGAAGAAAAACAAAAATTTTATTATTCACTTTACAGCAATATTTTTCTTCAACAACATCTATATATTAATTTGAAACATGTTTTTGTCTGTCTCCACTATATTGAGAGAACTATTTTGTGTAAAAATTTGGTTGAGGTGTCTAAAAAAAAGGTCTTGGTCTGTAGACGTGCCATGAGAAGAGAAAAATAAAAAAAAGTCGAACGTTTTCCACCCCCGGGGGGGGGGGACCGGGTTAAAAACACGTTTACGAGCTTAACTAAGCTTCAAATTACTTCACGATGAAGAAAATGGACATATGGGGACTAGAGTCGAATACTAAAAAATCAACATCTGCGAATTTGGGATTTTCGATTTTAAAGGGGGAAAAAGGGGGAAAGTAGATTTGGAGGGAGGGGAAAGGGGGGAAATTAGTTTGAGAGGGAAATCCGTTCTAGACCCACACATGTAGCACCTCATTTTAAAGGTCTTGAAATTTCATGTCGATTGGGGATGTTTGTATACAGTATAGTGCGACCCCTGGTGGTGAAAAATGGACCGAAGTGATTTTGCTGTAGACCCTATCATGTTACATCTTATTTTAAAGGTCTTGGTATTTCCTGACCGTTGGTGATAATCGTACAGAACACAGTGCGCCCCCTGGCGGTGGAAAGTGCAGCTAAAGGATTTGGCAGTTGACAAAACCATGTGACACCTTATTTAAAAGGTCTTGGAAATCCAAGGCGATTGGTGATAGAGGTCTTGAAATTTCATGTTGATTGGGGATGTTTGTATAGAATATAGTGCGCCCCCTGGTGGTGAAAAATGGAACTAGGTGATTTTGTAGTAGACCCTATCATGTTATATCTTATTTTAAAGGTCTTGGTATTTCCTCACCGTTGGTGATGTTCGTATAGAACAAACTGCGCCCCCTGGCGGTGGAAAGTGCAACTAAAGGATTTTGCAGTTGACACCACCATGTGACACCTTATTTGAAAGGTCTTGGAAATTCAAGGTGATTGGTGATGTTCGTATACAACATACTGCGCTCCCTGTTGGAGGAAAGTGGATTTTGCAGTGCGTGCGTAGCATGCCTGCTATACGGTGCCGCAGCCACAGGCAGCGGTAACACGAGTCAGAGGTTCGTTCGGTTCAAGGTTAATTTTTGAGAATTTTTTCATGTTAATAGCGGCCTGCATATACGTGCCACAGGCACTGGGATACGAACCCGAGTTCCGTTCTGTTTGAAGTAATTTTTTTTTTGTAAGTAATTTTATTATTATTATTATTATTATTTTGTGTGTGTGATGTTTTCATTTAAAAATAGAAATTCAAACAAAATCGAGTTAAAGATATAAAACCATACAAATTTAAGGTGCATTTAAGGTTATTATCATGGGCCCGGGCAACACCGGGCGGGTTCTTTCGGTTGCAGGTTAATTTTTGGGAATTTTTTTTATGTTATTAGCGGCTCACGTATGTGTTGCCGCAGACACCGGTGTCACAAGACTGAGTTTCGTTCGGTTCGAGGTAATTTTTTTGTTACAGCTGATTATTTTCTTCGCGATGCCTTTATTTAAAAATAGAAATTCAAACAAAATCGAGTTAAAGATATAAAATCATACAAATATAAGGTTCAATTAAGGTTATTATCATGGGTCCGGGCAACGCCGGGCGGGTCAGCTAACATGTAGCCTTAGTATTAAAAGAAACAGAAAATAAAAGATAGCAACTGTTTTATTTGGAGTCAGTTTGACGTCACATGGACAGTACTTTGTAGAAAGTGATGTCATATATAGTATTTCAATTTATAACCATTTTTCCGAATTTCTTTTTTTTTTTTAAGTGAAATGTTGTAAATTATATTAGATGTTTTAACTTGAAATATATTTAAATAATGATACGACGATTTTTGAAACATTACGGTCAATAAAGTGACCGTCGAAGTCGACGAAGTTCCAGCTAGTTGATGTTTATAACGTTTTCTTTTTTCTAAAATCTTAACAGTATTATTTTTGTGGACTTTTTTTAAGTTAAGATTATAAGTATTATATCACAGAGAATACAGTAAAGTCTTGTACAACGCGGTGGCAGAGATGACAAATAAATAAAACAGTTTTATTTTTTAAAATCACTAAACTTTTAGAGTACCAATCTATTGGTTCATACACTCTATTTAGTTTTTTGTATAAAGTAGTTGCTTTGATATAAAAATAGTGGTGTTAAAATATAAAATTGTAATATTCATGAGACAAACTTGAACTCGCGTTGTACGATAACTATAGTAGCATACAAATTGCATAATAAACGCCCACTGACTTAGTTACAGATTTCCAAATGACGTGAAGCTACATCAGCGGTCGCGAAAGTGTTAAAATACGTTGGCATGTAAAGGAGGCGGGGTTAACAATGCTCTGGAATAAATTGCAGGTGTCGTACTCTCCGCCCCTTTTTCAGGACACGCTCAGGAATAAAAAAAAATTAAAATTTATTGCTACCACTATATTTATTCAACAATGAACTCCCAGTATAAGCATGGCGCATTGCTATTAATATATCCGGAAGCATTTCTGCATAAAATTAGTGGTGGAAAAAAGGTGGATATATCTTTTCTTTGAGAGTGCCCTGAAAAAAGGGCGGAGAGTACGACCCCTGAGATTGTAAATGTTGGTAACTCTGGTAATTATTTAACCCCTTAACGCGCGGCGTCCTCGCTGCGAGGACGCAAAATTTAAGATCCTGCTGAAAAAATTCATCCCGGAAATTTTTTAGCAAACACTTACGTTTATAACATATCAGAAAAGGCCGGTTTTTTTAATCTTAAAATTTAAAATTTCTTTTAGTTTAATTTAGTTCATGAATTCCGGTGGCAGTATAATTTAAATGATCCGAAATGTCTTGCGCCGCAAAGGGTTAAAGGATTAAAAATTTATCATCAGTAATCGATGTGGTGAATGCCATTTGCGTATATTTTTGCCAAAGTAAATTATTACAAAGTTTAACACGAAAACGCAAAGTGATGATTACGCAAATATAAAATTGTAATATTCATGAGGCAAACTTTCACCCGCGTTGTACGAGACTTTACTATATGTATATGTATATATTTACAGCATTATCTATATATTAGACCCTTAAATACATGGATTTTTATTTTTAATAAATAACATTTGAAATCAACCAGGAAATGGGTGTAATTAATGGGAAAAATCCCAAAAAAAACAGAAAAAAAAAAGCGTAAGATTTTTTTTAAAAAACATATTCATATATTTCTACATCATTAAAAAAAAAAAAAAAAGCTACATTTTCCATAAATTTATCAGTATATGTGAAAATATAAATATTATTCGTTACTCTTACCTTGTTTCTATCCGAAAACAATTTTTCTTGTATGTATTTATTATTTTTTATATAAATAATCGTAATTCGTAACACCCGTCGAAATGTGCACCAACAAATAAAAATTGTCACAGATAAAAAAAAATAAACTGTCAAAGATTCTAGTTGCGTTCGGAAACGATAAAATAGCTTTGGTAAAATTAAAAAAAAAAAAAAAAAAAAAAAAAAACACTATGCAAAGCTTGCTACATAAAGAGATATGAAGTTTCAAACATACGATGCCGATCTATATCGTTATGCATTTAACCCTTTGCGGCGCAAGACAATTCGGATCATTTAAATTATACTGCCACCGGAATTCATGAACTAAATTAAACTAAAAGAAATTTTAAATTTTAAGATTAAAAAAACCGGCCTTTTCTGATATGTTATAAACGTAAGTGTTTGCTAAAAAATTTCCGGGATGAATTTTTTCAGCAGGATCTTAAATTTTGCGTCCTCGCAGCGAGGACGCCGCGCGTTAAGGGGTTAAGGGTTAACAATTCTTTGATAAATTATGCAAGATTTTCAATTAAAAAAAGTGTCCCCGGTAACTTAATTAATGCTTATAATTATAATAGCCGTAATAATAATTGAATATTTTCAAAATTTTTAGTTTTTTAATATAGGAGAAAATGCCAAAAGCGGAATTTCTGAGGAAATAGTGTTAACTCCTTGAAGGGCTGTGGCATTTATTACATACCGCATAATTTTTGTTCCCAACTTTAAAAATTCACCCCAAAAATTTTCAACAAAATTTTATTTTGATAACTCAGCGGTAAAAAAAGAAAAAAAAAATGTTTATTTATTTTTTTATTTTTTCTTCTAACTTTGTTCGTAAATTCCAGCAACTTTCTATATTAAATAAGCGTAATTGCATTGCCCTTCAAAGACTTACAGTATAAAAAATAGCAGAAAATTCTAGATTCTTTTAAAAAGTTGTTTTAGTTGAAATAGTTATAATTGTGCCAGAAGTTAATATTTTTAAGCGAATAAATAAAAGACCAGTAAATGACCTATTAAAAATATAAAATGGTATTGAGAATTACTCTATAAATACTACTAAAATTTCGTATGTATATTTATAATTTTTAACTATTTCTTAGTTGCTGAAAAAAAAAAAAAAAAAATCGTCGCTATTTGTTAAAAAATACGGTGAGACGCGACGGCTTTCCCCCTTCTACCACCCGATCTCTATTAGAATTGAAAATTATTTTCTTCCTTTCTTTGTTTCTTTGTTTCTCTTTTTTTTTTTTTTTTTTTTTTTTTCTTTTTTTAACTGTTAGTTTTTAAATAAGATTCTTAGACCCTTTTTTAAAATGGGTGACGTTTTAAATGGAGTTAAGTTTGTTCGCTGCTTAAATATAATTAAGAGTTATTGCATGTGTAATGATCATAAACATCAACTTATCTTGTCATCGTCTTGGAATCGGAAGATACTTAACTTAATCAACAGACTGTGACAGTAAGTCAAGGTTTAAATTTCTAAGCAAATTCTAAAGGAAAAAAAAAAAAAAAAAAAAAAAAGATATTTTCATGATTAAGGAAAATTCTGGAAACTGAAACTTTCCCTATACTTATTTACTACAATGTTTTGGGGTCATTTGAAAATAAATCTTTACTTGCAATGAAAAATTTTCTTATCAACATAAAGCAAAATTTCCAATAGAGTGGGCGTTTCATGTAAATAGCGTGTACTCATATTACATTGTTGCCATACTTGAAATGGGGCAGATGAACTGCAAATAAAAACAAGTTATTATTGTGATGTTAAAACCGGATATACATTCTAATAGCTGTTGTCAACATTTAGAATTTTAAATCAGATTTAGCACCACCATTTTTAAATAGAAATCTGTCACCCATTTTCTACGATTAAATACATTAAAATCTTTTAAAGAAAATTTCTGGTAAAGAGTTTCCGAAAAAAACGGGAGAGTTCACAGGTATGCATTTTTCAACCTACATTTTTTACTTCTATAAATTCTTACAGCATTTAATTCCTTTCATTTTATAACTGCAAAATATTGTTGATGGTATTCACATTTAACCTTTGGCCCAAAGTGAGTATTAGGTAAGAGGCACAATGTGATGCCAAAAATTGTCCCCCTACAGCAACGCCAATTGCCTGCAGCGGTAGGGCGGTACGAAAGTAATCGGCAGCAGCAAATTACGAGCAGGCATAAGAAAATATATAGTCAAACTCGACATTTGCATTGCAGGATATATATATATATATACATGAATACAGAATAGGACCCCTTAGAAAGATCATCACTGAGGGCACTTTACCAACCCCTAAAATCATAGCCTAGTCAAAGTCATATACAGCTTTAATCCACACAATCGCAACCAAGGAAAAAATCTTTTGATTATAACTTAAATATTTCTTTCTTGAGCATTTTAATTGTTAGATTGTATTAATTTACACATCTTTTTTTTTTCCCCAGTTAGAGACTTATAATTTAAAATTACATAATTATGAACTTTCATCTTATTTTTACGCGTAAACATCATATTCATACGTAAATGTCCCAAGTTTTTTCTGAATAACCGTAGCTATATTTTAATCCCACTTGTAAATAACTACAATTTAGTATATTCTAAATACTGTACAA
The DNA here is from genome assembly GCA_963930645.1 of Salticus scenicus. Taxonomy (NCBI): domain Eukaryota; kingdom Metazoa; phylum Arthropoda; class Arachnida; order Araneae; family Salticidae; genus Salticus; species Salticus scenicus. The sequence continues at coordinate 50,249,741 of OZ005657.1, forward strand.
TGAAAACAACATTAAATTTATAGCCTTTTCTAAGCCTTTTCTAAGTTTTCTAATATTCAGAGGAGGACTATAATTTTGCAACAATTATAACAGTCACTATCCTACCTCCAGATTGTTGTAATTTTATCAATAAAAGCGATTTTTGAACTTATAAGATTTAGTTCAAAAATGTCTCACTACTTTAAAAACCCATTGTTTGTTTTTTGCTTTTATGATAATTTCATAGCTGTCAACTTGTATGGTTTTTTAACACCAGTGTTTCTTTGCTTAAAAAAAAAAAAAAAAAAAAAAAAATCATTATGATCAATCGAAGAAAACTGCTAAAAAAGATAATTTAAAATTTCTATAAAAAAATTTCCGGTAGCAAAAACAAAAAAAAAAAAAGTGCAAGTTGGCAGCTATGTAATTTTAAGATATATATATATATATATATATATATATATATGTATATTATATTTTTTCACCAGGTTTTATAATTCAAGATAATTTTAAGGTTGTATTATAAATTTGAAAACCAAGTCAAATCCGTAGTTTGATTAGCAGTTTGAACAAAGTATTTTAAGTAGACTGCTAATAAACTAGATAGTTATAAAGTTCGTCTCAAACTCTAAACAGGAGAGAGAAAAATGTATTTGCTCATACAGCTTTCAAAATGAATTTAACTTCGGAAATAGCATAGGGAATTTCCGTCCTTGAAAGAACAGTCGATGTAATGCAATAAGATCGGTTAATTGATTAAAAATAAAATACAATTGGAAAAAAATCTCATTGTGTTAATTCGAGATAACTCAGATTTCCGTTTGAATTACAGAAGTTTCTTGAGGTTTTTCTAAGAAGTTCTTTTTTTCTTCTTCTTCTTTTTATGAAATGATTTGTTACTATCAGTTATTATGAATGGTACGAATTGGGGAAAAAAAAAAAAAAAAAGGTTTTAAGTATAGATCTATGATGTAATTTATGCAGTGAAAGTTTTTCCTTTGTGTACAAACACTATTTAAAAGCTCTTACAAAATTTAAACTTCAAATTTATTTTTATTGTGGGTTTCAAATTTCGGGATTACCAGTTACTTCATGTTAATTTGTTTTCTTACAAACCTTTTTAAAATTCGTATGAATATCAGCGTGTTGGTCACAAAACTGATCATTCCTTTTGAAATCAAGAAATTCTGTATAAATAATTCCTATATTACGAACTGTCAAATTGAGTCACATGCAGTGTTGCCAGAGCTGGCGTTTTTTTTTTTTTTTTTTAATTAGTATTATTCAGTCATCACCAATATTAATTTTGAGAATTGATGAATTGAATAAAATCTTTTTGTAAAAAAATAGAACCGACTCCAAAAAGCAACTACTATTCAAAAACAATTGTATGAAATGAAACTAAATTGCGCCTAAAAGTATAAAATAATTTCCTTCGCCAAACAACCTATAACACTACAATTAATCATAACTTTTGAAGTCGGCGCAAAATTAAATAAAATTTAATTAGTTTTTAAAGGTTTGTTTTTAGATCGGTAGCAACAAATGCTGTCGTCTCGAATGATCCATTTTCCTGTTTCCTTTATTATTTTATCACGTTATACAATTGGTACATTGGTAGCATCTACACAGAACAGTGAACATTCTTCACAATGCGGTATTTATGTTTCTACGAAGTTATAGTTTCCTTTGCAAATGTGGTATAACTTTGATAACTATCATCCTTGGTGGCTTTTGGATTTGGCGTTCAAAACGTATTGCAAAAATATACACGCAATATGTATATTTTCATAATATATTTTGTACGAAATATTGTTTCGTATTATTGATTACTCTCTTAATATACCTTATCAAATTAATCATGATATCCCAAAGAAATTAAATATGTTTGCCAGATAATTTTGCGATTTTTCTTTCACCAAGGACGTCAGATACCAGCATCTTCTCCAACTTTTGCTGCTTACGAAATCTTATTTGTTTTCTTGAATCAAAATAGTTTTCGGCTGCGTTTTGGAGGTGAAAATGTGAGATTTGTATTTTGAATAGGATTTGATTTTCGTATTGAATAAAGGTATCAAATTTAATTAATTTTGCGCCGACTTCAAAAGTTATGATTAATTGTAGTGTTATAGGTTGTTTGGCGAAGGAAATTATTTTATACTTTTAGGCGCAATTTAGTTTCATTTCATACAATTGTTTTTGAATAGTAGTTGCTTTTTGGAGTCGGTTCTATTTTTTTACAAAAAGATTTTATTTTTCTCTTTTCAGTGAAAACTTATTCATATAGCAGAACATCAAAAGACGTTCGACGGCAGTTTCACAAATCACAACTTCCAAGAAAAATGACATAACTCAAAAAATGGTTTATGTCACTGAAAAGTACATGAAATGCACCCAATGAGAACAAAAAAGTTACATCTCCATCTAGAAAGTTATCCACTCGAGAGAAAGTTGTGCCAGTTTGTTAGTGTTAAGTTGTTTTTAAGTTGTGTCACTTTTCTTGCCTTTATCGGATATTAACACAAAACTATCTATTGAATGAACATACGTTAAGTTAAAAAGTTTTTAGAAATGTAAAGAACGGATACGCTGTATTCGTAACCAAAAATTCTGTTAGGCATATATATCGAACTTTACAGTGAATACGTGTCACTCGCTGCGCTAAAAATTGCGCAGCGTAAAGTTCAAACAAAGAGCAAAATATGCATTGCAGCTGACAGACAGAAGTTTCAACATCGATACTTACATACTGCTTTTACCAGTGTAGCTGCATGCTTTCAGCAGTTAGAGTGAGAACAGATTTTTGTGAGTATCCTGTAATTTGTTTATATCTTAATGAAATTATAATGAAGCCTATTTCAGGCCAAGATCTTTGCGACAACAAAAAAAGTATTAAAATTAAAACATCTCCTACGAAGTTATAAGCTAACAAATTTCAACGACAACAACAACAAGGAGAAACATGGTTTGTATTGAGAACTTCTTCCTCTATGAAGTCGGTTTAAAATGTCTATGCGTTAATCGACGTGACCACTTACAATAACCATACGTTGAATTTTACATAGCATAAATGTCATTTGCTACGCTACAACATATGCAATGTCGTTCAAGTGTGCACAAAAAGGAGATTGTGAACAAACAAATGCACGTTTTAAGCGTTCCGTTTTTAGCATTAACGTCTAAACTACCTTTTCGTACGAAATCTATGATGCTCTGCAATTTTATAATTCACTTTTTCCCCTTTTCTTGAACTGTTTCCTAGATAGGAACGCTAATTCCACTGTTCCCCACCAGGTGGCGCTGTAGGCGGTTTAATCGCGCAGCACATATCTACTTTACTATACCTACATACCACTTTTATGACTATAGCTGCAGCTGTTCAGCAGTTAAAAGAGTCGGGACTGATTTTTGGGGCACCCTGTATTTTCTTTTGATCGTAAAGCTATTGCAATTGGACCTATTTCAGACAAAGACCTTTACAATAAAACAAAAAACACCAAAAGCGGATCATCTGTTCTGACGTTATCAGCTAACAAACAAAAATAAAAACAAAAAAACATACGGTTTGAATTGAGATTCTCCTCCTTTTTGAAGTCGGTTAATTAGAGTATCTCTTACGAAGTTATCAACTTACAAACACCAACAACAACACACAGCTCGAATTAAGAACACCTTCTTTTCTGAAGTTGGTTGAAAACGACTTTGCGCTATTCGATGTGACCGCTTACACTAACAGTACTTTGAACCACAGAGTATACATGTCATCCGCTACGTTGCAAAGTGTTCAACGCAGTTCAAGTGTGCACAGTGTAGGAAATTGCAATGAAACAACTGCACGTTTTTAGCGTTCTATTTTTAGCAATAATGTCTAAAAACTGTCTTTTCATAGTAAATCGGTGATGCTCTACAACTTCGTAATTAACTTTTCTCCCATCTTGAACCGTTTTTGAGATAGGGCCGCTGATTCCGCTGCTTTTCGCTAGATGACGTTTTATTTTTTTTAGATTGTAAAGATATTACAATGGGACCTACTTCAGACCAAGATCTTTACAACAAAACAAAAAGTATCAAGTAACCGTATTTTGAACTATATAACGTATGTCTCACCAGCTACGCTACAGCGTGTGCAATGTAGCTCAAGTGTGCATAGGGGAAGAAATTTCGAACAATGCCCGTTTTTAGCATTGTATTATTAGCATCAATGTCTAAACTATCTTTTCGTACGAAATCGATGATATCCTGCAATTTTATAATTACTTTTCCCCCCTGTCTTGAACCGTTTCCGAGATAGGAACGCTAGCATGAATGTCTAAACTATCTTTTTGTACTAAATCGATGATACTTTTCAACTTTGTAATTTCCTTTTTTCTCTAGAACCGTTTTCGAGATAGTAACACTAACACCGCTATTTTCCACCAGGTGGCGCTGCAAGCGGTTTAACCTTGTACTGCATGGCCACTTTGCTACACTTACATACCATTTTTAACACTATAGCTGCAGCCGTTTAGCAGTTAGAAGAGTTGGGACTGGTTTTTTTGGGCACTCTGTATTTTTTTTAGATTGTAAAGATATTACAATGGGACCTATTGCAGACCAAGACCTTTTCAACAAAACAAAAAGTGTCAAAATCGGAAGATCCGTTCAGAAGTTATGAGCTAACAAACATAAAAAAAACATACGGTTTGAATTGAGAACCTTCCTTCTTTTTTTTGAAGTCGGTTAAAAACATAATACACTATCGCTTTTGGAAGTGATTAGGCAAACGTTAAAATTAAAAATTATTGGTGATTATTGAATACAAAATCCGCCAGATCTGGCACAACTGGTCACATGACAAAGACTCCTGAAAATTTCAAATTTTACACTTGTTTCATTTTTAACTGATGATATAATTGAGATATATAAAATAATAATAATAATAAATAAATAAATGCGCACAGATGTGTTGAGTTACTTACAAGCAACGGATAGAAAAAAAATTGGTGATTTAAATTAATTTATAATTCGTATGGAGCATTTTGCAATTGGACATTTTTTTGTATGGTTTTTCCTATGAGAGAGGCCTTTCAATTTCTAAAATTACTTTTTATCCTTTAAAACACACTGTATGCATAAAAATGATATAGTTAATGGTAATAAATAATTTAATAAGAAATAGAATGCAAAACAAAAATAATTAAAATAATTAATTCCAGTGTCCCTTGTCCCATTAATTGGCACATGGTAAAAATATGCCTCGAGGGCACATGTATGTATTTACCATCTAGCGGAAACTGATCAAAGTAAGATAACACCTGTCAGTCACTTTATAACTTAAATTTGAACGACTGCAAAAATATCAAATAATAGTCATTTGGAATTGTAGATATTCCAAAAGAGCCAATGAAAACACGCGTTACTTCTGAGCAACTACGCCAAATAAAGGGTTAAAAATGTGATTTTTCATTTTCTTATATTTCGCTGTTTTTTTTTTTTTTTTTTTTTTTTTTTTTAAATGATTTTATGCTTAATCTTATGATCATTAAGAAATTAAAAGAATTTGTTTTATGTAAATTTTTATAAAACTATGGTTCAATGTTAAATGTGAAGTTATTACTTTCAAAATATCATTAAATGTAATAATTATCTGTCGAGCCAATTAAATCGTCTCGAACCTTAATAAAAAGTGACGCAGTTAGTTCACTTATCCCTTCAAGTTCCTCATGTCTCCATATGAAGATAAGTATTTTTTCCTAAGAGCAAGCGAATACACCTTTCATCTCGCTATTTAATATGAACAATCACGATCTTTCTCTCTTGCCCCACTTGCTCCTCCACTTCACAACTTCGGAAACGGAAAGATAAGTGGGAAGATGAAATGAGGAAACATGATTTTCATTTTCTCTCTACTCTAATGATGTCTTTACCATTAGTAGGAATTTGGATTTTATTAATTATAGCAAATAGTTTTTTTTTTTTTTTTTTTTTTTTCACGTATAAGAAAACGGGATCTAAATTAATTAACAACGGGCCGAGCTTTTTATTTATTTATTTATTTACTTACTTACTTATATGATAAGGAAAACTATATGTATTTTATATACACTTTGAAATTTAGAAAGGTCTCAGATTTTAAAAAGGTGGGGCTGAACAACTGCATATTGCATTGATAAAAAGCGAGGAAAAGTAAAAAAGATGAAGAAAAAAGCATTGGGGGGGGGGGGGGGGAAGAAGGAAAGAAAGAAAAACTTACAATAAAAAAAATCAATTGACACGGTCAAACACATGCGCATAAATTAAAGTAAATTAATGAAAGGAGTTTGTGGGTTGGGTTGAGGTGTAGGACACTTCTGTGTTACAATAATATATTATCTAGCAAAACTCCAATTTGTGCTATCGAATTTTGCATAGCAATATAAGAACAAATAAAAAAAAAAAAAAAAAATTAAGTCATACAGTGTGACTTGGTCCTTCAGTAGTAGTATTGTTGTTATGGCAAACTTCCAATTCTAGCTATTACCTTTTTAGAGTTTGGAAAATTTTATACACACACATATCTATATATTCTGGTGATTTATTGAAGATCGCACTGAAAGAGACAAGACATGCCTAATTGAGTGCCACCGAATCCATCAAAAGTTATCGGAAAAGAAGAGAGAAACATTTATTACGAATGCTACATTTAATGTACGAAGAAGCTGTTAAGTTGTACCTCGTAGGTTTTACCTATGTACTGAAATGAATATTTCAAAGCTCAACAGCGCATATTTTTAGACGTGCTCACCAATTTTTATTCTATTCTATTCTATTTATTTATTTATTATTATTATTATTATTATTATTTTATGAAATTTCCATTTTTCCGATCATAGCCGCTTTTTTCTTTATGGTGACTTTATTTAAAAATCAATTTCTTAATCTCCAGTTTACTTATTTTATTTATTTATTTATTTAATTTTTTGGCTTCAGCTTTTCCCGATAATGGACGCAATGAAACGATGGACAAACACTACCTTCCCGAAAGTGTCGCCTTTTAGAAGTTGTTCTAATGTGTTAGAAATAATATGTAAATAAAATAGCTGTAAAGGATGTGATGTAATCATACGTTATACAGTTGATTTTTTTCTTCTTTTTTTAATTCTGCTTACTGACAGTGCTGTATTTGGAAAATAAGTCAAATTGGCTCGAGAAAGCCGATTTAAGCCCCCCCCCCTTAAAAAAAATGTTTGTCTTCATAGAAGAATGGAAAACACCAATCAATTTTAATGTATTTGAATTGGAGTGTCGAGTCTCCATATATATATATATACATATATATATATAGGTAACTACTGTAACGAATTTATGAGTTTAAAGATAAGAAAAACATAGAAGGAGAATTGCAAACCAATGCGCAGAATTGCTGCAAAAGGAAATGCAAAAATTAAATATAGGAATAGATTATCAATGAATAAAATAAATTATCAATGAATAAAATGAAACAAAACCCCCAAAACACGGAGGTCTTCATCAGGGAGGCCCCTCAGTGTAGGGGTGAAAGAGAAGTTTCTGAAAGGACAGTAGCAATTAGCTAATAACTATCCTTAGCCCCCAATTTCTCACCAAACAGAAAACCAAAAGTAGTACAATTACAACAATTTAATATCTGTTGTAATTGTACTATTTTTGTAATTTTTGTAATCTTATAATTGTTTCTGGATTTTTTTAATTATATGTATGTCAGATTTCTTTTCAGTTAATGGTGGTTTTCTGTTTGGTGAGAAGTTGGGGGCTAAGGATAGTTATTAGCTAATTGCTACTGTCCTTTCAGAAACTTCTCTTTCACCCCTACACTGAGGGGCCTCCCTGATGAAGATCTCAGTGATTTTTGGGGTTTTGATTCCTTTTATTTATTAATAATTTATTTTATTCATTGATCATCTATTCCTATATATATAATTATAAAATAATAAAAGACAATAAAAAAGGTGGCGGTTGGGTGGGCAGAAGTTTGGTTACGGAGGTGGGGTGGTGTTGTAAGGCTGGATGGTTGGGTGGGTTTGTGAAATTAAATTAAAAAAAAAAAAGTAGAAGGCTTGTTGCATTTGCTTTGTATTACTATGCAAACTTTCATTTTCCAATAAAATTTCAGATTTTTCCTTTTTGAGTTGTCAACTATATTTAAAATTCTAATCAGTCGGTGAATTTCATTGTTGCTTCGTGCATTCATCTGCTTTGAAATTCTGCTTTTTTAAATCCATATGGTTCCTGTTCTGGTCGTGGCAGGCTGGGTGAGTGTTGCCGGCGTGAAACTAGTTTAACCCCACAGGCAAGTCACAAGTCTTGCCGCCTGCCTCCTTCCTTCCTATCTTGTGTTTCTTAGGTTATTTTTTCATTAATTTTGATAAGTTTATGGTTTTGAGTTGGGATTTGTTGCGTTACTTTATTGATTCATTTGTTTTACAGGCTGTTGATTAGTGGATATATATATATATATATATACATATGTATGTGTTTAACTTAATTTAAAATAAAGAAGGGTCCAAAAGTGTATGAAACAGTTAGTACTACCTCCTGAAAATCTGCTTTAAATGCAAGAGTTGACACGAATTTTTCACAATTATCTTACATTTATTGCAAAATCGGAAACATGCTTCTATTTTTAGATAAGGAAATTAGAATGTCTTTAAATTTAAGGCGTTTAGAAAAATAATTCTTCAAAACTGTGTCAGAAAGTACAATTTGGTTTATCCGCTCTAAACTGAAGATTAAAAATATCATTGAAGACATATGCGCAACATTCTTGTGGGTTTCGGAAGCTTGCCAGTGAAATCTCCGGAAAATTTTGATTATTTTACTGAAATTAATTTTTGTAAAGACATATACTAGTATTTATGTTTAGAAAAGGATATGAAGAAATAATTACTAGATTTATAATGGCAGTCAAAAAATAGTGTAAAAAAAAAACACAACTAAATAATAATAATAACATAATATACATATTAAAAATATTTTGAATTATAAAGCTTAATACCTTACAACATATTTTATATTAAAAGTATGTAGAGATTGGAGAATGACATACTTGTATGTTTGGTTGGTTGAATAGCTTTTTTTGGCGCAAGGTCCAAAGTAGGACATTGCGCCAAACAAATAGGTAAAAGAAAATGGAGCCTCTGGATGGGTTTACCCATCCAGAAAGTCATTAAAAAAACACAGAAAAAAGAAGTAACATACTTGTATGAATGCATTTGCTTTCTAGCATATAATTTTCAGAAAGTAATATATAGACTACGATTATGTATATTTTTAAAAATATCTAAATTAAATTAAAATAATATGTTAAAACAATTAAATTATAAATAACATCAAAATGTAAAACTTTTCCATAATGCCATTTACAACTATTTTATATTGCCGAAAAATATGCAGTTATAATCTAAAAATGTAAAACACTTGCTTAAAAATATAATGTAGATAATTGTTGTCCTCCCTTTATACAGAGATACTCATAGAAGCAATTCTTTTTATTGTTATCAAATTCAGTTTTTTTTTTTTTTTTTTTTTTTTTTTCCCAGAAATTTAATTTCCACATATAGCAAATAATAATAGTAATAATAATAAAATCTTACACCTAATGTATTTTCAGACATAATAAAAATGCCTTACATTAAAAAAAAAAAAAAAAAAAAAAAGACATCAAATAGGAAACAATAAAAACGTATAAAATGTAAAATTTACTATCACATAATTTCATTTATTACTGTTTTATATTGTAAAAATATTCAGTAAGATTTGGAAATGGGAAACTGTTGCTTAAAAATATAAAATGTAGATTTTTTTTAAAAACAATTTCTGTATATATGGAGAATAATTAAAAACCCAACACATAATAAACAGAATCACATGTCAAAGTAGACATCAAACGTGAAGGTTTCTAGATATTAATAAAAGCAACATTTTATTGTTATCAAACTGACATTTTAATTATTTAATTTCCGCATACAGCGAAAAAAAAAAATCAAATATGAAGCATTAAAACCAAACAGAGTGTCAAATTTACTGTCCCATAATTTAATTTACAATTATTTTTTTAAATATTCAGCAAAATTTTAAATTGGAAAACTGTTTTTAAAAATATAATGTCCTCCTTTTATAAAGAGATATTGATAGAAATAAGTTTTTATTGTTTTCAAACTCAGATATTCGTAACAATTTCATTTCCGCATATAGCGAATAATAAAATAGAAACCAATACATAATGCGTTTTCTTCTTAAGAAAAAATGCATAGTGTAAAAAAAAATCGAATGTGAACCTACAAGTAAATTCGGAACAATAAAGGGTAGAATGTCTTATAAATTTGTTTTTAGTTTTCATCACCAGGCTTTTTACTTACCTTTTTTTTTTTTTTTGATTATTTATCTTTTTATTACATGTATTTTTCCTTTTGTTTTAAGGTATAATATTACAGCTTTTACACCCGATTTCAATGCCCTTATTCTTGATTATTATTGTCACCTCCCTATAAGGATACAGAATGTTTTAATCTCAAATAGAAAAATCGAGGTCATATGTATTAATCAATAAAATTTCTCTTTCATATTACTCAATTTTTACTTTTTGTATTAATTAATTTTCTTTTAACAAGAATGATGCATGACAATTTAATAAATTAGAAAAACAAAAACATATGATGGCATGTACAATAAAGAATGTTTATGAAAAAAATTAGCCGAACTTTCCTTTTCTCTTTTGATTATTTCTCTTTTTATTATCTGTAGCTTTCTTTTTGTTTTAAAGTTTAATATTACATCTTTTACACCCGACTTCAATACCCCCTATTCTTGATTATTAGTGTTATCTCTGTATAGGGGTACAGAATGTTTTAATCGCAAATAAAGAATTCAAGGTCAAATGTATTAATCAGTTAAATTTTCCTTTCATATTACTAAATTTTTATTTTTGTATTAATTAATTTCTTTTTTACATGAATGATATATAACAATTTAATAAATTAGAAAAACAAAAACATATGATGACATGTACAATAAAGAATGTTTATGAAAAAATTAGCCGAACTTTTCTTTTCTCTTTTGTTATTTCTCTTTTTATTACCTATAGCTTTCTTTTTGTTTTAAAGTTTAATATTACAGCTTTTACACCCGACTTCAATACCCCCTATTCTTGATTATTAGTGTTATCTCTGTATAGGGATACAGAATGTTTTAATCGCAAATAGAGAATTCCAGGTCAAATGTATTAATCAGTTAAATTTTCCTTTCATATTACTCAATTTTTATTTTTGTATTAATTAATTTTTTTTTTACATGAATGATATATAATAATTTAATAAATTAGAAAAACAAATACATATGATGACATGTACAATAAAGAATGTTTATGAAAACAATTAGCTGAACTTTTCTCTTTTTATTACCTATATCTTTTTTTTTTTTTTTTTTTTTTTAAGTTTAATATTATACCTTTTACATCTAATTTCTATGCCACCATTCTTGATTATTAATGTTAACTCTGTACAGAATGTTTTAATCGCAAATAGAGAATTCGAAGTCAAGTGTATTAATCAATTAAATTTATCTTTCATATTACTCAATTTTTATTTTTTGTATTAATTAGTTTTCTTTTTACAAGAATGATGTATAACAATTTAATAAATTAGAAAAACAAAAACATATGATGACATGTACAATAAAGAATGTTTAAGAAAAAATTTAGCCGAACTTTTTTTTCTCTTTTGATTATATCTCTTTTTATTACCTATATCTTTCTTTTTGTTTTAAAGTTTAATATTATATCTTTTATATCCGATTTCAATGCCCCCATTCTTGATTATTAATGCTATCTCTGCACAGAATGTTTTAATCGCAAATAGAGAATTCAAAGTCAAGTGTATTAATCAATTAAATTTCTCTTTCATATTACTGAATTTTTATTTTTTGTATTAATTAATTTTCTCTTTACAGGAATGATGTATAATAAATTAGTAAAACCAAATCATATTATGACATGTACAATAAAGGATGTTTATGAAAAAATTTATTTGAACTTTTCTTTTCTCTTTTTATTACCTATATTTTTCTTTTTGTTTTAATATTCAATATTATACATTTTACATTCGATTTCAGTGCCCCCATTCTTGATTATTAATGCTATCTCTGCGCAGAATGTTTTAATCGCAAGCAGAGAATTCAAAGTCAAATGTTAAATTTTCCTTTCATATTACTCAAATGTTATTTTTTGTGTTAATTCATTTTCTTTTTGCAAGAATGATCTATAACAATTTAATAAATTAGAAAAACAAAAACATATGATGACATGTGCAATAGGGAATGTTTATAAAAAAAAAATTAGCTGTACTTTTTTTTTTTTCTCTTTTGATTGTTTCTCTTTTGATTACCTATATCTTTCTTTTTGTTTTAAAGTTTAATATTACATCTTTTACATCTGATTTCAATGCCCCCTTTCATGATAATAAATGTTATCTCTGTATAGGGTACAGAATGTTTTAACCGCAAATACAGAATTCAAAGTCAAATAAATGTATTAATCGATGAAATTTTCTTTTTATATTACTAAATTTTTATTTTTTGTATTAATAAATTTCTTTTTACATGAATGATGTATAACAATTTAATAAATTAGAAAAACAAAAGCATATGATGTTTTTGTTTTTCTTTTTTGTACACAAAAGAATATTTTTGAAAAAAAAATGTAGCTATACTTTTTCTTTCTCTTTTGATTCTTTCGATAAACAAAAGCGTACGATGAGATACATAATATAAAATGTTAACTGTTCTTTTTTTTTTTTTTTTTTTTTTTTTAAGCAGATTAGTTCAAGTAAAATAAAGAAAATTTTTAGATGGCTGAAACAGTTTATTCAATGTTCTTACATTTCTTAAAAAAAAAAAAAATTCCTTTCAAAAAGAATTTTAAAAAAATTAAAATTTTCTTCTTTGTTTTATTTAAAACATTAAAAAAAAAAAAAAAAAAACATATATTAATGTTTCTGAAAAGAAAAATGATGCACGAAAAACACCTTTTATTTTAGAGGCGTACATTTCGGAAATTTATTAGCATTCTTACGCTTTATAATTAGTTTTTTCTTTGATTTCCGATGATAAGAGCGTTCCACCAATGGTCGAGCGGCTCTGCGCTCAAAGCTTGGAGATGGGAAGTGCCGGGTTCGATCCCAGGTCCCACTGATCGACCTAGCCTTTCGGATTTCTCCGTGGTTTTCTCAGAAACTTAAACACGGTCTAGGACCTCTTAGAAAAATCAACACGGGGGCATTCCACCTATAGGCCAAGGACCCTAGTGCAGTCAATCGGAATTAAGCCACATAACCAACCAATCAATCGATGATAAGAGAAAAATTTTTCAAGAATAGTGGCTATTTTGCAAAGTTGTATAAACATTCCTCGACTATCACAAAACGTTCTTACTTACTTTTTGCCGAAACGTCAGTGGTCCTGTCAACTTCCTGTGGAGACTCGAAAAGATTTTGGTTCCGTCTGTCTGTGTGTCTATCTGTCGCACGCTATTGTCTTGTAATTTTGTACCCATGTTCATGAGCCACATGGGATTAACTGTATAGTTTTGGGTGTGGTGTGTCATTTGTAGTTCGTGTACAGGGACACACCACTGTTTTTCTTATCGTTACCGCCTATGCAGAGCATTTGTATGTACCGTAATAACGGCCGCAAGAATCCTCCGACTAACTTGCAAATTGATACACACGTTCAGGCTCTGTATAGAAATAGCTGTATGAAATTTTATGTCTATATTGTTTATGGACTGTGTACAGGGACACGCCAAAATTTTTCTTATCATTACGGCGTATGGGGTGAATTTCGTTTAAACGAATTTTAACATCGTTACTCTGCATTCAACAAAATGAAATTAGCGTACATTGCTGAGATACTTAAATTGATGTTTTCTGCAGAAAATATGTGCGTTTTAGGCTTCCTAATTAATATACAGGACTTAACAAAAGTGTTCCGGCAATATCACGTAATCATACAAATTATGTCAAACTTCGAACAATTATTCATGAACAACGCAGAATAAGTTGAATAGTTTTAACTGATGTATACAATGTTTATGGTTCGTTTACAGAGACACACAAAAGAATTTCATGACATTATTGACTATAGACAATTTTTTATTTAAGCGAATTTTAATGCATTTATGCTGCATTCAACATAATGGAATTAGCATACATTATAAAGATGTATAAAAGCATGTTTATTCAAAAAAAAAAAAAAAAAAAAAGCGATTTATATAGACTAAATGATTTATTTGCGGGACCACACAAAAGAATTCGGATGCATTCTGTAATCATCCAAATGATGTCAAAATAGATTTAAATATTAATGAGTTATGATTAATTAAATAGGTGTATTCTTTTTTAGTGTATATAATTACTGTAGCTCCTTTTCCGGTAAACATAAAAGAATTTTGTACTATTACGGTCTATAGTCGGTATTTCTTAAAAGTATGTTTTAACATGGTTACACCCCATTAAATATAATGAAATTTTATTAGAATTTTAAAAGCATGTTTTTTTTTTTTTTTTTCTGGAGAAAAGTGTGGGCATAGAATTGGTAATTAATTTACTGGGTAACACAAAATAATTCCGATATGTTATGTAATCATTTTGCATGAAATTTGGTACAAGTATTTATGAATTACAGGGAATTAATACAAGACTATCAGTTATTAGAAATACATATATATATATATATATATATATATATATACAGGTAGTTATACAATGAGAGATACAGCGAGGGGTTGAGGGGGTGGAAGTCCCCTCAGAAACGTTTCTGTCTATGTGGGAAGTCAATCGAATCAATATATATATATATATATATATATATATATTATATAATAAGGAAAAAATAAAAATGATCTGTTGAATAATGCATGATGCAAATAGGACGTTGATGCTCCTGATCTGCAGATCCATTAGTTTATTTATTCAAACCAATATACATCGTCAAATGCATTTTCTGATACAACCATAAATTAGGACCATATACATGTTTAAAATATCCAAACATAAAGGGGACATTTTAAAAATATATATTTTCTTAAATGTACTATTTTTTTTAAGTAAAAAAAAAAAAAAAAAAATCTAACGTTGTACGTTTTTCGCCGCTATTTCTATTACATTAAACCGAAACTGATACATTGCTGTAATCATTTCTAATTTAGCCATGGATATTTATTTCATAATAGAGTATTAAATGAGAATAAAACTTCTTGTAAATTGTAGAGGAATATCAATTCTCAATGGGATTTCCTTCATTCATTTCACCGGATATTTATGTAAATAATCGGAGTGTTACAAATAATAGGTCTAGAGTACAAAAATAATTTGGGAATGAATCTGACTTGTACAGCACACGTCAATCAATAACGATGTTAATACAGCTTTTTACTTTAAAGTTTTAAGAACATTTTTAAGCAACTTGAATTGAAGTTGCATAAATAAATAAATAATAAAGCTTAAGAATCACTTAAGCTTGCACTCTATCTAGCGTCGAAGGCAAATGCAGCCCAGGTTATTCTATGAAAAAATTTGTTAACGGAATTACTTAATAGCTAATGTTTTTTATTTATTTATTTATTTTTAATTCCGTTTTCACGTTCAAACAATTCCAAACCGTTATTTTTTATTTATTTTTCAAAAAGTTGATTTTTTAAATTTAATATTTCATTTAGAAGCTAGAAAATGTGAAAAATTGATTATAAATGCATTTTTTGCACTTTATAGCTTCAAAATGAAATATTAAAAAAAAAAAAAATCATAGGGAAATAAGAACAAATTTAACGGTTGTGATTTTTCTGAATATGAAAACGGAATTAAAAAATCATTAAATAAGAAGTAATTCAATCGTGAAATTTTCTCATTGGATAACAAGGGATTAATCTGCCGGAGACGGAGAACCTTAATGAAATTCTTAAAGATCATTACATTTTGAATTCAAAGTAGTTGAAAATGCAGGATAATCCAGAAGTGCTTAAAATATTTATTTCTTTTCCACAAAAATTCATGAAAGGAGATTGTCTGTACAGAAAGAGAAAATTTCCGTCATATATGCACACATTTATTAAACTTTTCAATGCCATCTAAATAAATGTCTGTCTTCGAATACTGACATAGTTCTACATTTTTAAAGGAAAACTCGTTCAGGAAGTAAAGCAGAAATCTTAATACTTACCCACGTTGATAGAGGCAACAAAAAGGTCTTTGTTCAACCCTTACAATGTAATGTTATGTTTTTCGGTGAAAGTTTTACGGTTTTTCATTGAAATCTATCTACAACTAGAAAATTTAATTGGGAAATCACGAAGATTCGTTGGTGAAGACCCCCGACTGGTTGAGATTTCCTGTTTTCACTATCGCAAAAGAGCAAAAATTCACAGATTTATCTTTATTGAAGGCCAGTGGCTTATGCTCATATAGGGTTTTAAATAGAACTGAATTTTAGTGTCTTCTGTGGTACGATAGGAATCTTTGGGCTCAGGGATATTTTCCCTTTCAGCACCCTCTTATATGCTACTGATAAAAGCATTTTTATACAGGCTAGTGTAATACGCGTATTTACAGGGTGATTATAATTAAAGTTACAATTTCAAACCGCTATATTTTTAAAACTACGGGTCAGAATGACTTGATATTTTACCAGAACAATCTTGAGGCAATGGAATTTTGTTTGGTGGAGGAAAAAAAAGTAGTTCCAAAATGTCCTTATAGATGGCACTGACAGGATAATGTAAGGAGAAGCGCCTAAATGGATTCATTATACACAGGAATGTTGTTAGCACTACAATGAAATAGCTAGAAATAATAAACTCCAAGGATTTACGACAATTTTCTTAGCAAAAAGACAAGATTAAGTGTTTACAGCGGAAACAGTTATAGTGACAAGAGAAAAATAAAAGCTTCATGAAACACGGATGGACCACCGCACTTTAGAATGTAGAAAAAGAGCTAAAAACCCATAGAAATAGCATGGAAAGAAAACCAAAAAAAAACTCACAATGTCAAGTGTGTCAAAAAAAAAAGAAAGGCTCACACCGGAAGTAATAAAAGGACAAAATTGACTAGAAAAAGACATCGAGGAGCTGGTGGGTAGGGCTGGGGCATTGGTCCTATCGTCCAGGATTAACACGTCTCGCCTTACGGATGGCAACCTTACGGATGGTTAATGATACATTTTAGAACCGATTTTTTTTTTCCCTTTGCCAAACAAAATTTCATCCCCTCACTATTGTTCTGGTAAAATATCAAAAATTCTGACCTGTAGTTTTAAAATTATAGCGTTTTTAAATCATAACTTTAATTATAATCACCCTGTAAATTGTATTTCTGACGCTATTTATATAATTAGCATGCAAGTGCGTATTTAAAAAAAAAAAAAAAAAAAAAAAAAGCGCTTCATAGACCTATTTGGAATAAAAAGCAAAATGTCGTAAAAATGTGAATGACTCATGATGGCAAGAACAAAATCGAAATAATTGCATTCACTTCGTAAACTTCTCGATTACGAAATAATTGATTCATGATGAATTGTAAACTAAAAAAAAAATCGCAAGTGAAAGTGAAAACTACCTTACAAATACCCTCCAGAAATAAAATAGCACGTTTTTCCTCTTATTGTTATTACCATAAAACACTCTTGATTATTTTTTAAATATTATTCAGGAACTTAGGTAATTATTTTATTGTCTGGTAAGTTATCGAAAGAAGAGAAGGATTATCATAATTATTTGCATAATTTTCGCACCTCAACTTGTCATGTATGCAACGGTTAGGGAGTGCCAAAATATGTACGATTTTTAAATACTACTTATTTTTATCTTTCTATTTTTGTTTCCAGCCGGTACTTGAAATAATAAATAAAATTCGATCTTGAAGACAAAAACAATAATTTAATCTGACCTGATCACTTATGACTATTGTAATTAAGGTGGTCATTTCCTTGGGAAATATATATTTTACACTTCGGCGATTTTATAAATCCTAATTAGCTATTAAAATATATATATATTTATGAAAATATGCTATTATTAACTTTAGTTAAAGTGCTTATTTTCCCTTTCCTCTTTCTCTTTCTCTGTCTTCTCTCTTTCTTCTTGTCTTTCTTTTTAACTCAGTGAAAACTATCGTTTTCAATTACTTAGAAAATCATAAAAATAAATAAATAAGTAAAGTTCAAGAAAAAAAATTGTATGCAGAATTTTTTAAATCTTAGATTATATCATAAACTTTAATTTTTTTTCTGATTTAATGAAGTTTAGATTAATCTTATATTCTTTTGTTTTAACTCTTTTAATTCTGTTTTAATTCTTTGTTTTATTCTTTTATATAATTTCCTTATTTTGTTTGAATTATCTATTTTATTATAATGTTTTCTAAAATATTTTTTCCATTTTATGAAAATGTTTTCTCGAATGTTTTCTCAATTATATTAAAATGTTTTCTGAATTTTAAATGGGAAATATTACATAAAACGTATTTATTATATTTTAAATATTTTCAGCAATTGTAACCTTTTACAAATTTGCTTCCTTATATTATCCAAATTAAATGAAAAATTTCAATCGAAAACATCAATGTATTACAGCGGTAAATATAGAACTTTGAAAGTAGAAAAAAAAAAAAAAATTGTAGATATAATTGGTGATAATTTATACATGCATTAAATTAATTTAAAATTACCCTTCGATATATTTTTCTTTTCTATTTCCTAAATTATAGTGCACAAGCAATACGCATGGTTAAATTTACTATTCACATAAAATTAGTACATTGGTCTTCTAAATTAAAAATAAAATATTGGGGGATTCCGTTGAAGAAAACCAAAGTAATATAAATTGGATGGCTTCATCATTTTCAGAATCTGCATCGATAGACTTTTTTTTTTTTTTTTTCTATTTATCATAATGAACTTCAGAAGAGATTAATAAAGAAAAGAAATTTATAAATTAAATATCTGTATGAAGTTTAGAATATTTACCATTCATCGATTAGAGACAATTTTATGAAACGTCACACCCGTCACGATTTTTTAAAAATTAATTTTAGAAATGTAAGTAGCAGAATTGTTTTGCTATTGCTTTAGTATAATGACTTAACTTCCTACGTGATTTTCTAAAGCTGTATAAAAACAACTTATTATTTAATTTTCTAAAAATAATTCTTAATATTTTGTAACGGTTGAGACATTTCATACAATGCTTTATTTAATATATATATATATATATATAGATATATTATAGATATTCATTTAGCAACACGATTGACTTTAGAAAAGAAAAAAGACGAATCTTCAAGAACCTCAAAATATTCACCGACGGAGGAAAAAAATCTTCATTATTTAATAATCATCAAGACATAATTATGACGAAAAGGAATTTATAAATTCTTTAAAATCTTTGCGGAGTTCAAAATATTTTAAAATCTTTGTGAAGTTTAAAATATTCACCGACGGAGAAAAAAAAAAAAAAAACTACATCAATAAGTAACACAATTAACTTCAAAAGAGAATAATGAATGAAACAAATTTATAAATTGATATCTTCACTAAGTTCAAAATATTCACTGATGAACCAAAAAAGAAAAAACCTTATTCATCATTTAGTTGCACGATTAATTTCAGAAGAGAATAATGACGAAAATAAATTTATAAATTAGTATCTTAACGAAGTTTAAAATATTCATTGACGGGCCAAAAAAAAAAAAAAAAAAAAAAAAAAATCTTCATCATTTAGTAGCGCGATTAACTTCAGAAGAGTATAATGACGAAAACAAATTCATAACTTGATATTTTCACAAAATTCAAAATATTCATCGACTGAGAAAAAAAAAAAAAAAGTCATTATTATTTAATAGTACGATTTACTTCAGAAGATAATAATGAAAGAAAGGAAGAGGGGGGGGGGGATATTCCCGTTTATTCAGCTGTATATGCGTTCTAACATGAGACAGAGTACTTCAAGATGATAACGTAACATTGATGTAATAAAAAGAATCATCTCCACATCCTCTTAAATTGTTCTATCACTCGAACATACGATGTATTTAAGGATCTAAATTTAGAATTCGTCTCCATCAATCTAGCACTTTGGTTTAAATATGTTTCATTTTTCTAATTTCAAAATGACTCCCTTCCAAAGCTATCGAAAATGATTACATTGAAACAAATGACAAACTGGAATGCTTGAAATGGGAAATCCATCGAGACAAATATGTTAATGCTTTCCGGAGGATACAAAAAGAGACCTTGAATTTGTAGCCTTGAAACTGGAAGACGAAAGTTAGCAACTAAAAAGACAATTGACTTTGATTCATAAAATGTTAGTTCACTGGTCTTGAAAATTGAAGATTCCCGGAAGTTGTAGGGTAAGTACTCCCTCTATAAAAGGTAATGATTAGTTACCATGAAGGATTTTTGTGTACGCGTCGCACCTTAACAATGTTAAGTGAAATTAAAAGCGAATGGTTTTAGAGTTTTTTAAAGTTAATTCATTGTGTCCTTCGTTTCACCATAAGTTCTAAACTGTTTAATATTTTATTATTTTGACAAGATTTTAAAAAAGCTGAATGATGATGCTCTAAAAAAATACCAATAAGTATCAGAATAAAACTAAATTCTTGATCTGTTCATTATGGAAGGAAAAACGGACATTTATAATAAAATATTTTCTTTTCTTCTCTATTCTTTTATTTTTTTAATACTGGGCTAACAATACTTTTGAAAAAAGCTGTAATTTTTTTTTTTTTTTTTTTTTTTTTTTTTTGTGTGTGTGTATGTGTGTGTGTGTGTGTGCAAATACTAATTACATCAAGTAATTAGTTTTTAAGGTATTAGTTTTCAAAGTTTTCAGAACATAATGTTACTAAATTAACGTCAAAGCAGTCTAATTATACATCATTGGACTACTTAAAGTTAAAAAAAAAAAAAAAAAAAAAAAAAAAATGTTTAATATTAAAGAATAATAAAAACTTTCTAATAACCATCAGTTTTGAACTCAGAAGAGCTATAATTTTTATAATACATATTACAGCGCAAGAACTCATAGTTCTCAGCGTAAGCATATGACGCCATCCGACGAGCAGCTTTAGGCAAGAACTTAAGAACAGTCTAGCCAGATCTGGCGGATTTTTTATTCAATAATCACCAATAATTTTGAGAAGGGATATTTGATATACATAATAAAATGTCAATTTTCGAAGTGATTAGGCAAACGTTACAATTAAAAATTATTGGTGATTATTGAATAAGAAATCCGCCAGATCTGGCAACACTGATTAACCCGTTAGTAGTCGCTATCGACAGCGCCACCTATTACAGATTGCGAAAATTTTATTTAACTGTCACCAATAATTTTAAGAAGTGATGTGATCGACGTTAAATCGATTTTACTCGCGTTTTATGTATATCAAATGCCACTTCTAAAAATTTTTGGTGGCTATTGAATAAAAAAATCTGGAAAAACTGAAGTATGGGCGGCAAATCGACCAACTAGCGACTACTAACAGGTTAAGAAATCGGCCATTTGCATAGCTGCCAATATTTTAATTTATTCTGGAGTAATTTTAGCCCCGCCTTTATTTCGTACCACTTATTTTTTAAAATCAATTTTTTCTTATTTTATCAAAGTTATGTATTGAAGAAAATTTTTCTATAAATAAAGTGGTGCGAAAAAAAGGCGGGGCTAAAGGTACTCCGGAATAAATTAAAATATTGGCAGCTATGCATTTGTTCAACGCTAGCACTCTGGACAGCTGTCTCAAAGATCTCCGGTTTGATTCTTGCTTCTTCTAAAACTCAATAAATTCCTTTTATATGTAAACAATTTTTGATTCGTTCTTAAGAATTATTCATATAAACACAAGGGTTTTGAAATAGTTCTTTTAATTTTATGTGTTATTCCGACCCTAAAAAGAAAATTTCAGTTTACAAAATAACTGAAATTTTCTATTTTATTAAAATGAATAAATATTGAACTTTACAAAATTTCAATATTTATTCATTTTAATAATACATTTCTTTTTTCATTAATTTTTTAATTTCAGTGTTTATTCAAAATAGTAGAAACTTACCAATTCAGCTCTTAACAAACGCTCTCAACGAATCCACTGTGTTCTATATGCATATCGAATCAATATTACTTATAAATAAATAAATAAAATAATTAAATAAATAAATAAATAAATAAATTATTATTAATTGTTTAACAAAGTTTTTAATTAATATTATCTTGTTACCTAAGGAAAAGTTTATGGAAAATGAAAAAAATAATTCCTTCAATTTTTTTTTTTTTTTTTTCAATTCTGTTTGCATGTATTATATAAGTGCAAAAATTGTACGCCTAATATTTATAATCCATAAAATATTGACATCTAGGATTTCTAATTCTGCACGTTTGTTTATACTTTTAACTAAAAATTTTAATTTCCAGGTGTAATCGACACATGCTAATGAAAAACCAAAGTAAAAATAAATTTACAAGTTTATACATAAATAAATACATAAATAAATAAATAAACAAACAAATAAACAAATAAATAAATAAATAACTAAAGTTAATACATAAATAAATAAATAAACTAAAAATCCTTTTGTTTCATTAGTATTTGCAGAGCTTGAAGTCTCCGCCCTTTTTTCAGGACACTTTCATAAATGAAAAATTTTTTGCTTCTGCACCACCACTATATTTATACAGAAATATTTACTGTGTTTTTATATTAAAGTGTCAGGATTAAATAGGTTACAGATTATTGCATACAAATAGTGGTAGTAAAAAAGGATGAAATTTCTCATCAATGAAAATGTCCGGAAAAAAGGCGGAGACTTCGAGCTCTGGTATTTGTCGATTAGATATGAAAATTCAGAAGCAGTGTTGCCAGATCAGATGGATTTTTTATTCAATAATCACCAATAATTTTTAGTTGTAACGTTTGCCTAATCACTTTGAAGATTGATAGTGTATTATGTATCTAAAATATCACTTCTCAAAATTGTTGGTGATTATTGAATAAAAAATCCGCCAGATCTGGCAACACTGTTTAGAAGTTGACAATTCACATGTTCTTATCATCATCATCATCATCATTATGTTGTTATTAATTTTTCTACCATTGTTACTTTGCTTTTAGTAACTGAATGTTATACTCTTACGGAATCTTTAGCTAGTACAGAAAAACAGTTTAGTTTAAGAATAAAAATATTCTTAAAATTTTTTAAATAATGAGATGAAAAATATACACTGCACAAAATCCATCTCAAATTACGGATATCCATGCCAGAAAAAATGCCTGCGAAGCCCAGTAAAATTATTTGCATTCTTATGTTAAAAAAATAGTTTTCCGTAAATTTATTGAAAAAATAGGTATAACTTAAATATTCTCATACTTGTCAACATCCAAATTATTATTCCGTAGTATTGTTAGCCCCGCCTTTATTTTCACACTAGTATTTTTTTTATTTATTTATTTTTTATTTTTCTTCTTATTTAATTGCAATTACACTTAGAAAATATTATTCTAAAAATTTACTGGTGTGAAAAAAAGGGCGGGACTGACAATACTACAAAATGTTAATTAGGATGTTCGCAAATATGTCCGTTAAACATGAATAATGTTTTTTTTTTTTTTTTTTTTTTTTTTTTTAAATAAATAAATCATAAAATAAACAAATAAATAAGTAGTTTTTTTTTGTTGTTTGTTTTTTTTTGTTTACTTTTATTTTAGTTATTTATTTAATAAGTAATGAAAGTATTATTAGTTTATACAATTGATAAAGTAGCTGATAAACGATAATTGTTAAACAGTAACTAGATTTTAAGAATGCGATAAGAAATAATTATACGGAAAAATAATTATTACATTTAAACAATAATTATTATTAATAACATCCAAAATCAATTTAAATGACTATCTAAAATTACCTATTTTATCTAATAAAAGAAAATGCAAAAATTTCTTTAGCTACTTGAATAATCTTACGGTTATATCTATTTTTTAACGTTTCGGGTTGTTTGTGCGTATGTTTGTTTGCTTGTTTGTTTTGAAGAATTCTCTTAGCAATGAGTTTCGTGAGACTTTCATAAGATTACGAATGACAAATTCGTTGCACCTGGCCTGTTTGTTCATCTGATGTCTAACTTTTATAAAAATATTCCACTTACGACGAAATCTAAAAATATTGTTAGGAAAGGCTTTGAGATTATACGCTTAAAAATAATCACCGTTTTACGTATAGCTTTTTTAAAACAAGGATGCTTAAAATATGCAAATGTAATTTCATCCGTTCGCTTGGTTTAAAATTCTCATATCCTTCTGAACATGTTGTAATTGAACAGAAAATTGCTTTCTGAAAATGGTTAGTTTATAACGTATAGTGTTTGGTGCTATTTTATAGTAAACACCAGTGTTGCAGATCTGGCGGGTTTTTTATTCAATAATCACCAATAGTTTTAAAAAGCGATATTTTATATACATAATAGACGATTAATCTTCGATGTGATTAGGCATTGCAATTAAAAATTATTGGTGATTGTTGAATAAAAAAATTCGCCAGATCTGGCAACACTGGTAAGCGCTACTAAAATGGTGAAATTTAGCAACTAAAAATATTTATGAGAAAAAATTACATATATATAAATTTGAGAAAAATTATATTTTTAAATGTTAATTAAACCTAAATAAACTAAATACAACACAATTTGAAGGGGAAAAAAATATTCTGTATAAGAAATTTTATCCACCTTGTACGCAGGACATTGAAATAAAGAGGATGAAATTTGCACTTATATGTTTCAGTGTTCTCTTCAATAGTGAAAAGAGCTTTCAGAGTATAAAATTTTGCTTTATCTGTATAATACTTTCTTATTTACATGATAGTTCTCCAGAAAGAATTTTCAACCGCAAAGAGTAGATAAACCACGCCCCCTAATGTAATGATTAAACAAAGATTCCAGATGGATAGGAGGAGAAGGAGGTGAGACACACATAGTTGCCAATATTTTAATTTATTCCGGAGTATATTTAGCCCCGCCTTTATTTCGCACCACTTTATTTATAGAAAAACATTCTCCACTATATAACTTCGAAAAAAAAAAATTACTTTTAAAAAGTAAGTGGTATGGAGTAAAGGCGGGGCTAAAAATACTCCGGAATAAATTTAAATGTTGACATCTATGGACACATAACACGCTAGCAAAACCTTATATATACCATTATCATACTTGTCAACCATCTCATTAATAACCGTGCAATTGTTAACGCCCCCTGAAAAAACGCCCCTTTTCCCACATCACTATATTTTTAGAGAAATTCTCTCCAAATGTTGTTACGATTAAATAAGATTAAAATTACTCTAAAAAGTTTTTGGTGTAAAAGAAAAAGGCGGGTACTAAAAATTATACGGTTCATAATAAGATGGTTAGCAAGTATGCATTATATATTCCAGCTGACAAATTATTCGCACCAAGCGAATTCTGATTTCTATATGCTATTTTTTAGCTGTCCTTTAAATAGGACAATGGGATAAAATGGGTAAATATTCCGTATCCTCGCCGTCTTTTACCAGTATAATTTTAGAGTATTTTTCTTCTTATTTCATCTTAATTGCATTTGGAGAATATTACTCTAAAAATTTACTGGTGTGAAAAAAAAAGGGCGGGACTAACAACACTATGGAATAGGAATTTGGATGTTGGCAAGTATGTAAGTTGTATTGCCTTCTCTTTAAGTAGTTTTCCATAATAAATGTGAATTTTACGCCGTGATTGGAATTAATCGGATATAAATAATATTGTGCTTTTCCTTTCGATAGCTGATTTTGTGCGCTAAAGAATTAAAAAGAAAGAAAAAAGAATGTCCAACATTTAATTAAATTAAAAAATAAATAAATAAATAAAATTGGGTATTTTATGTTATTTCATGCGATAAAATTTAAATAACTTGAGGCTTCTAAACCGTACAATAATCAAATACAAAAAGATGGACAAAAAGATTTAAAAAAAAAAAAAAAAAAAAAAAAAAAAAAATCACCCTTTAAAAAATAATAAATATACATTGAAAAATAAAATAAATAAAATAAAAAATATCGAAAGCGTACATCTGATCTATTTCAAACAGTAAGCCCTGCCTTTCACGTTTTCTAAATCCTTACATTTAAATTAAGGTGTACGTGTACGAACCCTAAAATATTCACATACAAAAGTATGGACAACAATGTTGAAACAAAAATTGGAAAACTAGAAAAAGTTATTTAATATTCAAGAAGAAAAGCTCAACATATTTATATCGAATATATTCCTATTTTGTAAAGTAAGTCTAGCCCTCTTTTTTTTTTTTTTTTTTTTTTTTTTTTTTTTTTTTCCAAACCCTACGCTGGTCCAATTACCCGTTAGTAGTTGCTAGCTGGTCGATTTGCCGCCCATCCTTGAGTTTTTACAGATTTTTTTATTCAAAAGCCACCAAAAATTTTTAGAAGTGGCATTTATATACATAAAACGCAAATAAATTCCAAGAAACGTTGATCACATCACTTCTTAAAATTATTGGTAACAGTTAAATAAAAAGTGCGCAATATGTAACAGGTGGCGCTGTCTATAGCGACTACTAACGGGTTAATTTCACTCTTCTGGTCAGTACTGGTAATTTTAGGGACACTTTTTATTCAATATCCGCCACTAAATTTTAATGCCTAATCACTTCGAAGGTTATACATCCATTATATTTATCCAATATCACTCCTCAAAATTATTGGTGACAATTGAATAAAAGGATCCCCTAAATTTGGCAATTCTGTTTAGAGAATGTTAGGACCGGCAAAGGGTTATACTTAGCAGTATAACACAATTTGTTTTTTTTGTTTTTTTACATATTCGCGATTAAATAATTTACATTTTGTCTTTATCAATCGATGCGGTAAATGCCGCGTTTTTTACATCGTCATCACATGTAGAGTCAAATACGAAAATTCAAAAACTTTTTAAAGTTGTTTTAGAGATACAAAGGCGGGGCTTGTTTTCTTTTGGAATTCTTTCACAATCTCACGCCTGCATTCCGGTAATTTTTCAAAAATAAGTTAATTTGTATAATAAACATCGAAACGTTTCTTAGAAAACAATAAGAATAACATAAAAGTGAACTAAAACACTTTCACGCCAGGTAATATATACAGATATTTACTTATATATGATGCAAATGATAACATGTGATTTCAATCCCCCCCCCCCCCCCACGTAAAGTCAATATGATAAATTTTTTTTACTATAACTCGAAAATTAATTATAGAAATGAGCTGTAAACATGAAAACCCATGTTCCTGATGATGCTTATCTATTCGTGCAAAAATTAATGTAGGTCACAATTCAAAACTTTTTCGAATATGAATTTGTTAATAATTTTCATAATTCAAAAAATGTTTTGTAATAAAAAATATGCATGGAATATGTGTGGATCACTTTATTCTAACAACAAAAAGAAAAAATTAAATATATTTTTCGTTGAAGATATGATTCAATGTTTGTCACATTCATACATTAGCGCGCTGTCTATCGCTTGAACTGTTGCCATGTTTCTGAGCCACGCGGAAGGCATCTAGTTTAGGATGCTATGGTTTTACAGAAGATTGTTGTATGAATATAGTGGTGGGAAAGTCACGGAAACAATACGCAAAATAGACACTTTGTCTTCCTAAGCGTACATAAATGCGCAGATCCATATATTTTGCATTGATGACAATATTCTTAATGTTTTGTTTCATTTTTATTATTATTTTTAGATTTCTACTTTATATATATATATATATATATATATATATATATATATATATATATACTTCATTTGGTCAATTTATCAAAATTTTTTATCAAAACTTATCCAGTGATAAGTCTCCCTCCGATTAATAAAATACTAATCTATCTTCTGAGGCTTAATCATTCTCAGTTAAGTTGTTTTATATATAACTCATCCCCCCTCCCATAATGTAGCTTACGACCTTTTTCTTTCTTTCTTTCTTTTTCTTCCTTTTTTTTTTTCAGTCACTTATATACCTTTTCCACCGTTTAAAAAAGTTTCTGAAAATTTTTACCTAAATTGTCCTGTGCTCTTTCATTTTTTAAGCATATTAGATGTAATTTTCTAGCCGGTAACCCCTTCGATTCGAGTGTACCCCATTACATGCTTGGAGATTACATGATTACCTACAGTCAAAGCATACTTTACGATGGATAAGGGATTTACTACATACTTAACTAAAATTTCGTGACAATCGCAAGAGCGATATCTTAGAAATATTGGACTAAGGATTTACCTTAGGAAGCTTTCTTTTTTAAGCAGAATATCTTCAACTCAGAATGGTTTTTAGGTTTCTGGATGGAAACCTTTTAACAAATTATAGTGTCTGTGGTATAGGTAGAAAAGAACCGAAACGGTTTTCGATAAATCTGTCGCCGGAATCGATATCAGTCTTGGCGACAGAGATACCGACCTCAGTGGGTGGTCAATCGCCCTTTTCTGCCCCTACAGATTTAAGTCAAGCTGGGAAAGAGCAAGAGTTGTGAAAGATGGGTTGCTGATACTAAAATATATTGCTGAAGTGATTTTGGATGAGACAGTTTTGCAATAAATCCTGCGCAGGAAAACACATTTCAAAGGCCGGAACCTCTGAACTAAACTCAGGGGGGGATGTCTAGTTAGAATACATTAGTGATTGTTAAGATAGTTACGATAATATATGTGAGAAACAGCGGTTCTTCATTTCTCCTGAGGACGTATTCGCACACATTTGGCAATTCTACGCTTGTTATTTGGAGAATGGTAACAGAGGATAAATTTGGTTCTTCAGAGTTATTCAAAGGCCTGTATGTCACTGAAAGGTCAGCTACATTTTATTCGCACAAATTTACATGGTTCATTACTAGACTATTACCATAATAGCTACGAGAAAGGCTGTCCGTGGTTCTTATTTACGATGGAATACAAAAGTGAAATACGAGCAGAATTTCAAAAGGTGAACTCTGCCATCTAAAGATCTTTGCACTTCTACCTGAAAAAAAATTAAAAAAGAATATTCAAATCGATAAGACGATTGATATTGTAGTTACAAATTATATGCTTCACACAAAGTTTAAACCTTTTTTTTTTTTTTTTTTTTACATAATTTATACTCAACATTAGAAAAAAAAAACATGATGTGTTGATTACTAAAACTATCGTATGAAGAATTTTTTGCTTAGTAAAAATAATTTTTTCTTGGACTTTGATTGAAAATTCATCAGATGAGCCATAATCATCAATCTGTATTACATAAAAGTGTAAGCGACAGTCAGAAAATAAGGCATGAAAACATTTATAATTTACGCCGGAGCATTGTTATTCACCCCTTCCCCTTTTTTTCCCCACCACACTTTTTGTAAAGTAATTTTCTCCAAAATGTAATTATGATACATTAAGAAATGAGATTGACTGTAATTATTAACATACAGAAATATTTATCGTATTTTTACAGTTTTTTTTTTCTTTGTGATTAAATAGGATAGTGACAATTGTTTAAAAATACAGTGGAAGCAGAAATTTCTCTGCGTTTTCGTGTGCAGAGTTCCCAACTTTTAAAATTTATTCACGAGCATTCTTTTCCCACCAGAAATTTTGTAGATTATTTCGCTTTAACATGTGAAAACGATTAAAAAAGAAGTAAAGCATTTTTCAGAAAAAGTGGCGGGGCTAAAAATGCTCGTGAAAAAATTATAAAAGTTGGGAACTCTGCTCGTGTGTGACTGACAAAACATTTACATGGAATTACCCCTTTAAATCTTAACGCCTAGCGCAGTGTTGCTAGATTTTGCAACTTTTTTATTCAATATCCACCACTAAATTTTAAATGTAACGGTTGCCTAATCACTTCGATGGTTAATTGTCTATTATGTATATCAAATACTTCTCAAAATTATTGGTTACGGTTGAATAAAAAGTAGCAAAGTCTGGCGACACTGGCCCAGCATTCTCACAACGAGAACGCAAATAGTAATCCCCAACTGGGGCAATCCGTCGCCAAGTGGTTATGTTACCACACTGCTAATCGCCTTCGAGCGTAGGAGAGTGGGTTCGATTCCCGTGCTGGCCTTGAGTGTTTTTCCAATTCTTCGTACAGAAATTCTGTCATGTGCTGTCTGTTTTTTTCTGACGAAGATTCACAAGCGGACTTCGAATCAAGCATACAAATCTGTTGTGTATGTGTTATCAATAAGCAAACATCAATAAACATTCCTACCTGCAAAATTTCCTTCCGGTTCGGTTTAACGTCGCACTAGCACTGCGCAATGGCAATGGGTAATTGGCGACAGTCTGGGACGCACCTCTAAGGATGATCCGGAGACATGCCATCACGATTTTCATCCTCCACTGAGGGTATGGCCCCCCGCTTCCTTCCATTTCGGAATCCTACAGCATAGTTTTATAACTTAGCAGGAAAACGTCATTAATTTCTTTTCTTTCAACTTTGTTCGTAAATTCCGGTGGCTTTCCACTTTAAATGAGCGTAATTAGCTTCCCTCTCAAAGTGTTCAAAAAAGTAGTTCTTAAATTAAAAAAAAAAAAAAAAAATGCATTTATTAAGAATGCTCTTACGCTACTGAATTAAAAATGATGACATATCTCGCAAATGACTGAAATTTTATAGCATCCATTCAGACCTAAATATCTGATCTTTAAATTCAAAAGAATATGTATAATTCTCAAAAGTTTTTATTTTATAAAGTAATTAATTAATGAATTAAAAAAATTAAATAACGTCAGCGCAAATTTTGCCCTTAGCCGGCTCTAAACAGTGTTACCAAATTTAGGGACTCCTTTAATCAACTCTCACCAATTATTTTGAAGACTGATAGTTGATATACTTAATGGACGCATAACCTTCGAAGAGATTAGGCAACCAATCAGAACTCCCAACTTTTATAATTTATTCACGAGCAGTTTTAGCCCCGCCTTCTTTTCGCACCAGAAATTTTGTAGATAATTTCTCCTTAATATGTGATAACGATTAAATAAGAAGAAAATCATTTTTCAAAATTTCCGGTATGAAAAAGAGGCGGGGCCAAAAATGCTCGTGAATAAATTAAAAAAGTTGGGAACGCTGCAACCAATACACATAATATTTAATGATAAAAATTCCCAAAAATTGGCAACACTGACCAGAAGAAAAAAATTAAATAGGACCGGAAAAAGGTTAATTAACTGACTTTCTGGGAACTTTAACATTTTACGTATATTTATTTAATGTTTACTGGCGTAAGAGGATGGTCGACATTATACATATAACTTTTTTATAATTTATTGTCGAAGAATTATAAAAATTTGATATGCAATGGAGTATAACAAAATTAAGTACATAAGTTTTTTTTTTAGTACGGAGGACTATTAGTCTCAATCTACGCTAAAACGTTGTCGCCAGTTTTACGATGCTCAGATATTTATCGAAATCGAAAATTTATCGAAAATATAATTGAATAATTTGAAAGCGATGTTATAATTTGAGGAAAAAAAAAAAAAAAACTAATTGTCCTCCGTACTAAACTAAATTCTGCTTTTGCCAGAATTTCATCAAAATCGCTTTATTTATTTATTTATTTGTTTATTTCATTTTATTTGTTTATTTATTTATTTGTTTATTTTATTTTATTTTATTTATTTACTTATTATTATTATTATTATTATTTTTTTTTGAAAGAAAAAGAAAGGAAAAGAAAATTAATAATAATCAGTATCGAAACGGACATTATCGAAAAAGTTGAAGAAGCCCTTTTTTAGACAAAAATACAAAATTTATTTTAATTTTTAATTGTTGCCAAAAGAAGTTTACGAGTTTATTTTATTTTTATTTATTTTATTTTATTTTATTTATTTATTTTGTTGTTGTTCCGAGAAATGAGAAATATTAAGGACTGAAATTAAACACCGTTCAAACCGATATGCGGCTTTAATCTACTCCAAAAATGTTCATAATAGCGTACAGCATATATTGTTCATCAATCTGGCGCTTTTTTTTTTTTTTTTTCGTTTTCTGATGTTTTGTAATTTCTATTTGACAAGTAATTCATATCAACAGCAAAGAATTTCAATATTATCTTACTATATTTAATATACATTTCATTGGGCCATCAGGAGAAACTTAATTATAAGATTTAAAAAAAAAAAAAAAAACTTTTTATATAACCATGTTTTACATTTTCTGTATTTTTACATTTTCCATGTTACATTTCTGTTGAATCACAGCTATAGAACTATATTAGCACTTTATGAATGTGTATAAAAAATTTTAAGTGATAATGACGTCAATTTTTATGAAATGCATAATTGCGTAACTGTATTTATTTTTCTGTCGAACAAAAATGAACTCGTAATTTTTTTTTGGCCACAAATAAATTATAAATAAAACTTAAATGCCTAATTTAACTTTTTATGTTTTTTTTTTTAATGTTCATGTTTAATTAAATGTATTTATTTTTATGTAAAAAAAAATGAACTTGTAACTTTTTCTTTTCTTTTTCTTTTGCAACAATTAAATTATAGCTAATATTTAAATGGCTAATTTTAAAGCTATTAGGAAGTTATTATTCTCCTATTTTAGTTAATTAAATGAAAACTAATCAAAAATTCGAAAATTGGGCTTCGAGGTATTGCGTTGTCATCGTGTTCTGAGCTATTCTAAAAGTTTCAAATGCTTAGCTAGTCGGGAAATTAGTCAAAAATGGATTGCAAGATTTGTACTGGACAAAAAAACAAACAAGAAAGCGAATTAATAAAAACATGGTAGAAATGTCTATTGTGAGTCATAGGACAAGACGTATTTTTGTACTCTAAAAGTTTTGATTATGACACCATGGCAGTATAACTTTTTAAAATAAATATCGTTTCATCTAATAAAACGTAATTCAAGTCTAAGTAATCAAACTGCGTAAAATACCAGATGTTAATTTGCGTTGGAAGCAAGTCACATGCTGTCACCAGATATTTTATTTTTTACAATCTGAAAGACTGAAGATAAAATGGTAGTCTTTACGTTAGTTTTTAGTTTGATAACGTCCAAATCTGAAGAAAAAGAGCGCTGATTTAAAATTTATATACATTCTCAGGATTGCTACGACGCCTGAAATTCAAGGAAAGTCCGAAAAATTCGGAGAATTTCAGTAATGCATTAAAAAAAAACAAGGAAAATTCAGGAGGAATTTCAAAATTTATTGCAAAAACAGGAAAAACTCACAGACTCAAAAACTCATATTATTATTATTATTATTATTATTATTATTTTGGTTTATTCCCCCACATAAAGGCACATGATAACTGTACACACTTGTATAAATCCCCATTCACATACCTTTATTGGAAAAGACTGCATCCGTTATCATCATACTTGAAAATATCCTACCCAGACAGCACATGACATCCCTGGGATGTTCTTTATAAGTCTCAAATGTCCTGTTTCCATCCTAGGATAAAATGAGGAAGTCTACAGGATGTCCGAACAAAAAATACTGAGAACAAATCAATTTGGGTGTCTCTAGGATATCCTAAAATAAAACGTCCGCTTTAAGATGTCCCAGAGACTTTTTTTTTTCGACGTCTTACGATCCATTAAAAAATATCTTCAGAATGAATGAAATTTAAAATTGAGTTTGA
This sequence comes from Salticus scenicus, assembly GCA_963930645.1. Lineage (NCBI taxonomy): Eukaryota > Metazoa > Arthropoda > Arachnida > Araneae > Salticidae > Salticus > Salticus scenicus. Next base: position 50,283,406 of record OZ005657.1, read on the forward strand.
GCGAAATGTGTTCTTTTTAAATTTTATTTATTTATTTCAAAACTAGAATGAAGCAAAGATAATACAACTAATAAAACAAACTATTCTAAAAAATACAAATTTTTCAATGATAAAATTAACGGTCTCTTTATTTAACTACCACCAATATTTTGAAGATTATAATTTGATATAAATAATGAACGAATAACCGAAGTTAATTGTCAACTGTTGCAGTTCCGATTTTGTGGTAAACATTGACCGGGAGTGTGGAAATGAATGGGACCCGCAAACGTTAGCGAGAGCATCGTATTATAATATCTAAATGTCGTCCCCAGGGTGCCTGAAGTTTTTTAAAAATAGCCCTGAAATGTTTTTCCATAAGTCAAGTGTGGGCCACCTGGGACATATTTTGAACGTCCCTACAGATTCTGTGGACATTTTGCCATCCTGAGGATGAACAGAGGATGTCTGTGGATAAGATTTGGATGTCCTAAGAACAACTGAAGATCCGAAAAATTTCATCCTCGGACATTCTGAGGATGATTTGTGTTATCTGGGTAATTAACCCGTTAGTAGTCGCTATAGACAGCGCCACCTATTTCAGATTGCTCACTTTTTATTTAAATGCCACCAATAATTTTAAGAAATGATGTGATCGACGTTGCTTCGATTTTATTCGCGTTTTATGTATATAAAATGCCACTTCTAAAAATTTTTGGTGGCTATATCCTGCAACACTGAAGGATGGGCGGCAAATCGACCAATTCGACTACTAACGGGTTACTATTCCGTAGTTGTTAGCCCGCCTTTTTATCCCCAGTACTTTTTTTTTTTTTTTTTAGAATATTTTCTTTTTCTTTAATCGCAATCACACTTAGAAAATATCGTTCTAAATACTTACTGGTGTGAAAAAAAGGGTGGGACTAACAATACTACGGAATATTAATTAGAATGTTGGCAAGTATGGTTATCATACGGTCTCATGTCGTATAGCTTTTGTTGGATTAGTTCGTAAATCCAGGCCCACAGTTTTCAATTCTATTTGGTGAATTCTTTCCCGATTTCTGAATTAAAATCTACTTTTAAATTCCCAACCAATAAATAAACCAAAGGAATTACATATTTCTTCAAATTAATAATAAACCGACAGTAAAAGAATATATTTTTATACTGTTGATTTGCATAACCTCCTTTTACTGTAGAAAACTATTACTATTATTATTATTATTTCAAAAAGACCCGACTCCGAAATGAGTCCAACATTGTTAAACATACCTTTGAGAAGAGAAAAACGAAAAGGGCATTAAACTTTGAAAGATATCCGATTATTTTAACTCATATTCAAACCTCATTTTTTAACGCGGCGGATTTTAAATTAAAAAGTCACGCTTTAGTACAAAGCGGCTTCTGGGAAAATCTAAAATACCGTAGCATTTGAAGTTTTTTTTTTTTTTTTTTTTTTTTTTTTCTGAATGCTGCACAGTGAAATAAAAGTTTTCGCAAACTTTAATTTGTTTTAAGAGTGCAAAAACTTTGTTGGATATTTCCTTAAAACTTGTGTTTTGTTTTTTTTACCAGCAAGAAATTTTGCACACATGCATAATGTATTTGGCTACTTTTGAATGTCCCTATATATTTGTGTCATTTCAATAAAATGCTTCAAATAACATTTATATGTGATGCAGATTTAAAATACTGAGTTGAGTTTTGACTTTTTGCGATGTTTTTTAATTATGTCGATAACAGAGTCAGACATACACACAGAGACCAACCGCTAAAAATCTGATTTTAAGATTCAATGCACCTTAAAACGTATAAATGTAGCAAAAACTCAGTTTCAAAAATTTTTTGTCTTTAATTATATGGGTAAAGCAAGAAGGCCTCGCATCACTCCTGAAATTTTAAGTTCAATTTATTAGATTGTCACCAATATTGTTAAAGATTACTTTTTTACATAACATTTAGAAAAATTTCTTATTGACGATAATGGTGACAATATAATAAAACGTGAGTAAAGTTTTAGGTAGCTGCGAGGCCTTGGATAAAGAAATTTTAAAAAAAGTAGAAGAAAAAGGAAAAGAAAGATAGATTGAGCGATATATTCCAGATTAGTATGAAAAATGTATGCTTTAGAAAACACCCTCACTTGTTAATTACATCAATAAATAAATGGAGGGATATTTTTTCTTTCAATCAAATCACATGTTAAACGGAACTAATAGGTCTACGGGGAACTGCTCGGGTTGAAGTAAAGTAGAGCGTATAACATTTTTGAATTAAAGAAAGAACAAAGCAAAACAAGTGTGAGATGGAATTAAATGAAAATAAAACATCTTCCAGCTTTATGATATTGCGTCTGAAAGTATTGATTAGATGGATTCCAAACTAAATCGAGGAAGTCGGTGAAACATGTTAACGATCAACTTCTGTGTAAACAATAAGTTTAGTTTTTCCTGAAGGAGCATAAATACAAATGTTGTTAGAAGTTCCTATACGGCAGCTTCCAACATACCATTGGTCGGGAAAAAAATATATCAGCATAGAGCCTACTATCAGCTTAAATTCGAAAATGATGTTTCTTCTTACCTTCTAGGTTCTGAGACCGTTGAGCATCTGCTTGATACTTGGTTTGTCTTGTTCGTTAGCTTCTTCTCCTCTTCGAACAGCTTTCCTTACAGCATGTTCCTAAAGCCTGGTTTGTACTTCTTCGTCATTTTTTTTTCTTTTCTTCTAGCCACAGTCCGTTGATTATCTGCACGATAACTGACATGTCGCTGTTCGCCAGTTCCTTCTCGCCTTCTATCAGCTTGCCTTTCAGCCTGAAATTCTTCTTGTTTTTCAGCCGCTCTTCGTTGAGCATCTGCACAATACCTATCTTGTTTCTGTTGGTTAGTTTCTTCTTGTGTTGTAGCAGCTCTGCTTTGACAACAAGGAAAGTATGATATGAAAGGAAAGCTTGCTTCTTTAAGAGGAAAGTATGAATCAGTAAAATTTCGATTGAAACCAAATCAAGCTTAAATTAAAGAGTATAATCGAAAACATAGGGTCGAGTGCATATTTTGCACATCAATCTCCCATGGGTCAAGATATGACCCTAGAAGTTTTAGCTGTTTCTGTGAAAACCAATGAAACATGAATGTATGTTACTATATTTCTTAAAAATATTCCCAATATTCATATTTGTACAATCAAAATACTGTGGATAGAATTACTTTAGCCCTTTCAAGGGCAAGTAAATTTTCTTTGTTTAAAATCAACAGCCACCAGAAATCACCAATAGTGTTAAAAGATGGGAAATAAATGAAGTTATTTGTCTGAGTTGTAAAAAAAAAAAATATTTATGAAAAATTTCCCGGGACATCTTTTGCTATTTTGAATTAAAATTTGTGGTTGCGCTATGAATACTTGACAACATCCTAATTAATAGTCCGTAGTGTTGTCAGTCCCGCCCTTTTTTTCACACCAGTATATTTTTCGAGTAATATTCACCAAATGCACTTACGACTAAATAAGAAGAAAAATACTCTATAAAGATACTGGTGAGAAAAAAGAAGGCGGGGCTAACAATACTACGGAATATTAATTAGTATGTTGGCAAGTATTCACTATGTAGCCACCATCCCTGAAAGGGTTAATTAGAAGAAGCAGAGACTCCAACATACTAATTAATATTCCGTAGTATTCTTAGCTCCGCCTTCTTTTTCACACCAGTATCATTTTAGAGTATTTTTCTTCTTATTCAATCGTAATTGAATTTGGAGACTATTATTCTAAAAATTTACTGGTGTGTAAAAAAGGGCGTGACTAACAACACTACGGAATATTAATTAGGATGTTGGAGTCTCTGGAAGAAGTATAATTATAATGTATATTCATTTGTAACATAAATATGGATACAGAAAACCTTGTTCTGAAATAATGCAACGCCCACATAAATAAAGAGTAACGCCCACGGGCTAAGCTTACTATCAGAGAGACAAAAACGTGCGGTCGTGAACGTGTTAAAACGTACACTAAATTTGATTTTATCAATGGCAATGCCTTATTTTTATTTTGTGTTTGAATTTCCTGGGGTCGCGGCAATGCGAAAGAGTATATTGATTTGGTTGTATATTTTATTCATTTGTTTATTTATTTTTTTTTTATATAGATTTATAAGCGTTCAGAGTTTGAATGTGCTAATATGAATTATGACCTATATTAATTTTTACATAAAAGGAATCCTAATGCTGAAAAATATGCGTGTACAAATTTGCAGCTCATTCCAGTTATTAGTTTTCGAGATATAAATAAATCTTTCTTTTGGAGATGCTTTGGGCGGGGCATCTCTTACTAAGTTCCCACGGCCACGCCTTTTTTTAAAGGACTCTTCCACCAGAATAGTTTTAAGATAAATTTATTCTTAAATGTACAGTGAAATGTTTAAGAAGAAATTAATTTTCAGATAATACTGGTGGAAGAGTCCTTAAAAAAAACTGGGCGTGACAGCCCTGTCTTATAAAGTTTTGCATGCGATACCAGGGGTCGTACTCTCCGTTCTTTTTTCAGGACACACTGGGGAATGAAAAAAAAATTAAATTTATTGCTACCACTAGTTTTATGCAACAATTTCATCCCTATATATTCGTGGCACAGCACATTACTATAAATATATCCAGAAGTTTTTCTGCACAAAATTAGTGGTGGAAAGTTTGGCAGAATTTCTTTTATCTTTGTGAGTGTCCTGAAAAAAGGGCGGCGAGTACGACTCCTGGATAACGAAGAAAATCTCAAAAAGTACCAGAGAAAATTAAACAAATTATTTTTAATTTTCAATTACGGGTCAAACTATATACAATAACAACGTCAAATCAAAAAAAAAAAGACATCAGTGATAGCAAACAAGAATTTTGTTTTCCAAAAGAAACAAGCTCCGCCTTTCAGCGTTTCTTTACAATAACACAATACAGAAAAAGAAAAAGTGGCTTTGCGTCTTCGTGCTAAACTTTGTAATATTTTACTTTGGCAAACAATCACCAGCGTTGCCAACATTTACAGTTTCAGGCCACTCTCAAAGAAAAAAAAACCACCTCTAATTTTATGCAGATATGCTTCGGGATATATATTTGTACCACTGCGCCATGCTTACACAGGGAATTTATTATTGAATAAAAATAGTGGTAGCAATAAATTTAAAAAAATTTTATTCCTGAGCGTGTCCTGAAAAAGGGGCGGAGAGTACGACCCCTGCAATTTATTCCAGAGCATTTTTAACCCCGCCTTCTTTACACGCCAACGTATTTTCACACTTTCGCGACCGATGATGTAGATTCACGTTATTTGGAAATCTGTAACTACGCCAGTGGGCGTTTCTTATGCAACTTGTATGCTACTACAGTAAAGTCTCGTACAACGTGGGTGCAAGTTTGCCTCATGAATATTACAATTTTATTTTTTAACACCACTAATTTTATATCAAAGCAACTCCTTTATACAAAAACTAAATGGAGTGAATGAGCCAATAGTGTTCTAAAAATTTAGTGGTGCTAAAAAATAAAACTGTTTCATTTATTTGTTATCGCTGCCACCGCGTTGTACGAGACTTTACTGTATACTTCTTAAGAATATTTCCAATGTTCATATTTTGTATACTTCATGCCACCTGTCGCTTGGGGCATAGCCCGGAAATTTAGCACCTGAATAATCGCCCACTGTCGGCTTAGGCCGGATTGCGCCTGGCGAAATTTGTATTTTTTTTTTTTTTTTTTTTTTTTGAGTTTTTCAATAAACTGCGAGTAGTCCCCTTAGAAGCGCTCTACATCGCTCCAAGAGCGATGAGCGGGGGCTGCTCCCTGTTAATGTTCATATTTGTACAATCAAAGTACTATGGATACAAATAATTTAATTAAAAAGAGTATAATTATAATGTATATTCATTTGTAACATAAATATGGATACAGGAAATCTTGTTCTGAAATTATGTAGCTTAAAAGAATAACGCTCGCAGGGAGATCTTACTATCAGAGAGACAAAAATATGTGGTTACGAAAGTGGTAAGAAAAATTTTCTTCTCACATAATCGTTGTCTCACATTAGAGAGAAATAGTCTACAAAAATTCCAGTGTGAAAAGAAGGCGGGACTAAAATTGATCTGGAATACAAGGGTCGCTGTCTCTGCCTTTTTTTTAGAGCACTTTGAGTGAAGATAAATTTCAGACTTTTTTGCCACCAGTATTTTTATGGAGAAATTTTTATGGTACTTTTATAGTAATGTATCAGCAGAATAGGGATTCCTCTGAAAGAAATTGCGTTGGTGGAAAAAGCAAAAATTTCTCATCCTCGAATCAGCCTTGACCAGGAAACCATCCCATAGTGTAATCATAGTAAAAGTACAAACAAACATTAATCTAAAGAGCATATATAAATATGTTTTTTGACGCATAAAGCAATAGCCCTCGTCAGCTCGTTTTCGAATTATAAATTCTGAAAGTTTGTTAATAATCGGGGCAACCACGCCTTACTGAAATAATGAATAATATCCAAACAAGCAGAAATCGAAAGAGCATAGTCAAATGTGTTCTTTGATGGAATAATCAGTTGCCCATTTCAGCTTTGAGATATATTCAATCGAGAAAAAATTGATAAAAGTCATGGTTCTGGCAGGTTTTCACGGGACTCCTCCCACTTTTTTCAGATTATTATATTTTTACCCAAACTTAAATATAGATTTCTTGAGAACGGGCTTACGAGGGCTAACAGTTTATGCGTCAAAAATCCCGTTATATTATGCCCTCTCAAATGAACGTAGTTTAATTGATTTCTATTATTACACTATTGGGATGATTTCCTGGTGAGAGAAAGACGGAGAATGCGACTCCTGGGAATAAATTATAAATGTTAGCAACTATGCAAACACTAGAACAAAAATTCAACTAAATAGGTAGGGCTTACAGTTTAATAAAAGAACTTTTTATATACCACGTTTTTTAATTTTCTGTAGAATCATATAAACTTGACAATTCTATGTATTAATAAATACTTTTTTTTTTTTTTTTTTGATGAATTATCCATTCAATTTGAAAGAAAATGATCAAATGCGTAATAAAGAGAGCAATTATAAGAAATTTTCAAACATTTATTAATTGAATAAAAGTATTAAAAGAATGCATTGTCATCGTGCTCTGAACTATTCTAAAAGTTTCAAATGTCTAGCTTGTCAAGAAGTTAGTTAAAAATCGATTGCAAGATTTTTACTGGACAATCAAGAAAGCGAGTTAATAAAAACAAGGTGAAATAGAGAAATAGGTGGACGTAAATACAGTCAGGCTGTCAATAGACGAATTATCTATTGAAAACCATAGTTAAAAGATTAATCATTTAGTTCATATATTGCTTCATTTTACTTTTTTTTTTTTTTTTTTTTTGATACTTTAGTCTCAAAAAATTATTTTATAAATATATTTTAATTAAGAAACTATATTTTCATAGCAATTATAAAATAAGTCTACAGTTTCAAAGTGATAAACTAACAAAAAACTGGCAAGTACGAGTACAGCCGAGGAAATAAAAACGCAACACTCGCTGTTTTTTCGTGATTGATTGACGCTGAAAAATCTAATAGATATCATTAAAAGGTACTTTCTGAAAATCACTTGAAATATCAAATTAGGGATCACCTACGTATTGAAATGAGCGCCAACATTCATTTTTTCAATACCAACATCCAATTTTGACTTCATAATGATTATGACTTTGAATTTCTGAAAGTCTGCAGTGCGGAAAAGTATAGAGTTTGTATAATTTATCTTTAGTTTTCATAGAGTTATAACCAAAAATATGTTAGGGGGTTATCTCTAAATCTAGAAAATAAAATAAAAATCGTACAAGAATGCGAACAAAATTTTATTGTTTCACACCGAAAATATTTTAAGAAAAAATAATAATAATAATAATAATAATTCTAATACCATGATCTTTGCAATACTTTGGCTATCCCTGATTTCAATTTTTACTTTCTTCTATATGTAATATAGAGAAAGTATTGGATTCGCGAAAATTTTCGAAGTCCACTTTTTGATGGATTTACATGTTTTGGGATGTGGAGAACACGAATTAATAGTTTTTAGAAAATGTCTGTCTGTATCATTTTTTTGTGGACGCTGTATCTCACGAACCAATGAATGAAATTTAACCAAACTTGGTATTTAGTTGCACCCTGACATAAACTGGTGCTGATTAGATTTTGGGATCAATCGCTCAATAGGTGGCGTTGTGATCGCATTTTATGCAAATTTTTAACATGGCAGCATAGGACAAAATTCCGTATAAATGGGCATAAAGAGAGTTATTTTACACTTGTGATTGTAAAATTAATATGAATTATTGATAACAGTAGTAGTTAGCTAGGAAAAAAATTTTGTGCATGTGGGGGCATCGGTTCCCCCCCTGGGGGGGAAGTACCCCCCCGGGGAAGTAAATTTTCAAGATGGGTATCTTTCGAAATGTCTCGTTGATAATAGTAATAGTTAACTGGGAAAAAATTTTGTGCATGTGGGGGGAACCGGGGGGGGCAAAGTTTCAAGATGGGTATCTTTCGAAAGGTCTCGTAAATACCTTTAAAACTAATGGTTGAACCATAAATCTGTGATAATTTAAAACAAAGTTATCGATTTTTTTTACTTTTAACAAAAAAAAAACAGAAAAAAATCACTTTTTTTTTTTTTTTTAACGAAATTTAACCAAACTTGGTATTTAGTTGGTCCCCGACATAAACTGGTGCTGATTATGTTTGGGGATCAGTAGCTCAACAGGTGGCGCTGTGATAGCATTTTATCTAAATTTTTAACATGCCAGCATAGGACAAAAATTCGTATAAATGTGCATAATTAGAGTTGTTTTAAACTTGTGATTGTAAAATTAATATGAATTATTGATAATAGTAGTATGTAACTAGGAAAAAATTTTCTGCATGGGGGGCATCGCTTCCCCCCCTGGGGGGAAGTACCCCCCGGGGGGGGATAAATTTTCAAGATGGGTATCTTTCGAAAGGTCTCGTCAATACCTTTAAAACGAATGGTTGAACTATAAATCTGTGATAATTTAAAACAAAGTTATCGATTTTTTTTACTTTTAACAAAAAAAAAAAAAAAAAAAATTTTTTTTTTTTTTAAATATTGTTACTGATTGAATATGTATAGGTAAATATAGAAGAAAGTCTTGTGGTGGCCACAACATACTAGTTTTATATGTGAACTTAACTGATTTATTAGCATGATAGCAATGTCATAGATGATAACATTTTAACATTTTCGCGACAACTGACGTAGATCATAGCTGCTAAGTTTTTTAATTTATTCCGGAATGATGCTAACCCCGCTCTTTTTTCACACCGTAATATTTGTAGAAAAAAATATCTTCATTATTTAACTATGATTATACATGAAAAATATTACTCTAAAAAGTTTCCGGTGGGAAAAAAGGGCAGGACTGACAACATTCGGGAATAAATTAAAAAACTTGGCAGCTGTGCGTAGATTCACGTCATTTGAAAATCTGTAACTGTGCCAGTGGGCGTTTCGTTAGTAATTTGTATGTTATTTATTTCTTAAGACTATACCCAATACTGAAATTTGCGCAATCAAATATACTATGCAGAGCTACCAACCTAATCCGGCAAATTGTTAGCACCGCCCATTTTTCTACACCACTTAATTTTTAGAGTCTTCAAATATATTTTCGATGAATTAAGAAAGCAAATACTCTAAAAATTAAGTGGTGCAGGAAAATGGGCGTTACTAACAATTTGCCGGATTAGGTTGGCAGCTCTGACTATGGATACACATACTTTGATTAGAAAGAATATAATTATAATATATAACAATTTGTAATATAAATGTGAATGCAGAAAATGTTGTTCTGAAATATTGTAACTTAGGAGAATAATGCCCAGCACAGGCAGACCTTACTGCCAAAAAGAAAAAAGCATGCGGTAGCGAAAGTGTTAATTTATCCCGGAGTACTTTTATCCCCGTCTTTATTTCGCATCATTTTATTTAAAGAAAATTTTTTTCTAGGACATAAATTCGATAAAATAAGAAAAAAGTATGTTTAAAAAATAACTGGTATGGAATAAAGGCGGGCTAAAAATACTCCGGAATAAATTAAAGTTTTGGCATCTATGCAATGTGAAAAATAAAATCATGATACAAACATAAAATGCAATTTTCCATCTACTTTTTAAAGAAAAATATAGTTTAAACAACCCAGCATAACAACACTATCTATCCTCCGTAATCATTAAACTGCTTATAGATACATACCATTCATTAAAGTGTAATTATTCTTTTCTTTAATTATTCCTTGATTTATTTATATTAATCATATGGATTAATTTGACATTGTTAATATCAGAGAGGCCAACAATTTAATTTATTCTTGACCATTTTTAGCTCCGCCTTTATTTCATACCACTTTTTTCTTAAGAGTAATTTTTTTTCTTATTTTTATCGTATTTCAGGGTGTTGACAGTCAATATTTTTCTTTCGAAATTTTTAGCAGTAAGTTTGCACGATTAATTAAATAAAAAAGTGTTATATAAATATACTGGCGGAAGAATTCGGGGGAACATTTCGACTGTCGACACCCTGTATTTGTACGTTGGAGAAAAATATTTTATAAATAAAATGGTGCGAATTAAAAAGCGGAGCTAAAAATGTTCCGAAATAAATTAAAATGTTGGCAACTAAGTAATATCTTTGCCTTATATTCTACATTATATTTCATAGTTCTTTCGAGTCGAGTATGTTGCACATATGATTTGAAATATTGTAATTTCAAATTTCATATCCTTCGTGGAAAATTAAGTAGTGATTTTAAGACATTTTTTCTTTTTCTTTTCTTTCTTTTTTCTTTTCCCCCTTTCATAACCCATACAGCCACTGATATCCATTAGACATCTAAATTGCATCCAGTAATCCATAAAAGGTACAAAATATCTGATGAATGTCCATTAATAGTCCTGCATATCCTGTACTAGTTATAAATATCTATTACAGTGCGTCCCAAAAGTTTATAGACAAAGGTTTTTTTTTTTTTTTTTTTTTAAACAATTGAAAAAGATGAATAAAGATTTCAAAATCATTTTTAATTATAATTAATTTCAAGACAATAATAATACTATTTTACATTTGAAAAAGATGAATAAAGATTTCAGATTCATTTTTAATTATAAGTAATTTCAAGACAATAATGATACTATACAAAAATAATATCTTACAATCACAGACATTGTAATAAAAACTAAAACTGAAAATTTACTTTCCCAAAAGCTATAGACAACTCATTATTTTTTCTTTAACATTCAAATTTTTGAGCCATTTTTCCTAATCACTTCAAAAACTCGATCAGGTATACTCAAAACAATAGTTTGAAGAATTTCTGGCTTTAGAGGAAACCAACTTCTTTCAATTTGCAGCATTAGATCTTAAACTGATGCAAATTGACGCCGTTTGCATATACGTCTCTAGCTAATATTCCCCAATGGTTATCCATTGGGTTCAGGTCAGGGCTTAGGGCTGGCCAGTCCATAACAGTTACTTGATTTTGTCTAAACCATTGCATTGTAGAGTCTGACACGTGAATGAAGCAATTGTTTTGCTGATATATCCATTCTTCTCCAAATAGAAGTAACTGTACTTCTAGCATTTTCTGGTAATCTTCGGAACATTGACGACCTTTTAAAAAAACAATATCGGTAGTGACGGTAGTTCCTTTAAAGAAAAATGCTCCCCGCACCATGAGTGAACCCCCTCCTTGTTGTCTGCTGAAAAATGTCTGTGGTTCCTTGCGAATATCGTACCAGTAATATTCTCAACCATCGGGGCCATCTAAATTGAACTTCTTTTCATATGTCCAATTCATATGATTTCGAGCCCACTAAACACGAGCGTCTTTACGCCATTTTGTCAACTTTAGTGAACGACGCATTTTGCGATGAGCAAGCAATTTACTTATCTGCAGCCTTCGATGCATCGTGGATTTTGATACTTGAACGGTCAGACCGTAGAAATTGACCGTACAGACAGGTTCTGGGTTGAAACTAATTTGAAAATCTCTCTGTCTTGTCGTTTAGTTGTTTTCTTTGGTCGCCCACAACATGATTTTGTTTCAAAATTGTCACCTTTTGACAGAATTTGGTAAATACCAGCTCTGCTGCGTCCAATTTTTCTTGAAATGCCCACAACTTTCATTCCATGAGCTTTCAAACAATAAATTTTCAAAATTCCATAACTGCTTGTTGCGAGGCATCTGTACAATCAGTCGAAAAAAGAAAGACAGCTTCGCTTTTATCTCAGAAAACTATTGCGTCACAAGCACATGACCTTTGAATATGTAAATTTGGAGATTAGTACTTAAATCAGCTTTTAACACCGGTTGTCCATATATTTTTGGGACAGCATTATTATTATTATTATCATTGCTATTTTTAATTAAATTTATGTGCGTTTAAAGTGTTTTAAGTATTTCATTATTTGTATTACGTCAGTACATATTTACGTAATTTATTTCGTTTTTCTTACTCGTGTAATTAGCTCTTAAATAAAAAAAAAAAAAAAGGTTGTCTATAAGTTTTTGGGTTGCACTTTAGATGTTCAAATGTAGATGAAATTTAGACGGGCCTTTTTCGATGTCTAATAGATGTAACATGTTAGATCAAAACAAGATTTAGATATTTTCAATATCGGATATGTAACTGACATCTGATGGATGTAAAAAAAAGTGCTAATAGATATCTGTAGGATATTTATAGAAGTTTTATGGATCATTTTTAAACTTTTATACGTCTTTATAGATGCCTTTATCGATGCAAACGGCTGTGTTTGAAAGAGGAAGTATAATACTGAAAAATAAATAAATAAATAAATTAAACTAGAAAAATAAAAGAGAAAACAATCCAAACCTACTAAAATACCTCTATCTCTTCAAAATATCATTATGGATATCGAAATTTATCTATTTGGAGTGTTAGACTAGACATGGCATTACACAAAGTTATCTATTGGAAAATTCAAATATGGATTATTATACATCTAATATCATAACTGCCCTAAAAGGAGGTGGCCCTTTAATAGGGGTTGATTTTAATAGTATAGTATAACGATTAGTTAACGATTTGAATAGTACTTCACGAGTACTTTGAATAGTACTTCACATATTTTTTGTTATACAAAAATGAATAACACAGTACACTCGGAAAATACGTAACAGGCAAGATAATTGACGTTGTAGAATTTTAAACTGCTCCAGGGTGGTTACAAACCCGCCTTTTTCCCTGATTCTTCCACAAGAATATTTATGCGATAATTAGTACTTAATTATTGGTGCAAACATACTGTTAAAAATTCCGAATATATATATATATATATATATATAGTGAAAAATCAGGGGGGAAAAGCGATCTGTGACCACCCTGTCCTCGATTTCCTTCATTGTTACATAATCTGAAAATCTAAATAACTTCAGTGAGCAATAATAAAAATAGTAATGGAATTTGTATTATTGGAAATAATACAAATCCCCTAATCTCATTCGAATACGTATTAATATATTTGAAAATTTAATACACGCATGAATAAAAATACTACACATTGTTTTTTTAAAGTAATGGGTTTGAAAACGAGAACAACTTTACGAACATCTTGGATGCCAATTAGGTATTTACCTGTAACACATGGAAACCGTAGCCCCAGTAATGAATCATTGCAAGAGAGTAGCTGTAAAATATGAAGCGTTCATGGAAAAAAAAATAAGAAACTAATTTTCGCCGTAAAAGGAAGCTGATTAACCCCAATATGAATGAAGAGTCGAAACCCACTCGAGTTTAGGATGTGGTCTCAAATCAGGAACTCGAAACGGAAATCATTAACCGCTGGAAAGAGACATGGGCATCCACGTATAACATTTCCCAGGAGGGGGTAAATCCGATGACAAGCTGTTAAGAAGGGGTTGGATAGGAAATTAACATTTCATCTTGGATTTTTTAAAATTTACTTCTTATTTTATTCAGAAGTCGTGTTCTGATATTATTGTGTGCTTTCTACAAATTATTAATTTGTCAACAAACGCCCTATTATTACTTTTTCCTTTTAACACTTTGCAGCGCAAGTCATTTCGGATCATTTAAATTATACTGCCACCGGTATTCATGAACTAAATTAAACTAAAAGAAATTTTAAATTTTAAGGGTTAAAAAAAACGGCCTTTTCTGCATTGTTTATAAACGTAAATTTTTGATAAAAAAAATTCCGGGATGAATTTTTGCAGCTGGATCTTAAATTTTGCGTCCTCGCAGCGAGGACAGCGGTGCGTTAAGGGGTTTTAATACTTATTGTTATTATTATTATTGTTTGTCAGGTCTAAATAAGCTATTAAAAAAGGGTGAGATAAGAAATTAAAATTTCATTTTTGATTTCTGAAATTTTATTTTATTATTTATTTATGTTATTTTACTTTATTTTTTGGGAATTTATGTTCTGATACAATTGTGTTTTTTTTTTTTTTTTTTTTTTTTCAAAATGTCATTAAATTGTCAACCAATATAATTTAACACTTAACTGCTGCTAAGTATAAAAGGTAAGCAAATATAAACCTTTTTCAAGTAGTAATATTTAGTAATAATAATAAGTAAAAAGGATATTTGTTATAAAATATAATCTAACAATATCGAAGGCATTTTAAACAAAATTTTAAATTTAAATGTTTGATGTTGAGTTTTAGAAAAGACAATGAGTGAAACCTTTGTTTGGATATATTATTTTCTAAAATGAAGTCGTTTTGTTAATTTTCGATAAAAAGAGAGGGGGGGGGGGGAGGAGGAGTTTCAGTGTTCAGTTCAACAAAGCAATCCGTTTTAATAAATTTGTAAATATTATTTCAGCAATACATCTCAATTTAAATAAAATTAAAAGGTGGTGCATGCGGATTCGGCTGACGATATATATTTATTTATGACGTGCTTTTTAAATTTCATGATTTTAAGTCATTAAACAAGTGATGCGAGGCAAATTTAAGTCATTTATTTTGAAATCTGATAAAAGGTTTGTCTTTATAATAAATAAATAAATAAATAATTTTATTTTATTAAATAAAAAAATGAATGACATACTATAATATATAAATGATCATTCATTATATCATTATAACCTGTTATTTGATTACTTCGTAATAAATTAAATTTACTGTATTTGCAGAAATAAAATCGTGACACAGCTGAGTAGTAATTCATTTATTATGATTTTATTTATTACTTGTTATTTTATTTTATTTATTTATTTTTTAATTAAGTGAAACTAACTAACATTATTGTTTTAATTTAAGATAATCTCCAACGAATTGCTTTCCTTTATCTAAAAAAAAAAAAAAAAAAGAAAAGAAAAGAAAGTGAGGGATATAATCGAAAACTAAATCCATTAATTCATAAATGAAGTACCGTAATTTCTGGTAGATACCTTGCAGGTTACATAATTCAGTTTTGCACCAGAAATTTCAATTGATAAATAGATTTATATTTGTACGAGCTCTTCCTTCGAAAAAGTATAGATTTCTCTATTAAATAAAATTTCTGGTGGAGAAATGACGGTAGACCTACATCAGTATAGATTGTCCATAATTTTTGACAAAGAAATAGAAATATTCATTAGGATGCATTTCAATTTTTAAAAAATGCATCTCATTCATAAAGATGCAGGTCTATTGAAATGTATTTGTGGTTTTGTTGACGAAATAATACCACAATTACTTGAACATAACTCGCATGTCAGATAAATCGGCTTTGCACCAGAACATTTAAATAATAGATGAATGTATATTTGTACGAAGCATTTCTTTGTACAAATGAACTGTTTCCTGTTAATTAAAATTTGTGGTATAAAAAATTATCTGACCTGCGGATTATACGCAGGTAATTGTGATAATTTTCTATAACTGTCAGTTGTTGCGATTATTCGTAATTAGTTGCAACTAGTGCTGAAAATATTTGAAAGAAGTAATTTATTAAACATACGAAAAGTAAGACAATTGTGTTATGAGAGGGAGGATTTTTGAATTTAAAAAGTGTTCTGAATTTTTGTCTTCCCAAAAGGAAAAAGTGTGAAAAATTTAGTAGAGAAATCTTTCCGAGGCCACGAATGCAAGTCAGTGAACTACGAGTGAAATTAAAATTTTATTTGCCATTATCGTTTGATCTCACTTTTTTATTTCCCCTTTTATCAAATAAATAAAACAACTAAACATGTTTTATGTATTATGAATATCGACTTCAAATGCCGGTAGAAAAAAAAATCGAACCTTTTATATGTTTACGATACGGTCCCAGATCAGGAACTCGAAACGGGAAACAGTGACTACTAGAAAGAGGGCGCACCGAATTCGAAGTCCGTTTACGGGTTACTACTTTGTATAGTCAGTGACTATTTTGTTGTTGATTAATAACCACTGCGTGTTCCCAAGTAAAGTGTATCGACAGTGGGAAGAGCCAGCGTACGTACGGACACCGTTGAGAGGGAAACATTGTGTTGACCTTGTAATTTCTCGTTTCATTCATATCTTGCCGTATATGGCGCCCGCGGAGCTGGCAATTTGGGTCAATATCCTCACTCGTTGTGTGTGTGTATTTAAGTGACATATTTTTCGACTAGACGCGCGCACACTCCACTACCGCCCGCGAATTGTCCTTTAATGACATCCTGCAAGAGGGGGGAGGGGGCTTTTGTCTCCTACAAGACACCTAATCACTTCCGACCGATTTAGAGGGTGGAGTGGCATTGTCATAAATTTATGAGTTATGCAATCGTTAGGTAAAGGGATCCGTGCAATGGACTTTTTTGGAATTAGGTAAAGAATGGGTGTCTTAGGTAGATTCCGGGACTCTCAAATTCGCTATAGAAAATGTCCGGAAGCATCGGAAAGGATTGAAATTATAGTTCGAAAAATTTTTATTACTAGCTAAGGTGTCCGTCGTTAATGGATCTTGGAGACTTATAAATAATGTATGTCATTCTAAAGCTTGTAACAAAAGACAACGGAAATCGTTTAAGAAATTCGTGCTTCACTTTTCCCACCTAATATGTCATTCTCTGTTGGTTCCAAAATTATTCGCTCTTTTGTATAAAGATTTCTTTTTTTTTTCCTTTAAATTTTAGCATTTTGTTATTTTTACTTATTTATTCAGAAAATGTCGATTATATTTTACAGTTTTATAGGGATAAAAAATAAAAATAATAATGTGAATAATGGAATTACTAATTTTATTATTATTTTAACAATGTTTTAAATTCCTTTTCTATTTAAGAGGAAAGGAAACAAGAAAGTGGTATTTATAATTTTAAGACTTTATTAATGCACACACACATATATATACACTATTTATCAATTTGTAGTATTTAATAACTTGGGGTTGTATTTTCATTCTTAATGATTTTTATAAAGATATGCTTCCTGATTTCTACGCTTTTTTTTTTTTTTATTTATTTATTTATTTTTTTTTTTTAATATGACTTATATACATATTATTATTTCTTTTAAGAAATTATGCATTTGTAATATTGTAAATTTTCTTTTTCTTTTAATATATATATAGTATATATATTTTTTAAAATTTTTATCGTATTAAACTGTTATCCTTTAACAAATTTAATTATAATTATTTATTGATACTTTCCTAATTCAAGTCTTCCTTCCTAGTGTTTTACAATTATAAAGATGAGTTATTATCATTATTATATATAGAAAAATTCAGTATTATTTTACAATTTTATCAGTACAATTTTATGAGTACAAATATGATTATTGGTGCTTTTTGTTATTATTTTAACAAGGTTTTGTTATGTTTAGGTTCGTTTTCTATTTAACCCTTTCAGTCGCAGTGTTCCCGTTGATGGAACACCTAATGTTAATTCTCAAGTGCAAAAACTCATCCCGGAAAATTTTAGCAAAAATTTACATTTATAATATAGCAAAAAAAGGCCCCTTTTTTCAACCTGAAAATTTAAAATTTCTTTTATTTTAATTTTGTTCGTAAATTCCTGTGGCAGTAAAATTTAAATGATCCGAATTACCCTGCGCTGCAAAGGGTTAAGAGCAAATAAAATAAGCAAAGTATTAAGATCAGGGAAGAACTCCATCCTCTTCAGAGCCTGATTAAGGGGGAAGCACACATTATTTATACTTTCACCGTTATTTTTTAACAAATACTTTCCTCCTATAATAAACAGAAAATTCTCATTAAAAATTATTTTAAAAGAATTCTGGTTTCTAATAACGGTGAATAAAATTGGATTGTTTTACACCGTTCATTTTTTATAAAAAATATTTCCTCGTCAAAGCGTGGAATTTCTATGACATGAAGTAAAAAATAATTGTATAAATATTCCGGTGAGAGCGGAGATAATGTGTGCTTCCCCCTTAATCAGGCTCTGATCCTCTTCCCTGAAAAAATAAAATATAAGTAACTTTCGACGATATTTTTTATTTTAGCATTTTGTTAATAAATAAATAAATAAGTACATAGGGTGATTCTGAGGTCATTGGACAAACTTGGAGGGGAGGTAGAGAACATCCCAAGGATTCAGAATTTTGCAGGAACCCGTGTCTCTAAACGTCATTTTAACCCTTTAAGAATTGGATGTTTTGAGCTACTGTGTACTATTAACTCCGCCTACTGTGTAATTTTTAAAATCTTGCATGCTTCATTATTTCGCAAAATCATACACAATGTTCGTATTATTGCAATCACTGAGATAAAAAACATTAAAAAAAAAAAAAAAAAAAAAAAAAAGAATTTATTTATTTATATAAACATTAGCATGTAAAAACTCTTTTTAAAAAAATGCAACATTGGAGATCCATGCAAAATCACACGGTCTTTAAAGGGTTAAGATGACGTTTGGGGACATGTGTTCCTATACAATTCTGAACCCTTATGATGTTCTCTACCTCCCTCCCCTCCAAGTTTAACCCATGGGCTCGGAATTACCCTCTGTATATTATATATATAAAAGGTTAAAAAAACAATAAATCAAAAATAAATGCTTCAATTAATCACAATCAGTCTCCGCAGGTTATTTAAATTTGTTGTCATTTCATTCTTATTGGTCTAGGTGGTTTCAGTAATCTTATATCTGTGTGCTTGGGTTTTACTACAATTAATAATTCATTTATATACATATATATGTAATTTCTCTAATTTTTTCAATATGTTATTTACTGATTTAAAATTTGTATTTTGATTGTTGTAGTGTTTTGAAGTTTTGCGACAGTGTATTTTGTCACTGGCCCTGGATCATTTCATTGGTGTATTTCATCCACTGATATATATATATATATATATATTTTTCATCTTGTTGGTCATCGGTGTTTCAGTGGTCTTGTATCTGTTGCTTGGCTTCTACTATGCTTAATAGATCATCTTTATTATATATATATATATATATATATATATATATATATATATGTATACATATAAAATATTTTAAAACATAGTGAAAGCCGAAGAACAGATACAAGATCACTGAAACCACATAGACCAATAAGAATAAATTTTCATCAAATTGAAATTGCCTTTTGCCTTAGAATACTGTTGTTTAATAGTTGAAACAATTTTTATTTATTGATCCCGAAACAAAATATACAAACAAGCATTAAGAAAATAAACAATTAAGACACTATTTTAGACAAAACTTTAGACAAAATTTAAGTAGGAGAAGCTCAGAAAGGTGAAAAAAAAAAAAAAAAAAACCTCATGAGGGGAAACTTTCTTCACCCTTGAGTACCAATGTACGATTTCTTTACGCTAGTGGCTATAGTAGCAAGCAACTGACTAGTGGGCCTCCTATCGTACATTAAAAAATTGAAGTCAAATATGAAGAAGAATGAAGCAGAAAAAACTATTTAGTACAAGAATTCAGATAATCAAACAATAAAAAAAAAAAAAAAAAAAAAAAAAAAAAATTACACACTGGACGAAACAGCAGCATTCACGTGTAGTACATAGAGTAATAATAATTCAAAGGTTTTGTTGCTCATAGCAGATGAAACAAAAGACACTCACGTAACAGGGAGAGAAATTCAGGGGAGAAAAATAAATAAATTCAGGTAGAACGTTGGAAATTAGTATTATTAGGTTTAATAGCTCGAGGTAACGATTGTAGATATTTTTGAAAGTGTAAGATAATTAGGTGGGGCGGGAACGGTGAGCGAAGGAACATGTGCGCCTTGCGCGCGTGTATACGCTGCAGCAGGCAATGGGGGCTCGGACCGATTATTATATCGACGAGAGAAGAATTTTTTGTATTAGGGGGACCGGAAAATAATGTCGTTTTGAATTAAAATACTGACATCGGAAATTTATCCTTGATAAAATTTAAGATATTCTTAGGTAACTTATAAGATGGTTATTTGTAAAGTACCATGTAAACACTGTTAAACAAAAATTTCCGGTTTCATTTTATTAATTCAAAACGACATTATTTTCCGGTCCCCCTAATATTTTATATTTATGTTTTCCGATTGCGATAATATAGTGATTCCTTAAGAGTGTCGAACATAAATCCGCGCGCGCAGCGCACAATGGCCTTAGCTGCCGAAGGCAGCGGGGACTTGGTGCGACATTTTTCCCGATCACATTTTTTTTTTTTTTTTTTTTTTTTTCACATGATAAAAATTAATGCAATTTTGAGAATTCATTAATTATAGTGATTCATTTAAAAATAGTCACCAACGAAGCGAGCGCAGCCTGCTAGTTACTGTATAAACATACAAGTAAATATTGACTTCCATTTAAATAATATGCTTAACCTACACAGATGCTATGTTTAGGCACAGAAAGCCCACATAAGATATAAGTATATTCAATTTATGTTATATTTCCATATAAAGGTATTGTGTAAAATGAAATATTCAAAATGCAAAATGCTGGCACATGGAAATTTTGGGCCCAAAATTTTTCAGCCGAGTGAAGCACCATAAGTTCTATGACGTGGCCAGTGATGCATATCATTATTGAAACAATTCGTGATGTCTACTTTGAAGACACGAAGATCTGTTTCAACAACAATGCACGGGTTATATGGCAGATGCGTACAAGACATTTCCGTACAAGCTGAAATTAGTGACACTTGCGTACAAGTCCAGGTGTTCCAAATATTACAGATATGTTTTCGAAAAATCAAGTGGCACTTCCGTACAAAATTTGTTTCGCTGTATTTTTGGTTTCTAACACAAAGGGGTTATATCCATATGTTAAACTTGAAGAGAAATACTCTTATATAAATACGTGAATTTTCTCTTATGCATGTAGTCTTATGACTGACAAAGTTATGAGCTTGACGCATATAAAAGTTGCAAGCTATAATAACCGTAGTTATTTTCTGAAATGACATTCAATTATTTATTCACTGAGTCAAGACCAATAAAGGTCTTTATAAATGCTATTAAGGTCTTTAAAAATATTTTTATTTCTTAAATACTTTTTTATTTTAAGTATGAATTTTTTTGTCTGCCAATTAAGAAAAAAAAATGTTAAAAAGACAATCTATCTTCTTTATCAATAACGAATTGAATCATATTCCATTTCATGAGATTATTTGTCGTTCACCTATATGCCTCTCTTTCTCTCTCTCTCTCTCTCTCCCCCCCCCCCCCCCCCCCAAAAAAAAAAAAAAAAAAAGAAAAAGAAAAAAAAATATATATGTATAAATAAAATATAAATAAATAAATAAAATAAAAGAAAGAAAG